>CM061138.1:110004056-110604056 GCA_030789695.1 Scilla litardierei
GTTTTGCCGTTGGAATGGTAAGTCGTTACCAATCCAACCCAGGGCAAGTACACTGGAAAGCGGTTAAGAGGATAATGCGGTATCTCAAAGGAACTGCAGACTTTGCTTTATGCTATCAAGGAGATGCCTTGAGGCTCGAAGGCTACACTGATGCTGATTGGGCGGGTGATCTCGATGAGCGACGATCGACCTCATGATATGTTTTTCTACTCAGATCTGGTGCAATATCCTGGAGTAGCAAGAAACAATCCTGCATCGCACTTTCAACCATGGAAGCCGAGTTTGTAGCATTTAGCATGGCAGTTCAAGAGGCTGTTTGGCTTAGGAAGTTCTTAGACATGCTAATTAATGCAAGTGACTCAGGTGATGTACCTATACACAGCGACAGTCAAGCATCTATAGCCTATGTCAAAGATCCGAAATTCCATTGTAAGACCAAACACATAGATATCCGCTACAAATTTGCAAAAGACTATGATAAGACCAAGAAGGTAGACATAAGGTACATATCTACGCATGAGATGATAGCGGATCCGCTTACGAAGGCGATCCCCAGAGATGTGTTTTACAAACACTTATCATCTCAAGGATTGCGTAAGAGCTGAGTTGTACCAATGTAAATTCCCATGTCTGTAAATGATCAAAATTAATAAAAGAATAAGTTCTTTTTCAAATATTGCACATGAATTTCTTAAGAAATGTTTGTGTACATTTTTGAAATCTCAGCTGAATTGTGTGTATGTCGGATAGATTAAGGTTGGCTCTCTCACATGAGCAACCGCCTTATCTTATCAGATGGATAAGATAGAGATGAGACTGGTTTAAAGTCAAAATCATTAGACGAATGATTTAGAGTCATGACTTAAACAAGATAGTCGAATGAAAGATCTGCATCATATGGATGCTTACAAAAGATCTGAGATCTGTATCACAAGGATATTTGAAAGAGATCTCATAGGATTTTTCCTATCTGTCTTATGCAGGATGAGAGTCCGTGAATATTTCACGAGTAGTAAGGGGACTCAAAAAGATAGTCACTGTGGTGTCTGATCTTTTCATCCGTACAACATCATTAAGACATACTCTCCCTGGGAAAGGAGTGATGTTGTAATACGTGTTCATACCACGTATGCATTTCGACCACTAAGTTAGTAGCAATAGTGTTTGCTATTATGTGAGACTCAAAGGCCATATGGGTCTTAACTCTTACCCTCAAGGACTCCAATTGGTTCCTTTAGATTTGACGAAATGATCGCTATCTTAGCGTGTTACTTATGGGCTATGATAATTCGGCTCGGCGGGGCACGTTAGAAAAGCGAGTCTAGTCAAGATCAGAAGGTTCGCAAGAAGAGGAAGATTGATTTCATATTCGCATTTGGACTTTAATGATTCAAAGCTGGCCAGCCAATTGTAATCCAGATGGGATTCAATTGTTGAATATAAAGTATAAGAAATGTGAAGAAATAATCTAGGGTAAAGCATGCGTTGAACTACTCAACTTTGCACCTTCGAGGTCGTTGTGTATCTCTAACAAGTGCACAACAACAGACTCTACGCGCATGACGGTCGCACGGTCTATTTCTCGGTATGATAGATGAAAGAACTAAGGGAAAGACGTTCTCTTACAATCCCCTCAAGTGTGAGTGGGAGATGTTGGATATGGAAGACGTTTGTACACCCTTGTGGGGGATGTACGAAGGAATACGGACCTCGAACGTCCCGTACACGAAGTCGTGTGCAAAGGGAATCTGTTCCCTTGCGGAGAGGATCTCTGGATGAGTGGGAAAGTCGCATTATATATGCATAAGTGCATGCGACATATGGCTAATAAAGGGGGAATATCTTAAGCTTATGTTGTACCATGCATATGGTACAACTTAAGCTTATAATGTGCCATGTATCATGGTACACCTTAATTAAGTTGTTCCAAAGGAACAACTTACCCTAAAATAACTACCTTGGGGGCTATAAATAAGACCCAAGGGTAAGCCATTTATTACACCTTTTGCATGAAATTCATGCATGCATCTTCATCCTAGAGAAGCTCTGCAGAAATCCTTTCTCTCCCTCTTATCCAAGTTCTTAATCTAAAGTAGAGATTTAGATTGTGGATTAGTAGCCTTACTCCGTTCGTGAGAAGACTCGATCCGTCGTGGCGAATCCGAAGGCGAAGTTCGTAGACTACCGTGCCGCATACGCAAGCGTAAGTCTAAACTTCATATTATCGATCCGAACTCTGTTTTGGACAGTATCCTACATTGGGGTCTAAGGACAATTGATCTAATGATGTCCTAAGACTGAATTGAAGATGTGTGTGAGTGCTCCATCAAAGTTCTACTTCTAAGCTACATACTAGAAGGGATAAAAGAAATTACATTGACGAATTCTCTCTTCTATCAATCCATGAGCTTGAAGTCTTCATGAAGCTTCAATCAACATCTACGATCATCCAATCCATTTTCATTTGCCTTCAATGAACTTTGTGAGTCATCCATTGCTAGTATATCTTCATAAATAGCTTAGGCAATGGATTAACTGCAAAATAGGGGATTAGTCACAAGTATCTATGTTTGCTCATCATTAACACCAAGTAGGGAGAAGTCCAATACTCAACATTCTCCCCCTTTTTGATGATGACAAACAAACATAAACAAAAGGATAAATAATTGTGTGTAATAAAAACTTACTCCCCTACATAGATGCCAATCAAGTTAGTCAACAAATAATAGGGCATCTACATATCAATTGAAGCAAATGAGTAAGATATGCATGAATTTAATTCAAAAAATCTAGGAATTAAAATCCATATGCATTATAATCTTACTCCCACTGAATCTAAGACAACTTCAATCTTAGATTCAAAGTGTTAGAACATACTTAGCACATTCATTATGAATCTTGTATGTTTATTTCTCTCCCCCTATGGCATTATCCAAAAAGGTGGGAGTAAATAACAACAACAATAATCGTGCTAAATACAAACTAACAACAATCAATGAGTATAAAGATATAGAGAGTCTAAAACTCATAAACACATCATATACTTATGTGAATAGAGGAATTTAAAGTCCAATATCAACATTTTAGATATACAAAACGAAAATAATTTCAAAAACTGCGTCACATCAGAGATAGCATGAAATATCCAATATCAAATCCACATTGTCTCAACAAAGCATCAGAAGAGAATAAATCAATCACGGAGACAATGAGGCAATCATCACATAGACAAGATAATCAATTATACATGGTGTGACATAAGAGATTCAGCAACAACATCATATATATATATATATATATATATATATATATATATATATATATATATATATATATATATATATATATATATATATATATATATATATATATCAAATGATGTAAGTACATGGCAAACGGACATCAACATGTACGACAAAAAAATATATACATCCATCATGATCACACACAAAATACATCATGATACCATCGTACATATCACATCAAGTATCTGTCATAACATCAGCATACATATAACAAAGTAAACAACTATCATCCAGATGAACCACTCAACCCAAACATCAACAGACCACAAACAAAATCCAGGTCTTCGGGTGAGTGAACAAAAACAATTGCAGTAGCCTCAGTCAATATGAATGATAGAGGGGTCCGACGGGCGACCAGAAGAGCGGAACAAGAGCCTTGCAGAGCGACGCGTAGGAAAAGCTGGAGTCTTCCTCTTGGAAGACGAAGCACGAATATCAGATGATTCCGCACGATCATGAACATGAGTCTGGATAACATGGGTCAGAACAACAGAAGAAATAGGCACAAAGCCTGGAGGTGGGGGAACACGAACAGGGGCAGTGTCCTCAGATCTCACAAACAAAGCTTGAAGCTCGGCGGGGATGGGAAAACCATGAAGTGAAAAGGATTTGTACTGAAGCTCCAACAGAAGGTTGAGCTTCTCGTCCAAAGAAGTGGAAAGTTTCTCTAGAGCAATGACACGATCACTCAGCCGACCAAGAAGAAAATCCTCGAGGGGAACATACGGTGGAGAACGAGGAGGATGATCAGCTGGCTGAGAAGTGTGTTCAACAGGATTCTCAGAGGAGATGGGGTCACCGACAGTGATATGAAGAAAATCTCCAGAAGATGGAGGCGAGGTCAGAACCGAATCAGCGGGTTGAGCAGATGGAATCGAATCATTGAGGAAATCGAAGGATCCTTTGGGAAACAAATGACTGATAGGATCCATGAACTTACTCGAACGGTCGACTAGGGCAAAGAAGCAAAAATCGAACGGAGAGATTCGAGAACGAAAGACGAATCAAGTCAGGGAAGACACGAAGATGCAAAGGTGAAGCAAACGACGAAACGATCGACTTGCGAGAAGGAGGAGATGTAAGGACCATGTCTATGGGGAAAACACTAGAAGGGGGTTGAATAGTGCTTATGCAAATTTAAAAAGAATTTACACCAAATAAAATGCAATCCAACAAATAGTGCGGAATAGAAAAACAACCCAAAAGGAAACACACGCAAACGCAGAGATGTTTCAAGGGTTCGGATTACCCAAGTCAACTCCCAACTTGTTCCCGGTAATCCTACATCTCTACCACCCGGATACCACCGGATACTCAAGTTAGAACCCTAACTTGAGTTTTCCTTAAAGCCCACTTGTAGCAACCCTACAAGTGCAATCGAATACAATCGATGTCCTTGACTCCCACAACTTGGGAGCAAGCAAACCACTCTCACAACCGAGAGCAAAACTTAAATAATGAATGTTATGAAATAATGAAAACAACACTTACAATCACCTATGCCTTGAAGTAGAACTTGAAGGAGGAGTGTGATGTGTGTTGAAGAACTCTCTTGGAAGAGAGGAGAAAGCCCTTTCTCTTGACGGTACCAATTGCCTAGAAGATCACTCTTTGGTTCTAGGTTGGAGAGCAAGAGAACAAGATTTGGAAATACTTAGGGCTTTGGATTTGAGAGCTTTGATCTTTGGAAATGAAAGCTTAAGAGATTTTGCAATGAATGAGTAACCTTCCAATGGAACAGTAGAACCTCTATTTATAGCTTTCTCAAATCCACAAAGCAGTTTAGGCAAAAACCCAATTGGAATCCGTGAGAAAAATCTCAACGGATAGAAACTGCACCCGACCCAGTCAACTGAAGAAGACACCACAGTCGACTGATGCACAGTCAGCATGGGTAGGTGAGAATTCATAACGGTAACTTACCACGTAGATAGTCGACTGATGAAGCAAAGACAGTCGTCGGTTAAACCAACAGGCCACTGTAATTCCTTCGACATGCGACTGGCCGAGAGATGGGTAAGTTAGACAAATACTGGAAATCTCACAAGTAACATGACAGACGACTGATTCAAGTAATACAGTCGACTGTTAATCAGAACAGGCGACTGTAAATCCTTACACAGACGACTGTCAAAAGCAAGAGAAATTTCCAGAGAGCTGAGTCAAAGAAATGGCTTACAGACAGGAGACTGTTGCAGACAGTTGATTGTATATACAACATTAGTCGACTGGCCGTAAAAGTCAGATCAAACAAAGTTTGGGCAAGGATAGACAGGCATACAATACACAGTCGACTGTCACTTGGACAGGCACCTGTGAATCTTTCATCAGTAGCTTGTGCAAAGTATTCAGAGAAGGCCCAAAACTATATTGTAATAGTCTGTGCATAACAGGTGACTGTAGAACAAAACACAGTCGACTGTTTTTGAGACAAGCGACTGTAAACTGTTCAGTAGTTGGCTGTTATAAACAATCCTAGCATAAATAATAAAGAATTGAAATGGGATCAAAAGAAAATTGATCTAATGAAGTCCTATGACCGAATGAAGATGTGTGTGAGTGCTCCATCAAAGTTCTACCCCTAAGCTACATACTAGAAGAGATAAAAGAAATATTACATTGACGAATAATCTCTTCTTTCCATCGTATGAGCTTGAAGTCTTTTACGGAGCTTCAATCAACATCAACGATCATCCCATTCATGTCATTTGCATTCAATGACATTTGTGAGTCATCCATTGCTAGTAGATCTTCATAATTAGCTTAGGCAATGGATTAACTGCAAAATAGGGGATTAGTCACAAGTATTTATGTTTGTTCATCATTAACACCAAGTAGGGAGAAGTCCAATACTCAACATTCTCTCCCCTTTTGATAATGACAAACAAACATAAACCAAAAAGATAAATAATTGTGTGCAAAGAAAACTTACTCCCCCTACATAGATGCCAATCAAGTTAGTCAACAAATATTAGGGTATCTTCATATCAATTGAAGCAAATGAGTAAGGAACACATGAATATAAATTCAAAAATCTAGGAATTACAATCCCTATTTATTGTAATCTTACTCCCCCTGAATCTAAGGCAACGTAAATCTTAGATTCAAGCGTTAGAACTAACTTAGCACATCTATTATGAATCTTGTATGTTTATTTCTCTCCCCCTATGGCATTATCCAAAAGGTGGGAGCAAATAACAACAACAATAATAGTGCTAAATACAAATTAACAACAATCAAGGAGTATAAAGATATATCAAATCAAAAACTCATAAAATCTCATCATTTACACATGTGAGTAATGAAATTTATGTCCAATACCAACATTAGATATACACACAAAAAAATAGTTTCACAAGAGATTTCACCAGAGATATCATGAAAAATTGAATACCAAATTCATATATTGTCTCAAAAGCACATCAGAGAGAGTATAGAATACATGGAGACAACATAACATACATCACACAGATAAGATAAGCAGTATAGCATAGTGTGACACAAGATAAACAGAAACATCATATATATATATATATATATATATATATATATATATATATATATATATATATATATATATATATATATATATATATAAGTCAATACCCGTGCCCAAAGGGCACGATTCATTTAAGATTTCCCCCCCCACAAAATCTTAGTTCTCCCCAACATTAAATCACGATAATTGTTTTTAAGTTCCCCCAAAAATTTTAGTTCCTACAAAATATACTTCACCCAGAGAATTTAGTTCGCCCAAAAATTTTAGTTTCCCAAAAAATTATTTTCTTCCCGATTTAACATACATGTGTGCCTAAGGGCATGGTTCATTTAAAATATTCTCCCTCAAAATCATAATCGCTTGATTTTAAACAAACAACAATAAGTAAAGCACAATAATTGTTATTTAGTTCCATCAAAAATTTTAGGTCCCACCAAAATTTAATTCTCACCAGAGAATTTAGTTCCCCAAAAAATTTTTGTTCCACCCGCAAAATGTAGTTCCCTCAAGATTCAAACTATGCCATATGGACACTATTCCTTTAAAATATTGACCCCCTCAAAGGCTTGGATCCTTACCTTTCAACGAACAACAATAATAAAAGAGCAATTATTTTTATTTAGTTCACCCAAAAAATTTAGTCCTCCCAAAACTTAGTTAACACCGATCATTTAAAATATTTCTCCCTTAAAACCGTGTATTCCCTAATTATAAAAGAACAATAATAATTAAAGTACAATAATTTTTATTTAGTTCATCCCAAAAATGATCATGCCATTGTTAAGATCCAGAGTTTATTATAGCACATTGTTTCTGGTTTGAATAATTATGATGAAAACTTTAAACGTGCAGGTGATATATGGTACTTAGAACCTAATATTCATACTTCATCCAAAGATTTAGTAGTTTAAGGTTTAAAAAAGAGAACATAAGTGCCTTAGTCTGCAAGGTTGATCAATGATATCAGCATGAAGTAATGCCTCTTACTTGCTTGTCAGTCGACCTAATAGAATTTGGATGGTCAATGTCGGACCCAGAATGTCGTATGGGAACCATTATGTCCATTCCATGACTACCAGCATAATGGGGTTCCGTTAGTCCTACAAACTGGCAGACCTGAAAACAATGTAGAGGAAAGACTCAGAATGGGAACAACATGCAATAAAATACAGCTCCGATAAACGCCACATATAGCATGCAACAATCCTAGTATGGATTCAGCACCTGAGCACGACATCTTCCACTAATAATAGTTATTGGAACAACGTGCTAATGTACTCTTAAAAAGCAGCAAATGATAATGTATAGGTGTGCAAATTTGAGAAACAGTACAACAATTCAAAACAAAAAAATTTAATCTGAAAGCCACATCACTGGGAAACAGTACAAAAATCCAAAACAAAAATTTCAATTGCAAACATGATAATTATTAATAGAATTATAAAACTGAGGAGGTTTTAATTTTTAATCAAGATAATTTTAATCTGAAAACCACTTCACTGGATGCTGCATTACAAAACATTGAATAATTTGCAAAATGAACTATGTTATAAAAAGCCACTGATGATTGAACGGATTTCTTTGTGAATTCAAAATATATTTAGGTGCAATTTGCCCAATACATTTAAGCTCTAACAACCATTATGCCCAATATTTAGGTGCATAATGCCACCGGTTGCAAAAAAGGAAGCCCCCCTCTGGAAAATCCCAGTTATCATCCTCTTCCTCCACGCTCGTTTTAGCACCATCAACATCAGCTTGGGCAGAAGATGCATCAATTTTTGAATTGGATGTGTCATCGTTGGCGCTGTAGAAAAGAATGCAATCTCGAGGCTGAAGAATTATCAAAGATTCAAGCCCTTTGGAACCACCCAATTGGCCCCAAAACCAGTTCTGTCTTCTTCTCTCTCTGTCACTCTTGTTTCAAGTTTATCCTGTTACATGCCAAAATCAGCAAAAGACTATGACTAACATAGTTAATCAAAAAAATATTAATGTGGACGTAGTTGTTAATGCACGAAAAACAAAATGAAACCTATGGCACACAAATTACATCAAATTATAACAATTTCCATGGGATCTTGAGTAAGGCAAGACAAAAATAGTTGACCATGTCTAAGTAAATTCTAAATTCAAATAACATATGCACACATTTCTTTTTCTCCATGTATCACCCCAAGTAACCCTTTATTGAAACTATAAACATATTTGTAGGGCTCTTGCCCATATTATACTGTGATGGCTGTCACCCTGCAATTTAAGTCAGGATGTGCGCATGATGTGATCATGATATTTTGATACTAATGTAGGTAGAGCAAAAAGTGAATTGATACATTTTAAAACCTGATAGAGTATTGATATGCATGTATAGATTTTTGATACATGTTTTAAACCTGATAGAGTTTTAAAATAATCTTTTCTGTCGTTATACTCTGTTAATATAAATTTTTAATCCCAGAAGTTTTAAACCTGACAGAATTCAAAATTCTTGGAGCATCAAAATGTATCAGGTTTTGATATATTCTTTTAAACCTGATAGATTGTTAACTGTATCAGGTTTTGATATACTCTTTTAGGTTTTGATAAATGTAACAGGTTTTAAAATGTATACATGTACATCAAAACTTTGATACATTTATCAAAACATGTATCAGGTTTAAAAGAGAAAATTTTGATAGATAAGACTGTTGTAAATTACACACACAAAAGAAAATTCATATTACATATTATGGATGAATGCTATCAACTACTTTATACTTCAGGGATAATCTAGCCATAAGTCATACCTGGAGGCAGATAATCCAAAGCTATTGGCATGTAATTGTTATCACTTGAATAAATTGGTCGTCCATGTAACCGACCAATTTCAACAGGGTTGATGGTGTCATTCCCCGTAAAAAAAATAGTGAATTACCAATGAATCTTAAAAGAAAAGTGAATTCCCCGTAAAAGAAATGAATCTTATAATAGATAATATGAAATATGTTTGGAACTGGATATGGATTATTTGTGAGTATGAAGTATGGTTGCTCCAAAAAAACTGAATTAGAGTTCAGAATATTTTGAGCAACATAACCACTCTGGATATTTTGTTATGAAAACTGAATTAGAGTTCATATTTTGTTATAAAACATGGTTATGTTATGGATAACCATTCTGGATATATGCAATCTGGATATATGCATTCATAACATATATGCAATCACAAAACTGAATTTGTTATGAATATTTTGAACTCTCATTCATATTCAAATCACAAATTCATATATCCAGAATGAAATATGAGATTGCATATATCCAGGATGAGATTGCATATATGAAATATTTTGAACTCTCGTTCATATTCAAATCACAAATTCATATTTCATACCCTCATAACCATATTGCATATATGAGATTGCAATCACAAAAATTGACAGGATATTATGAACTCTCATTCAAAAATTCAAATCAAAAATTAGAGTAACATTTAGTTTTTTGAGCAACCATATTTCATATTCACAAATCCAGTTTTTTGACTCTAATTCAGGATGGTTATGTTATGAATTTGTTATGAAACATGGTTCATTTTTTTGAACCGTTCAGGATGAGAGTAACATTCAAAAATTCAAAATATTTTGTTATGAAACATATTTCCAGTTCAGAATATGAAATATCCACTTCAAAAAAAATTAGAGTTCAGAATTCTGTCAAATTAGAGTTCAGTTTTTGACAGGATATTTGAAATGTTTGGAACTGGACTCTAATTTCATATACACTATCCTGTCAAAATATTAGAGTTCAGAATTTTGAACAACATTCTGGATATTTCCTGAACTCTCATTTGACAGGATATTTCGACAGTTTAGGAATTTCTGAATGAGAGTTCAAAATATCTTGTCAATTTTTGCATATCCTGAACTCTTATATTTACTGTCAATTTGAATTTTGACAAAAAAATATTTAGTGATTTGAAAATATTTTGACAGTTTTGTGATTTGAATTTTTGAATGAGAGTTCAAAATATCCTGTCAATTTTTGCATATCATGTTCAAAATATTCATGAACTCATTCAAAAATTCAAATCACAAAACTGAAATATTTTGACAGGATATTTTGACAAAAATATTCATAACATACCAAAACGGAAATAACTCCCATTCTCAACTCCAATTCTCAAATGCCATAACAAAAAAAATTCAAATCACAACATATTTCTAAATATCCTGGATATGAAATGAGAGTTCATTTTTTTTGAGTAACCAAAACATTATATTTACTCAGCCTAAATATAACATCCAGTTCAAGCAACGTTGAGGAAAACCCAACTGTTAGCAAAACAATCGCATTTCAAATTATGCTTATTTTGGAACTGGAATTTTTTTGTGAGTTGAATTTTTGAATGGTCGTGTCCTAATGAGTGAGTATATTTTGATTTTTTGTGTGAGGAAAACCAAAGGTGAGAGCAAAAATTCCAGTTTCAAACTCTGTGAGGAATTATATGTGATGTGGAATTATGTGAGCCAAAAAACCAGTTCAAGCAATATGTAGTTGAAGTTGCATGATATCAATATGTAGTTGAATTTTTGCATATCCAAACTGAGCACATTGCATATCAGGACATGCATTATTTCTCTCCAACTGTGAGAAATTTTTTTTGCTCACATTTGGACAGGATATTCATTATTTCTCTGAAATAATTTTTTTCTCCAAATAATATTTTGAATGGTCACAGTTGAATGGTCGTGTCAAATTTTTTGTTGCATTTCCTAACATCCTGTCAAAAAAAGCATTATTTCTCACAGTTGGACATGAATATTTTTGTTTGAACTTTGGCAGGACCATTCAGCCGGATAAACTTTTTTTTCCTCACAGGAATTATGCATTTTTTGACAGGTCAAGCATTAATTTATTTGGTTAGCAATAATTGTTGACAGGATATTATGAAATGGGAGTTCTGCATAATTTTGACATGATATTTTGGCAAAAAAATTCATAATATCCTGAACTCCCATTATGAAATGGGAGTTCATTTCATATCATGATGGTTGACTTGTCATTTATAATAACCTGCATATTATGAAATTTGCATATTATGAAATGGGAGTTCGTAATATCCTGATATGCAATGACATATTTCGTAATTATTTTGACATCCAGTTCATTTGAGCAAAATAATCTTCATTAATAAATTTTGTATCAAGCTTCATTAATAATCCTGTCATTTGAGCAAATTATTCCAGTTCAAATTATGCTTTGACATGATTATGACTGGATTATGCTTTGACATTATTAATGAAGCTTATTTGAGCAACAATTTTTTGCTTTGACATTTTTTGCTCAAATAATCCAGTCATTATTTATGAAGCATTATTAATGAAGCATAATCCTGACAAAGCATTATTAATGACTCCCAAGCATAATCCTGTCAAAGGATTATATGTTGCTCAAATGAACATTATTAATAATCCTGTCATTAATAATCCAGGACATATGTCATAATCCTGTCAGTTTAATATTTTCAATTTTCAGTAATAATCATGAGCATAATATGTTGCTTGAATTGCATAGTATGAAAATATTTTGACAGGATGCAATGAAACCAAACATTATTTCTCTGATGCATAATTTTTTGAATGGTCACAGCTGAATGGTCCTGTAAAAATTTTTGTTGCATATCTTGATATCCTGTCGAAAAAAGCATTATTTCTCACAATTGGCCATGAATATTTTTGTTGCATATCATGATATGCAATTTTTTTGCTAACGGTTGAGGATATGCAGTATTTTTTAAACATATCAGTTGGAGTATTTCTGAATTCTCATTCAAAAATTAAAATCACAAAAATGAAATATTTTGACAGTATATTTTGACAAAAAAATTCATAATAACGTACCAAAACTGAAATAACTCCCATTCTCAACTGTGGATTGGTTCGAAGCTGCTGGATTTGCATGTTACTGCCCATAGAATGCATAAATACCCATTGAGATTAGGCTGAGGATGAAAAATCTGAACCATGCTTCTTCATGTAGCTGCAAGAATAAAAATGTATCTGTGTTTAAGTACAGAAATATGGAATTAACCTTCGATAAACCGCAACTATCATAGCCACAAACCACTGATAGCAAAAGAATACAGAGATTATTTAATAAAATGTTCTCCTTTTAGAACGAATGGATAATCGCTTGTGCTTTTTAGACAATTTTTCGAGAGATTTTTAACCATGTAAAGATTAATGCATAATGATAGAAGGTATATTTAAAATGGTTCCCGTCCTGATGAATTGTGCATCATCCTTTGTAAGTATAATTCAATTTCAGTTGGGTAATATTTATGTAGGCTTTTTTGATCATGTAGGATTTTTGACAGGATATTGATCAAAAATTTCTGGATATGCAATTTTTGATACATGATCAAATATTGGTTAGTATTCACTCCAGACATTCTTTTGTGGTCGTCCTCATATTTGTTCAATTTTCAGTTGTATCATAATTGGGATATTATTAAATAATACTTATTATGTAAACTTGCCTACATAAATTATGTAACCATGCCAATTTTTCGAGACCAATCAGTTTTAGGACACCGGTAGCCTGTGCTATGAGTAACTATTTACCAATTATGTATTGTATGAAATGTTTCTTTTTCACATGCACATTGGTGAGAACACCCTTTTGTTTTCTTTGTTTTTCATCCTTACATTATATGGCATTTCCTATATGGCATTTCCTATACAGATGAATGACAATATGCTGTCTTTGGTATATGTTACTGATTTTCACTTCTAATATAATGTCGTTGGTATTCTTTCTATTTCTAAATGGCGAGAAGAACAACATTCAGAACAGTTGTCAAAGAAGAACATCATTCAGAACATCATTCAGATCTTGCTTCCTTACAATACATACATCCATTAAAAACAGTTGTCAAAGAGTGGGTTGAGAGGGAGACTTGAAGGTTGCACGGGTTCTATTGATAGGAAGGCTCAAATAGTCCAAAAGGACAACAGTTTTTTTGTAGCAGGTTCTATTGTCGTAGAAGATTTTGCGGCAGGTCAAGGACATGCAGATTTTGCGGCATGTGTTTTTTTGTCGCAGGCAGTGAAGCAAGAAGTTTGATTAGTCCATGACTCTTGGGTTACAAATAAAGGAGCAAATACTTTACATAGCATCTGGTGTAAATTTTAGTTTGATACTATATGCATACCCAAGTTAACGATATTATTGGTCCAAGCAATTACCTGCAAATGGATCACAGATGGTATTATGCTGCTAGTGATCTTAATAAGCATGTCTTCTAGCATATTAAACAGTTGAAGCGCTTGTATTCATGGTTTGGAGTTGAAGGTAGAATTAAGCTAAAGCCCATGTAAACTTATCACAGACATGTTCTGCAATCTATGAGAATTTACATGTCCTGGAAAACTGAAACGAAATTGTTGTTGATCTTGACAAACTATATAAGCATGAGAAGCCACTCAAGGGTGTTATCAGTAGTAAAATGAAAGGATCTGTAGAAGCACCCATTTGTAAAGCTTTGTTTGAATGCAGCATGGTCCCGACTCAACCGTCCGCATATGCAAATGCCAAATATAGGAAATGCTAAATATCCTCAAACAGATCGATGTGGCTCAAGAGAAGCCACGCAAGGGTGTTATCAATAGTAAAACAAAGCTTTACGAAGAAAAGAACCATATCCCATTACCCGAACATGCGTGTGTTGCATCAATATCTGTATCATCACCTGCAATAGGTGCTTCTATGTGTGCATCCTGCACATCTGCATTGAAAGCGAAAGATAATGGTATAACAGTTTTCGTCCGCAAACCACTGCAATGCTATTTGATATGATATGATGCATTTTAAATGAGAGCCACCTGGGTCATTCGATATGTCCACATTCCCAAAACTGGACCCCTATTGCACATCAACGAAGGCAGTATCTCGCATTAAAACTGGATGCCATGTGGTCAGATTGGCAGTAACGGGAGGCTGAACCTGTTTAAGGGGGCAACGTATGCAGGCATTCGAGCACGATCCATGCTTGGGATGTTTCAATGTTGGGGATCGAAGAGTAGAGAATTGCATGAAGGGAAAGGCCCACAACTCTTGACAAACAACCATCCACTGTTGTGCATAAGCTTCTGGTAGTGTTCCTCCAGGATCCCTTCTGCGAATGTGACAGTATGCCTCCTGAAAGAATGAAGACATAAAAGTTGGAATGCTGCAGAAAAAAGATATAGAAAACAATTTTTGTAACATCTTGAAAGATACCAGTTTCGTTGGGCCTCGCCATTTGTAAAATCTTGAATGAGAACTAAATCTTCTATCTTATATTTTTAATGAACCAAGCATCCTTTCAAGGACTACTGCTTTTGCTTCGAATCAGAAATGAAATTTAGCTATTGATCTTAAAATTGTCTTGATGGGTACATGTATTCGTACATGAGGATTCGAGGATTCAATTTAAGGAGACTTGTTGACAAATAGAACACATCAAAATGTGGACACTTTCACTCAATACATAATAACAAAATTAATATATAAAATCAATTAGTACCTTAGAATTTGTTTGTAAGAATGATCATAGTGCAGGTCTAACAATAAGAACACTGCCCTACTTCTGCAAGCATTAAAGTAATCTGTTTCAATGCATAATAAAGAGCATTGATCAAAAGAACATTCAACTCATAAATTACATGTAAGCATTAGGGGGAGAGATATTCACCGTAGCACACATCATGGCTAACAAACAGATCGATGGTGTCGTTGATGTCGTCGCTTGCAGAGGCAATTGTTTCATGATATCGGGCGCTTCGTCGAATCGGTGGTGAGAAAACGCGAGGGAGCAACCAAATCTGCAAACAAATAAACCCTGCACATGAAGATGTCAATGCCAAAATTAAGTAGAAATCGTGACAATCTACATAAAAATTTTCACTTTTGACCACAAATTCAATACATGTAGTCCAAATTTGGCAGAACTTTGGATTAATCATAAATAACAAATTTTAATCCAAATGTTAAATGATCAAAATCTACCAAATTTAACAAAAGAATGAGACTCAAATATCAAAATTCATCAAAAAATCCATAAGAGCGATTTAGAATTCCCACCTTGCTGACCTTTGGAACATCCGACCTCAACATGAAGAAATTCATTAAGCTACTTCCTCATCCACTGAATCATCAGATACTTTTCTAGCATCCTCTTATTCTTCCCCGTATTCTCTCCTCTAGTACCGCCACCGGTGACCTTACCATTGCATGCGTTTTTCCCTTAAAACCTCCAAAACTAAGATCGATCAGGAGAATTCCACTTGATCTCTTCGAAATTTCCACTAAAAATTCATTCAGACAATTATTATCCAATCTCATGTATATACTAAACATGAGAAAAAACATGCATTCAGTCGTCTCTGATCACGGAAAATTAACATTGATTCATGTGATTGAGAAATTGAAACATCTAACTGATATTTGAAATAAGAAAGAGAATCAATTTGGTTTTTTGCCTACTCTATACCATACAAATTTCGTTGATGGAGAAAACCTTAATCTATTTTTTTTAATAAAAATGTGTGGGCCATACCTCTGAGAGAGAGAGAGAGAGAGAGTAGAGAGAGAGAGTAGAGAGAGAGTAAAGAGTGCTGTTCTCAACAAAGTAAAGAGTTTTGGACTCACCTTGATGGGAGAGAAGTCATAAATAAAGTATACCCCATGATGAGGCCTAGGATGAACCATTTCATCTCTGAAGTGCTCTGTCACTAAAAACTGCAATTTGCGATTCAAATGTCAGAGACTGTTTTTAAAAGGTCTGTATATCACCTGATTTGAGTGAATCTTGAGTCCTCTTATTTCAGTGTAGATTGCTGGTACCACCTGAGCGGAATTCATCTTTTGTTACTGAATATTTCTAACTCATTCTAGGGAGAGCAGATTATTTAAAAAACTAAGAAATCAAATGTTATGTATATAAATATCAGAAAGGAAAGCCAATTAATATGCTTACATTTATAAAATACTGGTACATCCCAGATGATGTTTCCTGGGTCCATTGTACACTGGAATTTTACCAAAAATTAAATAACATAAATATATAACATTGAACTGCAAAAGCAAAGGCAACAATGAACATTTACTTTTGTATCTGCCTATAAAGCTAAAGATGCAGTGTAATTTATCACACTTATCCATCAAGAGGATTTACTACACTTGTAAACTCTTCTCCGAAGTTAAATTTGTTTATCTTGTGGCTTATCTGGTTTATGAAAAATAGAAACAGTACATAAATATCCAGAGACAGCAGAAGACCAGTGCATCCAAAATTTAAAAATAACGAACAACATGAAAGATGGAAAAATTCTCACATTATAATTTCCTAGCTGAAAGTCCAACAATTCTGAAAGAAAGTTTTGTGAGTGAATATAAATAAACAGAAAACTTACAGGATTCAGTAGATCTGCGAATGAGCTTTTGTATTCGGGTTGGCATTTCATCAAACACCTTGTGGGCTGTAATGAAATTCACTTTGTTCAAATTTGAGAGCAGCCCATGTCAAGCTCTTCAAGAAATGACAGGAATATGAATGGAATTGTATTTTTAGAGACCAACATGGTGCACCTCAGTTGGCAACCCAATCTCCATCTCATACTACTACTCCTCCTCCTCTTTGTATGCTTGGAACATCTAAGGCAGGGCCTTGAATCCCTTCACTAACATCTGCAGCTTCCCACCGATGTTCAGTTTTTGGTGAAGTATGGTCAATGATGAAGATGGTATCGAGCAAGGAAGGATATGCAGCTTGTAAGTATGCAGAGGCGATGGGTATGATTCTCCATGTGACTTCCTTGACGGGGTTTAGATCATGTCACCACTAGAGTAAGAAACGAAACCGATGGAGAAGGTGAGGAGCGAGAACCTATCCATTGGGCAGATGAGACTTTCCCCCCAAAAATTTTGCGCGGCTGAGACTTCCCCCCAAAAAATTTGGGCGCCTGAGACATCCTATTGAGAGTCCCCAACGAAATGTTTCTGGGCGGCTGTAACGACCAGTTTTGTAATAGCTATTTTATATGAATAATATTGGATGTCCCCTCTCTTTGTGTGCTTTTCCATTAGAAATCCTTACGTTTTACTTCATAGCATCTTGATCTTAGTGCTAGAGTGACCCTAGAGGCCATAGGAATCTTTTCAAAGCTTCGCGCTTCGTTTCGGCACTTTCGGTGCATCTTAGTTGGTTCATGAAGGGGAGCCAACCGACTAGATTGCAATCTAGTCGGTCGGTGACACTTCTCAAACCGACTAGTTCTTGTCAGTAAATTTCAGCTTAGTTACTGTTTACGTTTAGTCGGTCTAAGCTCATTCTTCGACCGACTAGTTCCCAAACTAGTCGACCGACAATTTGGGGGGAACTCTTTCAATCTGAATAAGGCTCTCAATAGCATCTCTAACCTTGAGAGAAACGACCAAGCTTTGTATATATAAGGTCTCACAAAATCGAGCTAGGTCAACTCCCAACGGTTGGAAATCTGGAGCAATTAGTCGGTCAAAGAACAACTACTGACCGACTAGTTCATCAACTAGTCGGTCGGTGAAACAACATGAACCGACTAAAGGATGAACAGTAAACAGATGAAATTTCAGACCTAAAGAACTAGTCGGTCCAAGAAGACTTTCCGACCGACTAGTTTCTCAACTAGTCTGTCGGTCAGTTAACGTAGACCGACTAAGAGTCAAAAACTATTAGTCTGAATACAAATTGATTTAGTCGGTCCAAGAACAAATGTTGACCGACTAGATCATCAACTAGTCGGTCGCCAAACGTTCTTAGACCGACTAACGATAAATAGTAACTAGGCATGTACAGGGAATGTTCAACTAGTCGGTCTAAGAAGCATCACTGACCGACTAGTTCACCAACTAGTCGGTCGGTGAGTCAATTAAGACCGACTAACAGTGAACAGTAAAGAGCTTAGAATTTGGGAGACAAACTAGTCGGTCCAAGAAGCTTTTCCGACCGATTAGATCACCATCTAGTCGGTTGGTTCTTCTTCTTGAACCAACTAACATGCACAAGAAGTCCCGAATCGAAGCGCGATGCTTCGGGAAAGTTTGAATGGACTTCTACAAAGATCCTAGCTCTAAGATAGGAGCGATATGAAGATCAAATGATAATACCTACTCAAGGCTTAACATTCTAAAGAACAAAGCTAGAAGACTAAATATAAATCTAGACAAACCGTCTTCAAAAGCTTCGATCGAATCTTCATGACCTCAAAGTTGGTCCAAAAGCTTCAACGAAGCTTTAGGCATATGAATACGTGCTTTGAGAAGTCTTGAGACGTCGCTTTGGATGTTCACGTGAATTTGGCGACGATCTCCAAAACTGCGCTCACAAAGTGTTAGTTCACGATTTATTTATGTTTGCTCATCATCCAAAACCAAATCCGGGGAGTCCAATACTCAACATAATTAAGTAGGAGAATGAAAGATATGCGTAAAATATAATAATATATCATCATAAAATATATAGGAGTAGTGAGTAGATGGTATAAGTGAAAACACGGAGTAAGTATTTGACGAAGGAAATAATGAGTATAGTGATGCAGAGATTGTTTTGCAAATGGTACTAGATTTGAACAAAAATTTTGAAGTATGAATACGATAGATGTAGAACTGGCCCACTTAAAATTAGAGTTCTATCTAGTATAGAAAAGTATATAAAAAGTATGTACGATAAGTTGTTTTGGAATAAGTTCAGTAGGAGGAGGCACTAAGGAAAATTCATTGAGAAAGAATATTTGGTTTATCATAAGACAATGCATAGTATGAGGAACCGAAAATACGACATGTTTGATGTATAAAATTTCAGAATAATTGTTATACAAAGATAGTCTCACATATCGCTTAATGAATAAATGTTGTCTTTAGGCCATATGGAACTTATATCACACTTGGCGAATGTCGTCACATTACTTTAGAAGAAATGTTTTGATGTGATTATAATGTATAACAATGTTGTATTAAGAGTTGATACATAAATACGCAAGTTAGTAGCAAATATTATATGGCAAAATAGACTATGCCGTACCGAAGAGACTAAGCTTCACAAGTCACATAAAGTGGGGTCTGACCTCTCGTACTATGAGTCGAAAGACACTTGTGAATCTTGTCTTAAAGGTTTGTTGGTCGAAATTCCATCCGTAAGACAGTGGAAGAATGAGTTGGTGAAATTGTAGTCTCATACATTCGGATGTACCCGGACCCAAGTCTAAATAAGCCAATATAAGGTATTCTTATTTATTACGACACGTGTTCTTGATGAAACACAAGTCTAATAAAATAAAGAACACAATGACATAAGTATTTGAACTGATTCGATCGGATCAAAGAGTCGAATTCTTAGCTATGTAATTCTTGCATAACAAAAAGAAAATGAGATTTTCTCTCAGGTCAAGTCTTTTAACACATTGGCGTGTTAGAGAGCATGAATCATACTCTGTAAGACTTAGTGTGATACATGGCTAATGACTCTTAGTTACAATCCCCGTTCTGAGTTAAAAACCTGATAATAATGCCTAAGTATTTAATAAGGTTATGTTAGAACCCTATAAATATAATATTCCTCATATTAATCGTTAGGAAGTCACAGGGTTACTCGAACCTCGTGAGACGAAGGAGTCGAGTGAAACATCATAGTTGATAATGGCCTAGTCAGCTTCCAAAGATACCATTTGGAGTAGTGACTCTAAGAAATGGCTTGATGCAATCGGAAAAGGGTCCGTGCACGTAAATAAAGTATGGACTTTAGTTTACGTGCCCAAAGAAAGTGTTTCTTATTGGCTGCAAGTAAATCTTTAAGATAGAAAATTGGTATAGAAAGAAAATGGTGAAGTACAACTTATATTGATTGAGAACAGTTATCATCCTAACTCCTATAAACGGATTATGATGAAACCATCTCTCCAACATATATGTACAGATCTACTCGGACCGAACTCGATGTACATGCTCATGATGTCCATGAAAACTGGAGCATCTTGTATAGTCTGTTTTCTAAATATGATTTAGAAGGACACACTTATATGAATCGGCCAGAGAGTTTTCAAGGTCAGTGGGAGCGAATATAAAAAATGTGAGGCATCAAGGAGCCGGAACATATGTTTTGACAAAGTGGTCAAAGAGTTTGACACTTTATCAGAAATGATTATGAACCGTCTAAATGACCAATAACTTATTTGGATTATTCTCGTAAGGTACGATGAGCTGGATGAGATTCAGGCAAGACATTAATTATGGATTCCAAGAGACCAAGGAAATTATTTGGATGAGATTCAAATGTGTGGTCTAACATGAACATAGAAACTCCTTAAGTCTAAAACTAAAGACGGTTTAGCAGATTCACTCACGAAGGCTCTGCCACATATGTCTAGAGAGACTCATATGTAAATGCGGTATGAGATACCGGGATAAGTGGACCTAAGTACAAGTGAGAGGTGTTGAGAGATGTGTTTGCCCTCGAACTCGAGGCAATTCATCCCTGTGTAAGTGTACAAACATCGTGTTCGAAATAATAGTAAGCTGTATGATCTAAGTTAATCATAATGTAGCCGACATTAGAACTTAGGTAAAATCCTAAGACTTAATGCGAGGTTAAACAAGTATCGATATGTGTATCTCGATCATAGAGAATTGTTTGACCGTTAGTAGCATAAGTCTGCAATCTTTCGTGGTCATAGATGTTTCGGGAAAAGGATATCAAAACATCGGATAGACCCTTGTGTCTTAGTGTTCATCATGTAATGGTGACGATGATCTCATGGTCGTTTGACTTGGCGATGTTAAAGACGAGACACATGTGCTCATTGGAGAATAGTTCACTAAACAACCCAACAAGGGTTATCATATGATTATGATTGATCAATCTATCAATGATAACTCTTAGTGATGATAGACAAGTTGGTCTTTCACTTGAGATCATTGAACGAACATGTACATGAACGGTGTAACTTAGATCACTGATCTAGCCTTAGGCAAGCCCCGTTGAAAGGTTTTTGGTTGGGTGACATTTGAAGCATGCGAGGAGAGTAATGACAAAGATAGGATTCGTCTCTCCCAGTCAAGGGGAGTTAATGTCGCAGAGTTAGTTCGATCTTTTAGTGAAAACGCTGGCCAGAGTATGTTAGAAGTAGTACAACATTATTTGACTAAAGATCGATGGATACTAACCAAGTTCAAGTTAGTAGGGTTAACAGTTGACCATACCCCGAGGCTTGACTAAGCGGCATAGTTTTGACGAAAAGACTAAAACTGCGGTATTCATCACTGACACAGTCAGGCTGGTCCCAACAATACTCATGCCAATGAGTTAACAACATAAGTATGATACCGAAACAGGGACGACATATGCTGCTCGTGGTCTCTGCTGTCTGGGGTTTCGAGCCCCACCTGTAGTAGGGTCAGGTTGTATGGTCTCACACAGTGTGAGACATTCGTCAAGTAATAGGTAGAAATTAGGGAGAAAATGCATTTGATGTAAGGGATAGAAAACTGCAAAGAGTTTGCAGGTAGCTTCTACATTCGGGATAAATGATCCTGAGTACAAGTGGAAGATGTTGGGAGATGTATGCCCTTAGTTCATTTCTATTTGATGCAAATGATTTTTATAATAGATGTGGAAATTTTGTATATGATGCAAAGGGAATGAAATGTGTCGTAAAATGTTTACGTGCATATTTAATATAATAAACATGTGGAAATGGTTACCTGGATGATGGGATCATCCCGGTCTAAACGCAAGAAACATCACAATGTGTGCTAATTCAGGGCTTAAATGGAGATCCATGCGTGGATATGTCATTTGTATATATATTTTTATAAATCTAATTATGAATTATTTACACTAATATTAGTCTAATTACTTGTGAATGGCTATATAACTCTCTAGCTAGTCATGTATTAATTAATATAGCTTTATGACCAATTTATGTCACCCCCATTCTCACAAATACTTTATAAGGCAACACAACCCATGGGGAGGCGGATGGAGCTTGACAAGCCGCGGTATTACACCAAGCATGAATAGAGAAACACAATAAGCAGGCCACTGCGAGTGCTGGGATCATACATCAGATATATAAAAGAAATAAGCAACACATACTGCCATCACAGAGAGTACAAATCCACAGAACTACATAACCAAAGAGCGTACCACACACTATCATCAAGTACAAAGTGAACTGACTCAAGTACATACATGAGAAATGCTACAAGCCACCAACATATAACACAACTACAAAGACAATACGCTCACTACACGACCCAACTCACACTATAGGACACATCCCAAAAAGTAGTGACCTCAAGGTGTCAGCTCACACATGGGTAATTTCCCGAGGGAGATTCTGCTCTGGGGTCACCTGCTCAAGACCTGAAAAGTAAAATGAGCATATCAAAACGTGCTCAGTAGGAAAACTAACCAGGGTAGGGGAACTCATTTAGGGGTTATAAGTGTAAAGGCAATAAGTGTGGAAGCAACCAAAGTGAAAAGTGCAACACACAAGCGTCCAACAACAACACATATAAAGTTTATTAGTTAGTAGACGTTAGTGACTCTTTGGAAGCATGGGTATCACCTAAAGATAGGGTCATGGACTTCACCCCAAATTTGGGGTGAATATAGCACACGACGCAGTGGACATGTGCACTGCACGCCGGGCCTCTCAGCTCTCCCGTCCCCGGCAGGAGTGAGGCTCTCTACATAACAGCACAACCTCCATATGTCCCCTCCACTCCCGGTAAACGCGAGTGGGAAATAAGTATCACATAACACATATCACTTTCCCCAACTTCTCAGTCCAGCCCCTTATAGTTAAGATATACCCAAACTTCCCACATCCCAATACTAGGATGTTCACCCGCCGTAGAGCAGATCGAGACATCCCAGTTAACAAATCATGTGTCATATTCTTCAACAGTCATTGCAATTTCATAAAGTAATACATGGCACAACATTCTCATAGCTACATCCCAAGTTTCTTCAATTTCAAATTCATTTGGGCATTTTAACAAACATGTGGTGTGCGTCATAAAGTTAACATTGTCACAACATTAAAACTTAGCAAAAATAGCATGTATGAACTTTCTTATAGATATCAACATCATTCATATAGATTGGTATGGAAAATTTAGCAATTACTCAAGTTTCAACTTCATTCAAAATAGTCCAGCTTGCTGAAATTGCAAGCACAGCTACAGAATCAGCTCATTTAATCAATTTCTGTTGTGAATTGGACAAAACTCACTGAATGAAAGTGGAAGATATAGTAGTCATGGATTCACCCATAAAGGTTCATGCAGAAATATGGAGTAGGCAATTTATGGTGATTTATTTGGTGCAGCATGTCCAAACTGTTTTTTAAGACAGAATTCTGGGCCTGTATTAAAATTCAATTTTAGGCATGTTGGAGCCAGAATTTTGAAATATAAGCACCTGATGAATTTATAGAGAACTTCTTAACTTTCCAACAAGACCAAGATCAAAAAAATCCATAGAGTGTGCAGGTAATAGTCCTCATTTTACTAAACTGTGTACAGCTTGACAGAATTTCAGACATCTTACAAATATGGAATTATTTCTCCTACTTATTGAACTCAACATATGACAAATGTTATATGAATTTGGGGTAGGACTTCAAAATCTACATCTACATATTTTTTTCAGAAAGTGATTCAAACTACAGAAATCAGAATTGAAGTATAAACACACATACAGAATTCTGTTTTTCAGAAGAGGGTGATTTGCTAGGAAAAACAAGGAAAAATTGAGTCTTTTGAGCTGTTACATGTTGAGTATTGGTGTTTCATAGCAATCTTATTTTGATGATGATCACAACATTATGTAGGGATCGTCTAACCCTTGCAATACTAACAACACACACTAGGGGGGGTGAATAGTGTAAGGGCAATAAAATTGTCCAAATAAAATTGAACTTGCAAATGCGGAATTATAAATGCAAGAGGAATTAAATGGCACAATCAATCCAAACGAAAACACAAAGAATTACACTGGTTCCCCAAACTTGGGTACATCCAGCCACACCAATATTCACTATATTCCCACACAGAGAAGTGAATACAAATCCCACAAAGAGAATTTATGCCCTACATAAGGACCCAACCAATCCTACACAAGGATCAAGATTCCCACACAGAGAATCACTAACTCCCACTCAGAGAATTAGGGTTAGCCCTACACTAGGACACACGAACTCCCACAAAGAGAGTTAATTCTCACAAAGAGAATTCCCAAGTCCCACAAAGAGACAACCTCCCACAAAGAGAGAGACTCCCACAAAGAGAGTGTCCTAATCCCACAAAGAGAAATAGGAAAGCAATTTACACCCTGTAAAGTAAATACTCTTACCTATGCTTAGAGATGCTTACTCATGAATGAATGCAAGGCATGGAAGAGGATCTCCAAGTGTTGGAATATGCTTGAGAGCACTTGGATGATTTCCCTTGAGCTGGACTTCAATGCATGAAGAAAGATGAATGCTCAATAGAGGGAAATGAGGGAGCTTGAGAGTGGCTTATTAATCTCTTGAGATTTTCTATAGAGTCAAGAGTTTATCAAATGTTGTCAAGAGTTCTCAAGAATGGCAGCACACTCATATATATAGGAATCCTATATCAAGCCCAAAAACCCAAAGAAACAGCCAGAAAATCAAATCTGCAACGGCTAGAAACTGGGTGAAAACGACAGGAACAGTCGACTAATGATCATAAGACAGTCGACTGATCAACGGCTAGAAAATATCCAACGGCTATAATCTGAGCCAGGACAGTCGACTGACGAAGTCAATACAGTCGACTGACAAACAGGACATGCGCCTGTTAATCCTTCAGCAGACGACTGCTGCAGGGGATGGATTGAAACAGAGAGCTGCACTCTTTCTCCAATTCTTCACACAGACGACTGATGTTAATACTACAGTCGACTGTCAAATAGTCAGGCGACTGTATATTCTTCATCAGTCGACTACTGTAAAGTATGGAGAGAAGACAGAGAGATGCAGAGATTGCACTTACGCTAGACAGGCGACTGTTGGCCAAATATCAGGCGACTGTAAATATACAGGCGACTGGGAACTGATTGACAGACGACTGTGTGTAAAGCTCAAGTGTGAGTCAATAGAAATGTTGACTTGAGCAGTGCATATCAGGCGACTGTAAAAGGATCTACAGGCGACTGGAAATCATCCAGCCGACTGTGTTTCCCTCAACAGGCGACTAACAGAGAGTGAACCTATTGGGTTGGATTCTATGATAATCCTAAGGTTCACTAAGATGGTTAAATGCATGTGCATAAATGAGTAAACCATCTAGCAATGCGTTACATCAACCCTAGACTCAAAAGAGAGAGAAAGCAATAAAGTAAATTACATGGATTACAATGCTTTCAAAAGAGTCTAAGTATTCAATCTTCATGCCTTGATTGCTCTCCATCATCTCCAAGCTTTGGCACTCCTTGAGTCCAAACATTGGCCCTTCTTCACATGATGTCCATCCTTACACCAAGTGATTAGTCTCCAAGAAAGATATCCTTGAAATAAACTGAGAGACTAAAACATAAGATTCATTAGCAACAACATAATGTTGTGATCATCATCAAAATATGATTGGTATGAAACACCAATACTCAACAATCTCCCCCCTTTTGATGATGACACACAATATGTAAATCATAAAGAATTAAAGCACAAAGCTAATGATCTCCCCCTACTTATATGCACCAATTAAGTAATGAGCTACACAAAGGTAAATACTCGTAAACCAATAACAACATGGTGACATATAATAGGCATGGATTACATAAACCAATTGCAAAGTATAAAATCATGCAAACATGAATGGTTTATCTAATCCAATATATCTCTTCCCTATAAAGATATCTCTCCCCATATGCATATGTATATATCTCTCCCCTATAGATATGATCACATAATGCATATATCTCTCACCATTGACATCGTCAAAAAGGTGGACATCAAAAACATCCCCCTTTTTCAACTTAACCAAGATGTGACAATATGCAAGAAAAGAAAGATATGTATGATACCAAATATAAAATTTAGTGGGTATCAATTCACTATCCCATGCTCCCCCTAGATCATAGAAATGGTCAACTTTTGACTTCTAGGATCTAATACCAATTAATTATTGGAGCCATGGGCCATAAGTGTATCAAAGCACAAGATATGGAAAAATCAAGCTTCAAAGATACACACAGATATTGCCAAAAAATGAGATATGAAACAAGTTGGCAATAAACAAGAGTTTTGGTTTGAGACCCAAAATAACCAAATATAAATAATGATCTCAAAACAAAAACCTCCGAAATGAGAGTTAAAATATGTCTTAAAATAATTTAAACATATATTATATTAACTCCCGCATTGACATACACATGGATCATGCATGTATGTCAAAGAACCCTAAGGTCCCAATTTTCATGAAAAGAAATAAATTTGAAGAATATTTTCAAAATCATGAAACACACACAAACAATGAGTATGCTTAAACTAAACATGGAAGCATAATACCCATGCAATATGCATATGTGTGAGGAACCTAAACATTAGGTAACCAAACCCAAGAGGAGTTTGATTTCCTAACATAATCACACGAGGTGATCACATCCCTAAGTAGAGAGTTGATGTAACTATCTCTCTCTTGCACACTAGCCTTAGTGGGAATCCATAATCTCAAGGATTTCTTAGGCAAAGGTTTTCCCTTAGCAAGAGGGAAGGATGTGGCATGCTTAGGTGTAGAAACAAATTTCTTCGCATGCAAAGAATGAGGATTTTGCTTCTTAGCAAAAAATGAAGATTCTTCATTCTTCCCCATCACCTTGTGATCTACATGCTTCTTGTGAGTGTTATTGTTGTACAAGAGAGCATGGTGATTCTTCTTAGGTGCTTTAGCAATATTTCTTGAATTTGCACCATAAGAAGAATTAGAGGTGTGTTTGGGAACCACATTTTGAACATAACCCAAACATCCTCTATGATTTGCCGGATGTTGTTTTTCCAACAAATCGTGGAGTGAATCCCTAGAATACACAAAGCTTATGAGCTTCCGGGATTCCTCTTCACATTTCAACATAAGTTGTTGAATGTGAGCATCTAAGCTAAGGTTTTGAGCAACGAGATTTTCATTAGAAATGCTCAATTCCTTAACTTGAGAAAGAAGTGTGTCTTTCTCACAAGTGTCATAAATATGCCTTTCATCATGAATATTTATACTCAATGATTCTAACTCATGCACCCTACTCATAGCATTATCAAGTTTGGCTTTCATTTTATCATATGAATCGATGCACTTACTTGCCAAATTGGAGGCCACATTTAGGCGGTATTCAAGCTCCTCATAGGATGATTTTTCCTCCTCGGCTTCCTCATCACTATCCTCCTCGTTTGAGCTTGATGAAGACTATTTCCCATTAGCCATAAAACAACTTTCTTCTTTGGAGTTGCGCCATGTCTCTATCTCTTCATCGCTAGAGTTAGATGAAGAGATAGATGTAGTTGATGAAGAATCATCAAAGGCAACGAAACACCTTTGATCGTGCTCCTTGTCATCCTCTTCTTCATCATTGATGTGTCCCTATCGGAATCATCAAATGTCCCACTAAGTCCCTTCTTTTGGTTCTTGACCTCGGACTTGATTTTCCAATGTTTATTCCCTTTACCCTTATAGGAATCTATATTGGGTTTGGAAGGGCATTCGGTAGCCACATGACCTATTCCACTGCAGTTGAAACAATCCAACTTGTTAGACTGTGAAACCAACTTTGAAGAAGACATACCTTGATTTTCCTTGAGGGATGCCTTGAAATTCTTGAATTGCTTGGCAAACTCGATGTAGTCATCGTCACTAAGAACTTCTACATCTTCACTTGGAGCTTCTTGTTGGAACTGCTTTTTCCACTTGAAAGACTCCTTCTCACCATGAAGAGCAATGCCCTTTTTCTTCTCGGGCTTGGTTGACTGAGTCTCTTCCTTATATTGAAGTAGCACTTCATGAGAGATCTCCAAAGTATGCCAAATGCTGTTGGCCGATTTGCACATGGAGATGCGATCGAACTCATCCGTAGTGAGGGCACAGTGGAGAACACACATAGCCCTATCATTGACTTTGATCAAGTCCTTCTCCACTTTAGTTCTCAAGGCCGCGGGAGTAGAAGGCTCCTCGAAGGGTGACTCCGTTATGTCCCAAAGGTCGTGACTCTTTAAGTAGACCATCATTCTGATCTTCCAACTCGGATGGTTGGTTCCGTTGAAGAGCGGGGGTCGAACGGTAGAAAGACCTTCTTCATGAGGCGCGGAAGTAGCGTTGAATGCCATCGTTGCAGTATGCTTTAACCTCGCTCTGATACCAATTGTAGGGATCGTGTAACCCTTGCAATACTAACAACACACACTAGAGGGGGGGGTGAATAGTGTAATGGCAATAAAATTGTCCAAATAAAATTTAACTTGCAAATGCGGAATTATAAATGCAAGAGGAATTAAATGGCACAATCAATCCAAACGCAAACACAAAGTTTTACCCTGGTTCCCCAAACTTGGGTACATCCAGCCACACCAATATTCACTATAATCCCACAAAGAGAAGTGAATACAAATCCCACAAAGGGATACACTCCCACAAAGAGAGAGACCTCACCAAGAGGATTTTGCCCTACACAAGAACCCAACCAACCCTACACAAGGGTCAAGACTCCCACCAAGAGAATCACTAACTCCCACTCAGAGAATTACGGTTAGCCCTACACTAGGACACAAAACTCCCACAAAGAGAGTTAATTCCCACAAAGAGAATTCCCAAGTCCCACAAAGAGACAACCTCCCACAAAGAGAGAGACTCCCACAAAGAGAGTGTCCTAATCCCACAAAGAGAAATAGGAAAGCAATTTACACCCTGTAAAGTAAATACTCTTACCTATGCCTTGAGATGCTTACTCATGAATGAATGCAAGGCATGGAAGAGGATCTCCAAGTGTTGGAATATGCTTGAGAGCACTTGGATGATTTCCCTTGAGCTGGACTTCAATGCATGAAGAAAGATGAATGCTCAATAGAGGGAAATGAGGGAGCTTGAGAGTGGCTTATTGATCTCTTGAGATTTTCTATAGAGACAAGAGTTTATCAAATGTTGTCAAGAGTTCTCAAGAATGGCAGCACACTCATATATATAGGAATCCTATATCAAGCCCAAAAACCCAAAGAAACAGCCAGAAAATCAAATCTGCAACGGCTAGAAACTGGGTGAAAACGACAGGAACAGTCGACTGATGATCATAAGACAGTCGACTGATCAACGGCTAGAAAATATCCAACGGTTATAATCTGAGCCAGGACAGTCGACTGACGAAGTCAATATAGTCGACTGACAAACAGGACATGCGCCTGTTAATCCTTCAGCAGACGACTGCTGCAGGGGATGGATCGAAACAGAGAGCTGCACTCTTTCTCCAATTCTTCGCACAGGCGACTGATGTTAATACTACAGTCGACTGTCAAATAGTCAGGCGACTGTATATTCTTCATCAGTCGACTACTGTAAAGTATGGTGAGAAGACATAGAGATGCAGAGATTGCACTTACGCTAGACAGGCGACTGTTGGCCAAATCTCAGGCGACTGTAAATATACAGGCAACTGGGAACTGATTGACAGACGACTGTGCGTAAAGCTCAAGTGTGAGTCAATAGAAATGTTGACTTCAGCAGTGCATATCAGGCGACTGTAGAAGGATCTACATGCGACTGGAAATCACCCAATCGACTGTGTTTCCCTCAACAGGCGACTGACAGAAAGAGTGAACCTATTGGGTTGGATTCTATGATAATCATAAGGTTTACTAAGATGGTTAAATGCAAGTGCATGAATGAGTAAACCATCTAGCAAGGCATTACATCAACCCTAGACTCAAAAGAGAGAGAAAGCAATAAAGTAAATTACATGGATTACAATGCTTTCAAAAGAGTCTAAGTCTTCAATCTTCATGCCTTGATTGCTCTCCATCATCTCCAAGCTTTGGCACTCCTTGAATCCAAACATTGGCCCTTCTTCACATGGTGTCCATCCTTACACCAAGTGATTAGGCTCCAAGAAAGATATCCTTGAAATAAACTGAGAGACTAAAACATAAGATTCATTAGCAACAACATAATGTTGTGATCATCATCAAAATATGATTGGTATGAAACACCAATACTCATCACATTAGTTGCTAATGACTCTCATGTTTTAGTCTCACAGTTTCATTCCTAGAGTATCTTTCTTGGAGACTAATCACTTGGTGCAAGGATGGACATCAAATGGAGAAGGGCCAAAGCTTGGACTCAAGGAGTGCCAAAGCTTGGAGATGATGGAGAGCAATCAAGGCATCAAAATTGAAGACTTAGACTCCAAGGAAAGCATTGTAATCCATGTAATATTTACTTTATTGCTTTCTCTCTCTTTTGAGTCTAGGTTAATGTAATGCCTTATTAGATGGTTTACTCATTCATGCATATGTATTTAACCATCTTAGTGAGCCTTAGAATTATCATAAAATCCAAACAATTAGGTTCACTCTATCCAAAGACTCATTTGGAGTCTCTGGCTTTCCATTAGTCGCCTGCTGAAAGATACACAGTCGATTGGGTGATTTCCAGTCGCATGTCGATCCTTCTACAGTCGACTGATATGCACAACTCAAGTCAACTTTTCAATTGACTCAAACTTGAGCTTTACGCACAGTCAACTGCTGCTCAGTTTACAGTCCGCCTGTAGATTTACAGTCGCCTTGGAATTGGCCAACAGTCATCTGAGTAGAGTAAGTGCATTCTCCGCATCTCTCTGTCTTTTCTCCATCTTATACAGCAATCGACTGATGAAGGTATTACAGTCGCCTGACTATAAGACAGTCGACTGTATTATTGACATCAGTCGCCTATTTGCTTATCTGGAGAAAGAGTGCAGCTCTCTATTTTATTCCATCCCCTGCAGTAGTCGCCTGCTGAAGGATTAACAGGCGCATGTCCTGTTTACAGCCGACTGTATCGACTTCATCAGTCGACTGTCCTGGCTTAGTTTATAGCCGTTGGATATTTTCTAGCCGTTGATCAGTCGACTGTCTTATGATCATCAGTCGACTGTTCCTGTCATTTTCGCCCAGTTTCTAGCTGTAGCTGAATTGATCTTTTGGCTGTTTTCTTGGGTTTTGGGGTTTGATATAGGGATTCTATATATATGAGCGTGTTGCCATCTCTTATACTGCTTGATGCTATTGAATATCTCAAGAGATCTATAAGCAACTCTCAAACTCCCTCAATCCCCTCTTTTGAGCTCTCATTCCTCTTCATGCATTGAAGTCCAGCTCAAGGGAATTCATCCAAGTGCTCTCAAGCATATCTCAACACTTGGATATCCTGTTCCATGCCTTGTATCCATTTATGAGTAAGCATCTCAAGGCATAGGTAAGAGTATTTATTTTACTTGGTGAATTTTTATCTCTAATTCTCTTAGCGGGAATTAGTCTTACTCTCTTTGTGGGAGTTTATCTCTTTGTGTTATTAAGATATTCTCTTAGTGGGAATAACTCTCTTTGTGGGAGTAGCTCTCTTTGTGGGAGTTTAGTGTCCTAGTGTAGTGCTAACCCTAATTCTCTGAGTGGGAGTTAGTGATTCTCTGTGTGGGAGTCTTGATCCTCGTGTAGGGTTGGTTGGGTCCTTGTGTAGTGCATAAATCCTCTTTGTGGGGTATCTCCTTGTGAGATTTGTATTCACTTCTCTGTGTGGGAATATAGTGAATATTGGTGTGGCTGGATGTACCCAAGTTTGGGGAACCATGGTAAAACTTTGTGTTTACGTTTGGATTAATTGTGTCAATGATTTCCTCTTGCATTTATTATTCCGCATTTGCAAGTTTAATTTTAATTTGACAATTTTATTGCTATTACACTATTCACCCCCCCTAGTGTGTGTTGTTAGTATTGGAAGGGTAAGGTGATCCTTACAATTGGCTGGGATGGCTGGCCTTACAGCTGTCAGTTGTTCGCGCTGGAGAGGACTGCTGAACCCAGCAGTGAGGCCTCGCTCGTTCGTTTCAAGGCTAAGAGGGCCGAAGATGAGGGCTATCCTGACGAGGCTCTTCATCGGACGCGGTTCAGAGTAAGGGACGATGAGTTCGTTTTTGAAGATGGCGGCGTGGCGGCGAGGTTGGCGGAAAATATCTTCTTGCCCCGCGACAGGGTGGCCCTAGAGGCTGTGGAGCATGAGGGTCTATGTGGAACCTCGGTGTGGCATGGCGTGCAGGTAGGCTGGATGAATCCGGTGATGTTTATCAGGTGGTTTTGTTGCGTATCTCAACCGAGTTTTCTTTTGCCATATAGGCTACCACTTTGATACTCGCAGCTATGAGGCACACGCCGGCCATAAACAAGGCCGAGAGCGCCGTAGCCAGAGTGGCGGCCGAACTCGCCGCGTTTCGTAAGAGTGTCGGCGAGCGGTTGGGGAAAGAGAGGGATCGGTGCAGCCAGTATGAGGCAGAAGTCCAGCGCCTGAAGGGGATCCTGGCGGATTGTGAGACGCAGGCCGCCTCTGCTAGAGACCGGGCGAAGGAACTGGAGAATGCACTTTGAGCAGGAGAAAGCGCGTGCGGCGGGCCTGGCGGACCGAGCGAAGGCCGCCGAGGATGAGTTGATTCGGAAGGTGGAGGAGTTTCGGTCGTATCAGGAGATGACCGTCGTCCCTGCCCTCGTAGACGCGATGTCTAGGGGCTCAGAGAAAGGCCGTGAAGAGGGTCGCGAGGAGGGTCGAGCGGAGGGGTGGGAGGCCTGCTTGCTCCAGATAAAGGAAAGGGTGGCGGGCTTGTCCCTGCCAATTGAGCTCGACATCGACGTGCTCGCTGTAGGGATCGTGAAACCCTTGCAATACTAACAACACACACTAGAGGGGGGGTGAATAGTGTAATGGCAATAAAATTGTCCAAATAAAATTTAACTTGCGAATGCGGAATTATAAATGCAAGAGGAATTAAATGGCACAATCAATCCAAACGCAAACACAAAGTTTTACCCTGGTTCCCCAAACTTGGGTACATCCAGCCACACCAATATTCACTATAATCCCACAAAGAGAAGTGAATACAAATCCCACAAAGGGATACACTCCCACAAAGAGAGAGACCTCACCAAGAGGATTTTGCCCTACACAAGAACCCAACCAACCCTACACAAGGGTCAAGACTCCCACCAAGAGAATCACTAACTCCCACTCAGAGAATTACGGTTAGCCCTACACTAGGACACAAAACTCCCACAAAGAGAGTTAATTCCCACAAAGAGAATTCCCAAGTCCCACAAAGAGACAACCTCCCACAAAGAGAGAGACTCCCACAAAGAGAGTGTCCTAATCCCACAAAGAGAAATAGGAAAGCAATTTACACCCTGTAAAGTAAATACTCTTACCTATGCCTTGAGATGCTTACTCATGAATGAATGCAAGGCATGGAAGAGGATCTCCAAGTGTTGGAATATGCTTGAGAGCACTTGGATGATTTCCCTTGAGCTGGACTTCAATGCATGAAGAAAGATGAATGCTCAATAGAGGGAAATGAGGGAGCTTGAGAGTGGCTTATTGATCTCTTGAGATTTTCTATAGAGACAAGAGTTTATCAAATGTTGTCAAGAGTTCTCAAGAATGGCAGCACACTCATATATATAGGAATCCTATATCAAGCCCAAAAACCCAAAGAAACAGCCAGAAAATCAAATCTGCAACGGCTAGAAACTGGGTGAAAACGACAGGAACAGTCGACTGATCAACGGCTAGAAAATATCCAACGGTTATAATCTGAGCCAGGACAGTCGACTGACGAAGTCAATACAGTCGACTGACAAACAGGACAGGCGCCTGTTAATCCTTCAGCAGACGACTGCTGCAGGGGATGGATCGAAACAGAGAGCTGCACTCTTTCTCCAATTCTTCGCACAGGCGACTGATGTTAATACTACAGTCGACTGTCAAATAGTCAGGCGACTGTATATTCTTCATCAGTCGACTACTGTAAAGTATGGTGAGAAGACATAGAGATGCAGAGATTGCACTTACGCTAGACAGGCGACTGTTGGCCAAATCTCAGGCGACTGTAAATATACAGGCAACTGGGAACTGATTGACAGATGACTGTGCGTAAAGCTCAAGTGTGAGTCAATAGAAATGTTGACTTCAGCAGTGCATATCAGGCGACTGTAGAAGGATCTACATGCGACTGGAAATCACCCAATCGACTGTGTTTCCCTCAACAGGCGACTGACAGAAAGAGTGAACCTATTGGGTTGGATTCTATGATAATCCTAAGGTTCACTAAGATGGTTAAATGCATGTGCATGAATGAGTAAACCATCTAGCAAGGCATTACATCAACCCTAGACTCAAAAGAGAGAGAAAGAAATGAAGTAAATTACATGGATTACAATGCTTTCAAAAGAGTCTAAGTCTTCAATCTTCATGCCTTGATTGCACTCCATCATCTCCAAGCTTTGGCACTCCTTGAGTCCCAACATTGGCCCTTCTTCACATGATGTCCATCCTTACACCAAGTGATTAGTCTCCAAGAAAGATATCCTTGAAATAAACTGAGAGACTAAAACATAAGATTCATTAGCAACAACATAATGTTGTGATCATCATCAAAATAAGATTGGTATGAAACACCAATACTCAACAATCTCCCCCCTTTTGATGATGACACACACTATGTAAATCATAAAGAATTAAAGCACAAAGCTAATGATCTCCCCCTACTTATATGCACCAATTAAGTAATGAGCTACACAAAGGTAAATACTCATAAACCAATAACAACATGGTGACATATAATAGGCATGGATTACATAAACCAATTGCAAAGTATAAAATCATGCAAACATGAATGGTTTATCTAATCCCATATATCTCTTCCCTATAAAGATATCTCTCCCCATATGCATATGTATATATCTACCCATATAGATATGATCACATAATGCATATATCTCTCACCTTTGACATCATCAAAAAGGTGGACATAAAAAACATCCCCCTTTTTCATCTTAACCAAGATGTGACAATATGCAAGAAAAGAAAGATATGTATGATACCAAATATAAAATTTAGTGGGTATCAATTCACTATCCCATGCTCCCCGTAGATCATAGAAATGGTCAACTTTTGACTTCTAGGATCTAATACCAATTAATTATTGGAGCCATGGGCCATAAGTGTATCAAAGCACAAGATATGGAAAAATCAAGCTTCGAAGATACACACGGATATTGCCAAAAAAAGAGATATGAGACAAGTTGGCAATAAATAAGAGGTTTGGTTTGAGACCCAAAATAACCAAATATAAATAATGATATCAAAACAAAAACCTCCGAAATGAGAGTTAAAATATGTCTTAAATAATTTAAACATATATTATATTAACTCCCCATTGACATACACATGGATCATGCATGTATGTCAATAAACCCTAAGGTCCCAATTTTCATGAAAAGAAATAAATTTGAAGAATATTTTCAAAATCATGAAACACACACAAACAATGTGTATGCTTAAACTAAACATGGAAGCATAATACCCATGCAATATGCATATGTGTGAGGAACCTAAACATTAGGTAACCAAACCCAAGAGGAGTTTGATTTCCTAACATAATCACACGAGGTGATCACATCCCTAACTAGAGAGTTGATGTAACTATCTCTCTCTTGCACACTAGCCTTAATGGGAATCCATAATCTCAAGGATTTCCTAGGCAAAGGTTTTGACTTAGCAAGAGGGAAGGATGTGGCATGCTTAGGTGTAGAAACAAATTTCGTAGCATGCAAAGAATGAGGATTTTGCTTCTTAGCAAAAAATGAAGATTCTTCATTCTTCCTCATCACCTTGTGATCTACATGCTTCTTGTGAGTGTTATTGTTGTACAAGAGAGCATGATGATTCTTCTTAGGTGCTTTAACAATATTTCTTGAATTTGCACCATAAGAAGAATTAGAGGTGGGTTTGTGAACCACATTTTGAACATAACCCAAACCTCCTCTATGATTTACTGGATGTTGTTTTTCCAACAAATCGTGGAGTGAATCCCTAGAATACACAAAGCTTATGAGCTTCCGGGATTCCTCTTCACATTTCAACGTAAGTTGTTGAATGTGAGCATCTAAGCTAAGGTTTTGAGCAACGAGATTTTCATTAGAAATGCTCAATTCCTTAACTTGAGAAAGAAGTGTGTCTTTCTCACAAGTGTCATAAATATGCCTTTCATCATGAATATTTATACTCAATGATTCTAACTCATGCACCCTACTCATAGCATTATCAAGTTTGGCTTTCATTTTATCATATGAATCGATGCACTTACTTGCCAAATTGGAGGCCACATTTAGGCGGTATTCAAGCTCCTCATAGGATGATTTTTCCTCCTCGGCTTCCTCATCACTATCCTCCTCGTTTGAGCTTGATGAAGACTATTTCCCATTAGCCATAAAACAACTTTCTTCTTTGGAGTTGCGCCATGTCTCTATCTCTTCATCGCTAGAGTTAGATGAAGAGATAGATGTAGTTGATGAAGAATCATCAAAGGCAACGAAACACCTTTGATCGTGCTCCTTGTCATCCTCTTCTTCATCATTGATGTGTCCCTATCCGAATCATCAAATGTCCCACTAAGTCCCTTCTTTTGGTTCTTGACCTCGGACTTGATTTTCCAATGTTTCTTCCCTTTACCCTTATAGGAATCTATATTGGGTTTGGAAGGGCATTCGGTAGCCACATGACCTATTCCACTGCAGTTGAAACAATCCAACTTGTTAGACTGTGAAACCAACTTTGAAGAAGACATACCTTGATTTTCCTTGAGGGATGCCTTGAAATTCTTGAATTGCTTGGCAAACTCGATGTAGTCATCGTCACTAAGAACTTCTACATCTTCACTTGGAGCTTCTTGTTGGAACTGCTTTTTCCACTTGAAAGACTCCTTCTCACCATGAAGAGCAATGCCCTTTTTCTTCTCGGGCTTGGTTGACTGAGTCTCTTCCTTATATTGAAGTAGCACTTCATGAGAGATCTCCAAAGTATGCCAAATGCTGTTGGCCGATTTGCACATGGAGATGCGATCGAACTCATCCGTAGTGAGGGCACAGTGGAGAACACACATAGCCCTATCATTGACTTTGATCAAGTCCTTCTCCACTTTAGTTCTCAAGGCCGCGGGAGTAGAAGGCTCCTCGAAGGGTGACTCCGTTATGTCCCAAAGGTCGTGACTCTTTAAGTAGACCATCATTCTGATCTTCCAACTCGGATGGTTGGTTCCGTTGAAGAGCGGGGGTCGAACGGTAGAAAGACCTTCTTCATGAGGCGCGGAAGTAGCGTTGAATGCCATCGTTGCAGTATGCTTTAACCTCGCTCTGATACCAATTGTAGGGATCGTGTAACCCTTGCAATACTAACAACACACACTAGAGGGGGGGTGAATAGTGTAATGGCAATAAAATTGTCCAAATAAAATTTAACTTGCAAATGCGGAATTATAAATACAAGAGGAATTAAATGGCACAATCAATCCAAACGCAAACACAAAGTTTTACCCTGGTTCCCCAAACTTGGGTACATCCAGCCACACCAATATTCACTATAATCCCACAAAGAGAAGTGAATACAAATCCCACAAAGGGATACACTCCCACAAAGAGAGAGACCTCACCAAGAGGATTTTGCCCTACACAAGAACCCAACCAACCCTACACAAGGGTCAAGACTCCCACCAAGAGAATCACTAACTCCCACTCAGAGAATTAGGGTTAGCCCTACACTAGGACACAAAACTCCCACAAAGAGAGTTAATTCCCACAAAGAGAATTCCCAAGTCCCATAAAGAGACAACCTCCCACAAAGAGAGAGACTCCCACAAAGAGAGTGTCCTAATCCCACAAAGAGAAATAGGAAAGCAATTTACACCCTGTAAAGTAACTACTTTTACCTATGCCTTGAGATGCTTACTCATGAATGAATGCAAGGCATGGAAGAGGATCTCCAAGTGTTGGAATATGCTTGAGAGCACTTGGATGATTTCCCTTGAGCTGGACTTCAATGCATGAAGAAAGATGAATGCTCAATAGAGGGAAATGAGGGAGCTTGAGAGTGGCTTATTGATCTCTTGAGATTTTCTATAGAGACAAGAGTTTATCAAATGTTGTCAAGAGTTCTCAAGAATGGCATCACACTCATATATATAGGAATCCTATATCAAGCCCAAAAACCCAAAGAAACAGCCAGAAAATCAAATCTGCAACGGCTAGAAACTGGGTGAAAACGACAGGAACAGTCAACTGATGATCATAAGACAGTTGACTGATCAACGGCTAGAAAATATCCAACGGCTATAATCTTAGCCAGGACAGTCGACTGACGAAGTCAATACAGTCGACTGACAAACAGGACAGGCGCCTGTTAATCCTTCAGCAGACGACTGCTGCAGGGGATGGATCGAAACAGAGAGCTGCACTCTTTCTCCAATTCTTCGCACAGGCGACTGATGTGAATACTACAGTCGACTGTCAAATAGTCAGGCGACTGTATATTCTTCATTAGTCGACTACTGTAAAGTATGGAGAGAAGACATAGAGATGCAGAGATTGCACTTACGCTAGACAGGCGACTGTTGGCCAAATCTCAGGCGACTGTAAATATACAGGCGACTGGGAACTGATTGACAGACGACTGTGCGTAAAGCTCAAGTGTGAGTCAATAGAAATGTTGACTTGAGCAGTGCATATCAGGCGACTGTAGAAGGACCTACATGCGACTGGAAATCACCCAATCGACTGTGTTTCCCTCAACAGGCGACTGACAGAAAGAGTGAACCTATTGGGTTAGATTCTATGATAATCCTAAGGTTCACTAAGATGGTTAAATGCATGTGCATGAATGAGTAAACCATCTAGCAAGGCATTACATCAACCCTAGACTCAAAAGAGAGAGAAAGCAATAAAGTAAATTACATGGATTACAATGCTTTCAAAAGAGTCTAAGTCTTCAATCTTCATGCCTTGATTGCACTCCATCATCTCCAAGCTTTGGCACTCCTTAAGTCCAAACATTGGTCCTTCTTCACATGATGTACATCCTTACAACAAGTGATTAGTCTCCAAGAAAGATATCCTTGAAATAAACTGAGAGACTAAACCATAAGATTCATTAGCAACAACATAATGTTGTGATCATCATCAAAATAAGATTGGTATGAAACACCAATACTCAACAATCACTGCTTCCGAAGACGAGGAAGAGGCGGGGGATGACGAGCGAGTGATCGTCGAAGGAGGCGGGGGCGTCGAGGCGGAGACTGGCGAAAAGGGGGGCGACCTCTCAGAAGCTGACTGGAGGGATGTCGCGACTCATGGGGGCAAAGCGAGGGTAACGCACCAGAGTAGTTTTGTATAGATGGGGTGGGCAAATTTTTGTGGGGTCGGCCCCTGTTATTTTTTTAATTTTCGGATTCCGACTATGTGGAAATTCCCTTTGTTGGCTGTGTTTTGTTATTGTTATCTCTTGCCTGGCGTAGCGTCGAACTGTGTTTGTTCCCTTTGGTTGAGTCGCACTCATGAAATGGGGGTCAGCCAGTAGAATGTCTTTTTCCCCCTGAAGGTTCGGGGGTGGGGGGAAATGAGTTTTGAGAGCTCGTCCTGCCGTTTGATGGGGGTTGTACCGAAGTTAAACGTACTTGAATAATGTTTCGTTGTTCGCATGGGATTGCTGATGTCACGGTCTTTACAAGATTTTGACAAAAGAAATAACGGAGGTCGAATTATAGTTTAACTGCGGAGTTCTGATCGGACTTGGTGTGCACTCCATACTGCGAGTTGGCTGGGAAGCCGATGTATTCCGATGTAGGCTGCGTTAGGATAGGCGGACTCACTTGCCTGACGCGGGTCTTCTGCTTTTATCGTTGCTTGGCGCGCCCTCCTCTCCTCTTCGAGCCCATGAAGGGTTGCAAGGTTTCTTTGGGGAGTCCTTGCGTCGAAGGCGGTCTCTATGGGGAGATAGAGGGTTGGGGGCGGCGGGTCCTTTGGTGGCTGCTCTATCCGCGGGGCTTTTGCCCTTCCAATCGGTCGGAGTAGCAGAGGGACGGGAGCAGATAGGTGCGGTTCGTCGCCGGTCCTCTTCTTCCCTTGCCGTAGATTGTCCAGGGGAAGTCGATGAGTGGAAGGCGGGGCGCCCTTCATGTAAGAGGAATAGCCTATCGACATGGCAGGCCGTCGGGTTTGGGTGGCTGATCACGTTCGAGTGTACACACGGAAAACGGATTGTAGTTTTACCACAAGCGCACGGTGTAGTGGCGAGCGGGTATCGAACACGAGGAGGTGGTGTTGGTTCCAATCGTGTTGGTTCCAATATAAATGACGAACCGTCTTCGAAGCTTCAACATGGAGAATTTGAATCCCTTGACTTTATGAATACTCCTTGAGCTTCAACGAAGCTCCAGGCACAACGATCACGCGTTCTGAGGAAGTCTTGGGACGTCGCTTGAGATGAACAAATTACTTTGGCGACGATCTCCATAAATCTTCATGGTCTTGAGTCTTTTAGTTGAATGACTTGAACGTCATAGTCTTCGAAGCTTTTGACTCATTCATTCCTTTCTTCTCTTTGGATTGAATCTCCATTCATTTGTTGATGCCATTGTCTTGATGTTTGAAGTAGCCTTTGAATTCTTAAAGCCAATGCTTCACTTTTGTTGATCTACCAGAATCACCACGTGTAGTCGCTTTTGATCTTCTAGAATCTGATTGGTGACTTTATAGCTAACTGCAATCACAAGAGTTAGTCACAATGATTTGTGTTTGATCATCATCAAAATCAAGGTGGAGAGTCCATTACTCAACAAACTCGAGTTACGACCTAGATTGTGATAGCTCGTATTCGTCCAATCTCTTGCAAACGAATATGGGTATAGATTTATAATAAAAATGCTAGCTTTGGTCCAATCTCTTGCAAACCAAGTCTAGAGAATCTCGATTATAAACCTAAATCGAATATCTAGGCCTTCCCATCGATCGGAATCCAATCTCTTGTAAACTCCAAATCGATGGAAATTCCTAGCTATCCGTAATAAATCAATCACAATCTAACCTTCTAGCAATTCTAGCAATATTGAAATTCATTCTTCACAATTCAGAAATTAGATCCATAGGGTTCATCCCTATGCCCTAGAACAACAATCAACCAAGCATAGCAACAACGATATAGAAATCAATATGAGACATTGCTTGCATATGAAAAGATAGCAAATCAAAGATTCAAATAACAAAAACAAGGATACTTAGCTTTGATGAAGAACTTCAATCCAATTACAAGCTTTTAGATCCAAGAGGGGGCCTAGGGCATGGCCTAACCTCTAAAATAATCCCTAAGAAAACATCATGGAACTCCCCTCTAATGACGGCTACAAACCCCTTATATAGCCTCCCAAAACCCTAGCAAATAACCTTTCAAAACCCCTCAAATTCGTGCCCAAAAACAGCCCTGGCTGCAACTTAAAATCTGGGCCCGCCGTCACTCGGGCCGAGTGGGAAAATGACTCGGCCGAGTGGAAATTCCGGCACTGCAGCATCAACTTGCAGAAATTCTCCAGATTTCATCCGACCTCTGATAGGCGCGTTCTTGGCGGCGTTGGAACCGACATGAAGTCTACTATCCATAAAAAATATGAGAAAAATACTTTGATCGCTAGAATGATAGCAGATTTTAAAATAGTGGAAGGTTGTCTGAAAATCTGGGCGTGTGTGTCATCGGCGTCACTCGGCCGAGTGGACTTCTCCACTCGGTCGAGTGGGCTTCTCTACTCGGCCGAGTAGAGTCTTTTGCTGTTCTCCAAAAATTCCAGAGAGTCTGCTCAGATCTCAGGAGAGAAATCCTGTCGTACTCGGGCGAGTGGCGATCTTTACTTGGTCGAGTGGGCTCTGCCACTCGGCCGAGTGAGGCTTCTCCAAATTCCAGTAAGTTGGCCTCCTCTCTGGACGAAATCTCTGTAGCACTCGGGTGAGTGGGCTTTCTCACTCGGCCGAGTGGTCTTCCTTGCTCGGTCGAGTGAACATGGCAAATCTTCAGCGCGTATCCGTTTCACTCGAGCGAGTGCGGTCGTTCGCTCGGCCGAGTGGGGTACTCTTGAGCTCTTTTCTCTTCCTTTTCGCCTCCTCATCGATTCTACCAAATTCTTTCCTTCTCCACTCATCCTCTAGCGCTGATATCTCCTCAATAAGGCCATGAGCGGTGCTTCGTTACGCGCGCAAGTCCTTTAAGCTCATTTTTGCTCCCAATTGCTCCATATTTCCTGAAATCCGACAAAACAAAGAAATAGTGAGAAGTAACGCAATATCATCGAATAATCGTGAAAATCGCAATATGAGCAATCGAAATGGCGTGCAAACATGCGGAAAAAAAGGTGTAAAATATGGACCGATCAAAATCCCTCAAGCTTACCTCTTACTCGTCCTCGAGGAAGATAAGTAGAGAGAGGAACTCGGGAAATGTAAACAAACGAAATGAAAGGAAAGAAAAAGAATACGAAGTGAAAGGGGTCGCAAGATTATTATCTCAGATCTCAAGCCATAAGCCACACATCACGCTAACTTGGAAAATACGGATCACATGCTATAAAGATTCCATATCTTACTTAAACATGGTACTTGCAAGCTTTTAAGAACAACAAGAGGGACTCTCTAAATTCATACAATCAATTCATATCCACATCACGCATTTCATAGAATCGAATATACAAATGTTGGCGATGCACTTTTCAAACAAGAGTTATAACAGAAGCATATAAGAATCACACCAGGCATGCAATAGAGAATGGAATAAGAGACATGTCATTCACATTTTCATATCAATTCATAAGACATCTTCATAGCTAAAGTAATCCGCTAAGTCTTAGTATTATCAAACTTTCCCATTCGTGCACCTCTCCACTCTAATGTCGCACTCACTCATATGGTCAAGTGAATTTACCCCCCAAGCTTAGCTTGAGGCATCACATCTAAAGGAATATGATAGTGGAAAATGGGATTTTTGCCATGGGTTTCCCAAGTATTCAGTGGCTCCAATAATGAGATAGAAAAATATTTTTCTTTTTCTTTTTGAACTTTTTGTTTCTCGTTTTTCTTTTTGGATTTTTGTAGGAGCTATATGATTTGTATTTTTGGTTTTTGGCTCCTTTTTAGCTTTTTGGACTTTTTGGAGCAACCTTTTTCTTTTGTAGGGATTTTTGGGAAATAGATGCGATATAAGTAGCTTTAGGAGGTGAACTCAAGTGACATGTAGAGAATAAAAAGATATATGTGGAGAAAGAAATAATGTAACACTCGGTTCACTCTAAGATGTGCACGAACGGTTCAATAAAATAATACTTCAACTAAAACTCATATGTAAGCATGGATATTCTCAATCATTTCAATAAATAGTGAAGTCAAGCAGTAAAGTTTACAACCATATCAGGCATGCAACAGAAGTGAATAAGACAACAAAACTGATGCTTCAGATATACTAATGATGCGTGAATCTTGGTGCATTTTCAACAAAAGCATACTAAACATTAATCAATACATTCAGCTTCAATTAATATCATGCATTCATATAAAGGAATCATCAAAAGAATATATAAGCAAGCACATGGATAGCAAGACTATGGAATACTCAAAGTAGCATGTCATGGAATAATAAGCATCGTGATGGCTACTAAAGCGATAATATATATCATCATAAGGAACAAACCTAGCAAAAGGAGGAAAAGAAAATAAAGATATAAAAATAAAAGAGAGGAAAGAAAAGAAAAAAACAAGCACACAATATGATGCATGAACACACATAAAAGGAAAATAAGATGGGAAAAATCAAAAAGATGATGCAAAATTTTTGAAAATTTTAAAAACCATAAAATAAAGTAAAAATGCAAATAAAGTAAAAATGCAACTAATGCATCTAAATGACATGGAAATGCACTCCCCCAAGCTTAAACTTCACATTGTCCTCAATGTGATCATAGTGGAAGAATATGAGGAACAACGATAATAATGTGGGGTGAATGAAAAATGATGAAATGAATGATGTGAAATCCTAATGCAACTACATGCACATACAATGATGCATGAGAGCGCCTTCCCCCCAAGCTTAACCAAACAATCCTATTCAAATGACTTGATCAATAAAATCACGACTTTGCTAAGCGTGATCAAGTCAAACGAATAAGAAAGTGAGTATTCACTTGAAAGAAGTGCTCGATGGTGGTGAGCAAAAAGGATGTGACGCATCAAAATATGAAGAGGGCAATTAATATATATAATGAGTTTGGGATGCAAAAAAATTTTTTGTTTCCGTCATATTAGGTGATATTTATTCAATCAAATCTATACGGTCCTCTCGCTGTTGAGAGGAGTCGTGTTTATTGAAAGCATAAAAATTTCTACACTACTAGATTGATATCACCTAGAGCAAAAGGCGGATCCAGTATCTTTGCTGGTGCAGGCAACTGCTCCAACTGCTCCTTCCGTGGCTCCGCCAAACGCGTGTGTCCACGGACTCCATCAGACTCTAGCAACGCGGCTCCCAGCACCTCTTCAAGGACTCCACCTGTACCCTGCAAGAGATAAGCCGCATCAATCTGATGTGGATAATTCTTCCCCAAAATAAATGTATTCCAAAGAGGGTCATCAACATAAGTATTTAAAATTAAAAACGGTTGACAACACTTCCCTGGAAATAAATCTCTACTCTCGTGTACCACGTCGACCGACTCCACATTGTTAGCCTCAGGTTGTTCAGATAGCTCTGGCATATATGTGTGGGTCTCATCAGGCAAATCCTCATCATCGTCAGACTTATCCCAGCGTACCTCTTGATTATATTCATATGCGTCTATGGGTGCTAACTCCTCGCTCTCCTCCTCGTATATGTCTCATTGTACCTTTTGTTCATATATATGTGTATCCTGCAAAAGGCATGATGAGGCGTCTAAATCTGAATCATAGTAAACATCATACACGGGAGGGGAATCAAATGTAAGAAACGAGGGGGTAAAGAGATCTCCCTGAATGGGGGCCATAAGCTCCGTGGGATAGTCCTCGGCGTCAGTGGCAGGGTGGTCCTCTGAGTGATGCTCAGCCTCTGTAGAAAGTAGAGGTGGCTGCGGTAGCTCAAAAGGAGGAGGGTAATGCTCGGGATCCTCATGAATGGTTGTGTCCTCGTCCCAATGCATGACCTCCTCGGTGACAAGATCTGGCTCCACATGTAAGGCCTCCTCAAAAGCAAGCTCCGGCTCATGTGGGTGGCAAGGGGGAGCGACGATGGCACAAGCTGACTCTACAATATCGGGTGTTGTGGTCTCGTCGGGGGTGACAATATCAAAGTGCATAATACCTCCCCCAAGCTGAACGTGGACATCCTCCTCAGGCTCCTCAAGTATAGAAGGCAATGTAAACGTCATCATCTCCTTTTCATGCCTTCTTCTTTGTTTCTGTCCTGGAGCTCGAGGCACCCGATTGCATGGCTTGGCCTCCTCAATAGTAGGTGCAGGTGGCTCTATGGGCTCATGTATCTTGACCGCAGTATAAAAGTGGGTCTTGTGCCCCTCAACTAGAGCATAGACTCCATCATCAATTGTTCCTGTGGAAGAGATACAATGAGTAATAAAGTTTTGAAATTTGAGCTCAAAAGGATCACCTGCCGTTATTGTCAATGGACCGGTTTCTAGAACTACGTCAACAATATTTCTCAATAGGTCCATCCATATATGTGTCCTCCTTCGGCAGCTCAAACGTCTCTATTTGTGGAGTGTTAATGGTGTAAAGGTGGATATGATCACCTTCAAGTGAAGCATACACTCCATCTATGGTAGTACCTGCACCAGAGACATTAGCCATAGCAAAATCGATGAATACTTGGTCGTATGGTTTACTTACCGTAACGGTTAGTGAACCGGTAGATCAAGCATCATCTATGATTTGCTCCAAGGTTGCTGCCAACTGCAGATCACTGAACTTTCCCACTTGCATCCTCTTCAGAAACTCACGTGAGGGTCCCTTTAGCCTTCTAGTGAAGATATCAAATAGTGTGGAGCCATTCCACTCATAGTCTGACTCTGTCTGGAAAATTCCCAACATTCTTTCAAACCTGGACAAGGCTTCCCTGAAGGATTCTCTATCTGCCTGACAGAATGTAGCGAGATATATGTAGGATTGTATAGAACCCGGTTGCATCTTCTTTGGAAGCACCATCGCTGCAATAATTGTACCTGATCAAGCAAAGTGGACAACCTGGAAAAGACGTCAGTGGTACAAAGAGAGATAAAAGAATAATAATATCAGGTGGTGGGGAAAAATCTCTCTCTCTCTCTCTCTCTCTCTCTCTCTCTCTCTCTCTTTCTCTCTCTCTCTTTCTCTCTCTCTCTGTTTTATTTTTTTTTTGTTTTTTTTGTTTTTGTTTTTTAACGTAATCTAATCAACCTAATTGTGATAAATTGGCACCAACAGGAAACACATCCCCGGCAACGGCGCCAAAAACTTGATCGATCCAAAATGTAACCCTAGAGAGACCTAGCTATGGCGCAAATTTCACGGCGATAAATCCCCGGTAATGGCGCCAAAAAGTTGATCGCGTCCGAGTGTACACCCGGAAAACGACTTGTAGTTTTACCGCAAGCGCACGGTGTAGTGGCGAGCGGGTATCGAACACGAGGAGGTGGTGTTGGTTCCAATCTATCCTAGGTTGATTCGACTACGAAGGTTTTATTGGTGGAGATGGTTATGGTGTGATGTAATGCAAATGGTGGTGGTTGTCGGTGTCGGCGATAGAGATGTTGGTCAATATCGATTCAAATACAATATAATAAAAGTGTCTAGAGCTAGGGAATCCCCACTACGGATCGTCATTCATCCTTGTAAATTGGGAATCTCAATATTGCACGACTTGTGTCAAGGTGAACTAGTCGTAACTGAATAGAGAACCAAGCTCATGCTCTCGCGCTATTGCCGGTCTATAGAGACCTAGATTAGGGCCCACTCTCATGCAAACCCTAACTTAAGCCACTAGCATGAAGATCGACATCATCGTCCAATCGCACCTCGAGCCCACTCTCGTGCAAACTCGAGTTACGACCTAGATTGTGATAGCTCGTATTCGTCCAATCTCTTGCAAACGAATATGGGTATAGATTTATAATAAAAATGCTAGCTTTGGTCCAATCTCTTGCAAACCAAGTCTAGAGAATCTCGATTATAAACCTAAATCGAATATCTAGGCATTCCCATCGATCGGAATCCAATCTCTTGTAAACTCCAAATCGATGGAAATTCCTAGCTATCCGTAATAAATCAATCACAATCTAACCTTCTAGCAATTCTAGCAATATTGAAATTCATTCTTCACAATTCAGAAATTAGATCCATAGGGTTCATCCCTATGCCCTAGAACAACACTCAACCAAGCATAGCAACAACGATATAGAAATCAATATGAGACATTGCTTGCATATGAAAAGATAGCAAATCAAAGATTCAAATAATAAAAACAAGGATATTTAGCTTTGATGAAGAACTTCAATCCAATTACAAGCTTTTAGATCCAAGAGGGGGCCTAGGGCATGGCCTAACCTCTAAAATAATCTCCAAGAAAACATCATGGAACTCCCCTCTAATGACGGCTACAAACCCCTTACATAGCCTCCCAAAACCCTAGCAAATAACCTTTCAAAACCCCTCAAATTCGTGCCATAAAACAGCCCTGGCTGCAACTTAAAATCTGGGCCCGCCGTCACTCGGGCCGAGTGGGAAAATGACTCGGCCGAGTGGAAATTCCGGCACTGCAGCATCAACTTGCAGAAATTCTCCAGATTTCATCCGACCTCTGATAGGCGCGTTCTTGGCAGCGTTGGAACCGTCATGAAGTCTACTATCCATAAAAAATATGAGAAAAATACTTTGATCGCTAGAATGATAGCAGATTTCAAAATAGTGGAAGGTTGTCTGAAAATCTGGGCGTGTGTGTCATCGGCGTCACTCGGCCGAGTGGACTTCTCCACTCGGTCGAGTGGGCTTCTCTACTCGGCCGAGTAGAGTCTTTTGCTGTTCTCCAAAAATTCCAGAGAGTCTGCTCAGATCTCAGGAGAGAAATCATGTCATACTCGGGCGAGTGGCAATCTCTACTCGGTCGAGTGGGCTCTGCCACTCAGCCGAGTGGGCTCTGCCACTCGGCCGAGTGAGGCTTCTCCAAATTCCAGTAAGTTGGCCTCCTCTCTGGACGAAATCTCTGTAGCACTCGGGCTAGTGGGCTTTCTCACTCGGTTGAGTGGTCTTCCTTGCTCGGTCGAGTGAACATGGCAAATCTTCAGCGCGTATCCGTTTCACTCGGGTGAGTGCGGTCCTTCGCTTGGCCGAGTAAGTCGTCTGCTCGGCCGAGTGGGGTACTCTTGAGCTCTTTTCTTCTCCTTTTTGCCTCCTCGTCGATTCTACCAAATTCTTTCCTTCTCCACTCATCCTCTAGCGCTGATATCTCCTCAATAAGGCCATGAGCGGTGTTTCGTTACGCGCGCAAGTCCTTTAAGCTCATTTTTTGTAACGACCCGCTCTCGGGGACCCGTTACTTATTTGATATTTGTGCAGGTCCTGCAGGTTACCAGTGAAAACAAAATAGCCACGATGCAGAGATGTACAAAAATACTCAAATAGTGTCCACTTATTACAATTCGTATACAAGATGTCCCAACAAAAACAATACACAGTTGAAAATTGATCTGGAAGCTGCGGTCGAACTCTGGCGCTATTAGCTCAGGAGCATCTACCTCCATATGTACGTCGTCTGCGGTGCCACGGAGATGGAATCGTAGGTAAGTCACAACAATTCTAAATATAGAAAATAAGCAGTGCACAAGTATGACAAAAGTAACTACGTACAAGCAGACCAGAGAGAAAGTAAAGTACTGAGCAACAACTGTACACAACCGAGTAGTAAAGGCAAACTGAATTGAAAGGAGAGAACAACTGTACTGTGGTAGTGCAAGTGTAAAGCAGACTGAGCAAGTGAAACGTGCTACTGCTGTAGCTAAAAGTACGACACTTAAAGTCCTGTGACTGCACAGGTGTAGTATGTAAAGTGTATGTACTGCGTAAGGTAAAAGTGACTGTAATGCGTAAAGTAAAAGTGACTGTGCAAAAGTAACTACACTAAGAGTCAAGTCGGAGAGTACAATATGTGACCATCGAGTTCATCTCTTGCCTGGGCGCGACCCAGACGAATGCCGAAAACACAGGCAGCTAGACAGGATGCTGACCCGGGCAGCATATTTTTGTTTGCCGAAAACCCAGGCAGCTAGACATGATTGCCAAAAACCCAGGCAGCTAGACATGATTGCCAAAAACCCAGGCAGCTAGACATGTAGATTGAACTCTAGTCACTCCCGCACTCTATCAAACTATGAGTTACCCCAAAACCCCAGTGAAGTGTCAAGTGTTCTATGTACATGTTCCTTTCATGATGTTCCACGAGATGGTCCACAAGATATTCCACAAGATATTCCACTATATGTTCCACATGTTACTAGTCAAATCAAGACAACTGGCTGACTTTCTTATTGAAACCCAGAAAGCCAGACATTCTTTCCAAAACAAGCTGGCCAAGCAAAGTGAGGATAAAGACAAGTCCAACATTCGGGGTGTCTACTATTGTTTAGCACATAATTTACTCAAGTTGATGATTGTGTGATACGACTACCAAAGTTGAAAGTTGTCAAATTAATCTGAAGTTATTACTTTCCTATTAGATTAGGTCTCTAGTTCGGTTCAAGTCAGGTAGCCGTTCTGAGGCTATATGTGATATCCTAAGTTCATACGAGGACACTAACTAATTTTCTAATTTTAGAATTAGTCGTGACTTACTGATTTCAAGGTGGTCGTAGCAAACCGGAATTAGATCTAGGGCTTCCACAGAAGCTGGTGCACAAGAATTGGTACCTGCAATCATAAGAAATCATCAATTAAAGGCTACACCATTTTTCTATCTATTGTTCTTAATGTGTTCATATCTTTATGGTCACTTAAACCAAGTCAAAACACACGATAACAATTTTTAGATAGGTTAGATGTGAGTAAAATAATTTTATCTATGAATGAAATAATTTTCTGAAGTTCATAAGTATTTTTAATAAGTTTTAAAAGCTTTAAAATGATTTTTATAGAAATTAAAATGAATTAAAAACTAATTTCTAAATTATAAAATAACGATCGTATCATTCAACAATTTATTTAAAAATATATACCTGTCAGAAATTTTCATGTGATATGTCAAAATGTTCATCTTAACTAGTATATTTATAGACAATTATATCACACCTAAGTTTATGTAAAATCTGGAAGAAATAATTCATTAGGATGATTCAGATGGCTTTAAAAATTTATTATATAAGATATACATGCCTGATTCCAACGAAACCAGTGCCTATATGTTCGTGACGAAGGCACGAATCTTCTAGTGGTATCCGTTTGCTCGTCCAACACCTCTATCAAAAAAATCACTAATCATATCAACCTTATAAACTTATTTAGTTTTATAATAATATTATTTATTTTCATTATCTCCTTATAATTCCTTCATACACCTACGTTTTATATTATGGTTTATATAATAAGTGTGCATTCACGAAATACTGTGCATTCAAATATTATTACTGTGCACCCACTGTCTCTTCTTCTCTACTTCTTTCTTTCCTCCTACCATTACTTGCGCGCGTTGTCAACCTTTGGGGCAGCGACAGGGTGAGGGATGGTACCGGTGGGGAGGCGTCTGGTCAGAGGCGGGGTGGTGGCAAGCGACGGCCGCGGGCGAAGGCAGTGGAGCGGGGTTCTCGGCTTGGTGCGGCTTAGCGGGGAAACGGCGGTTGAGGCGAGGAGAAACGGCGGGTTGTTCGCTGCCCCGAGGTGATGGCGGTGATGCTCGGAGAAGGGCTGAGCAACTGAGGAGGGTGTTGGGGCTTCAGTGGCTGTCGTTGGGCAGAGCCACGGCGGAGGCGGGGGATGGTGTCGGTGGCTTCGTGTGGAGTTGGAGTTAGAGGGCGAAGTCGGGGCCGTGGAGTTGGGAACGAAGACAGGGGTTTTTTTATAATATATAATAAGGTATATAATAAGGTAGTAAACCAGGTGCATTTAATTGAATTAGGTGAATGTGTGGAAAATTGAGGAGGAAACGTGTAAAATCAACCCACGTTTTGGTGAGGGTTTGTTGACGAGTGATTGAGACAGGGGGTTACGTGGGTTATTGGACTAAGCGTGGAAAAAGTGTTGGCATGAATCACATGGGTTGCTAATGTGAGAGGGTAGGTGATTAGATTAGGGTAATTTAATGAATTAGGGTAAAAGGTAATTTGTGAAGGTAATTAACAAATGTACATTGTGAAATTACGATTTTGCCCCTACTAGTAAACGTGTCTACGAAAACATACCCACGGGTTCGTATCGTCGCGAGGATCGCGAATACGAGATCCGTTTTAGGGTTTGAGCTACGTAGATACTGGTTTTGGGCCAAAATGTTTAAGAAACGGGTTTGCGGGTTCTCTATCGATTTGACTTCAGAAAATTACGAAATTAATGTGGGAGGCCCTAAATGATCATAGAAGGATACTGTAAAAGTTTGAAAACGTTTTGAAAATGTTTAAATAGAAAATAAATTCATTGAGCCAAAACAGCAATATCTGAAAATGAATTTTTATCAGATCTTTTAGAGGTATTTGATGAAATCCGATCTTACCAAAATACTCCGTAACTAGTCTGGTACTTCAAAATACTTTTATAAGCAATTTTTGAAATCGTAAAACTCCTGACGATCCATCATAAAATAATTTTAAAAAAATGAAAATATATGAATAGTTGCATTGAAAAATACGGACCGTTACATTTTTGCTCCCAATTGCTCCATATTTCCTGAAATCCGACAAAAACAAGAAATAGTGAAAAGTAACGCAATATCATCGAATAATCGTGAAAATCGCAATATGAGCAATCGAAATGGCGTGCAAACATACGGAAAAAAGGTGTAAAAATATGGACCGATCAGTGGCGAAGCTCCGTAAGCTTGTCCCGGAGGTCTTCATTGGTGGGGGGAGCGAGCGCGTAGCTCGGCCCGTGCCCCTCTCCGGTTTGGGTGGCGAGGATTGGTCCTGCCCCGAAGTCTTTGAGAGGGCGGGTATTGGGCCGTCGCCTCCCCGCAGCCTCTATAGTCAGACGGGTATTGGGCCGTCGCCTACCCCGTATATGGCGCTCCGGTTTGGGTGGCGAAGCTCCGTAAGCTTGCCCCGGAGGTCTTCATTGGTGGGGGGGAGCGAGCGCGTAGCTCGGCCCGTGCCCCTCTCCGGTTTGGGTGGCGAGGATTGGTCCTGCCCCGGAGTCTTTGAGAGGGTAGGTATTGGGCCGTCGCCTCCCCGCAGCCTCTATAGTCAGACGGGTATTGGGCCGTCGCCTACCCCGCATATGGCGCTCCGGTTTGGGTGGCGAAGCTCCGTAAGCTTGCCCCGGAGGTCTTCATTGGTGGGGGGGAGCGAGCGTGTAGCTCGGCCCGTGCCCCTCTCCTGTTTGGGTGGCGAGGATTGGTCCTGCCTCGGAGTCTTTGAGAGGGCGGGTATTGGGCCGTCGCCTCCCCGCAGCCTCTATAGTCGGACGGGTATTGGGCCGTCGCCTACCCCGCATATGGCGCTCCGGTTTGGGTGGCGAAGTTCCGTAAGCTTGCCCCAGAGGTCTTCATTGGTGGAGGGAGCGAGCGCGTAGCTCGGCCCGTGCCCTTCTCTAGTTTGGGTGGCGAGGATTGGTTCTGCCTCGGAGTCTTTGAGAGGGCGGGTATTGGGCCGTCTCCTCCCCTCAGCCTCTATAGTTGGATGGGTATTGGGCCGTCGCCTACCCCGCGTATGGCGCTCCGGTTTGGGTGGCGAAGCTCCGTAAGCTTGCCCCGGAGGTCTTCATTGGTGGGGGGAGCGAGCGCGTAGCTCGGCCCGTGCCCCTCTCCGGTTTGGGTGGCGAGGATTGGTCCTGCCCCGGAGTCTTGTGTCTTAAGCTGAAATTTTCAAGTGGAAATAGCGAGATTTGAAAATGCGAAGGGAAGACGATATTTCATTCGAAACTTACAACTTCCAGTTACACTTCAATTGGTGCCCCGCGTTCCTCGGAGGAATCAGCCCGCCCTCGTCAAGGGGGGCTAGGACGGGCGCGGCAGGTCTGGTCCTCCTCTACGGTCCCGGGTTCCTCTGTGGTTCCCTCAGCAAGTGTCGGCCATCGGTTGCAGAAATCTTCCCTCCCATAGAGGAGATCGGCCAACAAGGTTTGCTCCGGACCCTTGTGTTTGGTCGATCCCACGTAGCAGCTCCTGGACAGCTTCTGGCTCCCCCGCACTAACCCCACCCCTCGCGGGGTCTGGAACTTGACCATCTGGAGGAGCAGGCTGGGGAGTGCTCCGATGGCCGCCATGTACGGTCGCCCTATGATCATGTTATATGCCGACGCGATGTTGACAACAACAAATAGCGTCATGTGGGTGACAACCCGTGGTTCCTCTCCGAGAGTTACTGGTAAGGTGATCACCCCCACGATAGGGGTCGAGTGGCCGGTGAAGCCGACGAGGGGCCCAGTGCAAGGTCTCAGGTCCGCCCGCCTTAGTCCCATCTTCTCGATTGTCGATATAAATAGGATGTCGCAAGAGCTCCCAATGTCGATCAGGAGGCGGCTGACGACGGACGTCCCAATCTGGGCATCGATGACGATGGCGTCGTCATGCGGCAGCTCGATTCCCTCCAGATCCTCGTCGCTAAAGGTAATGGGAGGGCGGGCTACCCTTCTCCCCATCGTGTCCCCGTCGAGACCCGTCGTCATCACTTGCCGGGCGTATGTCGTCTTGCTTGACGACAATGCTCCTCCGGAGGACGGTCCACCACATATCGTGTTTATGCGCATGACCGGCTTCGGGGGGAGGGGTTCCTCCCGCTCACCTCGCGGTGGCGGATCTGCTCTCCGCACCCTCTGGTGGTTCCCATCCTCTTGATCTGCTCTCCTGCCCCCGACGATGCCCTCGAGGTGGCCTGCCTGGATCAGCCGCTCGATCTCCCTCTTGAGGGTGAAGCATTCGTCGGTGTCATGGCTGTGGTCCCGGTGGTACCGACAGTACTTTTGGAAATATCGCCGCGCCGGGTCCGACTTCATCTCTCTGGGCGGCTCTGGCAGCAGTCCAGCCCTTGTCGCCGCGGCCAACACCTCTATCATGGGGGTGTTGAGCTGCGTGTAGTGGGCCCGGAGGGGCCCCTCGAGCCTCGGGACGGCTCGGGCGGGTTCTTGGACCGGGGCGAACTCTCGGGCCGGGCCTGGGCGATCTTGCGGGCGACGCCCCGTCGGGTCGTGCCTGGGTTGGGCCAGCTGGTCGCGCCCCCGAGACCCGTCTTCTTGCCTTGGTCGCGGATGCGATCGAGGCTCGACTTGGGGCGGCTTCGCCGGGGGGAACAGTTTCTTCGTGTCGAGAGTCTCCTCGGCCAGCGCATGCCTCTCCGCCATAGCGACTAGCGCCTCGTAGTCGCCCGACGGATCTCGGAGCAGGGATTTGTGGAGACTCCGTGTCCGCGGTCCCGTCTTGAAGGCTAGCATGAGCACCTCATCGCCGCAGGTCACCACCGCCCGTCTCTCCTCCTGGAAGCGGCGTAGGTATTTCGCAGTCGTCTCTCCTTCCCATTGGAATATCGTGCTGAGGTAGTCCAATGGCTTCTTTTTGTATGTCCGGCCCGGAATTCCTGGAAGAACTTATGGGACAGTTCGCCGAAGCTCCCAATGGATCTTGCGGGTAGGCCGAAGTACCAATCCAACGCCGTGTCCCTCAGACTTTGCGAGAAGAGCCGGCATAGGAACGTGTCATCCACATCCTACGCCTCCATTGCCCCCCGGTATTGTTGCACGTGCGAGAGGGGGTCGCCTCTTCCATTGTAGGTGGCTAGGTGGGGGCCCTTGAATCTGACGGGTCTCGGGGCGGACGTGATCCATCGCGCCAACGGCGTGGCCTCCTCAGGGTACGCGGGACGCTCTGCTGCATGCCCTCTCCGCCATTCTGGGGTTTGGCTCCGGTCGTGTCTCGGCTGTCGACGGCCGTCGTGCCCCGGGGAATAACGAAACGGTCGCCTGGGGGGCTTCTTCTGCGGGTTGAGGACTCGGCAGGCGGCGGGCTACGGTCATCCCAGTACCACTTCCCTCCGGCCATCTCCCCCGGCACCTCTCTCCGCTCCTGATTCTCCCTCAGGAGCCTTTCGCGTTCGGCGGCGAGGAAGCGGAGTTGTAGACGAACGGCTTCTTCGTCCAGACGGTCAGGGGAGAGATGCCGACGGGGCAGACTTCGCCCCCGAGGTGGAGACCTGGCGAGCGGCGGGCCACGATCGTCCATGTGTCGCCGACACCTCCGGGATCCCCTGGTTCTCTTCGTTCTCCTTCCGGAGCCTTTCGCGTTCCACAATAATGAGGCGGAGTTGGCGTCGGGCGATCTTGTTGTCCAGGAGGGCCTGCCGGGCGGCCTCAGCCGCTTCTCCCAAATGCTTTTGCGCGGCAGCTGTCTCCTCTCGGCGCCTCTGCAGCCGATCTCCATCTCTTCTTCCAAGAGCTTCCGTTGGGCCGCAATTGTTGAGTATTGATTCCCCGAATTTGGTTTTGGATGATAAGCAAACATAAATATCGTGTACTAACTGTTTGTGAGCGCAGTTATGGAGATCGTCGCCAAAAGAATACGAACATTAAAAGCGACGTCTCAAGACTTCTCAATACGCGTGATCGTGTGCCTGGAGCTTCGTTGAAGCTCAAGGAGAAATATTGAAGTCAAGAATGAAGATTGAAGCTTTGAAGACGGTTCGTCATGTATTATTTATTGTCTTCCAGCTTCATAGATTAGAATGTTAAGCCTTGAGTAGGACTTACATTATTGTCTTCATTTCGCTCATATCTTAAATCTAGGATTATCATAGAAGCCATTAGAAACTTTCCCGAAGCCTATCACTTCTTCCCTCGGCTTCTAGTGCATGTTAGTTGGTTCAAGAAGAAAAACCAACCGACTAGATGACGATCTAGTCGGTCAGCAATTCCTCTTGAACCGACTAGAATGCCTTGCTCATTTCGGCCCAGATTTGTTGATCAATTAGTCGGTCAAAGAAGAGTCACCGACCGAGTAGATGACGATCTAGACGGTTAGGAATCCTTCTCAGACCGACTAGTTATCATTGCCTAAATTCAGCCTGAGTTACTGTTTCGAGTGAGTCGGTCAAAGAATGTTTATCGACCGACTAGTAGAGAAACTAGTCGGTCAGCATTTGTTCTTAAACCGACTAAATCAACTTGAAGTCAGCCTTCTACATTTCAACTTTTAGTCGGTCAAAGATCATTCTCCGACCGACTAGTTGTGAAACTAGTCGGTCGGCAAGTCTTCTTAGACCGATTAGTTGTCATCTCATGTACTTCGACCTTTTGGCTGTTCAACCGTTAGTCGGTCTACGTTGTATCACCGACCGACTAGTTGATGAACTAGTCGGTCAGTGATCCTTCTTTGACCGACTAGTCTGGTTCAGAATAGAGCCGTTGGGAACTTTTCCAACACGATTTTCATTGCCTCTATAAATACAAACCTGATTCGTTTGAGGCAAGGTCAGAGGTCCATTATCCAAGTTATTTCAGACCTAAGAGAAGAGTTTTCTCAAGCTATTTCTAAGCTCTTTCTTCCTCACAAGAATCTCTCCCTTCACTCTTTGAGCAAATTCCTCAAGAGAGATTCTCTCGATTGTGAGCCTTTCAAGCCAAGAGCTTGATTCTAGTCACCATACTCCACCCTAGGCTTCCTTTGCTGGTCAACTTCTTAAAGCTAGGGTTTGGTGGCATCATCTTCCCCAAAATCCATCTTTGCCCTAATTTGGTAAGATTTACTCAAGGCATATGATTTTGTGGTAAGTGTTTCTTTATTTCATTTCAATCGTTATTTGAATTGTTCTCTCGGTTGTGAGAGAAGTGTGTGATCCCCGGTTGTGGGAGTCACATTTGTATTGTGTATGATTTGGTCTTGTGAAGGTTTTTCACAAGAATTTCATAATGCTAAATCTTGAGTTAGGGTATCTAACTCAAATATCCGGAGGGGATCCGGGTGGTTGGGACGTAGGATCACCGGGAACAAGTCGGGGAGACTTGGGTGGATCCGAACCAGTTACATGCTTTGTTTACGTTTGTCTTATTCTTGTTGATTGTTGTTCATTCCGCATTGTCGTTTGGTTCTTGCACAATAATTAGGAATAACTATCTTGATTATTTTAAAGTACTATTCACCCCCCCTCTAGTACATGTGCAGTAGCTTCACAGGGCACAACAATTGATATCAGAGCCAAGGTTAAAGCTACAAGGTTAAAGCTATGACGAACAACGACTACAACGTCTTCAAGGATCGTCATGGATCGTCTTCTGTTATGGAAGGGCAATCCTCATTCAGGCCTCCTCATTTCAACGGTACCAACTATGGGTACTGGAAATGCCGGATGGAAACCTTCCTCCGGAGCGCTTCACTTTGGAGAGCCACATTGACAGAGTATGTCGAGCCCGCCGTACAAGATTTCGCGAAGTGGACTACCGAGGAGGTCGCCGCAGAGGTAAGCAATGCCAAGGCAATGAATGACTTGCAATGTGCGTTGGAGCCCGAAGACTTCAATAAGATATGCACATGTAAGAGTGCATATCAAGTATGGAACCAACTCCTCATCTTGCACGAAGGAACGAGCACGGTAAACGATTCTAAACTCGTTGTCGCTAACAAAGAGTTTGAGTTGTTTCACATGGAACAGGGTGAAACCATGAAGGACTACTATGATCGCTTCGTGGACATTTCCAACAAATTGGAAGCTCTTGGGAAGATCTACACCCAAAAGGAGAAAGTCGCGAAGATTATTGACGGACTTCCCTCTTGTTGGGAAAAGCGTACCTTCGCCATCGAGGAAGGTAACGATATGAATAAATATACCGTTGTTCAATTAATGGGTACCCTGTTGTCTTACGAGGTACGCAAGGAGAGTAAGATAAAGATGAAGGAGAAGATGATGGCGTACTTGAAGCAAGACGAGCCAAAGAAAAAGGCGATTGCTTATAAGGCCGCTCCATCTACCGATGATGAAGAATCGGAAGAAGAGTTGGACATGGAAACTTTGGCCGAGTTGGCAAAGAAGTTCAACCGATTCTTCCGACAAGGTAAGTTGAAGAGTAAATCAAAATTTATTTCGACTAATGCCTCTACTCCCGTGTGTTATAAATGCAACAAGCCAGGACACATCAAGCCGGATTGTCCTCTCTACAAACACAAGGAGAAGTGGAAGGCATCCAAGCACGACAAGTCGAGAAGGCACAAGAAAGGACTTGTCGGCACATTCACCGACTCCGAAGAGGACTCCTCAAGTGGAGAGTCGGATGATGAACGTGTGGAGAAAGCACACACGTGCTTCATGGGAAAAGAGGATCGGGATCAAGACACCTCCTCCGATGAAAGCGAGGATGGAAGCGATGATGAAGGCGATGAGGTAACTAACGATGAACTTAAAATAGCCAACGAACAACTTTGGAATAAGTTTTCTAATTTGGCTACTAGATTTATTAAGACTAAGAATGAACTAGATAGTCTTAAAACCTCGCCTAAACCCATCATCGTCAACAACGACACCGTTGTTGAAGGGTTGAGAAATGAGATTGAAAATCTCAAATCTAAACTTGAGCATGTTCATGTCGAGGATTCGGATGAACATGTGATAGCGGATTTGACGTCTCAAAACTCAACCTTGAGTATTGAGAATAAAAATCTCAAATCACGTGTTTGTGCACTCGCATCGCAAGTGTCCGCCTTGGATGCTTCTTTGCATTCTCTCACCGAGAAGTATGAGTGCACATTAGGCCGAATCAATGAATTCAACAAAGGTAAGGGCCATTTGGACAATATCCTAAATGACTTACTTCCGGCCAATCATCACATTGGCTTGGGGTATACGTTGGGAGAATCGTCCAAATCGTCCGCCACCTTTGTTAGGCCAACTTCCGATGCTTCTACTAGTGGGAGTAAACACTTCATGGGTAGTTCCTCTACCAATGGTGCTTCCGCTAGGTACACACCCCCATTTGGAAAGAAACCCACTTTGGGTGGACCTCCAAAGAAGGGTCATGCTTTCATGTATACCATGTCTCGTAGGAACACACATCCTACCCCACTTGTTAACACATATGATGATTTCTATGCTCCGCATCCACGAGCACGTGCACACCATGTGAGACACACTCATGCACGTGTTCCACCACATTCGTATGCTCATCATCATTCTCACATGGTTAATTATCGTCATGCACCATTGCATCACATGCCATATGCCTATCCACGACATGCATCACGTCGAAATCAACAACGTATGCATGTTCCCAATAGGAATAGGGCTCCCAAAATATTCACCATTTAGAGCCCAAAGAACACAAGCATGAAAGAAAAACAAGCATATATGAATTCGTATTTTTCAAATGTCGTGCATAATGATGAGTATGTTGGGAAGTCTAAGTCCAATTGGACTTGGCTTCCAAAAGTCTAATTTCTTAGGACCCAATGTCCTTGGGTACCATGCATTGATATTTTATCCTTAGGTACTCAAGGATAAGAGAAGGAGCAACAAATCATATTTTAGCTCCATATTAAGTTTTTCTAGGTTCAATCCACCGTGGGATACCAACCCTACCAACTCATTGATTTGCAAAAGATTTTTCATTCAAATGGAGTTGATGGTGCTTAAAGAGATGCATCAAAGTAGGGGGAGCTTAATGTTGTAAGTATATTCATACTTTTGATTTACTTTGGTATCCATATGTGTTGATTGCATGCAATGGTAGATTATCTACATTGGTAGACTATATTACAATTGATGTCATTTTGTGCTAGAATTGTGTATGCCATAGTTTTATGATGCTCTATCTATTGTTGGCATAACACTTTTGCATATTACTTTTGGTATCAATTCGCTTCATTTGGTATTCTCATTGGATTTATGTCTCTGATATTGATTTCGTCGCTCGACGATTATCTTGGTTAAATAGAATTCTTTCTATGGAAACATAGAATTGTTTTCCATGCACTCTATTTAACTAAGATTGTTGATTTTGGAGAGTATGTTCCAAAACTCAATACATGAAAGTAATTTGAGTCTTGATGATTTCATTTTTCGATTTTCACCTATGGTTTGATGATTTTGTTTTTCGATTTTCGCCTATGTCGTGATGATTTCGGTTTTTCGATTTTCGCATATGGTTTGATGATTTCGTTTTTCGATTTTCGCATATGGCTTGGTGATTTCGTTTTTCGTTTTTCGACTATGGTCTCCTTGGCACGCTTTGCTTTTATTCGGTATTTTACATTTGATATTTTACTTTGGTGTCATTTGACCGTGGTCGTATTCTTGACTCTCATGCTTTTATTTCTTAGCCATTGTATTTGACGTTGTTCTCCTCCCGCTCTTTTTGCTAATGCCAAAGGGGGAGAGAATTAATAATGACGATGTGCTAATTAATAATTCAAAGCAATTTACTATGAATCTAATTTGATATCTTAGATTCATGGGGAGTGAAGATATAAAAAGGGGGAGAATGTTGAGTATTACATATCTTCCTATATGTCAATAATTGGTTCATATTTAGATCCTATATGTCAATAATTGGTTCATATTTCATATCTTCCTCGTCTGCTTGATGCGTATGATTAATATTTAATACGAGACTAACGTGTCATCAATGCAGGGGGAGTAAGTAAATTTCAATTGAATCATTATTATTGATTATTATTTATGTTGGTTTGTCATCACCAAAAAGGGGGAGAATGTTGAGTATTGATTCCCCGGATTTGGTTTTGGATGATGAGCAAACAAAAATATCGTGTACTAACTGTTTGTGAGCGCAGTTATGGAGATCGTCGCCAAAAGAATACGAACATCAAAAGCGATTAGTTGTCATCTCCTGTACTTCGACCTTTTGGCTGTTCAACCGTTAGTCGATCTACGTTGTATCACCGACCGACTAGTTGATGAACTAGTCGGTCAGTGATCCTTCTTTGACCGACTAGTCTGGTTCAGAATAGAGCCGTTGGGAACTTTTCCAACACGATTTTCCTTGCCTCTATAAATACAAACCTGATTCGTTTGAGGCAAGGTCAGAGGTCCATTATCCAAGTTATTTCAGACCTAAGAGAAGAGTTTTCTCAAGCTATTTCTAAGCTCTCTCTTCCTCACAAGAATCTATCCCTTCACTCTTTGAGCAAATTCCTCAGAGAGATTCTCTCCATTGTGAGCCTTTCAAGCCAAGAGCTTGATTCTAGTCACCATACTCCACCCTAGGCTTCCTTTGCTGGTCAACTTCTTGAAGCTAGGGTTTGGTGGCATCATCTTTCCCAAAATCCATCTTTGCCCTAATTTGGTAAGATTTACTCAAGGCATAGGATTTTGTGGTAAGTGTTTCTTTATTTCATTTCAATCGTTATTTGAATTGTTCTCTCGGTTGTGAGAGAAGTGTGTGATCCCGGGTTGTGAGAGTCACATTTGTATTATGTATGATTTGGTCTTGTGAAGGGTTTTCACAAGAATTTCATAGTGCTAAATCTTGAGTTAGGGTTTCTAACTCAAGTATCCGGAGGGGATCCGGGTGGTTGGGACGTAGGATCACCGGGAACAAGTCGGGGAGACTTGGGTGGATCCGAACCCGTTACATGCTTTGTTTGCGTTTGTCTTATTCTTGTTGATTGTTGTTCATTCCGCATTGTCGTTTGTTTCTTGCACAATAATTAGGAATAACTATCTTGATTATTTTAAAGTACTATTCACCCCCCCCCGCTCTAGTACATGTGCAGTAGCTTCACAAGGCACAACAGAAATCTCCTTGGCGAGCCCCTGGCCTTCCCCCTCCTCCTCAAACTGAGGGTGAAGATTCCGTCTCACGTTCGGGGGCTCAGAGGGGCCGGGGGGCGCTTCCGTCCCTGTGGTTGCGAAGCCCGCCATCGCCTTAGTGAAGGCCTCCAAGCTCTGTTGTATCGCACGTGTCGAGGCCTGGGCTGTCTCGACCTCTACCCAGGGGGAGGGTCTGTCGCAGGAGTCATTAGTTGAGAGAGTGGTTCTTGATCCATGGGATCCTTGCCATGGTCAGGGTTTTGGGTGATTGGTATGGGGTCTGACATGGGTGTGACCATTCATTCCCACAGACGGCGCCAATTGTTGCGAGGTAGAACTCGCGTACAATGAATTTGTATTATGAGGAACCAAGGGCACGGTGGTTATGCTAATGGCGGGATTGGGGTAGGCTATTTGACATGGGATTAGAGGGGTGATGAGGCTAAGCTTGTTGTGGAGGCTGACCACGATATCGAATCCGGTAGGATGCCGATAGGGAGCCGAACCGCCTAGGTTGGGGGCGAGCACTACCGGTGGTGACGAGCTAACCTGCGCGAGGAGCAACTCGTCAGAAAGGCCAGGTTGGGGTCCAACCCTCAGCCTCTCTGATGCCTAAGTCAGTAATAGGACTTAAAGCGGGGGCTAGGCCGCAGGTCGGACTGAGGGTGAGTCGACCGTGCGTGACGAGCTATGAGTGGAAGAACAAAGATATGGACGACCTTTGCTCTTGTGTGTGATTAATGAGAATGGAGAGTAAATTTGCCAACCCCCTCACCGTAAAAAGTGAGGGGGTATTTATACATGATGGGAGGCGGTTAGGTGGGACTGACCTGGCATGCTGACTCGACGTGCGGAGCTGGCCCTACTGTCAGCGGAAGCTTCAGACGAGGATGTCAGGAACAGGAGTGTCAGCCACGCTTTTGTCAGACGGCGCAACGGCCAGGGGCGCTTTTGAAAGGGTGTCAGGGCCGAAAGCATTAAGTGTCAGGGGGCGCAGCGGCCAGGGGGGTGCTTTGTCAGATGGTCGGGCGGCGTAAGTGTCAGTCGCGTCCTTATACTAGGTTGTTTGTCGTGTCCGATAAGCCAAGGGTCTAGCGGAGCGTTTCCCCATGGCTGGGTCCAAGAGGAGCCGCCGGGCCGGGCTAATCGTGGGGTGTTCGGTCCGGCCATTCACATTTTTGGGTATGGATCCGGGATCGCCGGTGGGGGAATGGGTGTGACTCTGTCAAAATCCGAGGCTGCACTGTCTGGGCGTGCCTCGAGTGCACTGCTCCCGGCGGACCGAGCGAGAGCAGTTAAGCGCCTCTGTTGGGGGGGCAAGGCGAGGTGCGCCCATCCCCCGTAGTCTCGGACTTTTGGGTCGGCTGACGCCCTACATGCCTCTGAAGTTCGGGCGAGGGGTGCCCTGACGTTTGGTCGGCTGCCCGTTCGGGAAGGGCGAGCCTGTGAGGTATATTAGTGGTTCTGGGAGAGAGGTCGGACTCCCACGATCTTTAGGTCGTAACATATATATTTTAGTGTTTTTTCATTTATCATTTATTTTTTAAGAATTTTTATCATCAGCGCATTTTTGTGTCATCTTCATGTCATGTAGGGTTAACCTCAGTTTGGTTCGGTCGGTTTTGAAGGAATTCTGCAAAACCAAACTGAATTGACCAATGGATTGCATCCAAACTGATCAAATCAATTAAGGGTCACGAAGATAACATGAACTAAAATGACTTTTTGGTTCAGTTATGGTCAGTCGAGTTCAGTTTGGACCTCCAACCCAAAAAGGCATAAGAACCATTCTTTAGGCAAACATGCCACTTGTTCAACCTCTTCAACCTCTGATATTAAAAATCAGTTGCTAAGCCATCCATTTTTTAGAAAATATCAATTAAATGAAAACTAACATGTTTTGTTGATGATTTTGCATTGATTGCTTCCTCCATTCAAGAAAAACCAATTACATCATATAATCATCAAGATTAAAATTTCTTAGTTGTTAAAGGTATTCTCACTCATATGAAAACGTCTCTCATGAAATCCATTCCTTCTACAATTACCATGAGCTCCATGAGACTATGGCAAGTTGACTTGAATCTAATATTAATATCATTTATGCATAATGATTACATGATGAAAGATTCAATGATCAAAGCATAGACATATCAAACCCACAAAAGATCATTTCTTTCTTACTAAAATGTTATTCAAATCTACAAAAAATTATATTTTTCTTACCAAAAAACCTTCACCAAACACGCATCTGACCCACAACATCAAAATATTCATCCAACTCATGAAGGATGAAAATTTTATCATTGATGAACAATAGAACTACAAGTGGGCTTTGGGTACATCAAAGAAAATATTACCATGTAGATCTGGATTAAGCTATGGTTAGTTTAAGCTATGTCAGTTTGTAGTAATGATGACTTCTTAATTCTAATCGATGTTTCTTGAATATGATTGATCAAGGACTGCTATCTTAATTCTAATCGATGTTTCTTGAATATGATCTGATCAAGGACTGCTAGTAACGAGGCAGAAGACACTGAATATGATCTGATATAGGACTGCTGGTAACGAGGTAGAAGACTACTGTAAATGGATGACACTGATTTAACACTACAAGGGATGCGAAATAGATCTAATAAAATGGTTAGAAGATAAGAGTTTGGGAGATGGGAGAGCGGAATCACACGACTGATATGGATACGAAGAAGATACGACAGTCAGCATGAAAAAAGAAAATAAGTGTTGAATATGGTTCAATAGGTTAGTGTGTGTGCACACACACATGCATATACATGCATATACATTATGATGCTAATCGGTTTCATTCAGTGGGTTTGGTTCCATTGTGAGTGATTGAACATCAAACCGAAGATAGAACCAACACTACATGAACAAAAACTAAACCAGATCGTTACTCGAAACCAAACTGAACTAGTCGGTTTGGTTTGAAAATTGACTCACTTCATGCTCACCCCTAATCTCGTATTTATGTACATTCTTCATCGCATCCCCATGTCTGTGTCTACACTTCTTAGAACTTATTTAATAATGAATTCAAAACTTGTTATGAATCAACTACTGGGGGAGGAACCCCCAGCCCTTTATTTATAGGCATGGTAGGAGAGTAGATACATCGAATACATAGATATGGGCGTATCTCTAAGATACCCGCAATCCTAACCGACTCTGGTTATTTCCATTCACAACACTCCCCCTTATCCAGCCATAGGTGTGGACTCCGCTCAAGAGTACTTCGGGATTCTGAGCGTAATAAGAGTCTCACATGGGGTGGATACTTCGGGATCCTGAGTTGGTGAGGTTTGCCTCGTTAAAACCTTTAGCTATGGAAAACCCAGTGGGGAAAAACCATAGTTAAGGAAAAAGAGTGCAAACGCTCTTTAACTCCCCCTGATTTGTACAAGTGACTCTGCTCATGAATACTTCTGGATTCTGAGCGTCACAGAGGGGTGGATACTTCGGGATCAAGAGTTGATTTGATTTGCCTCGTTAAAACCTTTGGCTATGGAAAACCCAGTGGGAAAAACCATAGCTAAGGGAAAAGAGTACAAATTCCCTCAACTCCCCCTGATCTGTAAAAGCTCTTAGGCTTTCAGATCTCTTAGGCTTATCTCATCACTCCTATTTACAACATTCCGAAAATATACACACATTACAAAGTTATTGCAATTAAGTAGCTGCTGAATCCAGAAACTCTGGAGAGGTGTGCTAAGTATCGTCACCTCTGATGATGTCTTCAGACTATTGTGGTTAGCTCCACAATACCAGCTTCTATCCCAATCGTCATTGGGATGTGATGTACCAGCAGGCGCCCTCAAGTACACCATTGGTGTGGTGAGGATCTCGGAATGATAGGGAGATGTCGCCTTCATAAATTGCTTTGCAGATCTGCAGGGGATGGCCATCCCACTGTGGGTACCCGTTCTGTGATTTCTCAGCATAGGGACTGGACCTGAAACCTGCATTTGCATAAACATTGGAGGATGCTACTATAATTTGTAAGTCCAAATCTTTCGACCCTTGGAGGAAGCGCAGAAGGCTTGACTCGGGTCTAATGGTCCTAGTGAGGTGCCAACTATCTCTGGCTAATGAGTTAACTGCAACTGCTATATCGGGACGCGTGCAGTTTAGCCAGGAGTGCATGATTGCACTTAGATAAGGGACTTTAGGACCAGTTATATCCTCCCCCTCTTCCAGCGATCGGAAGGGTTCTTTTTTATACATCCTTTGAGTATACCACCGTAGGTGTACTTTGGATGACGATGGTCCTTTTAATTTCTCCAACGCGCTTCTGGGCGTTTATAACAGGATTCTATGAGCCATGACTTTTATTTGCCTAGGTCTTTTTATTTCATGTTTAAAAGTCAGGCTTGTACATTTATTTCGATTTTCTCTTTAGGAGATCCGATGAGATTTTAGTTGTCTCCAACTATGATCTCTAATCCTGTTCTTTGCACAGATGCAAAGACAACCTTCAGTAGGAATCATTGACTTGTCAAGTGATTCTCTTGGTTGTACATTTATTTGTTATACTTATATTTCTTCATTTGAATAGACGTCCCGAAGTCTATTCAGGCATTTTAAGGAAATGTGGAAATTATCTTTACAAGATATCCACGAAGGTATGTCGTCACAACATCCAATAACAGCATATCCAAAATTTTCCTTCGCCAAATCGTAAGGTATTCGCTTTTGATAACTTAGGGAGACTGATGCATCATTTATGAGACATGCTCATTTGAATTTGTTTGATCCCTAGTTTTAACGAAATTTTCCTTGGGCTATAGGTTGTACCGTATAGCATACGATTTTGTATTTATTTTACTTATGTTTGCAATACTTTGTTTTATCCACAGGTTTGACACCTTTTGGTGTCTGGACTTCAGGTCCGAACATTTCACGTTTCATAAGTGAGTCCAGCTCATCTTTTATTGCCACGTTCCATGTTTGGCCAATCTCTACGTTTGCCTTCTAGCAACGGAGTGTGGAACGATTATTTATAAACATCATCGCCATTGCGATGTATATGGCAATATGATACGTGAATACATTGTCGACAATTTATGTTCTATCTGTCCAACACCTCCCCAGTACGTACAACATTTACTTAATTTCACTTTTTTCCGGCAATTCCTCTGCAGTGGATTCCGGGAAGGGTGATGGTGTGGACAGGAGCTCATTGTCCTGTGGTAGTATTGTCTTAAGGTCTCCAGGAGTTTCTTGTCCTAGGAGCCTGATGGTCTGCCTCTTTTCTGTTGAGGATCAGCCACTTCTGCTGCTGGTGGATTGCATCCATTCTCGGGGATGTCAATCCTAGCTGGAGTTTTTGCAGCAGGGATGTGTGATCTGACAATCTTCTGATTGTCAATAAATGATTCCGGTAATTGGTAAACAGTGTTCTGTATGTGGAGGATCTTCGGGATCTCATCTACACATTGTATTGTTACCAGATCATAGTGGGTCAAATTTTTTGTATCCCACGTTATAATTTTCTTCGCGCCAGATTTTCTAGTATCTGGGCATATTTTTGGGAAGCTCGTCTCATCGAAACCACAGTCTTCAAGATGTGCCTTAAATGTGTCCCCCGTTTGGGGTTCTAGGTATCTTATAAGTAAGGGTGAGTCAAACCCTGCATGGATACCTAGGCGACGTTGAGTACCGTTTTGGTTCTCTTTGGTGGTGCAATGAGGATTTAAGACTGCGCGACCGAAGATTCTCAGATGAGAAATGTTCGGTGGCATTCCATATGCAAATTGCATTGGAGACTCTGACCTCCAAAGGGTCTTATTTTCATTTACGATGCAGCATGCAGAGTTTGCATGTCCCCATGCATCCATAGGCAATCGGGATTTAATGGATGTTCAGTCCATTGGAGTCTACTTTTCAGTGACTCTGCCGACCCATTTTGGGTATGAACATGCGGCACTTGTATGTTCATTTTCAATTCCCGTTGATTGGCAGTACTCTTGAAAAGACTGGGAGGTATATTTCCCAACATTAACCAGACTTATTTACAACATTTTATTGTCTGTGAAATGTGCCCGCAACGTTTTTATTTTTGTGTCAATAGCTTTGGAAAAGCTAAGTTGCGGGTCTGTAGTAGACACACGTACGAATATTCTGAAGATGCATTTATCAGTACAGTGAAGTACTGAAATAGCCCACTAGGGGTGGTGGATTTTATCCACATCTATCTCCTTTTATTCTTTTTGAGGAAGCGTAGAGATTCTTTTTCAACTTTTTGTGGAGATGGCCTTGCAATTAATTTTTTTTCCCCTTATAGCAAGGGATGCGAGGGAATTCTCCCTTCTGAAGAATCTTCTGGTTCTTCAAGTCATACCCATGGGATGAGATGCAGTGCATCATCACAAATCCAGGGTGGCCAAGTCCATCATGCCAGAGTAAAAACTAGGCTGATATCGGGCACTTCAGGTGCTCCGTTTAATTACGCTTCCTTTCTCCGAATCTTCGTATGGTAGAGGCCTCTAAGGCTCTCAAAACGTTCAAGTATGGATTTTACTCCTTTTTCTTGAGACGTTGCATACGGTAATTTTTTTTTCATTTACATTTGATGTTTCTAAGTGGAATCCGTTGAAACGGATGTCCTTGAAACTTAGAAAGTTTCTTTTGGAATTCAGAGGGATTAGTGCATCCTTTATTTTTGTGTCGTTTGGGGGCAACAGTGTTGCATTCCATGGATCTTCAATATAGCCCGGATATTGGGCTTTGTATTGAAAGAGATCGTACGTGTTTATTGTCTACTAATTACTTATGAGAGCAGTTTCAAAAGATGAAACATAAAGGCACATGCATATTCAGATAGACATATTCATTTATTGTCTACTAAACATTTTCATTCAGAACAAATTTCATAATTAAAATGCTCTCATAAATTATTCTCAAAACAAATTGCTAAGATAAAAATGAAGGCTAGTCAAGCATGTCATTATTTTCGAAGTCGTCAGCTGAAAAACTTAACTGGAGCATCAGATGTCATCAGGTTTGTTTCAGCTTTATTTTTCTTGTTCTCTTTATACAAATCCTGGAGATGATGCGGAGTTCGGCACACTCTGGACCAGTGGCCTTTCATGCCACAATTTTGACACTAGTCTTCTCATTCCCTCTTGGGTGGGGGTATATCATTTCTATTTTTGTTATTTCTGTGCCTCGTGAACTTCCGCTTACTTTCATTATTTCGCTGCTGTTGTTCATGGCCCTTGGCTTTTATTCTGTTGACCCCCCTTCTGTGGTCTTTCTTTTCTTTTATTATCCCTCTTCTTTTTGAAGGAAGAGGAATGGTGAGCTTCTGGTAGAGGGGTAGTGCCGGGAGGGCGCATATTGTGAGTGGCGAGGAGAAGCTCTCTGTTTTGCTCGGTCATGAGTAAACATGACAGCAGCTCAGAATGCTTGCGTTCACGGTATTGCTGCATGAGTATCGCATCTTTTTCCTGGAAGGACGTATACGTCTATTCCAGCGTGCGATCTTCTGAGACTTTTTCACCACACAACTTCAGGCGTGAGATGATGCTAAAAAGTGTTGAGTTGTACTCAGCAATGGACTTAAAGTCCTGTAGTCTCAGGTTCTCCCACTCATATCGTGCCATTGGGAGTATAACATCTTTCTGATGTTTATACCTGTCCTCAAGGGCAGTCCATAGCTCAAGTGGATCTTCGACCGTAAAGTATACAGCCTTTAAGGTCTTGTCCACATGGAGGCGAATATAGATGATGGCTTGCGCCTTCTCTATATCGCTAACATTTTCTTTTTCAGTCACAGCAGCGATGTGGGACTTTGCCCGCAGGTGAAACTTTACATCTAGCTACCAGCTTAGATAGTTTCTACCTGATGCTTCCAGTACTTCGAAATTAACGCTTGCAATATTAGCCATTTATCTAGCAGAGCACAAACATGCATGAATTAATAATTAATTCAGAGAAAACATTTTCATGCGGAGGCAATGTTTAACGAAAAACTAAATGTGTGGATCGGCCAGTCCCACAAGAAAGAGTCCAAAAAAGTCCACAGTCCAAATTATACAAATTTGCAGCTTAAGGAAAATGAAAATACAACTTTGGAAACCCCGTGGGTCCCATATGATATCTCCATCTTCAAGCGTGGCCTCCGTCTCCATGGAAGTTGGTCTTCTTTCTTTGACATTTACATAGATTCCTCAATACAATTTCTCTCAAAAATAAAAGAAAAGTGCGGAAAATAAACTGTGGGACTAAACGGCCGATCCAAAAACCACATTTAGCAATTCATGCAGAAATATTGTGCTCATCAACATTTTCATCAGACATTTTCATCACAGGCATCACAGGCATTTAATATTCGCAGAGATGGATAAATAATTTAAACACTTAATAATTATTGGACCACTGGGCAACGTCATACACCGTTAGATTACTAACGGCAGAGCGGTCGCAGGATCTTCCTAATTATTAAGTTTTAAATACAATGCACAACCACGCATATAATATCCAACAGAATATACCAGAGATGCAAAGCATGTAAATATGATTTTTGCAGAAAAAATATCATTACAATGCAAAGGTTGTAAATTGAATGGGTTTAATCAATTAAATTGATTAAGAGCCCAAAATAAACATTTTCTTTGTCAGAGGAAAAAGTTTCCCTCATCATCCAAAAAGCCCCCCAAAAATCCCCAAAACGTCCTTGTCTGCCCGATATTTGTCCCGTAATTTACCGTGATTTTTCACGAATATTTTGCCTTTGAGTCCCCTTTTTAAATTAATTTTTTAGACTAGCAAGTTGTCTTTTTAGGCTTGATCATAGCCTTTGCCTCCCCATTTTTTTTTCAAATAAACCATCATGCGGTCCTGAAGCCCGCGGGCGGTCTATGGGCTTCAGGCCCATATGCCTCTTTTTTTTTCTTTTTCTTTTCTTTTTTTCTTTTTTTTTTGAAATCTGACTGTGGGCCTGAGGCCCGCAGCAGGTCTGTGGGCTTCAGGCCCACAGATTTTTCTGTTTTTTTTGTGAATTTGACTGTGGGCCTGAGGCCCACAGCAGGTCTGTGGGCTTCAGGCCCACAGACTTTTCTGGTTTTTTTGGGCTGCTAGGGTTTGAACCCTAGCAGCATGGGCTGCTAGGGTTTACCCTGGCGGCGGCGGCGGCGGCGGCGCCGCCCCCGGCAGGGGGGGCGCGGTCGCAGGTGGGCCGCCGCCCCCCTGCCACAATGCGATGTTACTTGAGTTAATACGATGTCCACCACAATGCACTATGTTGTCTGTTAACGATGTTTTGTTAATTTCTTAGTATAATCATGTAGAATGTGTATTCTTCTTTATGCTGATTGGGTATGCATGTTATACGTTGACTTAGTTGCTCCTAGAACCTTTTATAATCACAGAAATTTTGTTAATTGGCACTAATTTTTTCTCTTTGCTGTTTATTTGCAGGACTTCTCAACCTCTCAGTCACAGGTTTGCACTCATCCACAGAGTTTTTTTTAATCAATGTATTGAAGTTTTGTAGTATGATGTATAATTTTTCTAAAAACTAAAAACTTCTGTTAATATATGAATGCAATGAATATAATTTCAAATATCATGTATTTCTTATCTTTGTTTTGTGTTGCTGTCTTGTTACACACTGATACTGTCTTAATGTATGTTTAGAATACCCAGAAGATACCATCCAACCGGCTCAAAACATGTCTCTGGTTTTTAAGAAATAGTTTTTTTACAACATTTGATTGTATGCTGCAGTCACCTATTTCAAATCCTTTAATCTAGATGCTTTCCAAGATTCACTTTATCCTTCCTCTTTCCTAAGGATCCATGATAAATCCACCCACCGAGTTCTGTCATGGGGCCTTCCTGGTTCGTCATTGCACATTGCACATGGTCGTACTGTCTTTCTTGATTCTTCATCACCTTTTCTTTCATTTAATACTTTTATATCTCTAATGCACTTGTATAACTTTACCTTCCTATTTTACAATCCATCTAAACGCGCATTTGGATTTCCACTATATTCTTAGTTGACTTGACATGCTTGTCAAACATTTGCCAAATATTCTGAAACAAATGGATTTTCTGGTTGATTTAAATTTTTTCTTGTCATGGAGAGATCTATAAACCAGAAATATCAAGATAAAACAGAGAATTACTTCCCACTTCATCCACTGGTTCCTCTTGGAATGTTAGCAATTTTTTTAGTCTCTGTTAGCCTAGATCCAAGATAATGCTCAGAAAATGTATACGAAATATCAGTACTTTATCGTGCATTTTGTTGTGCTGGAAAATGTGCAAGTATATCATAAATTTATCACATCTTCTTTTTCAAAGTTGAATGAAGTGGACACCCGAAGATTGTCTTCTTATTTGAAAGTTGGTTAGATTGCTACAATTAATGGGTAATTTCTTTGACCCCTTCCCCCTTTTGTCTGTGCATATTTGATTGTGTTTATAACATCCATTATCTTATTGTGGGAATTCATGTTTTAGTTGTTGGTACAAAGGGCCTTGATGGTCAAGTAATGATGACTTCATGGTTTTGACCAATTCCCCTGCAGTTCGGATCTGAGTCAAAAAAACAAGCCAATCTTGCTGATTTACTGATTGTCCAATATTCTTTTACCAATTTGTGTCGGTTTAAAAAGCATTGTCTCTAAATAAGTAAGAAAGTGTTAACAAACTGAAATTTGAGACCTTGTGTCATATGAACAAGTTGTCTTAACATTAGTCACACTGTTCCAAATATCATCTAATACAAATGATATATCAAACTATTATCATTTTTGAAGGTTTTATAATTCCCTTGTTTGTTTTATGGCTTCATTTTTTTTCTGGTGGCATTCTAAATAGAATTTTGTATATGATACTTTGATGGGCTTTGATCATTTGCAAGTGTCATCCGGTAACTTTGATCTTGTGGTGGTCCTTTAAATGAAATTAGTTTTTTTTGCAACATGTGACCTTGTGGAACTGCTTGTTGTTAGTATTCGTATTGTTAAAGATAATGACGAGCTAAACCATATTATAACCAGCTTTCTTGCACCTCAGCAAAAAGAATTTAACATGTGCTATTGTGGCAACCTCTAAGAAACAGAAGAAATCTCCCATGAAAATCTGGAACGACACCAGGGAATAAAGATGGCAACTCATCCAGTTATCATTGAAGTAATTCTCATTTACATGTACTCCAATTGGGTCATTTTGGTAGTAAACTTAGTTACAGGTATTTTGTTTCCCTCTTGATGCTTTTCTTTTTTCGTTATGCGTTGCAGAATTATTTTGCCATGCGTTGCAGAATTATTTTGACAGATTTATTTTGCCATGCTTGTGGTCTAATGATGTTATGTAGAGTAGTGCTTTATGACAGATTTATTTTGTCAGCAAGATTTACTTTATCTTCTCATGCGATGCAGAATTCTGCCGGGGCTGGTGATGTTTCTTTGCCATGTGTGTGGGCATGCTACTCCAACAGAATCCGATCTTTTGATATTTAGGAGCAAGCACGGGGAGCCCAAACATGAGCGGCAATGAGTTGCATGCTGAACCAAAGTGTATACTGAACTGCATGGAAGATGATCTGAGTGGAAATGAAGGATGTTGATTAAACTTTCTATATGCCTGACTGCAATGCTTATATATGAGATTGTTGACTTGTTGGGGACCTTGTTCAACATGATGTTGATAGTGTGGATTGTTTGGTGTGAGATTGTGGATGGCTTTGTAGCTTTTAGATGAATTTAAATCTTGTTTTGTTTGGGTAATGAACAATTTCTAGTTTTTAAGCTGTAATCTTGCTTGTTGCTATCTCATTGATATTGGCTTGTTTCGTATTCAAAGTGAACTTGTGCCGGTTCATTAAAGTATCACATCCAGGGAATTTTGCTGTTGTCAAGCATGTAGTTAATTTTTTTGTTGCCATTTTTATCAATGGCAACGACAAAAGTGGTTGCCATTACCAACAATGGTAACCACTTGTGTCGTTGCCAATGTTGGTAATAGCAACCACTTTTGTCGTTTCCATTGCTGTCAACTCGTTGCCATTGCCAATAATGGCAACGACTTTTGTCGTTGTCATTGTTGTCAACCCATTGCAATTGAGATCGATGGGTCGTTGCCAATGCTGTCAATGGCAACAACCTGTGTCGTTGCCAATGCTGTTAATGGCAACGACCTGTGTCGTTGTCCGAGCAACAGTCATTATCGATAGTGGCAACGACATGGCAACGACCTGTGCCGTTGCCATTACTGTCAATGGCAACGACCTGTGCCGTTGCCATTGATCTCAATGGCAACAGCACAGGTCGTTGCCATGGCTGTCAATGGCAACGGCACATGTCATTGCCTATGCTTGACACACCAATGGCAACGACCCCGTATCACGAGGCATGAAAGCCTTTCGCAACGGCAAATGTCGTTGCCAAAAGTACCTACAACAACGACAATATGTCGTTGCTAATACATTTGGTTACGACAGTTATAGCAACAACATGGCAACGACAATATGTCGTTGCCATTGGTGTCTATGGCAACGGATTTGGACTTTTGGCAACGACTTTTATCGTTGCCAAAAGTCATTTTTCTTGTAGTGATAACAGTGACCGTTTACATTTAAATATATTCGATGTTATTTCAAAATGCCTCCTTCAACCATTATTTGTCCCTAAAAAGCTAACTTGGTTTGAGAAATGCTCAATGGGAAAAGAGAAGTGTTTCTGCTATTTAGAAAGCGAACAAGAAGCACAATGGTTCGATAATTGGATGAACAAGATTGAGTCGACCTTTCCGGGTCTAGATCGATAAATTAGAGGCCTACTACCATGATCCAAGAGTCAAAACATTTTGTGTTTCGATGCTTTGTATGCGACTACAAATGCGGATTAGGTAAATTTCACTGCATGGAACAATTATTTGGAGATTGAAGCGAGTTCGATGATGATCAAATAGAACGAGCAAAGGTCGAGTTGATTGGGATGTTGAGTGATGGGATAGGTGAGTTGCAACGATGAAGCCTCATGTTTGATAGATGTTGATATGCTTCAAGCATAGTGCAGCGCATAATGTTTGTCCACCTGCCTAATTTCTCTATGAAGTTAATCGTGGTGTTTTGAATCAAGATGGATTATGATAAGTGGAGTGATCAAGTGTGCTTTGTGATCTTGGTGTTTTGACTTTGGTGAAGCACGGTATAGTCATCACGGTTGTCTAATATAAAAACAAAAGAAGTAATCATGCATGCTCGTTAGAGACAATGATAAATCTACAGCCTGTTCCTAGGAATTTACATGAGCCCATCACTCTTTCTGTTCTTTCATACACGAGTCTATTCTCACACATGAATATCCCAACAAATTCCTGATTTTTGAATTTACATGCAGTTAACTAGGAACAAAATTATCCAAGTATGTGTTCAATTATAGCTTTCAGTTTGCTCGTGGAAAAGGTTGTTAAAACAATTCAATTTTTGTTTCAGGACTGATACGTTTATTTTGCGAAGGCCCAACAACATAGGCCCAAAAGCACAGCCCACCGAACGAAGCCCGAAAGATACGAGCCTGGATGCTCGACCGCCGATCGGAAGCCCATCTGCGCGATCAGGCCCGCCCGGCAAAGCCCCATAGAGGGCCCCCAAATATCGATCCGACCCGGCCCCGATAACGCACGAGTCACTCACCCACTCCAGCGATAACCATTCCCCCGATCCCGTTACCACTTAATGGTTGTTATGGGGAGGTGCTGGCATGGCGCAGGGAGCGGCGACGGTGGGGCGGATTGAGGGGGCACGATCGAGGGCGGACGAGCGACGTGGGTCGGGGGCAATCACGGCGGGAGGTCTATAAAAGGGTTAGAAGGACGACTGGACAAAAGACCGCATCTCAGGTATCTAAAACCTAAGGTACTCCATCAACGACCTAGTTCCCCCATTTCATCTCCTTCCTCCCCTGCTCGCGCCGTGAGACGCCGTTCCGATCTCCTCTCGAGTCGAACCGTCTCCGCCGGGCCTCCTCTTTCAGATCACTGTCTGACTTAGGCATCGGAGGGGATTTGGCCGGAACCAAGGTCCGGCCCCCCTGACGAGCGTTCTCTTCTACGCAGGAGGACATCATATCCACGGTCCGAGGCTTCCCCTCCGCCCCTCGCCGGCCACGTAACCAGCGAGACGATCGAGGCTACCCCTCGTCGTCCGACCGCCGAGGCCGAGCACGTCCGTCCGAGGCCGAGCGTCTCAACTCGGGACGAGGCTTCCCCTCGCCCCCCTTGCGACCGAGGACCCCGATTCGGCCCAGCCGACGCGCTCCACGTCGTCTGCAACTCCGACTCGCGTCTCGTCTGCACCGACTCGACACACCCGAGGGACCCCCGCAGGCCCCTTGAACACGTTGACCGGGTTATCCACGGTCAACGCTTTTGTAGTGAGAAAACACTCTGAAACATCTGGCGCCGTCTGTGGGAACCGACTGTCCCACGAGGAAACAAACCGCACCTGCAATGGCACGAGCCAGCAACGAAAAGAGATGCATGCCCCCCATCCCGGAGGAGGGGAATGGCGCATCCAACGGCAACCTTGAAGACACGCCCGTCAGCAATCACCCCGCCCCCTCAACCGAAGAGATTGACGGGTCGGAACTGGCCACACAGGGACAACTCCGTGCCCTGGCCCAGGAGACCAACGCGAACATCCAGACGTTGGTCGCGGCAGTACAGCAGCTCGTCGGCACTGCGCCAGCTAACGGAGGCGCGTTGGGCGACGACCATCGTTGGGCGGGGGGTCCCCCGCTCTTACGATCCGCTGTGGTCGATGACCACGGGAACCAAAGACCGAACACGGAGCGTCGATTCACGTTGTCCGGCTCCCGTCAGGCGAGATCACGCGCCTCCTCCCCTCATCGTGAAAGGAGCCGAAGAGACACTGAAGGCACGAGGGACGAATCGGTGACCGCGTCGTCTCGTCAACCACGATCACCCCACCGCAGGAGAAGCAATCGACACCACTCGAGAGACCGATCGCGGCGGAGCGGGAGCTCCCGCCGGAGGAGCCGGGAACGCCGGGTCAGCCCGACCCCCAGTGTGGCGAGGGCCGTGGAGCCAGCCCCGCCGGCGCCTGTGCCCCCTCCGCCACCGAACGAACCAGAGGCGGGCGGGTGTCGAACCCCCGGGGGCATCCACGGAGACCGGTGCCCCCTATCACGGAGAATAACCGACGCGCGGGTCCCCTCTCGATTCAAGATCCCGGCGCTGGGGAAGTATGACGGGATAGGAGACCCGGGAAACCACGTGATGGACTAGGGGGGGACATGTCCTTCCAAGGAGCCGACGATGACCTGCTCTGCCGGGGCTTCTATTCGACTCTCAGGGGAGCGGCGAGGACCTGGTACCGCAGCCTACCCAGCCGCTCCATCGACAGCTTCGAGGAACTCACACAGCTGTTCTGCAAACAGTTCATGGCAGGGAGACAGGTAAAGCCTGATGCTGAACATCTGTTTAACATAGTGCAGGGCCCAGCCGAGCCGCTCCGACAGTTCATGCGCCGCTTCAACGCGGAAAGGCTGAACGTGAATAGCCCTCCCGACCTTGTTGTCCAAACGGCCCTTAAGAAAGGGCTGCGCCATAGAGGCCTTAAGAAATCTCTGCACAACGATCCCCCGAAGGACCTCCCAGGGATCATGGCGAGGGCCGAGCGCTTCATGTTGACCGAGGAGACCTTGGCCATTGAGGCAGGAAAGGCCACTCGAGGGACCAAGCGCGGCGACAGCGGACGAGGCAGCCCCGAAGGGTACCGGACCGAGAAGAGGCCGAGAAATAGGCAGCGGGGAGAGGGTACGAGGGACGCCACCCCAGACGCCGTCCTCGCTCAAGTACAGAAGGAAGAGCGCGCCGATCGCCCCCCACCGAAGGCAAAAAGAGGTGGGAAGAATGGGGAGAAGTACTGCAAGTACCACAAGGACAATGGCCACGACACTGAAGACTGCTGGCACTTAAAGAAGGACATTGAGAAGCTGATGAGCTGGGGGCACGCCAGGAGTTTAGCCGACGAGCCGGCCCACGGAGAAGGGACCTCCATGCATCCGGACAAGGGGAAGAAGATCAACACCGTTCAAGGACCCCTCCGCATCATAGAGTGAGCGGGCGAGGCCCCTCCCCCCAGTCGTAGCCTAGACCGAGGGGATTATCTAGGTTTACATCCCTCTGTCTAGCTTTATTTCATTTTCCTTTCCTCCAAATGTACTAGTCCGACAGGACCCTTAAGAGTACAATTGCATTCCCTTTTGTCTTTTCTTAATCTTCGACGGAATCGACATTTCACTAAGGGTGCAAAAGAATGAAGACCGCCGCCTCACTGGAGGGGGAGGGGGAGCTTCGTCCTCGCCGACCAACTCCTGCGCTCGTAAGTCTGGGGGCAATTCCCCCAGCCAGCGCGGACGCCGACCGGTCCTAAGCCGAGGAGCTTTGCCCTCGCCGACCGACTCCTGCGCTCGTAAGTCTGGGGGCAATTCCCCCAGCCAGCGCGGACGCCGACCGGTCCTAAGCCGAGGAGCTCTGCCCTCGCCGACCGACTCCTGCGCTCGTAAGTCTGGGGGCAATTCCCCCAGCCAGCGCGGACGCCGACCGGTCCTAAGCCGAGGAGCTCTGCCCTCGCCGACCGACTCCTGCGCTCGTAAGTCTGGGGGCAATTCCCCCAGCCAGCGCGGACGCCGACCGGTCCTAAGCCGAGGAGCTCTGCCCTCGCCGACCGACTCCTGCGCTCGTAAGTCTGGGGGCAATTCCCCCAGCCAGGGCCGACGCCGACCGGTCCTAAGCCGAGGAGCTTCGCCCTCGCCGACCAACTCCTGCGCTCATAAGTCTGGGGGCAATTCCCCCAGCCAGCGCGGACACCGACCGGTCCTAAGCCGAGGAGCTTCGCCCTCGCCGACCGACTCCTGCGCTCGAAAGTCTGGGGGCAATTCCCCCAGCCAGCGCGGACGCCGACCGGTCCTAAGCCGAGGAGCTCTGCCCTCGCCGACCGACTCATGCGCTCGTAAGTCTGGGGACAATTCCCCCAGCCAGCGCGGACGCGGACCGGTCCTAAGCCAAGGAGCTTCACCCTCGCCGACCGACTCCATCGCTCGTGAATCTGGAGGCAATTCCCCCAGCCAGCTCGGGCGTCAACCAGTCCTAGGCCGAGGACGAGGCAGCAAAGCAAAATACGCGAGAAGTCCGAGTAAGTCAATTTCGTTTATAACAGTTAACCAAGGTACAAAAGTGTGTCTTATTTACAGGGAATCGAAGCGAAGAAACCTCTCTACAAATAATCCGCTCTCGACGAACAACAAAGTTCGTCACCTACAGAAACTAAGGCGACACCGACAGATCGAAACTTGTCGGCTAAGGACCCAAAGTTGCTGGCCTAAGCGAACATCCATGCAACCAGCAATTATTGGCTCTGAAGCAGGGAGCCGGTAGCGAAGCCGAAGGAGATAGCAGGGGCAGGGATCCATTTCAAGTAGACTGGCCCAAAGCGAAGCGGATGCTAAAAAATTTGAGGATAAAAACAAGGGTGGCAGGCCGGGAAAGGATGACTTAAGGAGCCCGAGATCGGGAGGACGCGTCCCCAGGCGCCTCCCCCTGCTCGGAGCGAGAGGGATCGACCGGAGGAGCGACTTGCCGAACGCGCTCCGCACAATCCCGGAAGGAAGACTGGACGACTTCGACAATCCGAGGGGCGATGAGGTCTTCATACGTACCGAAGGCCTCCCTGAGAACCTCGAAGATCTTCTCCCCCAGGGTCCCGACGACACCCCTCTCCACCTCCTCCGCAAGCCGCGCCACCTGACGTCGATCCGACAGTTCCCTCCGAAGCTCCTCCTTCTCCAGGTGGAACGACTCCGCCGCTTCCTCAGCCGACTGCCGAGCGTCCTCCAACTTTCCCTGGAGGTCACACACTCGTCCCTCCAGCTCGGCCACACGGAGCTTGAGATGCCGAGACTCCATCTGGGCCTCCGTCATAGCTACCTCTGCCGCCCCGGCCCGCTCGTGGGCCCTCACGGAGGACTCCTCCAGCTCCCTCAAACGGATGGCTCGGCGCTGCGACTCCACGGCGAGCGTTGAACCCTGGAAGACGAGACATGGGCTAAGAAGAGAGTGAAGGGAAGGAAAGGACAGCAAGATAGCCGAACCTGTTGAAGGATCCAGACCAAGGAGTCCGACACCTTGTCGGCGGGAATCCTCTCGAGGAGACTGCGGTCCCGGGGGAGGACGGAGCCCGCGGCCATCCGCTGGGCCAGGGCTCGGTCGACAAACACCGAGTCCCCAGGGGTGACCTCGAGGGAAGCCGAGCTGCCCGCCAACAGGGTTCCGATTCCCGGCAGCGGAGGCGGGGACGTTGCGACGGGGGTGGTTGTCAGGGCCACCGGAAGATCCCCGGTGGTCGCCGCAGGAAGCACGGAACACGCCGGACTGGAGGGATCCACATCCTCCTTCCTCTTCTTCCCTCCGTGAGGCTCCGCGGGCGCCGAAGGGGAGCGCTTCCGCCTCGCACCATCCCCACCCTCGGGAACAAGAGGGGGCACGCCAAGGGCAGGAGGGACTGCACCGGACCCGTCGTTACCCCCTGCCTCTTAGGCTGGCGGGGCGGACCCGGCCCTAGCGACCCCCCTGGAGAGGAGATCGCCAGAAGAAGAGGCGGGAAGCGCGGCCACCACCTTGCCCACAGAAGGCTCGGCTCGGCGCACCTCCTCCTCAACGGTCCGCCGAGGCGCCCTTCCAGAGGTACTACCCCGGCTCCGAGCGGCTCCACGACGGATCAGCTCATCAACATCGCGGGTGAACTCGCGACCAGCCATTCCTGCAAGGGAAACCGAAATCAGGGTAAGATGCGGGGCAACCCAGGACTGAAAAAGCGACCTACCCGGAGACCACAAGACGGCCTTCAAGAGTAGGTCGTCCAACAAAGACCAGATGGATTTCGCCTCCAAGGGGAGGGTCGACAGTAGCGCGGCGGCCGCCAGATCCGCCTCAGAGAGGGCTAGCGTTGAGTCGGGCCGGACCGACCCGCCCCAGCCTGTCAGAATTTGGGCACCCTCCAGGAAGACCACGAAGACATAATCCGAACTCCAATCCCCCGACCAGCGGGGTAGCCCGATCAGGCATTCCCTCCTCGAGCGGGCTCGGAGTTGCAACCATGACCCGGGGCCGACCGTCTGGATCCGATAAAAGTAAAAGAGAAGGGGGAGAGACGGCTCCAGACCACGGGTACAGCAGAGCATCACGAAGCCCGTCAGTACCGCAATCGAACAGGGGGTGAACTGGTAAAGGGGCACCATGAGATACTCCATGACCTGGATGCGGAAGGGATTGAGCGGGAAACGCAGACCCAGGCGGAACATCTCGACGTAGACGCCGACCTCATTGCTCCTCGGAAGACAGATCCGCTCGTCGATGAACGGAACTCGAACATCGTACGGGTAGCAGAGATACCTCTCCCGGATCTCCATGGCCACTGAAGGAGGAGCCCCCGACGGCGTTCGGAGGATAACCGGGGGTACATTAAGCCGCACGGCAGCCGACGCCACATCATCGCCGGCGTAGTCCGGGAAGAGCTTCCCCTTCCCATTATCTCGAAAGGAACAACTCCCAGAGGAGGAACCTGATCCCACAAGCCGGGGCCCGCCCCGCCTCGACTCAGGAGGGTCCCTCGCCCCTTGGCCGGAACCACCTATCCTAAGAGCAGCCATAATATGAAAATAAGAAAGGAGTTACCTTTTTGTTAATTTGGAGAAGACAAGGAAACGAAGGCGATGGGAGACTCCAAGTTGCGGAAAGCAAGGACAAAGGGAAGAGCAAGGAAGAAGTTGGGATCCACACAGCCGGGGATCTTATATACCAGACTCAGGGGCGAATTCGAAGCGCCTGACAGGAACGCGTGGCAGGCCTCGGAGAACCGGTGGCGTTTCGAAATCGGCGCCAAAGGAAGTCCAATCGATCCGCCTCATCATAACCTTCATTTATAACCACGCCTCGACTGACGCGTCACTCGGAACCCCAGGAGTCACATCGGTCGAACCGAACCGGCCAAGGCCGATCGGCCCCACCGATGGGGGCAATTGATACGTCTATTTTGCGAAGGCCCGACAACATAGGCCCAAACGCACAGCCCACCGAATGAAGCCCGAAAGATACGAGCCTGGATGCTCGACCGCCGATCGGAAGCCCATCTGCGCGATCAGGCCCGCCCGGCAAAGCCCCATAGAGGGCCCCCAAATATCGATCCGACCCGGCCCCGATAACGCACGAGTCACTCACCCACTCCAGCGATAACCGTTCCCCCGATCCCGTTACCACTTAATGGTTGTTATGGGGAGGTGCTGGCATGGCGCAGGGAGCGGCGACGGGGGGGGGGGCGGATTGAGGGGGCACGATCGAGGGCGGACGAGCGACGTGGGTCGGGGGCAATCACGGCGGGAGGTCTATAAAAGGGTTAGAAGGACGACTGGACAAAAGACCGCATCTCAGGTATCTAAAACCTAAGGTACTCCATCAACGACCTAGTTCCCCCATTTCATCTCCTTCCTCCCCTGCTCGCGCCGTGAGACGCCGTTCCGATCTCCTCTCGAGTCGAACCGTCTCCGCCGGGCCTCCTCTTTCAGATCACTGTCTGACTTAGGCATCGGAGGGGATTTGGCCGGAACCAAGGTCCGGCCCCCCCCTGACGAGCGTTCTCTTCTACGCAGGAGGACATCATATCCACGGTCCGAGGCTTCCCCTCCGCCCCTCGCCGGCCACGTAACCAGCGAGACGATCGAGGCTACCCCTCGTCGTCCGACCGCCGAGGCCGAGCACGTCCATCCGAGGCCGAGCGTCTCAACTCGGGTCGAGGCTCCCCCTCGCCCTCCTTGCGACCGAGGACCCCGATTCGGCCCAGCTGACGCGCTCCACGTCGTCTGCAACTCCGACTCGCGTCTCGTCTGCACCGACTCGACACACCCGAGGGACCCCCGCGGGCCCTTTGACCACGTTGACCGGGTTATCCATGGTCAACGCTTTTGTAGTGAGAAAACACTCTGAAACAAGGACCGACTATTCTTACATCAAGAAAGCAAAGAAGATAGCTAAGCATGTTTCCGCATCCAAGGATGGCTAGTAGCATGCCATCCCATGTTCCACGAGCGGAGAAACGGACAACAATAATTTCGGCAAAATAATTTCTTGAAATGCCCTGGGGTTCTGCCCAGAGTAATCAATATATTCTTCTGTAAAGCAACAAATAGGAAGCGACCACACGCTAATAAGAGAAATCATTCAATCGGAAAAAAAACAAGAGAATGGATAGATCACTAGTAAGTTCTGGAGAGAGGAACAAACCGACCTCGTCTCTTGCGAGCAGACAAAGACGGAATGAATATGAACACAGATAGGAAGCTGAAATATATTGGAAGAAGAGACGGAATACTGACCGATGATGACGCCGAGATCGTATCGCCGTGACCCGGATGTCAGCGGGGTCTAGTAGTGGGTCCCCTCGGCACGGCGGTCGCCGGCAAGGACGAGCTCCGCCGCGGCGATGAGCCTCCGCTCGTAGTTCATTCGACGCTAGGGTTTTGAAGGGGCTTTGAGAGAGGGAAGCGAAGCCGGTCGAGGTGGTTTGAATTGGGGGGTTGACAGTGGGGGGAGTAAAAGGCATTAGAGTGGGCTTAGTACGGGGGAAGCGACTGCTTGGTCTCTCGCCACGTGTCTTTGCGCCACTGTCTCCAAAGTTCAAAGTTTCCAAACTATCTCCAAAGTTCTCCGCCACCGTGTCCTTCGACATTAGTCCGTATTCATTCAAATCTTTCCCGCCTCGAAAACAACAAAAACTCCAGTGCTCTGATCAATCAAATGTGTTCACATCTCAAGTCAATGGCTACCAAACGAGCCCACGTCTTCTCACAAAATCTAAAGCTAACCCAGCTCGCAAAATCCGGCAGGATCGAAGAAGCCATCGAAGTCTTCAACACGATGCCCCACCGAAACACGGTCACGTACAACTCCATGATCTCAGCTTTCGCAAAGAACGGAAGAGTCTCCGATGCTCGGCGTCTCTTTGATACAATGCCCTCCAAGAACTTGATCTCTTGGAATGCGATGATAGCTGGGTATTCTCACAATGACTGTGTCCTTGAGGCCCATCAGCTGTTTGACGAAATGCCCAAGAGAGATGGCTTTTCATGGACTCTCATGATCACTTGCTACACTCGGAATGGAGACCTGGAGAAAGCACGATGCCTCTTTGACCGAATGCCCGATAAGGTCCCGGCCTGTTATAACGCTATGGTTGCAGGGTATGCGAAGAATGGGAGGTTTGATTGTGCCATGAGACTGTTGGATGAGATGCCCGTTCGTGACTTGGTCGCATGGAACTCCGTGCTTGCAGGTTACACTCAGAATGAGGAGATGGGGCTCGGGTTGAAATTCTTCAACGAGATGCCCGAGAGAGACGTGGTTTCTTGGAACTTGATGGTTGATGGGTTTGTTCGAGTTAGGGATTTGGATTCGGCCTGGGAGTTCTTTGAGAGGACTCCGGGCCCGAATGTTGTTTCTTGGGTGACGATGCTTAACGGGTATGCGAGGAATGGAAGGACCGTTGAAGCTAGGAGGTTGTTTGATCAGATGCCGGAGAGGAATGTGGTCTCTTGGAATGCGATGTTATCGGGTTATGTTCAGAGTTTGCAGATCGAAGAAGCCTCTAAGATTTTCATGGAGATGCCAGAGAGGAACTCGGTTTCATGGACATCGATGATTAATGGGTGTGTTCGTGTTGGAAGGCTGGAGAAAGCTAGGAAATTACTCGATGAGATGCCATTTAAGAATGTTGCAGCACAAACTGCAATGATTCATGGGTATGTCCAGAGCATGAGAATGGAAGAGGCTCTTGAAATTTTTGAGAAAATTAGGGCAAGAGATTCTGTGTGTTGGAATACTATGGTCTTCGGATATTCTCAGTGCGGAAGAATGGATGAAGCCATGGAATTGTTTAGCCGAATGCCAAAGAAGGATTTGGTCTCGTGGAATTCTTTGATTGCAGGATATGCTCAAAATCGGCAAATGGATAAAGCACTTGGAATTTTCCATCAAATGACGCAGAGGAATGCAGTTTCTTGGAACTCAATCGTCTCTGGTTTTGCTCAAAATGGGTGCTATATCGAGGCACTCCAGCATTTCTTGCTGATGAGGAAGGAAGGGAGAAAGCCCGACTGGTCTACATATGCATGTGTGCTCAGCGCTTGCGCAAATCTTGCTGCTTTGCAAGTAGGGGAGCAGCTTCACCTTCTTCTACTGAGAAGCGGATTCGTCACTGATGTGTTTGCTGGCAATGCTTTGATAACAATGTACTCCAAGTGCGGCAAAATCTCTAGGGCGAGACAAGTCTTTCGCGAGATGGAGGATATGGACCTTATTTCATGGAATTCGTTGATTGCGGGGTATGCAATAAATGGCCATGGAAAGGAGGCGCTTGCGCTGTTTAGAGAGATGCAAAGTAATGGGATTAGCCCAGATGAGATCACCTTCGTTGGCGTTCTATCTGCGTGCAGTCATGCTGGAATGATCGATGAAGGGTTATATTTGTTCGATTCTATGAATAGAGACTACTCAGTTTCGCCTGTAGCCGAACACTATGCATGCATGGTCGACTTGCTTGGCCGAGCTGGGAGACTAGAACAAGCCTGTGAACTAGTGCGGAGAATGCCAATCGAGCCAAATGCTGGTGTGTGGGGCGCATTACTTGGGGCATGCAGGACATATCGGAATCCTAATATTGCGAATTTTGCTGCCGAGAAGCTATTTGAGTTTGAGCCCCACAAGACGTCTAACTACGTGCAATTGTCGAACATACACGCCGATGCTCGGAGATGGGACGAGGTGGAGAGGGTGAGGGCTTTGATGAAGGAGAAATCAGTACAGAGGCAAGCTGGGTGTAGCTGGATTGAAATCAGAAACGAAGTCTGTGCATTTTTGTCTGGTGATTCAACACTGCCAAGAACTGCAGAGGTTTGCACATATCTAGAGACATTGAGTGCTCAGATGAGAACCATAGGGCTGTTCTCTGGTTCCTTGTTGGATTGCGAGTGAATAACGAACACTGTCACCATTTCAAGTCTACATTTTGGCTTTGTGGAGACGCAAAACTCCATCGGTTTCTATTCAGCAGGTACAATCTTGTACAATTGAGTAACTTCACAGTTTAAAGAACCGTATCTTTACACAATCACAGCATGTACAAAATATTTTGTATTTTCAATGGAATGCCATACCATCATGTGATAAAAACTTTTTATGTACACATTATAAATGATATTTGGGCTGGGGCCCACCGCAGCTAGGACCTAGCCAAACCTGATAGTAGGGGCCCACTGCGCACGAACAGGTATGAAACGGCCAAAACGAAACGATTTTGGCTGAAATATTAACCCTTGGTTTAGATCATTACTGCGAGCCTCAACAAGTAGGATCCTTGGAGACTTGTACATAAGGTAACTATATCCATGACTTCTAAAACATTAGGTCCCATTGCCTCTACATTGTGAAGACACATCGATCACATCTTTACCCTCAGTATCCTTTGAGATAGTGGATACATGTTTATCTTTGTTCTTTACTTACTGTTTAGGTGACTTGTTGGCTTTAAAAGTTTACTTTATATTAAAAGGCATATTTAGATAAGCCTTATAGTTTAAAGCCAAGTGATACACTTCATCAATAAACTAAGAGAATGAAGGTGTAGCTTGCGTTGTATGTCAGTCCTCAATCCATTATCAATCCATTATAAAACCTATAAAAGGTAACTCGACAGTCCTATCAAATATCACACTTGATAATCAGATCGCCAAGCCTAGCCATACTTTGCGGTTGTTATACTGCCTTTATGTAGATTATTTTGCTAGTTCATAAAACGGAGGCAAATACATCTCATTTTAATTCTCCATAGCCTCTATCCACGATCTTATTACTCATCTCATAGTCTCTCAGGTTGTCTTTACATGGAGACCCGATACCCTTGACGGATCTTTGCATTCTCTTTCGAGCAAAACGTACCTTATAGCCTAGGTATATCATATCAATCAAAAAATGATCATTGGTTAACCAATTAGAAAAGGCTCATAGGTCGTGTGCTATCAGAGGCGGGGCATCTACATTGACCTTTCATGAAGGGTCATATCAGAAGTACCCATTAATGTTCTTTTGGTCATCTTCAAAATTATCACATCTTGTATGGTCTGGTCTGCATATCTACCTTAACCTCCATGATCTTTATCTTGGTTCATTCTACCTATATCAAGGGGTTGGTCCCACCTGCTCCCTATGAAACTACATGTCATCAAATGTTTAATTTCGTTACGTCTGTATATACGGCTTTCATTGTGCAATTGGGTCTTCAATCTGAATGACGTCAAACTTTGATTAGAGCCAAAGGTGAAGCTCTCAGCTTAATCTCAAGCTGATTCAAGCCACTTTCGATAAAATGGATCAAATCTAAGCCGCTGCCGGTCCTCAGCTCACATCCAAAGCCAACACGAGCTGTCCATACCAGCCCGAGTCAGTTCCAGCCATCCAAGCGAAACATAGTTCATTGGATCAAGACCGAGCTGACTAGCATTCATCAGCTGAAGAGCTGTAGTTAACTGCACAGCCAATTGCTATTTTGTTGATTTTAACCATTTTGGTTCTTTTTTTGAGCTTTCACATGGACTTTCATCTCTTGGACTGAAAACTGCCTGCCAAAAGTTTCATGGGCTCTTACGCCATGTAAATGTTTTTTATAGTATCTATATCTTTATAAACATTCTTAATTTCCAAGTTTAAATTCTTAAGCCTTCATAATTTTGCTTCAAACTATGATTATTATTTGGTACTTATATGGTACTTGTAATTTTTTCTATTCAAACCTATGCACAGGCATCTTTTCATCTGTGATTGCATTTAACATATAGAATATAACCTCTATGTGGTTTTTATTTCTCATTTTAGTTGCATGCATTGAAGATTATGTTTAGAAGTTGAGTCTCATTTGTGTATTTGTCTGAGTATGCATTGTAGCTAGTTGTGCATGTTTTGGAGTGAAAAAATTTAGGACACAAATAACTAACAATCAGGAACAAGAAACTTTAATGAACAAAACTAATGAACTAACTAAAACGATCCGAACGCCTTTGACAATGATCAAATTTTACATTCATTCTTCTTTGATCGGAACCCAATGAAGGCGGCAAAGATGATGTCAGACTATCGATAATGGTAGTGAATTGTAGCAATGGCAAAGAGATGGATGACGACAGTGACGACATGAAGAGATGTCAATGAAAAGATTAAAGGCAAGATAAGTTTGGGGAGTTGTGGTGATATTTGCCAAGATCAGTGATAATGTCAAAGGATGAATAAGTTGACGATGAAGATGATGTGGTAGGAAGGAGTCGATGGTGACTGTGAATGCTCATATTGGGTTCATGGTAGGGTTTTGGAGAAGATAAACATGAACAATGCAAATTTGGAATTTTCATTATTTGTTTGAAGCACGGGTTTAGGTACCAGTTTCGGCCTTTTTTGTTTTGGTCTCAGAGGCTACCGAAACCGAAAACCCTCTTGTTTCTTGGTATCGGCCAGTTTCGGCTGAGGCCGAAACTGATCGGAACCCTAAGGTTTCGGATTGAAGACGAAGACAAAGACGGTCCAAATTTGAAGATTAGACTAAGAAGAGGTAGAAACAAGAAAAAACTGCAAAAAAGAAGAAAGAGAAAAAAGAAGAAGACTGGAACTCACCTCGCCGCCCCGTCTGCTGCCTTGCCGCCCCACCTCGACGTCCCCGCCTACTGCACAGTCGCCCCGCCTCGCCGAACTCCTCGCCGCCCCCGCCTCTCCCGCGAGAGAGAGGGGGGGAGAGAGAGGCCTGAGTAAAAACTTGTAAATGTCAAACTTGTATTTAAATGACAAACTTGTAAATAAGTGGTATGTGCGTAGAGTAAAATAGTCGGTGCGCACAACAACAATGAAGAAGATTTTTTATGGCAAACATGTAAATAAGTGGTATATGCGCAAAGCAAAACGATGGGTGTGCAAAGCAACTCAAAGCTATTTTTGGGCAAACTTGTAAGTGTATGTGTGCAAAGTAAAACAGTGGGTGCGCCAATCAAACTTCAGGAATCTATTCATTTATTTAGTATTTAATGTTTAAGTATCAAATTTTAGGCAGTTAGTATGTGTAATGATTACAAATTCATTTATATTTAGAATTTAGTATTTGATAATAATGATTAATACTTTAGTTTTTTACTTATTTGATGGTATTTGATATGGGTTTAAGTATTAAAAACTACCGATACGGACGAACTGAAACTCACGTCCGAAACCGTCGAAACGGACAATCCTGATACCGAAACATAATTTTCCGGGAGAGCGAGACCGAGACTGAAACCAAGATCTCAAACCTTGGTTTGAAGGCAGCTAAGGTGACAGTTTGGATGAAAGGAAATAGGAACAACGTATATTTGTTTTCTGAAATGAAGACAACTGGGAGGTTATGGTTTTAGATTTCTTTTTTGTTTTCACTAAAATCTAAGGGAAAGTATGAAGAAAAGATAGCGAATTAGTAATTTTGGTTCTGGTACCAAATTTGATGCTGAATAGATGTAGACCTAGGTTTTGTATCTAGATCTAGTGTTTTTTGGTGATAAGAAATTAAGAAATTGGGTATAAATTTAAGTATTTGGGATAAAAATTACAGATTTAATGAATGGGATGGAATTCGGACCTTGTGGCCAAGCACCTTACCCACGCTCAACTTCTCATGGAAAAGGAGTTTTCTTAAGAAAATATGGGCTCCTCATGAGTCAATCTAAATTTCTCTCAATAAATAAATCTTGCAATTCACTAACTTTGAAAGAACATCCATATTTATAGGCCCATTTATGTGAATAACACGTGCATATCATGAAATCAACTAAAAATGATATAAAAACTCTAAAATAATTAATGATGTGTGCAATGTGTGAGAGCCAATCAACATAAACTAAGTCTCGGGTAATTGGATTCCTGTCACTCATCCTTAACTCCTACTGATGTAGGCATGGTTCTGTTAGCTACAGCAACTATCAGTTCAATTAATGTTTTCTCTTTGACTATGCTGAGTTCCACGGTTGCCTTGTTCCCACATTCAGTCGAAAAGCTTCTACATTCTTAAACCGGGATTCTTCTCTCTGACACAATAATTCATATCTTTGGAACAAGCATCCTCTGCTTTATAACAACAACAACAACAACAACAAAGATAATATCAATTATTGTAGTAGTAGTAATAGTTGTAGTAGTAGCATTATTATTATTATTAGGCTCAACACATCTTCTTTCGTTACGCGGAGTCACCAGCCATCAACAAAATCTGTACTCTAGGTTCACTTCCTGTTTGCCTGAAATGTCATGTGATGGCATGCTTCAATGGAACATTATATTCAAGAAATATATGTTGCAGGCCCTCCGCAAGCATACTGGGAATTTTCTTTGATCGTCAGTGAAGGTGAAGAATACATTGTCACGCGAATTCTCTTATATTTAGTCCTAATGTCTGTAGGTTGATGATTAAAACTGAACGATGTTTCTCAACGGCCCAACAACGAAAAAGACTTTGTTTAAAAAATGCCATGTTGTTGTATTTGGGTCTATGTTAGATCGCATCGTGTCCCGATTATTTTTGTTGAAGGGGAGACTGGCACTCCTTGGATCCCTGCCTGCCCGAGTGACTTAGCTAAAATGAGAAAGCAGTAAGTTGAAATACACATAAATTTGTTGTTATTTCCTTGTGAAAACACTCATTATACTCTTTGCCTTGCTTATTGACTGTTGCAGACTTGTGCTCACCCAGCCACCTACCACACCAGCTGTGCCATTTTGTTTTCATGTCAGGGAGGGACATGGATCATGATGTTAACATCATCCTTAATTTGCAGGTCAAGATGCAAGTGAAGCTAAGAGACAATTCAAAGTTCTTAAATATATTCTGGAAGCGTTTATGCTTCGCAGAACAAAAGCACTGCTTGTTGAGATTGGAAGTTTAAAGCTGCCTCTCCTTTCAGAGATTACTGTGTTAGATCCCCCACCAGTAACTTCAAGATATCTAATTTCACGTGTCCGTTGGATGTTGCTTTAAGAAAATGCCTGATATGTCAGTACTTATGGAAAGCAATACTTGTTACCTTGTGTTTACAGGATGGTACCGTTAGCGCCTCTGCAAAACAAGGTTTATGTGTCAATATTGAGGAGGGAGCTTCCGACACTTCTTTCATTCTCATCGACCTCTTCCAATCATCCATCATTACAGAACATTGTACTTCTTTCTTTTTAAAATTAATTTTGAAGTCATTTGCTGTTTTTCTACCTTAATGAAATGCATTTTATATTAATGTTGTAGTTTGTGAATGTCAATTATGTTTATCAGATTAGTAATTACCCCTAAATATTTCTATTGATTTAATTGTTCAAATAAATTATTTCTGGAGACTTATATTGTTGCTGTGGATATGCCAACATTAAACTTATTGATGGGAAAGCTGATTGTAATTTATTGACGGCAGTTTTTCTGTTTGGTGAAATCTAGATAGAAATGGTGATAATTAACTTAAAATTACATATCGTCCTCTGTGTGCATGTGAAATATTGTATACATGAGAACATGTACTATTTCTGTTCAAAAAAACTAATTGAGAAAGGAATACATGGAAATGAAATTGTACATTATCTTTGTTTATCTTTTCTTATTTTACTGACCATTAGACTTTTCTACGCAGTGGGTGAAATTCATTTATTGGAGAAACATAATGAATAAATGAGATTATTAAGCAAGCGACCAAATTCATTCTGGACGCAATACAATTTTATAAATTATCGACTAATTAACTGCCTAATAAAAACCTCACAATTGTGAACTAAGTATTGTTGCAATAAGTTGCAGTAGCTCATTGACGGCTATTTGCCTAATAAAAACCTCCCAATTGTGAACTAAGTATTGTTGCAATAAGCTGCAGTAGCTCATTGACTATCAAATAAACCATGTGCGGAACCGGATGAGATGTCCTTTTGGCATCATGGGTAATGCTCCCATACGGCGACCACCTTATGCTTTTTTCTTTTGTTTGTAGGTATTTTTACTATCAATAATGCAAAACTTTCTCTATTTGAAAATTGGATGTCCTTCAGAAAAATAATCGATACTGAACAATTAAAGTTTCTAGGTTCGTCTGTTTCAAAGAACAAGATCTTTTGATTGCTTGTTTGGTTCCACTGGGTTGAGGTTATATTTTAATTTGAAGCTGTCCAAGAATATACTTACTTCCCTGTGGTGATATAGCAATATTAGTTATGGCGTCATTAGCTGGATCTCTTTTATTTGCATTTGGTGGTATTAGAACTAAATATTAATATCCTTTTCTTGATACTCAGGTCATACAGCTTCGAAAAGCATGCAGTCACCCACACCTGTTTAGTGGTATTGAGCCTGAACCATATGAGGAGGGTGAACACCTAGTCCAGGTACCTTGCTATTTCTTCCTTCAGTTCTTTTGGTTGATCATGTGTGTTACAAAAACCGGATTCTAGAGACAGTTGTTTATTTGGTTAGACCTGTGGGAATTTATCTTGTGTTTAGAGTTAGTTTGTATGGTTTTCCTCAGGCTAGCGGTAAACTTCTTGTTTTAGACCAGCTGCTAAAGAAACTCCATACATCAGGACATCGGGTTCTTCTATTTGCTCAGATGACTCATACACTTGACATTCTTCAGGTTAATTGTCTTCAGTCACTGTATTTAATCCGGCAAACGAAATGTTAATTTTGGCATGTGGTGCTGCTTTCTCTGTTACAATATGATGTTTCCTTGTAATTTATGTGTATAGGACTTTCTAGAGTTGCGTAAATACACCTATGAAAGGCTTGATGGATCTGTACGTGCTGAGGAACGTTTTGCAGCAATAAGAAGCGTTAGCATTCAACAAGTGAAATGCACCGTAAAGCCTCAGGCTAACAAAGATACTGCATTTGTTTTTATGATCTCAACTAGAGCTGGCGGAGTTGGTCTTAATCTCGTGGCCGCAGATACGGTGGGTTTCTAGAAAAATTATCTAAATATGTCATCCTTTCTTTTAATTTTTTGAGGGTGATAGTTACCAGGTTTGTTGCTGGTATTTTTCTGGAATTACTTTGTACCGTTTTGGATGGTTTCCAATTTAGCCTTCTTGGTACTTGTAACAGGTTGCTTATTGCATACCTAGTTTATTGGTATCTGACCTTAAACCTATTTGGAACCCTTCAACATTCAAAGTTATCAAAATTTTGAAAGTCACACAAGTTTGTTTACCCTACTGGACTTAACTTAATTATCAGTGTTAATCAATGTCATCCCTTTTTATTTGTGTATATTTGTGTTTTTTGTTTTTTTGTTTTTTTGTTTTTTTGTTTTTTTGTTTTTTTTTTTTGCTTTTTTTTTGGGGGGGTGTGTGTGTGTGTGTGTGTGTGTGTGTGTGTGTGTGTGTGACAAAGACCAACACTAAATGATCCCAATTTTAACAGGAGCATGCAATGAATAAATGCACAGTAAAATACTATAGCTACAATGTAAATCAATTAAAGCACAATATATATGCTTTTGTTATGAATCAACTACTGAGGGGAGAGCCCTCAAGTCTATATTTATAGCCAAAGGGGAGAATACAAGTGGGTATGGGCCCAACCACTTAGGTTGGCCCAATAACTCATCAACCCAGTAAATACCCATTCACAACACTCCTCCTTATCCAGCCATGGTTGTGGACCCCGCTCATGAATACTTCAGGATTCTGAGCCTGTATGGGTCTCACATGGGGTGGATACTTCAGGATCCTGAGTTGGTGAGATTTGCCTCGTTAAAACCTTTGGCTATGGAAAACCCAGTGGGAAAAACCATAGTTAAGGAAAAAGAGTGCAAACGCTCTTTAACTCCCCCTGATTTGTACAAGTGACTCTGCTCATGAATACTTCTGGATTCTGAGCGTCACATAGGGGTGGATACTTCGGGATCCAGAGTTGATTTGATTTGCCTCGTTAAAACCTTTGGCTATGGAAAACCCAGTGGGAAAAACCATAGCTAAGGGAAAAGAGTACAAATTCCCTCAACTCCCCCTGATCTGTAAAAGCTCTTAGGCTTTCAGATCTCTTAGGCTTATCTCATCACTCCTATTTACAATATTCCGAAAATGTACACAAATTACAAATTTTGTCACCATCAAGCAGCTGCTGAATCCAGGGACTCTGAGGAGGTTGCTAAGTTTTGTCGCCTCTGATGTGGTCTTCAGACTATATGGTTAGCTCTACAGAACCAGCCTCTATCCCAGTCGTCACTGGGATGTGATGTACCACCAGGCGCCCTCAAATACACCATTGGTGTGATTCTGGAATGGTGAGGATCTCGGAATGATAGGATGATGTTGCCTTCATAAGTTGCTTTGCAGATCTGCAGGGGATGGCCATCCCACTGTGGGTACCCGTTCTGTGATTTCTCAGGATAGGGACTGGACCTGAAACCTGCATTTGCATAAATATTGGAGGATGCTACTACATTTTGTAAGTCCGAATATTTCGACCCTTGGAGTAAGCGCAGAAGGCTTAACTCAGGTCTAATGGCCCTTTTTAGGTGCCAACTATCTCTGGCTAACGAGTTTACTGCAATTGTTATACCGGGACACATGCAGTTAGCCAGGAGTGCATGATTGCACTAAGATAAGGGACTTTAGGACCAGTTATATCCTCCACCTCTTCCAGCGATCGGAAGGGTTCTTTTTGTCCATCCAGTAAGTGTACCACCGTAGGTGTACTTTGGATGACAATGGTCCTGTTAATATCTCCAACGCACTTCTGGGCGTTTGTAACAGGATTCTATGAGCCATGACTTTATATTTGCCTAGGTCTTTTTTATTTCATGTTTAAAAGTCAGGCTAGTACATTTATTTCGGTTTTCTCTTCAGAAGATCCGATGAGATGTTAGTTGTCTACAACTAAGATCTCTAATCTTGTTCTTTGCATAGATGCAAAGACAACCTTCAGTAGGAATCATTGACTTCTCAAGTGATTCTCTTGGTTGTACATTTATTTGTTATACTTATATTTCTTCATTTGAATAGACGTCCCGAAGTCTATTCAGGCATTTTAAGGAAATGTGGAAATTATCTTTACAAGATATCCACGAAGGTATGCCGTCACAACATCCAATAACAGCATATCCAAAATTTTCCTTCGCCAAATCGTAAGGTATTCGCTTTTGATAACTTAGGGAGACTGATGCATCATTTATGAGACATGCTCATTTGAATTTGTTCGATCCCTAGTTTCAGCGAAATTTTCCTTGGGCTATAGGTTGTACCGTATAGCATACGATTTTGTATTTATTTTTCTTATGTTTGCAATACTTTGTTTTATCCACAGGTTTAACACCTTTTGGTGTCTGGACTTCAGGTCCGAACATTTCACGTTTCATAAGTGAGTCCAGCTCATCTTCTATTGCCACGTTCCACATTTTGGCCAATCTCTACGTTTGCCTTCTAGCAACGGAGTGTGGAACGATAATTTACAAACATCATCGCCATTGCGATGTATATGGCAATATAATACGTGAATATATTGTCGACAATTTATGTTCTATCTGTCCAACACCTCCCCAGTACGTACAACATTTACTTAATTTCACTTTTTCCCGGCAATTCCTCTGCAGTGGATTCCGGGAAGGGTGATGGTGTGGACAGGAGCTCATTGTCATGTGGTAGTATTGTCTTAAGGTCTCCAGGAGTTTCTGTCCTTGGAGCCTGGTGGTCTGCCTCTTTTCTGTTGAGGATCAGCCACTTCTGCTGCTGGTGGATTGCATCCATTCTCGGGGATGTCAATCCTAGCTGGAGTTTTTGCAGCAGGGATGTGTGATCTGACAATCTTCTGGTTGTCAATAAATGATTCCGGTAATTGGTGAACAGTGTTCTGTATGTGGAAGATCTTCTGGATCTCATCTACACATTGTATTGTTACCGGATCATAGTGGGTCAAGCTGTTTGTATCCCACGTTATAATTTTCTTCGCGCCAGATTTTCCAGTATCTGGGCCTATTTTTGGGAAAACTCGTCTCATCGAGATCACAGTCTTCAAGATGTGCCTTAAATGCGTCCCCCGTTTGGGGTTCTAGGTATCTTATAAGTGAGGGTGAGTCAAACCCTGCATGGATACCTAGGCGACGCTGAGTACCGTTTTGGTCCTCTTTGGTGGTGCAATGGGGATTTAAGACTGCGCGACCGAAGATTCTCAGATGAGAAATGTTCGGTGGCATTCCATATGCAAGTTGCATTGGAGACTCTGACCTCCAGAGGGTCTTATTTTCATTTACGATGCAGCATGCAGAGTTTGCATGTCCCCATGCATCCATAGGCAATCGGGATTTAATGGACGTTCAGTCCATTGGAGTCTACTTTTCAGTGACTCTGCCGACCCATTTTGGGTATGAACATGCGGCACTTGTATGTTCATTTTCAATTCCCGTTGATTGGCAGTACTCTTGAAAAGACTGGGAGGTATATTTCCCAACATTAACCAGACTTATTTACAATATTTTATTGTCTGGGAAATGTGCCCGCAACATTTTTATTCTTGTGCCAATAGCTTTTGGAAAAGCTAAGTTGCGGGTCTTGTAGTAGACATACGTACGAATATTCTGAGGATGCATTTATCAGTACAATGAAGTACCAAAATAGCCCACTAGGGGTGGTGGATTTTGTCCACATCTGTCTCCTTGTATTCTTTTTGAGGAAGCGTGGAGATCCTTTTTCAACTTTTCGTGGAGATTGCCTTGTAATTAATCTTCCCTTATAGTAAGGGATGCGAGGGAATTTTCCCTTCTGAAGAATCTTTTGGTTCTTCAAGTCATACCCATAGGATAAGATGCTGTGCATCACAAATCCAGGGTGGCCAAGTCCAACATGCCAGAGTAAAGACTCGGCTGATGTAAGGCACTTCAGGTGCTCCGTTTAATTCTGCTTCCTTTCTCCGAATCTTCGTATGGTAGAGGCCTATAAGGCTCTCAAAACGTTCAAGTGTGGATTTTACTCCTATTTCTTGAGACGTCGCATACGGTAATTTTTCATTTACATTTGCTGTTTCCAAGTGGGATCCGTTGAAACGGATGTCCTTGAAACTTAGAAAGTTTCTTTTTGGAATTCGGAGGGATTAGTGCATCCATTATTTTTGTGTCGTTTGGGGGCAACTGTGTTGCATTCCCTGGATCTTCAATATAGCCCTGATATTGGGCTCTGTATTGAAAGAGATCGTACGTGTTTATTGTCTACTAATTATTTATGAGAGCAGTTTCAAAAGATGAAAGGCACATGCATATTCAGATAGACATATTCATATATTGTCTACTAAAATTTTTCAATCAAAACAGATTGCGTAATACAAAAGCTCTCATAACGTGAGATGTTCTAAACAATTTTGCAAGATAAAAGTAAAGGCTAGTCAAGCATGTCATTATTTTCGAAGTCGTCAGCTGAAAAACTTAACTGGAGCATCAAATGTCATCAGGTTTGTTTCAGCTTTATTTTTCTTGTTCTCTTTATACAAATCCTGGAGATGATGCGGAGTTCGACACATTCTGGACCAGTGGCCTTTTATGCCACAATTTTGGCACTGGTCTTCCCATTCCCTCTTGGGTGGGGGTATATCATTTCTATTTTTGTTATTTCTGTGCCTCGTGAATTTCCGCTTACTTTCATTATTTCGCTGCTGCTGTTCATGGCCCTTGGCATTTTTCTGTTGACCCCCCTTCTGTGGTCTTTCTTCTCTTTTATTATCCCTCTTCTTTTTTTTTGAAGGAAGAGGAATAGTGAGCTTCTGGTGGGGGGCAGTGCCGGGGAGCGTATATTGTGAGTAGAGAGAAGAAGCTCTCTGCTTTGCTCGGCCATGAGTAAACATGACGGCAGCTCGGAATGCTTGGTGAACTTGCGTTCACGGTATTGCTGCATGAGTATCGCATCTTTTTCATGGAAGGACGTATACGTCTTTTCCAGCATGCGATTTTCCGAGACTCTTTCACCACACAACTTCAGGCGTGCGGTGATGCTAAAAAGTGCTGAGTTGTACTCAGCAACGGACTTTAAGTCCTGCAGTCTCAGGTTCTCCCACTCGTATCGTGCCCTTGGGAGTATAACATCTTTCTGATGTTTATTCCTGTCCTCAAGGGCAGTCCATAGCTCAAGTGGATCTTCGACCGTAAGGTTTTCAGCCTTTAAGATCTTGTCCACATGGCGGCGAATATAGATGATGGCTTGCGCCTTCTCTATATCGCTAACATTTTCTTTTTCAGTCACAGCAGCGATGAGGGTCTTTGCCCGCAGGTGAAACTTTACATCTAGCTGCCAGCTTAGATAGTTTCTACCTGATGCTTCAAGTACTTCGAAATTAACGCTTGCAATATTAGCCATTTATCTAGCAGAGCACAAACATGCATGAATGAATAATTAATTCAGATAAAACATTTTCATGCGGAGGCAATATTTAACGAAAAACTAAATGTGTGGATCGGCCAGTCCCACAAGAAAGAGTCCAAAAAAAGTCCACAGTCCAAATTATACAAATTTGCAGCTTAAAGAAAATGAAAATACAACTTTGGAAACCCCGTGGGTCCCATATGGTATCTCCATCTTCAAGCGTGGCCTCCGTCTCCATGGAAGTTGGTCTTCTTTCTTTGACATTTACATAAATTCCTCACTACAATTTCTCTCAAAAATAAAAGAAAAGTGCGGGAAATAAACTGTGGGACTAAACGGCCGATCCAAAAACCACATTTAGCAATTCATGCAGAAATATTGTGCTCATCAACATTTTCATCAGACATTTTCATCACAGGCATCACAGGCATTTAATATTCGCAGAGATGGATAGATAATTTAAACACTTAATAATTATTGGACCACTGGGCAACGTCATACACCGTTAGGTTACTAACGGCAGAGCGGTCGCAGGATCTTCCTAATTATTAAGTTTTAAATACAATGCACAACCACGCATATAATATCCAACAGAATATACCAGAGATGCAAAGCATGTAAATATGATTTTTGCAGAAAAAAATCATCACAATGCAAAGGTTGTAAATTGAATGGGTTTAATCAATTAAATTGATTAGGAGCCCAAAATAAACATTTTTTTTGTCAGATGAAAAAGTTTTCCTCATCATCCCAAAAGCCCCCCCAAGAATCCCCAAAAAGTCCTCGCCTGCCCGGTATTTGTCCCGTAATTTACCGTGATTTTTCACGAATATTTTGCCCTTAAATCCCCCTTTTGAATTAATTTTTAGGCTAGCAAGTTGCCTTTTAAGGCTTGTTAATAGCCTTTGCCTCCCCCAAATTTTTTTTTCTTCTTTCAGATAAAACAACATGCGGGTCTGAAGCCCACAGTCGACCTATGGGCTTCAGGCCCATAGGCTCTTTTTTTTCCTTTTTTTTCCTTTTTTTGGGAAATCTGTGGGCTTGAAGCCCACAGATCTGCTGTGGGCTTCAGGCCCACAGATCTGTTTTTTTTTGTGAAAAATTGGCCTGTGGGCCTGAAGCCCACAAGCTGCCTGTGGGCTTCAGGCCCACAGGTTTTTATCTGCCTCTTTTTTTTGTTAGGGCTTTCTCGTTTTTTTGGGGGGGGCCGGCGCCGCCGCCGCCCCTTACAGGGGGGGCGCGGCCGCCGGGGGCCGCCGCCCCCTGCAGTGGGGGCGGCGAGGGCCGCCCCCCTGCAGGGGGGCGCGGCCTCGGGGGCCGCCGCCCCCTGCAGGGGGGGGGCGGCGGGGGCCGCCCCCCTGCAGGGGGAGGCGGCCACGGGGGCCGCCGCCCCCTGCAGGGGGAGGCTGCGGGGGCCGCCCCCCCTGCAGGGGGAGGCGGCCACGGGGGCCGCCGCCCCCTGCAGGGGAGGCTGCGGGGGCCGCCCCCCCTGCAGGGGGAGGCGGCCACGGGGGCCGCCGCCCCCTGCAGGGGCGGCGGCGGGGGCCGCCCCCTGCAGGGGGAGGCGGCCAGGGAGGGGGGGTGGGGTTTTCCGGCGAGGGGTGGGGGGGTTTCCGGCGAGGGGGGGTTTCCGGCGACGGCTAGCCGCCGGAGAGATCAAAATTAGGGTTTTGTCACTAAAAATTGAGTTTTTACCCGAAAAATTGGGTTTTTGGGATGGAAAATCCGTCGTTTTCAAGGCGACGATGAATCCCCACGACGATCTTGTGAGATCTAGGGGAGGGGTAATCATACGTATGATTAAAAATATCGTTTTTAGTGTTTTTACCTCTATATCCGTCCTCCGGATATAGCGACGGTTGCTCGAAGCCCTACGCGGATGACGACCCTTGATGAAGGAAGACTTGCACCGCGCTCGTGGATCTCCCGTCTCGCCTTCGCCTTCGCCTTCGCAACGAACGGAAAAAATTTGTGGAAAAAAAATTTTTTAGAGACTCGTGCTGATAACGTGTTATGAATCAACTACTGAGGGGAGAGCCCTCAAGTCTATATTTATAGCCAAAGGGGAGAATACAAGTGGGTATGGGCCCAACCACTTATGTTGGCCCAATAACTCATCAACCCAGTAAATACACATTCACAACAGCTTTTGTTTTGTTTGTTTTGTTTTTGTTTCGTTTTGTTTTTTTTTCCGGGGGTGGTTCATGCCCCTCTAATCGGTCCCTACTACAGAGAGAACTCCTTTCTAGGACTTTCAACCAATTAATTGTTGTTGAATGATCCTAGAAGATAATGGATCTACTACAGAGAGAACTCCTTTCTAGGACTTTCAATTATTGTTGAACTATCCTAGAAGAAAATGGATCTAGATACCATGAGAGAGTATTAGATGAGATTGAGAACAAAGATCTGAAAGATGAATAATTTCCAAATATCCCAATACAAAAAAACTTGACCACGTCACTCTCTCGTTGTTTTGAAAGTATATGATGAGGAAAAGAGTAGAATTTGAATAATGTCACTCATGTCCTCAACAATCAAGGGAGCATAAAGGCAAATGATGAAGAAAGGAGTAAATTTTGAGTAATAGCCCACATGTTCTAAAAAATTAAGGGATCATAAAAGGTAATATTATTATTATCATGCATGCTATATTAGTTATTTTTTGAATAATTAATCACATGTTTTTAAACAGAAAATAATGGTTAGATATGAACTGTTATTTAAAGGAGACGTTTTGATGTTTAGAGGGGGCTCAAAAATAATTATGTAATTGGTGACCTGTGTTTCCAATAAGAGAGCGTGTGAGTCATCTCTTGGTTGGTGAGTAAATCCCAGCATATCCAAAGTTTAGAGTTCGTGCTTTCTATGGGTTGAGTCAGTCCCTAACATGTATCTTTTTTTTCAATTATCCTTTAGTTATATATCCTCTTTATATTTTTATCTCATCTAAGATATGTTTTATGTTATGAATGAGGGAGGCCTTTGGCCTCCCATCCTTCATTACACATTCATTAGGTCCCCCATTACTTAGGGTAATGGGGACCCTTGGTCTACTAGAGGCTTTTGGCCTCCCCACTATGAGATAAATAAATAGAGCACCCTGGCTCTTAGCTATGGTTACTCATTCTTAGCAATGAAATGATATATATCTCTCTCTTGAGTCCATTATCATCCAACACGTTATCAGCACGTGTTCTCCATTCTTGAGCAAAAATCTTCATCTAAATTCATCCCTACGCACAAGGAATCTAACGTTGCTGCGGCGGTTCGTTGGAGCGTTGCGGCATCCTCAAAGCGTTCGGGAGCTTGGATTATTATTTCTACGGATCATTGTCGCGTTCTTCCCTAGATCATTGATCTAGAGGTAAAACCCTATAATCCTGTAGATAAAATTAGACTAAATAATTTTTACATTGTTTTAATATACAAGTAAAAAAATTAGTCTAATAAAATAAAAAAAATTTATCCATATTACAAAGTTTTTTTTCTATGAAAATTTTTTCCTTTTGCCATTAAAATTCTTCGGTGGGAAGAAGAACCGAAATGAAATCCTCCCCTCCCCCCTGACGGAGGAGGGGGCCTCCCCACAACGCCGATCCCCCCTGCAGCGGGGGGGGCCTTTCCGTGCCGCCCCCCCCCCCCCCCCCCCCCCCCCCCCCCCCCCCCCCCCCCGCTGCAAGGGGGCGGCCCGAGGCCGATCCCCCCTGCAGCGGGGGGGGCCTTCCGCGCCGCCGCCCCCCGCTGCAGGGGACCGGCCCGAGGCCGATCCCCCCTGCAGCGGGGGGGCCTTCAGCGCCGCCGCCCCCCGCTGCAGGGGCCCGAGGCCCGCGGCCGAGGCCGAGGCCGAGCCCGAGGCCCGAGGCCGAGGCTAATAGCTTATTTTTGGCCCGAAGCCATAATAATTGCGGCAAACAACTTTGCAGAACTGCGGAACGGGCCACAAGCGCTTATACTAAAAATAATTTTTGGCCCGAAGCCACAAAATTCTACACAAATTCGGCTTCTTCATAATTTTAAAGAAGAATTAAATTTGCAAATTGAAATTTATGAGAAAAACTTTGTAAAATCAATAATTACATTTATATGTTCCTCTATTTATTTAAACATCTCTCTTGCAAATTATTATGTATGGTTTACTAGAATTTTTAAAAAATATAATCATCTCAGAGATCCTGAGACCGCTCTGCCGTTAGTTAACTAACCTAACGGTGTATGACGTTTCCACGTGGTCTACGAGATAATTATATTTTCTAGTTTACTTTTTCCATATTTTTTGTGCTTGAGATATATGTGTGGTTGTTTAATTTATGCATGTATCATATAAACTGCGTGGATGTTTAAAATAAGTAAAAATGTGTCTTTCGGGATCGGCCATTGCATACCTATTTACATTTCCAGCACTTTTTCTTTTTTTGAGAGAATTTGTAAGTGAGGAAATTGTATAAATAGCCAAGGCTCGGTGCAACAGCATAAGAAGACGGATGCAGAAATAGGGACCCACCCGGGGTTTCCAAAGTTGTATTTTTCATTCTCTTTTCTTTGGACTGTAATCGGACTTTGGCCTGTATATTATTTTGGGTATCTGGCCGATCCCCGCATTTTTACTTATTAATTTCTTTATGCATGGATTGTTGAATTTATTTTAATTCATGCTTATCTTTAAATTGCATAGATAAAATGGCTAAATTGGCAAGCGTCGATTTCGAGGTGCTCGATGCAGCTGGCAAGAATTACTTGAGCTGGCGAGTGGACCTGAAGTTCCACTTGCGCTCCATGGCGCTCCTGCACTCCATCCTGGCCCCCGCAGTGGCCCAATCATCGGCTCCCGCAGCATCCGATGCATCTGCTAGCAAAGCCCTAGAAGCGGCCCCTTCAGCTGGCAGTACCTCTACCACTGTCTCTGACATGGATAAGGCGAAAGCCATTATCTATATCAAACGACACATAGATCGGACCCTGAAGGCTGAATACTTGACGGTAGAGGACCCTCTGGAGTTATGGACAGCGTTAGAGGCACGCTACAGACATCAAATTGATGTCATACTCCCGCGTGCCAGCTATGAGTGGGAGAACCTCCGACTTCAGGACTACAAGTCTGTTGCTGAGTACAACTCAGCACTTCACAACATCACCTCACGCATGAAGTTGTGTGGTGAAGAAGTCTCGGAGCACCGCATGTTGGAAAAGACATTTACCTCGTTTCACGAGAAAGATGCTATCCTCATGCATCAGTATCGTGAACGCAATTTCACGAAGTTCTCTGACCTGCTCTCTTGCCTCCTGAGGGCAGAGCAGAATAGAGACCTTTTACTGGCCACTCATAACCAGCACCCGGCAGGCTCAGCTCCTATTCCCGAAGCCCACAGTGTTCACCCCCCGAAGTGGAAGAACAAGAAGAGGGGCAGAAAGAACAAAGGAAATGCCCCTATGAAACCAGCCAATGCTCCTCCCCAAAGCAAGAATAACAAAAGGAAGAAAAACTTCACTTGGAAGCGTAAGAACACTGATACAGTGTCAAATCCAAAGAAGACATGGGAGGACAAATGTCATCGTTGTGGCATGACTGGACATTGGTCCAGAAACTGCCGCACACCTCTCCACTTCCAGGAACTGTATCAGGCGAGCCAGAAGCCTCCGCCCGAAACAAACATGGCAAATGTGGAAAATCCGACGAAGTTCACTTCCAAGGATTTCGAAAATGACGACCTGCTCGATTGAGCGTCAATGTTATCTATGCTTTTCAAAGAATAAATTGTAGATTCATCTCTAGTATGTTTAATAAAGACGATCTTTTATTTTGAATGTATGCATTTTACATTTCCATCAATAAATTATCGTTTTTTTTGCTTATATAGATGATGTATGAGTGCCTAGTGGACAGTGCCTCGACGCACACTATCCTTCGCGATGAATGCTATTTCAATAGCATAAGTAAATATGACGGTCCTGTCATTCCAATTTCAGGACTGTGCAAAATAATCGAAGGATCTAGTGATGCAATATTATTGCTCCCAAATAACACAAGACTAAAAATCAATAATGCACTATTTTCTCCAAGATCAAATAGAAATCTCATAAGCTTCAAGGACATCCGTTTAAACGGATATCACTTAGAAACTAGAGATGAAAATAAGGTTGAATACCTGTATGTCACTCTTCGTAAAGATGGCCAGAAGACCATCTGCGAAATATTTAAGGGACTCCCGTCGGGTCTCTACCAAACATACATTCAACCAGTCGAAGCCAATATGAATGAGCACCAGACGTGCCAGCCAATGCCACCATTTGAACTATGGCATAACAGACTTGGTCACCCTGGATCCATTCTGATGTGACGCATCTTATCTGAATCCCGTGGACATGATTTGAAGAACCAGAAGATTCTTCAGAAAGGTGAATTTCCTTGTCCCCCTTGTTTCAAGGGGAAACTAATAACGAGACCATCGCCCCTAAAAGTGGGTTTAGAGTCTCCTGGCTTCCTTGAGAGGATACATGGTGACATTTGCGGGCCTATTCACCCCGCAAGTGGCCCATTTCGGTACTTCATGGTACTAATAGATGCATCCACAAAATGGTCTTATGTGTGCATCTTGTCCACCCGTAACCTAGCTTTTCCAAAGCTGTTGGCACAGATAATTAGGTTACGTGCTCATTTTCCCAATAACCATATCAAGAAACTACGTCTTGATAATGCGGGCGAATTCACATCTCAAGTCTTCGAAGACTATTGCCAGGCAACGGGTATAGAAGTTGAACATCCAGTAGCTCATGTTCACACCCAGAATGGATTAGCAGAGTCTCTTATAAAGAGACTCCAATGGATTGCACGTCCATTGCTTATGCAATCCCAATTGCCGGTGGATGCATGGGGGCATGCTATTCTGCATGCCGCATCTCTTATCAGGATATGCCCCTCTGGAGGCAATACATTATCCCCGATGCAACTAGCATACGGCTCAACTCCAGATATATCTCATTTGAGAATATTTGGTTGTGCGGTCTATGTTCCAATAGCACCACCTCAGAGGACCAAAATGGGTCCTCAACGTCGTCTAGGAATCTATATTGGATTTGATTCACCCTCGATTATTAGATACCTAGAACCCCTAACGGGGGACGCATTTAAGGCACGTCTTGCTGATTGTGAATTCGATGAGAAAACTTTTCCAAAGTTGGGCAAACATTCCAAGAAGCCTGAAGCTTCGGAGACCATTAATTGGGAAAATAAGTCTTTGTCCTTTTATGATCCGCGTACAAATCTGTGTGAAGATGAGATCCTGAAGATCCTTCACATCCAGAATACAGTACACCAATTGCCGGATAAATTCACGGACAGCCAGAAGATTGTACGTTCACACATCCATGCTGCTAACACTCCAGCTAGGATTGACATCCCTATAAATGGATGCAATCCACCCGCAGCAGAAATGGTTGTACCTCAATTGAAAAGAGGACGGCCACCAGGTTCAAAAGATAAAGTTCCTCGAAAGAGGAAGATTCCGGGTGAAAATAAGATTATCCCTCCACAGGATACTGAGCTCAGGACAGCTACCTCTCCCCTCCTAATTTCCCCCGCAGAGGAAACATTAGGAGAAACATCATTAAACTTTGTACGTACTGGGGAGGTACTGGACCGACATAGCACAGTCGTCGTCGACGATTTTGCGTTCACTATTGTCGTTCACGTCGCTGAATACGACGATGACGTCGAACCACTTTCTCTAGCGGATTGTAAACGCAGAGATGATTGGCCAAAGTGGGACGAGGCGATAAGAGTAGAGCTGGACTCACTCTCGAAACGCAAAGTCTTTGGACCTGTAGTCCAAACACCAGTAGGTGTTAGACCTGTGGGATATAAGTGGGTTTTCATTAGAAAAAGAAATGAAGAAAATCTGATCGTCCGCTACAAGGCGCGTCTTGTAGCAAAGGGTTTTTCCCAAAGACCGGGTATCGATTATGAAGATACATACTCCCCGGTAATGGACGCTAATACATTCAGATTCTTAATAAGCCTATCATCTCTGGCAAGCCTAGAAATGCAGCTCATGGACGTTGTGACTGCATATCTTTATGACGATTTAGATAAAAAGATCTATATGAAACTACCATTTGGGTTTAACTTACCCACAGAGATGAAAGAGATACCTCGGGATGTATTCTCTATTAGACTACATAGATCCTTGTATGGACTAAAACAGTCAGGCAAAATGTGGTATAACAGACTAAGTGATTTCCTTGCACAGCAAGGATTCACTAATAACGAAGTCTGCCCCGTGCATCTTTATCAAAAGAACGGGAAAAGGATTCGTCATCATAGCAGTTTACGTTGATGACTTAAATCTCATAGGCTCTCCAGCAGAGATTAATGAGATATCTGCAAGGCTAAAGCACACTTTTGAAATGAAAGACCTAGGCAGAACGAAGTATTGCCTTAGCTTGCAGATTGAACACCTACGAGGTGGAATCCTTCTACATCAATCCAATTATACCAGGAAGCTTTTAAATAAGTTCCAAATGGATAAATGTCATCCTTTATGTACCCCTATGGTCGTGAGATCATTAGACGTACAAAAGGACCCCTTCCGGCCTCTGAAAGAGGGGGAGGATATACTGGGTCCAGAAGTACCCTACCTAAGTGCCATTGGTGCACTTCTCTATCTGGCTAACTGCACGCGTCCCGATATAGCGTTTGCAGTCAATCTCCTAGCCAGACACAGTGCAGCGCCTACAAAGCGCCACTGGAATGGAGTAAAGCATCTTCTGTGATACCTCCAGGGTTCCGTAGACCTTGGACTTTACTACCAGAGAGGTGCCTCCTTCCAGTTACTTGGTTATGCCGATGCAGGCAATCTTTCAGACCCGCATACGGCAAAATCACAGACTGGTTTTGTCTTTACCTACGGAGGAACTGCTATCTCCTGGAGATTGGTAAAACAAACCACTACTGCTACATCTTCCAACTATGCAGAGCTCATCGCGATCCATGAAGCGAGCAGAGAATGTTTTTGGCTACGCTCCGTCGTCCAACACATCCTCCAATCCACTGGCCTGAAGACCGGTGATCTGGAGCCTACTGCCCTATTCGAAGACAACGCCGCGTGCATTGCTCAGCTTCAGAAGGGCTACATCAAAGGCGACAGGACAAAGCACATTTCTCCCAAGTTTTTCTGGACGCACGAGCAGAAAAACGACAAGCAGATTGAAGTTCGACAGATCCAGTCATGCAACAACTTAGCTGATCTTTTTACTAAGGCATTGCCTAAATGTACTTTTGTAAAGCTTGTAAAGAACATTGGTATGCGACAGTTGAAAGACCTGTAAGCCTGAAGCTTGTACGGATCAGGGGGAGTAACCTGTGGGTTGCACTCTTTTTCCTTAAGCTGTTGGGTTTTCCCACTGGGTTTTCCACATCTAAGGTTTTAACGAGGCAAACACACTTACTCTGGATCCAGAAGTATCCACCCCTTGCCTCGGTAGCTGAGACCGAAGTGATGAATGTGTAAGGGGGAGTGTTTGTTGGATATTGGACTCCCCGGATTTGGTTTTGGATGATGAACAAACATAAATATAACGTGAACTAACACTTTGTGAGCGCAGTTATGGAGATCGTCGCCAAATTCATATGAATATCAATTACGACGTCTCAATACTTCTCAAAGCAAGTGATCGTATGCCTAAAGCTTCGTTGAAGCTTATGGACCATTTTAGAAGTCATGAAGATTCGATTGAAGCTATTGAAGACGGTATCGTCAAGTTTTATTTATAGTCTTTAAGCTTCTTTCGTAGAATGTTAAGCCTTGGGTAGGTCTTACGGTTTAAATCTTCATAACGCTCATATCTTAGCTCTAGGATCTTAGTAGAAGTCCATACAATCCTTCCCGAAGCTTCGCGCTTCGAATCGCGACTTCTGGTGCATGTTAGCTGGTTCAAGAAGAAGAACTGACCGACTAGATGGTGATCTAGTCGGTCGGCAAAGCTTCTTGGACCGACTAGTTCTTATCAGTCATTTTCAAGCTCTTTACTGTTTACAGTTAGTCGGTCTAAGTTGACTCACCGACCGACTAGTTTGTGAACTAGTCGGTCAGTGATGCTTCTGTGACCGACTAGTTGAGCTTTCCCTGTACATGCACATTTGAGCCTGAGCTACTGTTTATCATTAGTCGGTCTGTGTTCATTGATCGACCGACTAGTTGATGAACTAGTCGGTCAACTTTCCTTCTTGGACCGACTAGTTTACCTTTACTGTACATGCCAATTTTTCACCTAACTTACTGTTTCTCGTTAGTCGGTCTATGCTCATTTGGCGACCGACTAGTTGGTGAATTAGTCGGTCAACATTTGTTCTTGGACCGACTAAGTCTATTTTTGCTCAGACTTCAGTTTTATCTGTTAGTCGGTCTCAGTTGAGTAACCGACCGACTAGTTGTGAAACTAGTCGGTCAGCTACTCTTCTTGGACCGACTAGTTCCTTATGTCTGTGCTTTGATCTTTTCTCTGTTCACTCATTAGTCGGTATACGTTAATTGACCGACCGACTAGTTGATTAACTAGTCGGTCGGTGGTTGTGCTTTGACCGACTAGTTGGGTTCAGAAAAGAGCCGTTGGAGCTTTAATTGAAACGTTTTCTCTCTCTCTCTCCTCTATCCTATAAATACTTGTTGGGTTGCATTCATTGCAGTCAAGGCTGATATTATTGCAAGTTTAGAGATCAAGAGAAATCATTCCAAGCTCATTCAAAGCTCTTTCATTCCATTCAATAATCTCTCCTCACTCTTACTTCCAAAGAGAGATTCATTGAGTGTGAAGCCTTCCAAGCCAAGTGCTTGATTCTAGGTCACCAACATCCCCATAGCTCTCCATCGCTGATCTATGATTCGGGTTCAATATTACATATTTAACCCCCCATTTAGCCATATTTTGTGCTCATGAGATGCTACATTGTTCTCTAATTCATACGTATTTTTTACACATTTATTTATTAGAGAAAACACACTATTTGAGCACAAAACAGCAAATAATGAAGTATTTCTGCACTTATTATATTTTTCTTAGCACCGTCTCGATCTCACGATTCCAACGACTATTTATTTGTATTTTTCTGAGATCTGTGCTAATTACTGTGTATTTTTGAATGCAGGATACCATTTAATTGGAGAAATACAGAAGAAATACAGATTAAATACGAAAATAGGGGCCACGTGGCTCGATCTCAGCCGCCCAGTCGCGATCCTACGGCTGAAGCTAATGGGTATACGGGTGGTCAACGTGGCTTATCCCGAGCCGCGAGATCTTGATCTAACGGCCAGCAGCAGAGCTCATTGAAGCGGCGACGCGGCTCATTTCTAGCCGTTGGATCGAGATCCAACGGCCGTCAGCGACGCAAATCGCAGCAGCGGAGCGGGCGGAATCTTAAGGCGACGTGGCCGCGTACTAGCCGTAGATCGAGCATCCAACGACTGTCAGCGACCCCGCATCCGAGTCGTATTCGGCGATCGTGAAGCCACGTGGCATGATCCTGGCCACCTCCCGCTTGAACGAACGGTTAGGATGGAAGACGCGAGTGGGTTCCGATTGAAACGGAAGCGGGCGCGGATCCGCTAGATGGCCACGTGTCGATCTCAGATGCGATCCCGCCTCAGATGAGCGGCTCACGATTGCCCCGCTCCAGATCTGCGGCTCAGATCGGTTCGGGCGCGATTTTAAGCGGGTTTTGAACCCGATAGCTTTCTAAACCCGCAATGATTTATATTTAAGCGTATTTAGGGTTTTTTGTGCGTATTAAAAAGCAGATTGGGGCGTATTTTGGGCGTATTGGAGGCTCTAGAAGCCGTATTTCCCCTCTGAAAAATTCTGTAAAATTCCAGAGGCTATTTTCTTATTTCCAGAGAGTTTTGATGTATTTTCAAGGATATTTGGTGATGAATTCTTAACTTAAACTCCTTATTTAGTGCTTTTTCTACCGTATTTTGCTATAATCTTGATGTTTTTGGCTATGGAACTTGTTTATTCTGATATTATGAGTAGCTAGAACTTATTTGTGCATGGTATGGAGTAGTTAGGGGATATTATTCGTGTTTATTTGGTTGAATTTCCTTGTGCTAAATTGTTAAACGTCGCTAAAATTGTAATCGTTGTTCGTAAATCGACTTTTTTAGATTCCAAAAGAATTAATTAAGTTGACGATCACCCCAAAAAGGCGAGCTTTGATCTCCCCAAAAGGGAGTTTCATACCGTAGTTTTGATCTCTCCAAAAGAGAGTTTCATATCGTATTATAGCTTTAGCGACGATCTTATTGAATATTTTGTTTGAACCCCCAAAAGGGCATCTTCCGATGAATTGCTCCCAAAAGGAGAATTCATTGAGTTATATTGGATATTTTTTCCGGTGAATTGCTCTCAAAAAGAGAATTCATTGTGATATATTCATCAATCAAATTAATACGAATCGTTGATCCTAACGAACCCATACCATGTGCAAACCCTTTATAGATATTTTCTTGCACGATTTTCTATGTCTATTTTGTTCACGTGTTCACATCACCATCACCGTCACCATTGTTGAAGTGTTTAGTTTCTTTCCGATAGATTTCTATTTGATCTGAATTGTGGTTGCAACAGATTTCTTCCCGTGGATTCGACACCTGGACTCCCAGGTTTTACTACTTGTACGAACTCTTGCACTTGAGAGAGAGCACCTTTTCGATCCCACCAAGTTTTTGGCGCCGTTGCCGGGGATGGTTTGTGACTACGGTTTATTTCATTTAGAGGACCTTCGGTGAGATCTTTCCACTTTACTGTACATAAATTTTTATTTATTTATTTATTTATTTTATTTTATTTTATTTTAAAATGGAATATCTGAACTTCTATTGCACAAACAATCTTTATGATGCACGATATGCTAATGCACACAAACATAGAATGGAGAAGCTCAAAATTGTTAATTTTAATCAAACTGACTGTGAAACTTTCTTTCAGGCCTGGAGGAGGTTCACAGACCTAATATCGAGCTATCCGCAGCATGGTTTCACAAATGAAGAGCTCATGGAGTTCTTCCTAGAAGGACTACAACCTCAGCTGCAGGAATTATTGGGAAGCATGACGCCGACAGTGGCGTGGGAATACATGGAGTCTCTGCAAGAAAACGAAGAAACCGTGGAAGAGACTTCAGAGAGCGATTCAACGGAGCCTTCGTGCCTCGACCAAGAAGAGCAAAGCGTAGACGTACCTTTGCAATCCTTGAAAGAGGAAGCTTACCAGACTATTCAGACACAGGAGGCCACATCCCATCAATTCCAGGAGAATTTCCTTGCTCGGAGTCGGCAGATTCAAAATTCCATTGAAAATCTTAATTTGATTGTCGCTTGCTTAGAAGAAGGTAATTATTTTGAAACTCAATTTCAAGATTCTAATACGAGTTTATCTTCTATTGCAGGAATATCGAGCGAGCCATGTCACGTTGATGACACGAATAAAAATATATACATGGCAGAAAGTGTGTGCAAAAGAGAGGACGAGCTAGCAATTTTGGATGAACGAGAGGAGGAGACAGCTAGGGACAAGGGTTTTGAGATTATCGCCATGGAGCCAGAACCATTCCCTCTTCCAGTTTTGTCCCAAAATCATTTATCCCTCTCCACAATGAACGAGCATCGTACAGAGAGTAGTACAAATCTTTCAGGGAGTAGTCGTCAACTTGCTTTAATCTCTTTCACTTATTTTGATGACTATATTTGGAATATTTTTATTGCGAAGAATCTTAAATTAATTTGGACTGACATAACTCGTCTCTCGCAGGACATTGACAAACAGCTTATAGAGATGCTTGGAGTTGTGTTGCTGGGGTCCAAATTAGTTTCCGGAGGAAGAATAATCGCCGAGGAGCGCAAGGAGCAAATTGAACAACTTCCTCCACCATCAAAGATTCGGGATCCGCCATTTGATCACGGTGTGTTCCTTCCAGTAGTGTAGTTTTTATATGCTTTCTAGGTTGCTTGCTTGAATAAACTCGTACCTCTTCCGACATTGAGGACAATGTCCATCTTTAGTTGGGGGGTGTGTATGAGACCTTAGGACTTTTTTTTAGAAGAATAAATCACCAAATCTCATCTTTTAAAACTCCTTCATATGCCTCTAATACGGATGATTACGCGTTATTTGAGTTCTAAGAATTGTTTATGGCTTGATTAATTATGTTTCCTTCATGGAATTGCCGTTAATATGCTATACCTGAAAATTTTCAATTTCCATGATTAATATCTCGAAATAGTTTGAATATATTTCATGCATGCTAATGTGATGAAAAAGCTTAAGTATACATGATTTTTAAGAATAGTTTTCAAGTTGAAGAGGAATTTGGCCTTTGTTATTAATGTTTATATTCATGTTGATGGGTTTTGAGTTGCTTACAGAAAGAAAGAAAATGAAAAGAAAAATGAATGATGAAAAATGAATAAATGAGTATGTCACTAATAAATAACTTGGTTGGCTCGAGTAGTACAGTCCGAGGGGTCCTTTTTGGCCTAATGCCCTATTATCGTCTAATTTGGGAGCCATTGACCGGAAACTCACTCATTTGATGGAGCGATCCAAGTTATACTTTTTTCTGCGAATGTTGCTTGATGCGCGTTATGCGGAACGAATAAAAGAAAAGAAAATGGTGAATATACTAAGCAACTTCAATACCCATGACTTGAATGATTGTTTTGATAGGCCAATTCCTTGGAAACAAGAAAACTAGAATAAAACGACGTGTTATACTTTCGCTTGCGCAAAACGATGCTTGAATGATTTTTATTCAAATTAAATTAGAGAAAATATCGTGTGATTGATTTTGTTCATGGATGTGTATATTGATGGCCAAGACCATGTTGGAATGCGTATTACTGAGCCAGGCCATAAGCAATTCGAAAGAACTTATTGTTTTATTGATCGTCCGTATTTATCGCTATTTTTGCTAGAGACTAGCAAATCGCTAGTTGGGGGGTGTGATTCGGGTTCAATATTACATATTTAACCCCCCATTTAGCCCTATTTTGTGCTCATGAGATGCTACATTGTTCTCTAATTCATACGTATTTTTTACACATTTATTTATTAGAGAAAACACACTATTTGAGCACAAAACAGCAAATAATGAAGTATTTCTGCACGTATTATATTTTTCTTAGCACCGTCTCGATCTCACGATTCCAACGACTATTTATTTGTATTTTTCTGAGATCTGTGCTAATTACTGTGTATTTTTGAATGCAGAATACCATTTAATTGGAGAAATACAGAAGAAATACAGATTAAATACGAAAATAGGGGCCACGTGGCTCGATCTCAGCCGCCCAGTCGCGATCCTACGGCTGAAGCTAATGGGTATACGGGCGGTCAACGTGGCTTATCCCGAGCCGCGAGATCTTGATCTAACGGCCAGCGGCAGAGCTCATTGAAGCGGCGACGCGGCTCATTTCTAGCCGTTGGATCGAGATCCAACGGCCGTCAGCGACGCAAATCGCAGCAGCGGAGCGGGCGGAATCTTAAGGCGACGTGGCCGCGTACTAGCCGTAGATCGAGCATCCAACGACTGTCAGCGACCCCGCATCCGAGTCGTATTCGGCGATCGTGAAGCCACGTGGCATGATCCTGGCCACCTCCCGCTTGAACGAACGGTTAGGATGGAAGACGCGAGTGGGTTCCGATTGAAACGGAAGCGGGCGCGGATCCGCTAGATGGCCACGTGTCGATCTCAGATGCGATCCCGCCTCAGATGAGCGGCTCACGATTGCCCCGCTCCAGATCTGCGGCTCAGATCGGTTCGGGCGCGATTTTAAGCGGGTTTTGAACCCGATAGCTTTCTAAACCCGCAATGATTTATATTTAAGCGTATTTAGGGTTTTTTGTGCGTATTAAAAAGCAGATTGGGGCGTATTTTGGGCGTATTGGAGGCTCTAGAAGCCGTATTTCCCCTCTGAAAAATTCTGTAAAATTCCAGAGGCTATTTTCTTATTTCCAGAGAGTTTTGATGTATTTTCAAGGATATTTGGTGATGAATTCTTAACTTAAACTCCTTATTTAGTGCTTTTTCTACCGTATTTTGCTATAATCTTGATGTTTTTGGCTATGGAACTTGTTTATTCTGATATTATGAGTAGCTAGAACTTATTTGTGCATGGTATGGAGTAGTTAGGGGATATTATTCGTGTTTATTTGGTTGAATTTCCTTGTGCTAAATTGTTAAACGTCGCTAAAATTGTAATCGTTGTTCGTAAATCGACTTTTTTAGATTCCAAAAGAATTAATTAAGTTGACGATCACCCCAAAAGGGCGAGCTTTGATCTCCCCAAAAGGGAGTTTCATACCGTAGTTTTGATCTCTCCAAAAGAGAGTTTCATATCGTATTATAGCTTTAGCGACGATCTTATTGAATATTTTGTTTGAACCCCCAAAAGGGCATCTTCCGATGAATTGCTCCCAAAAGGAGAATTCATTGAGTTATATTGGATATTTTTCCCGGTGAATTGCTCTCAAAAAGAGAATTCATTGTGATATATTCATCAATCAAATTAATACGAATCGTTGATCCTAACGAACCCATACCATGTGCAAACCCTTTATAGATATTTTCTTGCACGATTTTCTATGTCTATTTTGTTCACGTGTTCACATCACCATCACCGTCACCATTGTTGAAGTGTTTAGTTTCTTTCCGATAGATTTCTATTTGATCTGAATTGTGGTTGCAACAGATTTCTTCCCGTGGATTCGACACCTGGACTCCCAGGTTTTACTACTTGTACGGACTCTTGCACTTGAGAGAGAGCACCTTTTCGGTCCCACCAATCTACATCTTGGAGCTAGGGTTTGGTGCCACTTCTTCTTTTTCAAAATCATCCTTGCCCTAATTCGTAAGCTTTACTCAAGGCATAGGTATTTTGTCGGTTAGAAGTTTCTTATTTCATTTCAATTTCATATTGTAAGTTTCACTCTCGGTTGTGAGAGTGTGGTTGTGATCCCGGGTTGTGGGAGTCACAAATTACTTTGTGTATGATTTGACTTGTGGAGGTTTTTCACAAGTATTTCATAGTGGAAATCTTGAGTTAGGGTTTCTAACTCAAGTATCCGGAGGGGATCCGGGTGGTTGGGACGTAGGATCACCGGGAACAAGTCGGGGAGACTTGGGTGGATCCGAACCCAGTAATATCTATTGTTAGCATTGTTAATTTTGTTGTTGTCTTCAATTTAAGCTTCCGCAAATTGATTTGGTAGTTGTTTGCACGATAATTAGGAATTATACTCCTCGTTATTTTTAAAGTACTATTCACCCCCCCCCCTCTAGTACTTGTGCAGTAGCTTGTAGGGCATTACATTTGGTATCAGAGCCAGGTACTTAGCTATGTCTGCCAACGACAACAAGACCGTGCGTCCACCTTCCGACTATGGCACCTTCAGGAACCGTGAAGGAGCATCTTCGGTGATGGAAGGACATTCCTCAACGAAGCCTCCATTCTTCAACGGTACCAACTACGGGTACTGGAAATGCCGGATGAAACTTTCCTCCGGAGTGCATCTCTATGGAGGACCACGATGAAGGAATACGTCGAGCCCGCCGAAGAAGACTTTGAGAAATGGACAACCGCGGAGGTCGCCGCGGAGGTAAGCAATGCCAAGGCAATGAACGCCTTGCAATGCGCATTGGAGCCCGAGGACTTCAATAAGATATGCACATGTAAGAGTGCATATCAGATTTGGAACTCCCTCCTCATACTACATGAAGGGACGAGTAGGGTAAGAGACTCTAAACTCGTAGTTGTTAACAAAGATTACGAAATGTTTCATATGCAACAGGGCGAGGAGATGAAGAAGTATTACGCTCGCTTCGTCGACATCATAAACGAGTTGGAGGCTCTCGGCAAAACCTACACCCAAAAGGAGAAGTGTTCGAAGCTTATCGAATGACTTCCTTCTTCTTGGGAAAAGCGTACCATCGCCATCGAGGAAGGTAATGATATGAATAAGTACATCGTAGTTCAACTAATGGGTACTTTAATGTCATACGAGGTACGCAAGGATAGCAAGCTAAAATTGCAGGAAAAGATGAAGTCCTACCTAAAGCAAGACGAGCCAAAGAAGAAGGCTATTGCTTTCAAGGCCGCTCCATCCACATCCACATCAACCGATGATGAAGACTAGGAAAACGAGTTGGACTTGGAGTCCATGGCACTCATGGCCAAGAAGTTCAACCGTTTCTTCCGAAAAGGTAACTATAAGAACAAAGCTAAATTTGGTTCTTCTAACGCCTCCTCCTCTCCTTTGTGTTTCAAGTGCAATAAGCCAGGACACATGAAAGCGGAGTGTCCTCTAAATAAGCAAAAGGAGAAGTGGAAGGCGCCAAAATTCGATAAGTACAAGAAGTACAAGAAAGGGAACAAAAAGGGACTTGTCAGAGCAACATTCACCGACTCCGAGAATTCCTCAAGCGGAGAGTCGGACGATGAGCAAGTGGAGCAAGCGCACATGTGCTTCATGGCAAGAGAGAAGCATGATCAAGGATCCTCCTCTTCCGATGATAGTGACGACGAAGGCGATGAGGCAACTATGGATGACCTTAGGAATGCCAATTCTCAATTATGGTCTAAGTATACTAAATTAGTAAATAGGTATACTAAAGTAAAAGATGACCTAGCTAGCATTCAAACCTCGCCTAAAACTATCATCACCAACAACGACACCGTTGTTGAAGGGTTGAGGAATGAGATTGTTATCACAAGACTCAACTTGAACATGTTAGCATTGAAGATCCGGAGGATCACAAGATAGCTGATTTGACTTCTCAAAACTCGACTTTGAGTATTGAGAATGAGAATCTTAAATCTCGTGTTTATGTGCTCACATCGCAAGTATCCAACTTGGATACTTCTATGCGTTCTCTCACCGAGAAATATGAGAACACATTAGGCCGAATTAATAAATTCAATAAGGGTAAGGACCATTTGGATAAAATCCTAAGTGACTTACTTCCGGCCAATCACCACATTGGCTTGGGGTATACGATAGGATGTTCATCCAAATCGGCCACTACTTTTGTTAGGCCAACTTTCGGTGACTCAACGAGTGGTAGCAAACACTCTATTGGTAGTTCTTCTACCAATGGTGCTTCCACCTCGTCCACACCCTCTTTCGGAAAGAAACTCACTTTGGGTGGACCTCAAAAGAAGGGGCATGCTTATATGTACACCAATACTATGCCACGTAGGAACACACGTCCTACTCCACCGGCTCACACATATGATGATTTTTATGCAACACATTCACGGGCACGTGCACACCATGTGAGACACCCTCACGCACGTGTTCCCACACATGCATATGTTCACCCACAACATCATATGAATAATTATCCACATGCACCATTCCATCATGTTCCTTATGCATATCCACAACATGCATCACGTAGAAACCAACGTCGCATGCATGCACCCAATAGGATGAGGGCTCCCAAGATTTTCACTATTTGGAGCCCAAAGGACACAAGCATGGATGAAAAACAAGTCCACATGAATGCTTATTTTTCGGATGTTGTGCATAGTAGAAATTATGTGGGGAAGTCTAAGTCCAATTGGACTTGGCTTCCAAAGGTCTAATCTTTTGGACCCAATGACCTTGGGTGCCATGATATGAAATTTTCTATCTATAGGTACTCAAGGAAAAGAAAAAGAAAAGGAGCAACAAATTTAAATTTAGCTCCAAGGGGAATTAGATACTCGATAGCGGGTGTTCAAAACACATGACAGGTGACGCTCAATTGCTCTCCGGAGTGGTTCCCATTGCAAATGGAAACCGCGTCGTATTTGGAGGCAACGAGAGCGGAACCATCATAGGTGTTGGTAAAGTGGGTAATCCTTCTATACCCATTATATGTGATGTTTACCTTGTTAAAGGATTAAACCACAATCTTATTTCAATAAGTCAACTTTGTGACAAAGGTTACAAAGTTAACTTTGCGAAAGGAATGTGCCATATTTTAAGAAAAGATAATAATGAATTATTGTTTTCCGGTACACGCCATAAGGATATATATATCCTAGATCTTCCAAGATCACATGAACAATGTCTTATTGCCAACACAAGTGAACAACACTTATGGCATCGACGTTTTGGTCATGTGAACTTTGGAACACTTTTTAAGCTTTCCAAGTTAAATTCTATTAGAGGCTTCCCTAAGCTTGTCTTTCAAAAGAAAAGCTTTTGTGACTCGTGTCAACGAGGCAAGCTTCCAAAATCTTCATTTAAACCTAAGAAAAGCATTTCTTCTAAGCGGCCTCTAGAGCTATTACATCTAGATTTATTTGGGCCAACTAGAGTTGCTTCATTAGGTAATGCTAGATATGGACTTGTCATCGTTGATGACTTTTCTAGGTTTACTTGGGTATTTTCATTGTGTAATAAAAATGAAGCTTTTGAAAACTTCACAATTTTTGTTAAGAAAGTACAAAATCTCTTAGGAACCACCATTGTCACTATTCGTAGTGATCATGGAGGTGAATTTGAGAATGAGTCTTTTGAGACATTTTGTGATGAAGTTGGTATTACACACACCTTCTCTTTCCCTCGTGCACCTCCTCAAAATGGTGTAGTTGAGAGAAAGAATAGGACGCTAGTGGAGTGTGCTCGCACTATGCTTGATGATAGCCAACTTGGACATCAATTTTGGGCGGAAGCGGTACACACCGCTTGCTATGTGTTTAATAGAATACTTTTGAGTCCCGGCACTAAACAAACTTGTTATGAATTGTTGTTTGGTAGGTTGCCTCAAGTTAAACATTTTCGTGTTTTTCGTTCGAAATATTTTATTAAGAACACGTATGGTAGTTTGGACAAATTCGATCCAAGATCCGATGAGGGGATCTTTGTTGGATATCATACCGTTTGTGATCATCCTCATGAGCAAGTCATTGGCAATATCCATGATAGTGTCAAGACGAGATCGCAAGTGAACTACTTCGCTCATTGTGCCTTTGCCTCCTCGATAGAGCCAAAGAATGTTAATGAAGCATGCGAAGATAGCGCTTGGATCTTAGCCATGGAGGAGGAACTCATTCAATTCGAGAGGAATGAAGTTTGGGAGCTTGTTCCATTGCCATCAAAGAACCACACCGTCATAGGGACAAAGTGGATCTTCAAGAACAAAACCGACGAAAACCAAGTCGTCGTCCGGAACAAAGCTCGGTTAGTTGCTCAAGGCTACCGTCAAGAGGAAGGTATTGATTTCGAAGAATCCTTCGCTCCGGTAGCTAGATTAGAATCAATTAGATTATTATTGTCTTTTGCATGCCATAAGGATTTTAAATTATTTCAAATGGATGTTAAAAGTGCATTTTTAAATGGAGACGTTGTTGAGGAAGTTTACGTTTCTCAACCTCCGGGTTTTATTAATGAAAAATTTCCAAATCATGTTTTTAAACTAAAGAAAGCGCTTTACGGTTTGAGACAAGCTCCTCGAGCTTGGTATGATCGCCTAAAGAACTTTCTTTTGGATTTGAATTTCAAAATAGGAGAAGCCGATTCTGCACTTTTTGTTAAGAATTCGAATAATGATATAATTTTAGTTCAAATATATGTTGATGATATCATTTTCGGTGCTACTAACTTTGCTCTTTGCGAAGAGTTTTCTAATGTTATGAAGGAACAATTTGAGATGAGCCACATGGGTGAGCTCAAATATTTCTTAGGTCTCTAAATTCGCCAAATGGACGATGCAATCTTCATCCACCAAACGAAGTATACGGTGGAGTTGCTTAAGCGATTTGGAATGGAGAGTGCCTCCGGGAAAAAGACTCCAATGAGCACGACTACGCATCTTGATAAGGATACGGGCGGTAAGGATGTAGACATTCGTCTATATCAAGGTATGATAGGTAGTTTACTTTATCTTACCGCAAGTAGGCCCGATATTATGTTTGTCGTATGCGTATGTGCTCGTTATCAGTCTCAACCTAAGGAGTCTCACTTAGTAGCGGTAAAACGTATTTTCCGTTATCTAAGTTATACACTTGATTTTGGATTACTTTATCCAAAATCTAGCACGTATGAGTTAATCTCATATAGTGATGCCGATTATGCGGGATGCAAATCCGACAGGAAAAGTACTAGTGGAACTTACCATTTTATAGGAAATTCCCTTGTCTCTTGGTTTTCCAAGAAGCAAAATTTCGTATCACTTTCAACCACCGAGGCGGAATACATTGCCGCTGGTGCCGCGTGTGCTCAAGTTCTTTGGATGAGACACACACTTAAAGACTTTGGTATAAACTGTGATACTTGCCCTATCATGGTGGACAACCAAAGTGCAATATGTCTTTCCAAGAACCCGGTACACCATTCCCGTTCGAAACACATAGATGTCCGACACCACTTTTTAGATGATCATGTTGCTAAAAAGGACATCATTTTAGTGTACGTTGAAACTCAAAAGCAAATCGCCGATATTTTCACGAAACCCCTAAAGGAGGACTCCTTTGTGCGGTTGCGTCGAGAATTGGGGATTATGGGTGAATCCGAGATATAAGATTCATGTTTCATTCAATAATCTTGCATGCTATTATATTTCGCAATATTTCGTTCATGCTAGACTTATTGGATTTTTCGGGATTTTATGTGATATTTTGAATTTTTGCTCGAATTCATGTTTGAATGTCGTATTTGAGATTTCGATGTTTAATGGGGTAGTTTAGATGATTTTTGAGAGGATTGCGATGTATCGTCCAAGTATTTTGAGGAGAGAACTTAATTATCAATTTTTGGACTCATCTAGTCGGTCTCAGTTCATCAACCAACCGACTAGATTCACATCTAGTCGGTCAGCTAATGAACTCAGACCGACTAGCTCTATCTCTCAACTCTTGAACTCCTTTAGTCGATATCAGTTCAATCACCAACCGACTAGATTCGTATCTAGTCGGTTAGTAAAAGAACTCAGACCAACTAACTCAAGCTATTTTGAGTTTCCTCTCCAGCTTAACTCTTTAGTCGGTTCAAGCTTACTTATCGACCGACTAGATTGAGTTCTAGTCGGTCAGTATTTGAGTGTAGACCGACTAATTATCGTTTAGGAAATCTTCGACTGGTCTCTGTTTCCACTTAGTCGGTTCAAGCTCATTGACCGACCGACTAGATCGTGATCTAGTCGGTCAGTGCTTGAACTGTGACCGACTAGTGGTGCCAGGGACTGTTTGGTCTTTTGAGCTCCCGACCGACTTAATCTCGATTTAGTCGGATTTTTCTCATTTTAGTCGATCAAACCCTCTCTCTCTCAGCTCAAAACCCCCGACCCCCGCGCTGACCCTTCGACTTCCGGCCATTTTCCGACCTTATCCGCCGTCGCCGACCGTCGCCCTCTCCTCCTAGGTGATCTCTCCTCCCTCTCCTACCTATCTAGGGTTAGTTTCCTGTTCCTAGGGTTAGGGTTAGATCATTTTCAGATTAGGGTTTCTATTTGGTTTCGGATTTCCTAGGGTTGTGCTAGGGTTTCTTCGATTCGATCTCGTGTGTCGTGTAGTGCCGCGATTATGGCTCGTACACGTATCCCGATCACTCCATCTAGCCCCTCGCCGATGACCGTAGAACCTACCCCTACGGATCCCGATCAACCTAAGCGAACCCCTCCGAAACGCCGTGCTAAGACCACCCAACCCTCTTCGTCTTCGCCTCCTCTTAAGCGTAAGAGGACGGCGACTGCGAAACCCCGAGCCCGATCTCAGCCCAAGCCCAAGCCAGTAATTTTTCGTGCTCCCACTCCACCCGGTGCTTCGGATTCCGACACCGAGTATATCCCCGAGCCTGAGACTCATAGGGAACCCACTCCTCCTACCCATCCTGAGTCTAGCTCCGACCTCGTACGTCTACCCGTAAGCCTAAGGGAAAGGCTCCGATGCCGGTTGGCGGTGTCAATATCTCGTTGTGTCGCGACGACCCTATGTGTCTCGCGGCTTACAACCGTATCGAACATTGTCCACTGCTTCTGGAGCATTTCGTCCAGTTTAGTGACTTCATAGGGCTAGCTGATCTTCTTTCGTCCTCGGGTCTTCTCGATTACCTTCGATATGACCCGAAGGCGAATCCTCACCCCTACCCTCGATTAGTTAAGCTATTATATGCCAATAGGATCCGGGGTCAGTACGATGCGACCCACTCTGTTGAGACGACTGTTTTGGGGACTCCTATAGTCCTCACAACAGAAATCTTAGGAGAGATTTTGGGTATCTCCTCGTCTGGCCTCCTCCCCTCAGACATTTCTGTTGATGATATTTCTTCCTTAGATCAAACCATCCTTTCTGAGATTTTCCATCAGATTCCTCACGCCGTGATTGGCGTACCCTCCAAATCCTTCAAGCCAAATGCATGGGTCCTGAATTTGATTCTGAAGTCGTGCTTGCTTCCCAAGTACGGCTCATCATCTCTACCGTCCTAGCCCTTCTTGAAGCTGATCTATGCCATTTTCATGGGGAGCTCGATTAACTGGGCTCGCATTATACTCGATAAGATGGACTCTTTCGAGTGTATTCGCAAATCCACGAAATCGGCTCATATCTCATTTCCGTGCTTGTTGACCCTTGTTTTCCGTCACTTCCGTGTCCCTCTCCCTCGTGACGATGAGCGTCCTCTTGGTCCTCCCCTGAACGCGACGGCCGTCAAGAAATCTCTTGCGGCGCTCTGTCGCGTTCAGAGGACGACACCTTCAGCGTCTGCCTCTGCCTCTGCCTCAGCTGCTCCCTCTGCCACCCTTGATGATGTCGTTCGGTTACTTCGTCGTCACGAGTCTCGTTTGGCTCGTACCGAGGAGGTAGTTTGTCGTATGGCTAGTCTGATGGGTATTAAGCTTCCTCCTCCTGTTTCTGAGGATGAGGAGATGGATGATGAGGATATCGATGAGCTTGTCACCTCTTTAGCTCGTGGCGCTGAGGCCACTGCTGCTGCTGCTGCTACCACATCTGCTGCTGGTGCTACCACTTCTGGTGCTGCTGTTGCTGCTTCGTCTGCCGGTGCCCCCGAGAGCACACCTGTTGCCACCGCTCCTGCGGTGGATACTCCGACTGGTGCTCCCGAGGCCACGACTATTGCTGCTCCAGAGATTGCGACTTCTGCCGTCGCTCCTGCTGACATTCCAGATGTTCCTGCTGATCCAGTTTCCACCACTTCTCCTGCAGAGCCTGCTACTGCTGCAGATCTTGTTGGTTCCTCTTGAGCTTCTTTGAGGACTCTCCGATGCTCCTTAGATGATACATCCAGTGTGAGAGAGTTTGGTTAGGATAGAGTGGGGTTTTGGATCTTTTTGATGATGTATTTTTGATGTATTTTGATACTTTTGATGATGTATCTTCATGTATTTTGATGATGTTGTATTTTTTTGACACTCCGATATCTGTGATATGATGATGTATTTTGTTCCCCGATCGGTGATATGGTGATCTAGTCGGTCGGCAAAGCTTCTTGGACCGACTAGTTCTTGGCAGTCATTTTCAAGCTCTTTACTGTTTACAGTTAGTCGGTCTAAGTTGACTCACCGACCGACTAGTTTGTGAACTAGTCGGTCAGTGATGCTTCTGTGACCGACTAGTTGAGCTTTCCCTGTACATGCACATTTGAGCCTAAGCTATTGTTTATCATTATTCGGTCTGTGTTCATTGATCGACCGACTAGTTGATGAACTAGTCGGTCAACTTTCCTTCTTGGACCGACTAGTTTACCTTTACTGTACATGCCAATTTTTCACCTAACTTACTGTTTCTCGTTAGTCGGTCTATGCTCATTTGGCGACCGACTAGTTGGTGAATTAGTCGGTCAACATTTGTTCTTGGACCGACTAAGTCTATTTTTGCTCAGACTTCAGTTTTATCTGTTAGTCGGTCTCAGTTGAGTAACCGACCGACTAGTTGTGAAACTAGTCGGTCAGCTATTCTTCTTGGACCGACTAGTTCCTTATGTTTGTGCTTTGATCTTTTCTCTGTTCACTCATTAGTCGGTATACGTTAATTGACCGACCGACTAGTTGATGAACTAGTCGGTCGGTGGTTGTGCTTTGACCGACTAGTTGGGTTCAGAAAAGAGCCGTTGGAGCTTTAATTGAAACGTTTTTCTCTCTCTCTCTCCTCTATCCTATAAATACTTGTTGGGCTGCATTCATTGCAGTCAAGGCTGATATTATTGCAAGTTTAGAGATCAAGAGAAATCATTCCAAGCTCATTCAAAGCTCTTTCATTCCATTCAATAACCTCTCCTCACTCTTACTTCCAAAGAGAGATTCATTGAGTGTGAAGCCTTCCAAGCCAAGTGCTTGATTCTAGGTCACCAACATCCCCATAGCTCTCCATCGCTGATCTACATCTTGGAGCTAGGGTTTGGTGCCACTTCTTCTTCCTCAAAATCATCCTTGCCCTAATTCGTAAGCATTACTCAAGGCATAGATATTTTGTCGGTAAGAAGTTTCTTATTTCATTTCAATTTCATATTGTAAGTTTCACTCTCTGTTGTGAGAGTGTGGTTGTGATCCTGGGTTGTGGGAGTCACAAATTACTTTGTGTATGATTTGACTTGTGGAGGTTTTTCACAAGTATTTCATAGTGGAAATCTTGAGTTAGGGTTTCTAACTCAAGTATCTGGAGGGGATCCGGGTGTTGGGACGTAGGATCACCGGGAACAAGTCGGGGAGACTTGGGTGGATCCGAACCCAGTAATATCTATTGTTAGCATTGTTAATTTTGTTGTTGTCTTCAATTTAAGCTTCCGCAAATTGATTTGGTAGTTGTTTGCACGATAATTAGGAATTATACTCCTCGTTATTTTTAAAGTACTATTCACCCCCCCCCCCCCTCTCTAGTACTTGTGCAGTAGCTTGTAGGGCATTACAGTGTTATGAATGAGGGAGGCCTTTGGCCTCCCATCCTTCATTACACATTCATTAGGTCCCACATTACTTAGGGTAATGGGGACCCTTGGTCTACTAGAGGCTTTCGGCCTCCCCACTATGAGATAAATAAATAGAGCATCATGGCTCTTAGCTATGGTTACTAATTCTTAGCAATGAAATGATCTCTCTCTCTCTCTTGAGTCCATTATTGTCACGCCCCGCTTCCCTAATATGGAAGGCGAGACGTGAGGAGGTCCGCTCAGACGTGGAGCTGTGAAGCTGCAGTCTGATAAGCGTTTGTAAAAATTTCGAAAAGTGCAGGTCCTTGCATTGCGACAAAACAACAACAATAATAAAGCAGATAAAAGAACATCCACCACCAACATCCAACAAATATTACAACATCACAGAATAGTCACATAAGTACAAGTCTGAACAATAGGCCTAAAGCATGGCCAAACAAAACAAAGAGAGATGGGTGCTAACAGCAACTAAGGAAAGGTAACAACTAAGGTGAGACTCCAAACGAGTCTAGGACTGGTCACCAGTGTCCTCGAACTCGGTCTCAGCAGGGACCTCAAACTCAGCGTCTTCGAACTGCTCGTCTTCTGCTACCTGCTCTGTCTCAAAGTCTGACATGTGACACCCAAAGAGAAAAGGGCACATGTCAACAAAAGTCTCCCAAAAAAAGGCGGAGGACTTTTGTGCAAGGATACAAATAAAATAATGCAACTAGCAGTTCTAACATGATGATATAGCATGCCATTAAAAGAGTGCAATAATTAAATGAACAAGCTAATAATAATCAAGCACGGTGTAGCAGAAAGCTATAATTCACTATTTCACGATTCATGAATCACTGATTTATCACTTTGTGCACAGAGTTTTCGTCTTTTGGCTGAAGTGGCTGTACGGGCTCACTTCTACGCTCAAGCGATCGTTTAACCCTACCCCTCCACGTGTATATGGACTGGCGCCCATCTTCTGGATCACGAGCCAGGAAGTGTTATTGGCATAGGGTTGTGCCCGCAAAGCAGGTGCCTAGCCTCAATAGCAATAACATTTGTAGCGTGTGCTACTCAATCACGATGAACATTAAATGCATGCAATGACATGGTAATGAGCAGATAAATTGCGTACCGTTAATTGAAATTAAACATGGCATGACAGCATGAATGAAAGCAGGTAAAGTGTCGGATCTAGTTTCGTTGTCAAACTAGATCAAATAGGGCGTCTAGGCGACTATCATTTCACCGCCTAGTCTCTTTTACACAATTTTACAAATTGGCCTAAAACATGGCCTAAATAATTACTGGCAAGTATCACTTGCCTGTTTCCGGTGCTATCGGTTGTCGTGGATTCGTCTCAACGGGTACTGCGTATTGGTACTTCCGGTTCTCTGTTTCGGTTAAAGAATTCGCAGAATTAGATTCATCGCGAGAAAAACAAAATATCAAGTCCATCTCTAAATTGGGTTCGTCTAATTTTATTGGGTCCTCTGCCTAGGGTGACGTATATATTGTGTTATACTAATATGATACGCCTCATCCCATGTAATCTTATTAATCCAACATTAATTTACAACTAATAATTTGCTGAAATAACTTAACGAATTATCAAGTAAAATTAGATTAACACTAATCAACCCATTAGTTAAGTATGCTAAGCTAATTATAATGTTAACATGACTTCAATGGGCTCATATACTCTACACCTATTAGTTTGACTTAGGGTAAAAGTTAACATGTTAAAAATATAACCCTAACATCCAAATAAATAACTCTGTCTCTCTCATTTCTTTAAGTATTTAACATACATACTGTCAACCACCCATCAATTCTTTATTCCTAAGGCTGACACTCCCCTTTAACATTTATTTTCCTTAAACTCCTCTTTATTCAATCAATGTTCTCTTACTTACTCTTTTTATTGTGTATACAGGCTGTATCCACTTCTATTATTATTATTATTTTATTCAATACTCCATCTTTCTATATTCATTTAATAACCCATAAGTCTCCTTCTCTACTCACTTGTACTAACTCTATCTGACACCTTCCATTTTCATTTCGTTTTTTTTTTCTTGTGGTCAAAACTTGCAGCAAATCAAACAAAGGGGAGACGGCACCTGCGTGCGAGGGCTGAAGGAGGGCGGACGGCGGAGTCTTCCTGGGCGACGGCTCCGGAGCTCCGGCCGCTGGCGCCTGGCGGCGGCGGCTTCCGGCGTACGCACGCGCAGCAGGGTGGCGCGGCGATCTGCTGGCGGCAGCGTGACGATTTGCTGGTGGCGCACGATCCCAGCTCCACGACGGCGGCTGCTGCTCCCAGCGATGGACGGCGGCTCACGGTGAGGAGCTGAAGGAAGGAAAGGAGAAGAGAGGCTTGGTTTCACAGTTTGTATTTTGATTTTTGATATGGAATTTGGTTTTTTTCAGATTTCACAGTTTGTGTTTGAATTCTTGCTTTTGATTCTGAAATTTGGATATCGGATCTGAAATGGGTTTGATTTTTTTTTGGATCTGGAATTTGTGTCTTCAGATTTGGGTTTGGGAAGAAAAGATTGGGGAATTGATTTTGGGGCTGATCGAAGTTGTTTGATGGGTTTGCAGAATCTGTTTTGCAGTGGAGAATTGTTGGCAGGAGGAAGGAGGAGATGACTGTTTGCGCTTCCTCCTCGTTGGTTACTGTTATAATAATAGAAGGGGGACAACCTGATGGGGGAGAGAGAGCTGGATGTGGGAAAGATTCAATTCAATGTCGGATCTGCACCACCCCAAACGGTGGAATCTATAGGTTAGGTTAATTAGTAACTTGATTAAGATTAAAGTTAACTGTTGATTAGCCTTTTAATTTAAGTAATTAAGTTGTTAAGAAAAAAATATGTAATTATTAAAATACATAAAGTAATTAGTGAAAGTTAAAAGGTGATTAGCAATTTTGTAATTAGCGAGATAATTAAGTTAAGATAATTCATTAAGATTTATAGTCAATTAACGATGGTACGGTAAAACGAAACGGATACGCGCTCGCGTTGACGTACGAAGGAATTCGCACACTAAAATATCCGGATGGAAATACGGACATACAATAATCATACGTCTAGAAAATACCGGCCGTTACATTCTACCCACCTTAGGAAAAATTCCGTCCTCGGAATTCTTATCAACTAAAGAGTAGGGAACAAATATGGATAAAGCTCATGTATCTCATCTTCCCGCTCCCAGGTTGACTCTCCTGGCGAATCATGACGCCACATCACCCTGACTAGATCAACAGTCTTGGTCCTGAAAACTTTCTGACGTCGATCTAAGATCTCCACCGGTTGCTGTTCGTACGTCAGATCTGGTCGAACTGTGATCTCTGAGTAATCCACAGCATGAGAAGGGTCGCTGATATAACAACGGAGCTGGGACACATGAAAGACGTCATGTACTCCCTCTAAGGACGGTGGCAAAGCCAAGCGATATGCTACCTCTCCAACTCGCTCCAGCACATCGAAGGGTCCAATAAATCTCGGACTAAGCTTGCCTCGCTTTCCAAATCGAATCACTCCTCGATTCGGTGAGATCTTCAGGAACACATGATCTCCTGGCTGAAACTCCAGTGGACGCCGTTTAGCATCTGCCCAATGCTTATAACGGTCCAGAGCGATCCGAAGCTTATCCCCGATATCTAGCACAACATCAACCGCTTCCACTATCATCTCTGGCCCCAAGAGTTCTCTATCACATATGTCATCCCAACTCAGTGGCGATCGACATTTTCTCCCGTAGAGAGCATTAAAAGGCGTCATGCCAATGCTCGCTTGATAGCTGTTGTTGTAGGAGAACTCCACCAGGTGCAGGTGATCCTCCCACGAACCCTTGAGATCCAACATGCAAGCTCTCAACATATCTTCCAAGATCTGAATAGTGCGCTCCGACTGTCCATCCGTCTGTGGGTGATACGCAGTACTGAACTTCAGACTGGTACCCAGATTGGTCTGCAGACTCTTCCAGAACTGAGATGTGAATCTCGTATCACGATCTGATACAATGCTCACAGGGACTCCATGCAAGCGCACGATCTCCTACACGACATAATTCACATCACGACTAGTACTAGAAGGAAATTATTAAGGTATGAGTTAGGTCATTACCTCCATATACTTCCTTGCTAATAACTCTGTGGATTGCCCAACTCGAAAAGGTATAAAGTGCGCAGACTTGGTCAATCGATCAACTATGACCCAGATCGCGTCGTTCTGCTTGGTGCTCCGAGGTAAGCCAGTCACGAAGTCCATCGTGATGTGCTGCCACTTTCACTCCGGAATCGGCAGAGGTTGTAGTAACCCGACAATGCGATGGTGTTCAGCCTTCACTTACTGACACACGAGGCACTTGGCAACGCTACGTGCCACACTTCTCTTCATCCCATGCCACCAGAAATTCTGTCGAAGATCCTTGTACATCTTAGTACCTCCAGGATGAATAGAATAAGGCGAACTGTGAGCCTCATTCATCAACTCTTCTCTGATATCTCCGGCAGGCACGCAGATCCTACTACCATATCTCAAAGATCCATCCGCGTGAATCAGAAAATCTGTCCGAAGTCCTGCGTCGACTTGTTCTCTGATCTTCTTAAACTTAGCATCTCCATCTTGAGCTGTCTTGATTCGATCCACAATCGTCGATTGAATCTGCATGTTCATCAATGACGATGTGACTCCAGGTAGTACAGCTTCAACATTCATCCTTCGCAGATCCTGCTGCAATCTCCACTGAGCTGTGAGAATCATCACTTCAGGCAGTCGACTCAAGGCATCCGGTACGATATTCACCTTTCCTGGATGATACTAAAGATCGATGTCGTAGTCTGCCATCAATTCCAACCATCTACGCTGTCTCATATTCAGCTCCTTCTGGCTGAATATATATTTCAAACTTTTGTGATCAGTGAAGATTTTCACTTTCTCACTCAGTAAGAAATGTCGCCAAATTTTCAGTGCAAAGATGACGGCAGCTAACTCCAAGTCGTGAGTCGGATAATTCTTCTCGTGGATCTTCAACTGTCGCGAAGCATATGCGACCACATGATTGTGCTGGTGCAGAACGCATCCAAGTCCCTTGCCTGATGCGTCGCAGAAAATCTCGAAGCCTCCGCTTCTGTCTGGAATAGCTAAGACTGGTGCAGTAGTCAGTTTCTCCTTCAAAGTAGAAAAGGCTTGCTCACACGAATCTGACCAACTGAACTTAACATCCTTCCTCGTCAATCTCGTCATTGGCTCAGCTATCCTCGAGAAATCCTTGATAAATCTGCGGTAGTATCCAGCCAATCTAAGGAAACTCCTGATGTCCGATGCCGATCGAGGTGTAGGCCATTCACTGACTGCTTTGACCTTCTCCGGATCCACCGAGATTCTAGCTCCCGATACTACATGCCCAAGAAATGCAATTCTATCCAGCCAGAATTCGCATTTGCTGTACTTGGCATACAGTCTATGGTGACGGAGTGTCTCCAAGACTATCTTCAGATGTTCTGCATGCTCTTCCTCGCTCTTCGAGTACACCAAGATGTTGTATATGAATATCACCACGAACTTGTCAAGGAGGTCGTAAAAGATAAGGTTCATGAGATTCATGAACACAGCAGGAGCGTTGGTCACACCGAACGGCATGACAACGAACTCATAATGCCCGTACTTAGTCCGAAAAGCAGTCTTGAATACATCTTCCTTCTTGACTCTGACTTGATGGTATCCGCTCCGGAGATCCAACTTCGAGAATACCCTCGATCCACCAAGCTGATCGAAGATATCGTCAATGCGGGGCAGCGGGTACTTGTTCTTCACTGTGATCTGATTCAACTCTCGATAATCAATACACATTCTCCTCGAGCCATCTTTCTTCTTCACTAGCAAGACGGGTGCACCCCAGGGAGATACGCTAGGATGAATGAAACCCTTCTGTAATAGCTCATCCAACTGCTTTCTTAACTCTTCTAGTTCTGTCGGAGCCATACGGTACGGCGCCTTCGAAATTGGTTGAGCTCCTGGCATAAGATCGATGCCGAACTCCAATGCTCGATCGGGAGGCAGTCCAGAAATGTCTTCAGGGAAGACGTCTTCGAAATCTCTCACTACTGCAGGCTTCTCTGGCTCAGCAATCATAGATGCAACGGTCAATCGGTAAGGCTGGGCTCGGAACTTGACAGGTCCAAGCGAACGTCCTCCGCCGACAAACTCGAACACTGGGTGGTCGGGAATTTCGAACACCACTTTCTTCCGGTGACAGTCGATCGTGGCATAAAAAGCTCCTAACCAGTCAATGCCGAGAATAGCATCAAAGTTGGATATGTAGTGGACAATGAAATTAGCATATAATTCGTGTCCACTAATCACCAACGGGCATGGTCTACATCCTAGTGCAACCTTCACTACACCATTCCCAGTTGTAATGTTCCAACACTTGGGAAGTGTATTGTAACGACTGCTTTTCATGTATCTGGATTTATTATAATATAATATATGTTTTGGTGGATTTTCTCCTCATGTGTGGTTTTCGTCTCCGTAACTTTCATTTTCGATCGTTTCATCGTGTTTTCTCGTTTCTTCCTTAGGATCGTCGATTTCGAAGCAAGTTATTCGTGACGGGCTTCATAACGGTCGTATCTTACTGTTAGATCAAGCCTAGGAGTCTTAGGAATCGATCCCGAAGCTCCGCGCTCCGTATCGGAACTTTTGGTGCACGTTAGCCGGTATAAGAAGGGGCACCGACCGGCTAGATGACGATCCAGTCGGTCGGCAATCCTTCTTGGACCGACTAGTTGGCTTTCTAAATTATTCAGGAGTTACTGTTTATCGTTAGTCGGTCTAAGAACGTTGGTTGACCGACTAGGTTGCAAACTAGTCGGTCAGCAATGCTTCTTTAACCGACTAACTCTTCAACTTAATTTTAGTATCAATACTGTTCACTCTTAGTCGGTCTAAGAACGTTCATCAACCGACTAGATGTTAAACTAGTCGGTCAGTAGTTGTTCATCGACCGACTAAGTCCAAATCCTATTTTCGTTCAGAAGTTACTGTTTACACTTAGTCGGTCTGTGTTGGTCGACCGACCGACTAGTTGCCAAACTAGTCAGTCAGTGGTTGCTCTTTGACCGACTACGGGCTCACTTCTATGATCAAGCGATCGTTTAACCCTACCCCTCCACGTGTATATGGACTGGCGTCCATCTTCTGGATCACGAGCCAGGAAGTGTTATTGGCATAGGGTTGTGCCCGCAAAGCAGGTGCCTAGCCTCAATAGCAATAACATTTATAGTGTGTGCTACTCAATCACGATGAACATTAAATGCATGCAATGACATGGCAATGAGCAGATAAATTGCGTACCGTAAATTGAAATTAAACATGGCATGACAGCATGAATGAAAGCAGGTAAAGTGTCGGATCTAGTTTCGTTGTCAAACTAGATCAAATAGGGCGTCTAGGCGACTATCATTTCACCGCCTAGTCTCTTTTACACAATTTTACAAATTGGCCTAAAACATGGCCTAAATAATTACTGGCAAGTATCACTTGCCTGTTTCCGGTGGTATCGGTTGTCGTGGGTTCGTCTCAACGGGTACTACGTATTGGTACTTCCGGTTCTCTGTTTCGATTAAAGAATTCGCAGAATTAGATTCATCGTGAGAAAAACAAAATATCAAGTCCATCTCTAAATTGGGTTCGTCTAATTTTATTGGGTCCTCTGCCTAGGGTGACGTATATATTGTGTTATACTAATATGATACGCCTCATCCCATGTAATCTTATTAATCCAACATTAATTTACAACTAATAATTTGCTGAAATAACTTAACGAATTATCAAGTAAAATTAGATTAACACTAATCAACCCATTAGTTAAGTATGCTAAGCTAATTATAATGTTAACATGACTTCAATGGGCTCACATACTCTACACCTATTAGTTTGACTTAGGGTAAAAGTTAACATGTTAAAAATATAACCCTAACACCCAAATAAATAACTCTGTCTCTCTCATTTCTTTAAGTATTTAACATACATACTGTCAACCACCCATCAATTCTTTATTCCTAAGGCTGATACTCCCCTTTAACATTTATTTTCCTTAAACTCCTCTTTATTCAATCAATGTTCTCTTACTTACTCTTTTTATTGTGTGTACAGGCTGTCTCCACTTCTATTATTATTATTTTTTTATTCAATACTCCATCTTTCTATATTCATTTAATAACCCACAAGTCTCCTTCTCTACTCACTTGTACTAACTCTATCTGACACCTTCCATTTTCATTTCGTTTTTTTTCTTGTGCTCAAAACTTGCAGCAAATCAAACAAAGGGGAGAAGGCACCTGCGTGCGAGGGCTGAAGGAGGGCGGACGGCGGAGTCTTCCTGGGCGACGGCTCCGGAGCTCCGGCCGCTGGCGCCTGGCGACGGCGGCTTCCGGCGTATGCGCGCGCAGCAGGGTGGCGCGGCGATCTGCTGGCGGTGGCGCGGCGATTTGCTGGCGGCGCTCGATCCCAGCTCCACGACGGCGGCTGCTGCTCCCAGCGATGGACGGCGGCTCACAGTGAGGAGCTGAAGGAAGGAAAGGAGAAGAGAGGCTTGGTTTCACAGTTTGTATTTTGATTTTTGATATGGAATTTGGTTTTTTCAGATTTCACAGTTTGTGTTTGAATTCTTGCTTTTGATTCTGAAATTTGGATATCGGATCTGAAGTGGGTTTGATTTTTTTTGGATCTGGAATTTGTGTCTTCAGATTTGGGTTTGGGAAGAAAAGATTGGGGAATTGATTTTGGGGTTGATCGAAGTTGTTTGATGGGTTTGCAGAATCTGTTTTGCAGTGGAGAATTGTTGGCAGGAGGAAGGAGGAGATGACTGTTTGCGCTTCCTCCTCGTTGGTTACCGTTATAATAACAGAAGGGGGACAACCTGATGGGGGAGATAGAGCTGGATGTGGGAAAGATTCAATTCAATGTCGGATCTGAACCACCCCAAACGGTGGAATCAATAGGTTAGGTTAATTAGTAACTTGATTAAGATTAAAGTTAACTGGTGATTAGCCTTTTAATTTAAGTAATTAAGTTGTTAAGAAAAAAATATGTAATTATTAAAATACATAAAGTAATTAGTGAAAGTTAAAAGGTGATTAGCAATTTTGTAATTAGCGAGATAATTAAGTTAAGATAATTCATTAAGATTTATAGTCAATTAACGATGGTACGGTAAAACGAAACGGATAAGCGCTCGCGTTGACGTATGAAGGAATTCACGCACTAAAATATCCGGATGGAAATACGGACATACAATAATCATACGTCTAGAAAATACCGGCCGTTACAATTATCATCCAACATTTTACTCTGTGTAGCATTTATTTTTCTTTGAGTTTTTATGTAATTTCCTTTCCTATGTCAAATTGGTATTAGAACGTGTTATGCTCACGTTGATGATTCAAAGATGTCAAATAATGGCTTTGCTTGAGGATCAATTCGACATTTCGGATCTTTAGGCGCGAGGACAAGCTTATTTTGAAGAACGAGAGAATGACGAGGGAATGGGTAGAATTTCAGTAATAGCTATCATGTTATCAAAAATTAAGGGAGCATAAAAGGCATTGGTATTATGATACGATTAGGGCTTTTTGTGGGGATCAAAGGTGGGATTTTTATGGCTTTGGACTTCCTAATCTATGGTTTCAATGACGAAGAACTGATCTGAAAATACTAATTAATTCCTAGAATAATAGATCTAAGGAAACGAGTAACTATTTAGCAATAGGATTAAACTAGGGTTCTAATGAAATAAGATTACCTTGTCAATTCTTCGATGAAACCATAGTTAGGGTTGGCCGGCCCCCTTATTAGGGGAGGGATTAGCAAATGTCTAATTACCCTTTAGCCCTCCCCTTCTCTTGCGGAATTACAAGTTTAGGACCGGGTCCGTGGTGGACCCAAGTCGCCTCCTCCGTTGATAGACCCGAACCGGAGCCCCCTCCATATCCGCACAGCCCGCCTCCTGGACTAGCCGAGTCGCATCATATTATTTTCATACGGATTATATTAGTTATATTTCTCAATAATTGGTCATATGTTTTTTGTGTTAAAACAATGATTAGATGTGAAAAACTGACGAAAAATTTAGAGTTCTTTTTTCTAAAATTTTGAAGTTAAGAAGATAATGATGAAAACAAAAGAAAGAAATTATAAGACAAGATTTCTTTTTATCTTTGAAAAAATCTAACTAAAAGAAAAATTTATGTGAACAAAAGAAAATAGAAAAAGAAGACAACCCACGTTTTAGGACTGATACCAAAATTGATGTTGGAGAAGGATTTTAGGGATTTGGTGGAAGATTTAGAGAAGAATTAGATTGTTTAGGATTGAACTGATAGATTAGTGTTCTTGGCTTCTCGCCAAGTGTTTCCGAGGCTTCTCATGAAGGAAGGTGGAACCTTTCACAGTTTTTAAGAAAATTTCTCTTTGATTTCATCATTGATTCGTTGATTTCAAGAGATAAGTCTAGGGGCCTTTATATAGGCTTACAAACTAACACTTTCCTTCTCCCATCCAATGTGAGACTAAATACTAATACAGTTAAAAATAAAATAAAAGACTCCAACTCAAATAAAACAAAAAACAAAAACAAAAATAAAATTCTTGTCCCTATCAATCCTAGTCAACCTACATGCACTACATTTACACACAAACTCTTTACCCAAAACACCAAAAATATGTCACATTATGATTCAATATCCGATGATGGGGATTATCAATGCTTCAAAGTCTAGTTAATCCTATGCACTTTGCTCATAAATTTATGGGTGAAAAGTTTGAATACACTATAGTAATTCTCACCATCTCACGGAGGTTTTGGCGATTCGGTGCTTCTCCTAGGTAATTTTGAGGTTAGAAATATACTTCATAATAAGATATATGTTCTTGAAATAATTCAAATTTTGATGGTGTAACGACCAATGTTCGGTCGTACGAATTTTAGCGCGTATGTCATTTGTAATGCGTATATCCGTTTTTTTTATATTATTTTATTTCCGTAGCTCGGACGCGCGACCGAACCCCGTATCCAAGATCCTTTCGGAGGCGCGAACGCTCCGGTACCTTCGTTGTAATTTTTGGACGTCGAGGGCCCAACCCGCTTAAATCATTATTACATTATAAATTTTGTTTTTATATAAAAGTAGTCCTTGGGAGTTCTGTAACTTTTTATCAAAACAACCTGTGCTTCGTTTTTCTTTTTAAGCAAAACGTTTATACAATGTTAATAACTAAATCATTGTTTTTAAAAGGAAAAAAAGGGGAACTTCAAACTGTTTTTTTTACCTAAGCACTAGTTTTAGACCCATTCACGTGATGCATGTGCAACTTTTCCCCCCACACATGTTTTTATTTTTAATGAAACCTACACCCTAGGACTACTTTTATAAACCTATACAAGACCCTAGCCACAGATTTCTCCAAGCCTACTTCCTCTTTTTATCACGCAGTGGACTTGCACTCACGCACACCGCCTGCACACACACATGTTTTTATTTTTAATGAAACCTACACCCTAGGCTATATCATATAAGAAAATGACCTAGTTCTCTAAGCCCTAAACTACCAGCAACCTAAGCTTACTTCTTTTTTTAAAACCCAAGGCCTAACTCATTCGGCAGCCTACAACCTATCAAAAAAAGGAAACAAAAGACCAACCTACTCTTATCAAATCCAAACCCAGAACCCTATACTAACCTAAGAAACCCTAAAGAGCCAGCCGCCTGCATCAATCATCTCCACGCATCCACGCCAGCCTGAGTGCCCCCGGACTCATCATCCCCAACCCGAGCTCCTCTTCTCCTCTTTCTCCGAGATCCACAAGTCTCCAGGCCACCTCCCATTCTTCATCTTCCCCTCTACTTCTTCCATCAACGCAAAGGACGGCCAGCACTCCCACAGGCCGCAACAAGCCTCCAGGCCGCGTGCACGTGCTGCTCGTCTCAGATCTGACGTTGACAGCCCCTGATCTGACGAGAACGCTCCCCGACGCTCGACGCTCGCTGTTTCGGAGTCTTCACGCGTCGCCACTGCTCGTTGGCGTCACCCGATCCCTCGCTTCACTTCAGGTTGGTAGATCTATCCCCTAAAACTCATAACCCCCACCGTAAAGTAGAGAAACCTAATAAAACACGTTGATTAGACGTCGTATGGGCTTTTTGTAAATCTGTCCTGAACAAGAAACGTGATTTCTGATTTTGTGCTCTGCCAAAACAGCAAACCAAACACTCCACGGCGTAGTACTCGTCGAGACGAATCCAACGACACCAAGAACGCCAAAAACAGGCGAGTATACAATTAGTTATGATTTTTAGAAGTTTCGGCACGTTTACGCCGCCTTCATGTATTGCTGAATAACCTGAAATTGTGACGTGAAATAACGTAGGAAAGTGACACTATAATAATCAGGACAAAATTTGGGATCCAACGTTATATCATACGATATATCCCCAATTTAAACAACCAGAGAAAGAAACCGTTTCTGTAGCAAGTTGAACAAAAGGACGTAATCGTCATTATTTGAAATTGCGGACACGGTCGTTCGACCCGCTTCCGCCTTGCAGAACTGTCACCGTAAAACACTAATATTGATAACAATGGAATTCAGTGAGTCCTGACATGATTAACTATATGGACATCGTGAAATCGTGCGCCTCGAAGGCGGAATCGTGAATTCGTGATGTCGTATGAGTCGACTAGGCCGGCTCGTGTTCCGGCAAAACTTTTGGGTGGGGTTAGGGTTGAGCGGCCACTGGGCGTATGAAAGGTACTCTCCTCAAGAGCACCACCCGACGCGGTGGGTTAGTGTCAATCACGGTAAGCCCCCGTGAGAGGAACGACCTTCTCATCACGACCTAAAGGCGAGAACCCTAGATTAGATGTGAAGTCTTGACATGGTCATTGTAACGCTAACTTGTCATCGTGAATATCAAAATACTAACAAACTCTGAGAACTTAACTTTACACTTGCCATCGACTAGAACTGCATGCTAGGATTGTTTCTTTCTGCTCCGAAATTGTTAATCGTTAATTTGCTGCAGTCGTTTCATTTCGAAATATTAAATGCTTCTAAAATTCATGTACTTGTTATATACTTCGCCTCGGGATGCTAACCCTTTCTTGCAGACCCCTAGCTGACATACATTCATGTTTGTGGATGTATGTCAGGTTCAGAGCTTGAGTACCAGGAGGACCAGTACGAGACGCCGGAGTTGGAGAGTCAGGAGTTCGCACCTGACGCAGAGCCTCTCCCAGCAGAGGACTAGTGGACCCCGACACCTTTACTGCTTTCTTAGTTTCCTTTGTCGCTGTAGTTACTTTCGAGTACGTTACTTTTCTTGTTGCTACTTTTAGCCCAGCTGTGGCATTGTTAAACTCTGTGTACGAACATTATTTCTGGATGTGGCTATATCTGTGCTGGTTGGGTTTTCTTATTATTTCTGAATGGTAGTTGCAAGGACCTCATCTGTATTTTAAACACAGACGCTTATTGAACTCGAGCGTCGCCGCTCCAGTTCAAGCGGACCGCGTAACGCTCTCGCTTCCGGTGCCTTTTAGGAAGCGGGGCGTTACAGGTTTTAGTGGTGGCCCATGCAGGTCACTTGCAACTGCGAAATTCAAAATAATGAGAACATTTATCATTAGCCAAACATCTAGAATAATCGTATACACGGGATTAACTCGGGCTTTCTTTCTCTTTTGCAGGATGTCCGGAAGGCGCATCACCCGACACGGAGCCGGAGCCGGAGCCGGAAACGGAACCGGAGCTGCCAGAGGCGGAGAGGACGACATCCGCCAGATGCTGGGAGTTATGAGAGATATGCTGGAGGTTCAGCATCATCTAGTCCAGCAGGGACACCAGGCTGCACCAGCTGCGCCAGCCGCACCAGTTGCACCCGCCCCGGGAGCCAAGCAGTTCAGAGAGATGCGTCCGAAGAGCTTTTCCGGACGAGAGGGCCCGCTAGCGGCCGAAGAGTGGCGTCAGAGCACTGAGGATGATTTGGGCCTTGCCCGAATCCACAAAGATGAATGGGTGGATCTTGCCAGGAAGCAGCTGACAGATAATGCCCGCAGTTGGTGGACTGCGGAGGAGGCTAGGCTGACCAATCCGATTTCATGGGATACCTTCAGCAAGAGATTTGACGCCCAGTATTTTCCCAAGTCGGCGAAGCGAATGATGGAGAGTCTCTTCATCAACCTGGAGCAGGGTACTATGACCGTTGACGAGTACGAGGCGGAGTTCACTATGCTGAGCCGCTATACCCCTGCCATGGTGAAGGAACCTGAGGACTGTGCACACCGTTTCCTGCAGGGCTTGGACCTGGACATTCAGAGTGTGCTGTCCGGGAATACTTTTTCTACTCATGAGGATGTTCTGATGGCTGCGAAGAATCAGGAGCACGTGGCCAATCTGAAGAAGGCCCGACAGGCGGGCAAGCGCCCGATGGAGATGCAGAGGAGTGCACCTAGGCCTGGTGTACGTCTAGTCCAGACCACCCAGTTCAAGAGGCCAGCCACACCTGTTTTCAACCGAGCTGAGCAGACTTGCCACTTCTGCGGCAAGCTTGGCCATCTGAAGAAGGACTGCAGGAAGATGCTGAATCAGTGTTTGGTTTGTGGATCGTCTGCTCATGTTGCAAGGGACTGCCCCCGAGGTTCTCGACCTATGACTGCTGGAGCACCTGGACCTGTTCAGCGGACAGCGCCTGCACCTGGACCCGCTCAGAGACCGGTGCCTGCACCTGGACAGCGAGGACCACCCCTGGTACCGCAGGAGCGAGCTTTTCAGCAGGCCAAACCCCCGGTGCGTCGAGCTTACACCATGACAGCCGTTGAGGCTGAAGCTGTTGACGACGTGATCGCAGGTAACCCTTGACCTAGTCTTTACTTTTCTGCATTGATGTTTGATTAGTTAGTTTCCTTGTTTGATATAGTTGCTTGTACCCTTAGGTGTTATCCTAGTTTCTTCTCACCCCGCCCTGACCTTGTTCGACTCTGGAGCTTCCATGTGCATCCTGTCACGGAAGTTCGTAGTCGAACACTCGATTCCCACCTACACACTTCCCAAGTGTTGGAACATCACGACTGGGAATGGTGTGGTGAAGGTTGCACTTGGTTGTAGACCTTGCCCATTGGTGGTTAGTGGACACGAATTGTATGCAGATTTCATCGTCCACGACCTACCCAATTTCGATGCGATTCTCGGCATTGATTGGTTAGGGGCTTTTTATGCCACGATCGACTGCCACCGGAAGAAAGTGGTGTTTGAAATCCCTAGCCATCCGGTATTCGAGTTCGTCAGCGGAGGACGTTCGCTTGGACCTGTCAAGTTCAGAGCCCAGCCGTACAGATTGACAGTTGCATCTATGATAGCAGAGCCGGAGAAGCCAGCTGTAGTGTGAGACTTCGAGGATGTTTTTCCCGAGGACATTTCTGGTTTGCCGCCTGATCGAGCGTTGGAGTTCGGCATTGATCTGATGCCAGGAGCTCAACCGATTTCTAAGGCACCCTACCGCATGGCTCCTGCTGAGTTAGAGGAGCTGAGGAAGCAGTTGAACGAGCTGCTACAGAAAGGTTTTATTCATCCCAGCGTGTCTCCCTGGGGTGCACCCGTCTTGCTGGTGAAGAAGAAAGACGGATCGAGGAGGATGTGTATCGACTATCGGGAGCTGAATCAGATCACTGTGAAGAACAAGTACCCGCTGCCCCGTATTGACGATATCTTCGATCAGCTTGGTGGATCGAAGGTGTTCTCGAAGCTGGATCTTCGGAGCGGATACCATCAAGTCAGAGTCAAGAAGGATGACGTGCCCAAGACAGCTTTCCGGACCAAGTACGTGAAGGATCCTGCCAAAACAGAGTTAGGATCGATAATATGAAGTTTAGACTTACGCTTGCGTATGCGGCACGGTAGTCTACGAACTTCGCCTTCGGATTCGCCACGACGGATCGAGTCTTCTCACGAACGGAGTAAGGCTACTAAATCCACAATCTAAATCTCTACTTTAGATTAAGAACTTGGATAAAGAAAAAGAGGAAGCATTTCGGCAGAGCTTCGCTAGGATGAAAATGCATGCAAGAATGCCATGCAAAAAGTGTAAGAAATGGCTTACCCTTGGGTCTTATTTATAGCCCCCAAGGTAGTTATTTTAGGGTAAATTGTTCCTTTGGAACAATTTAATTAAGGTGTACCATGATACATGGCACATTATAAGCTTAAGTTGTACCATATGCATCGTACAACATAAGCTTAAGATATTCCCCCTTTATTAGCCATATGTCGCATGCATTTATGCATATATAATGCGACTTTCCTACTCATCCAGAGATCCTCTCCGCAAGGGAACAGATTCCCTTCGCACACGACTTCGTGCACGCGACGTTCGAGGTCCGTATTCCCTCGTACATCCCCCACAAGGGTGTACAAACGTCTTCCATATCCAACATCTCCCACTCACACTTGAGGGGATTGTAAGAGAACGTCTTTCTCTTAGTTCTTTCATCTATCATACCGAGAAATAGACCGTGCGACCGTCATGCGCGTAGAGTCTGTTGTTGTGCACTTGTTAGAGATACACAACGACCTCGAAGGTGCAAAGTTGAGTAGTTCAACGCATGCTTTACCCTAGATTATTTCTTCACATTTCTTATACTTTATATTCAACAATTGAATCCTATCTGGATTACAATTGGCTGGCCAGCTTTGAATCATTTAAAGTCCAAATGTGAATATGAAATCAATCTTCCTCTTCTTGCGAACCTTTTGATCTTGACTTGATTCGCTTTTCTAACGTGCCCCGCCGAGCCGAATTACCATAGCCCATTAGCAACACGCTAAGATAGCGATCATCTCGTCAAATCTAAAGGAACCAATTGGAGTCCTTGAGGGTAAGAGTTAAGACCCATATGGCCTTTGAGTCTCACATAATATCAAACACTATTGCTACTAACTCAGTGGTCGAAATGCATACGTGGTATGAACACGTATTACAACATCACTCCTTTCCCAGGGAGAGTATGTCTTAATGATGTTGTACAGATGAAAGATTAGACACCAAAGTGCCTATCTTTTGAGTCCCCTTACTACTCAGAAATATTCCCGGACTCTCATCCTGCATAAGACAGATAGGATTAAAAAAATCCAATGAGATCTTTTTATCCTTGTGATACAGATCTCAGATCTTTTGTAAGCATCCATATGATGCAGATCTTTCATTCGACTATCTTTGTTAAAGTCATGACTCTAAATCATTCGTCTAATGATTTTGACTTTAAACTAGTCTCATCTCTATCTTATCCATCTGATAAGATAAGGCGGTTGCTCATGTGAGAGAGCCAACCTTAATCTGTCCGACATACACACAATTCAGCTGAGATTTCAAAAATGTACACAAACATTTCTTTAAGAAATTCATATGCAATGTTTGAAAAAGAACTTATTCTTTTATTAAATTTGATCTTTCTCAGACATGGGAATATATATTGGTACAACTCAGCTCTTACGCAATCCTTGGGATGATAAGTGTTTATAAAACACATTTCTGGGGATCGCTTTCGTAAGCTGATCCTCTATCATCCCATGCGTAGATATGTACCTTATGTCTACCTTCTTGGTTTTATCATAGTCTTTTGCAAATCTGCAGTTCCTTTAAGATACTGCATTATCCTCTTAACCGCTTTCCAGTGTTCTTGCCCTGGGTTGGATTGATAACGACTTATCATTCCAACGGCAAAACAGATGTCCGGTCTTATATGCATCATAGCGTACATAAGACTATCAACTGTACTGGAACATGGAACTTTTTCCATAATTTCCTTTTCCTTTTGATTTCAGATATAAATTATCGCATCTGCTTATAGGAGTATCAATTGGACTTGCCGTCCTACATATTAAACCGTTCTAGAACCTTCTTTATATAAGTCTCCTGTGAAGGAGAAAGAAGTTTCTTTGAACAATTCCTTGAAATCTTAATTCCAAGGATATATGTGGCTTCCCCAAGTCTTTCATCTCAAAACTGATGAAAGTCAAGCCTTGATATCCATCACAAAGCCCTTGTCATTTCTGGTTATTAAAATGTCATCTACATATAGAGACATAATAACATGCTTGCTTTTAAATCCTCTTGATATATACGCAGTTATCTTCATCAAGCATGGAAAATCCATTTGATAAGACAACTTCTGGAAATCGTATATACCATTGCCTCGAGGATTATTTAAGACTATATATGGACTTACGAAGTTTACAAACCTTATGTTCGTTTCCTTCTTTTACAAACCCTGTTGGTTGTTCCATATAGATCTCCTCGTCCAATTCTCCATTGAGAAAGGCATTCTTTACATCCATCTGATGTAATTTGAGGTCTAAGCAAGCTACCATTGCCAGAATCATGCGAATCGAGGTAAAACGCACAACAGGTGAGAATGTCTCTTCGTAGTATATCCCTTCCTGTTGCGTAAAACCTTTCGCGACAAGGCGAGCTTTACATCTATCTTATAGAGCCATTAGCCTTATGCTTGATCTTGAGAACCCATTTGTTCCCAATTGCTCTACGTCCTCTGGGTAAGTTAACTAAGTCCCAGACTTGGTTAACTTTCATGGATTTCAATTCCTCCTTCATTGCTTCCATCCATTTGTCTTTTGCAGGGCATGATACGGCATATTTGAGATTCTTCAAGTCCTTGTTGACTCGAATTTAGATCAATTCTAATATCACTCCCACTTGAAATGTTGTTAGAATTGCTCCCACTTGGATCATTATTCCCGTATGGAATAGGATAATCGTCATTCGTATAATCCATTGGTGAAGGTTGAAAAGTATTTTCGTTTTTCACCAAGAATTCTCCCACTCGAATGAGGTAATCCTTCTTGATCATAAATCTCAAATAGAGATAAGTCTTGACTTATCTCGCCCTGTCTTGGAAACTCGTTTTCCAAGAAAGTGACATCCCTCGACTAAAACTCAATTAGCCCACCATTGTCTTCTTGACTAACAAAAACATAACCTTTGGAGTTTTCTGCGTATCGTATAAAGATACATTTCCTTCCCCTTGGCCTAAGTTTGCCATACTTATGGGAGGAAATATGTGCGTTGAATGCACAAACTCAAGGTTTCAAAAATGTTTAAGTCAGGAGACCTTTGGTTCCACAACTCATAATGAGTGGAGCTAACTGATTTCGAGGGTACGCGGTTTAAAATGAAAACGGCCGTCAATAATGCATCACCCCAAAAGGTGATTGGCAAGTTAGCTTGAGCCATTATTGAACGGACCATTTCCATTAAAAATCCTATTTCTCCTTTATGCAACACCGTTTTGTTGAGGAGTATAAGGCATAGTTACCTGATGTACTATGCCTTTGTCATCACAAAGTTCCTTAAAACTTGTTGATTGATATTCACCGCCCCTATCGGTTCGCAAGATCTTAATTTTGCGATCTAATTGATTCACCACTAAACTCATATAGTTTTTAAAGCAAGCCAAAGATTCACTTTTGTGGGATATCAAAATAGATATGTCCGAATCGGGTGAAATCATCAATAAAAGTGATGAAATAGGACTTTCCGCGTCTTGTCTAGACATTCATCGGACCACATATGTCCGAATGGATAAACTGTAATGGAACCTCGGCCCTTGTGCCGGTTCCAAACGGCTTGCGACAAGATTTCCCCACAAGGCAATGTTCACAGGTCGACTTTTCAACCTTTGAAACATTGGTTAGAAGGCCACGTTTGGTAAATCTATCCATACGCGTTGGTCCAATATGACCAAGCCTTATGTGCCAACAAATTATATTAGACTCATTAGTCAAAGAATTTGTCACAAGGAAATGAGAAATCATACATTGTACTTATTACAATGAATCCTTTAAATACATAACCCAGAACCAATAAAGGAATTATTATTACAAAATAGGTCCATATTACAATCATGAAGGAACCAGCTATAACCAAGACCCATTAAATTGACCACAGTTATAATATTCCTTTGAATATATGGAATGAAGAGAACATCATGAAGTAGGAAAGTGCGGCCGTTGTCCAAGACTAGCTTGCGAGTCCCAACGCCTTTCACTTCAACACGTGTGTTGTTTCCTACATTGATCCACTTCATTCCTTGGGGTATCCGGTGATACTCCACGAAGGACCGTCTGTCCTTTGCTATGTGGTCGGTGGCACCTGAATCAATTATCCAAAAATGGATTAGATTCCACAAGAAATAGTGGACTAGAAACACATATGTAACTAGTATTACAAGTTACCTCGTCACTTCCACTCGTACACGAACGAGCATAGTGACCGAGCTTGTTGCACTTGAAGCACTTGATCCTTTTCAAGTCTTTCTTCTTGTGCCATTTCTTGTGCCCACCCATATGTTTGGGTTCCTTGGTAGACTCAGGTTGCTTATTACGTTCATTAAAAGACTTCGAACGATCTTTACGTTTCTTTCCCCCGTGTGAGGAACTAGCAACCATGTGCACTTCTGCACTTGGCTTGGCAGCCGCAAGCCGCTCTTCCTCTAATTCGAGGTGCTTGGAAACATCGTTGAAGGTCTTGATGCTCTTATTATGAGTGAGATGCATCTTCATCTGATCCCACCCATTTGGTAGGGAACGTATGACTGCTTGGATTTGTTGCTCATTTGTGAGCACATGACCTGCATCCTTTAACTCCGAGATAAGGTTCGCCATATGTCGCAGATGTTTCCCCATGGAATGATCTGGACGTTTCTTATATGAATCGAACTTTATAGTTAAGGAGCGAAGTTTGGACACCGATGTGCCACCGAACTTCTCCTCTAGCTTGGACCATATGTCCATGGCTAGGTCATGTTCTCGGAAGATGCGCATTATGTCATCAGCCATACTGCTTAATAACGTAATGCGCGCTATCTTGTTCTTCCGAGACCAAGCATCAAAAGCTTCCTTGTCTCGTCGGTGTTGGGCCGTAGTGCCCAACTCGGGTTCAATCATAACGTTCTTTAGAGTTTCGAGCACTTCTTGCTCCTCTAGAACGTATTGTATCTTGATGGACCAAAGTTTGTAATTATCGCCGTTGAGTTTTTCACCTTTGTTTAACTCAGCGACGATATTCTTTGAAGCGGAAGACATTTTACTTTTAAAATGCTGCAAAAGACACAAAAACGAAGGTTTGATCAAAACATTGCATAAAATTTCTTAAAATATAACTCCCACTTGAAATGATAATAGAATATCCCATTTGGATAGTTCTAAAAATTCAAATCCCACTTGGAATTATATTGTATTTGATAAGTTACTTTCGAAAAATAATGAAGATGTTGTTCTAGAATCGAAAAGGTCTCTATGATTCCAATCACCATCTAGAACAACCTTCAATATTCCCCCATCACTTATCAAACAATCGTACTCTTATAGTACTTCGCAGCGGAAAATCAATTTTGAAAAACATATCTTTCAAAATGGAATAGGTGAGAGTTTGCGCAAAGAATTTTAACGCAACAATTGCCAAGCCACGAGACCTGTTCTACACACCCATAGGTTAGATAACCATGGCCGGATCGTGGTAGGACTTGGAATTCTAAATTGCGATATCCCGATTAAGGACGGGACATAACCTATTTGAAAAACATCTTTTTAAAAAAAAATGAAAGCACGTTGGCTAATCTCCGTAGAGTAGAGCACAACGTCACAAGTACATTGGCTAATCTCCGTAGAGTAGAGCACAATGACATGGCTAATCTCGCATGAAGTAGAGCACTATGGCTAATCTTCAAAGAGTAGAGCCCAATGAAAAACTTCATTAAAACGTTAGTCCCGTACGAACTAGTCGGCACTGTGGTTAGCCCCGTATGGGCTAATCGGCACATTCGAGTTTGGCCAAGGCCTTTTGTCACCCCGTATGGGTCAGTTGGCAAGTTTGCAGTCGACCCAGACCTTCTGCCAGATTGGTCGACCAAAACACCAAATTGGTCGACCAATTTTGGTCTGCAATTTCTTCCCAGCCAGGGCCTCTGCCCTGGCCGAGGCCGGCCAGGGCCTCTGCCCTGGCCGAGGCCGGCCAGGGCCTCTGCCCTGGCCGAGGCCGGCCAGGGCCTCTGCCCTGGCCGAGGCCGGCCAGGGCCGGCCATGCCCTGGCCGAGGCCAGGGCATTGGCCCTGGCCTCTGCCAGGGCCGGCCATGCCCTGGCCGAGGCCAGGGCGCCGGCCCTGGCCTCTGCCAGGGCCGGCCAGGCCGGCCTGGCCTTGGCCGGCCACTGCCGGCCTGGCCATGGCCGGTCATGGCCAAGGCCATTTTGGGCATTGGCCGGCCATGGCCCCTTTGGCCATGGCTGGCCACCCCCTTGAATGGGGTTGCCGCACACATTCCTCCCCCTTGATGGGGTGGTCGCCGGTGGTTATTGGCCGTAGCCAACCCCCTCCGCAAGTGGAGGGGGGTGCATGGCCTTCATAGCCCATTTGGCCATGGTGCACATGCACCAAATTTCATCTTACCCGATGGAAATAACTACCATCATCTTCCTCGATGAAGCACCCGTTCGTCGAGAAATTAGTTATTTCCTAATGGCCGTGTGCCAAAAATGAATATAATGGCCGTGTGCCAAAAATGAATAACGTACTACTTGAACGGTCGGTTCTTCCCGTCACGGAGAGTTCCTACCATATCCGTAATAATAGGAGACCCTAACGTGAAAAGAACAACCGCTGTGTTCTCTCCGTCACGAAGCGTTCCTACCATATCCGTAATGGTAGGAGACCCATTCGTGAAAAAGACAACGACTCGTTCAAAGTTTCGACGGGGCGGTGGTTTGACCGGGGCGAACCCATATGGCTCTGATACCAATGAAGGATCCTGCCAAAACAGAGTTAGGATCGATAATATGAAGTTTAGACTTACGCTTGCGTATGCGGCACGGTAGTCTACGAACTTCGCCTTCGGATTCACCACGACGGATCGAGTCTTCTCACGAACGGAGTAAGGCTACTAAATCCACAATCTAAATCTCTACTTTAGATTAAGAACTTGGATAAAGAAAGAGAGGAAGCATTTCGGCAGAGCTTCGCTAGGATGAAAATGCATGCAAGAATGCCATGCAAAAAGTGTAAGAAATGGCTTACCCTTGGGTCTTATTTATAGCCCCCAAGGTAGTTATTTTAGGGTAAATTGTTCCTTTGGAACAATTTAATTAAGGTGTACCATGATACATGGCACATTATAAGCTTAAGTTGTACCATATGCATGGTACAACATAAGCTTAAGATATTCCCCCTTTATTAGCCATATGTCGCATGCATTTATGCATATATAATGCGACTTTCCTACTCATCCAGAGATCCTCTCCGCAAGGGAACAGATTCCCTTCGCACACGACTTCGTGCACGCGACGTTCGAGGTCCGTATTCCCTCGTACATCCCCCACAAGGGTGTACAAACGTCTTCCATATCCAACAGTACGGGCACTATGGGTTCGTCGTCATGCCATTCGATGTGACCAACGCTCCTTCTGTGTTCATGAACCTCATGAACCTCATCTTTTACGACTTCCTTGACAAGTTCGTGGTGATTTTTATAGATGACATCCTGGTGTACTCGAGGAGCGAGGAAGAGCATGCAGAACATTTGAGATTGGAGTTGGAGACGCTCCGCCATCATCGACTATATGCCAAGTATAGCAAATGTGAATTCTGGCTGGACAGAATTGCATTTCTTGGGCATGTAGTATCAGGGGCCGGCATCTCAGTGGACCCGGAGAAGGTCAGAGCAGTCAGTGATTGGCCTACACCGCGATCAGCTTCGGATATCAGAAGTTTCCTCGGATTGGCTGGCTACTACCGCAGGTTTATCAAGGATTTCTCGAGGATAGCTGAGCCGATGATGAGGTTGACGAGGAAGGATGTCAAGTTCAGTTGGACAGAATCTTGTGAGCAGGCTTTCAGCACCTTGAAGGAGAGACTGACGACTGCACCGATCTTAGCTATTCCGGACAGAAGCGGAGGCTTTGAGATTTTCTGTGATGCATCAGGGAAGGGACCTGGTTGTGTTCTGCACCAGCACAACCATGTGGTCGCGTATGCTTCGCGACAGTTGAAAGTCCATGAGAAGAATTATCCGACCCATGATTTGGAACTCGCCGCTGTCATATTCGCGCTGAAGATTTGGCGTCATTTCTTACTTAGTGAGAAGGTGAAGATATTCACCGATCACAAAAGTTTGAAATACATATTTACTCAGAAGGAGCTGAATATGAGACAGCGCAGATGGTTGGAGTTGATGGCAGATTACGACATCGACCTTCAGTATCACCCAGGGAAGGTGAATGTCGTACCGGACGCCTTGAGCCGACTGCCTGAGGTGATGATTCTCACAGCCGAGTGGAGATTACAGCAGGATTTGCGAGAGATGGATGTCGAAGCTGTTCTTCCCGGAGTCACTTCATCGTTGATGAACATGCAGATTCAGTCGACGATTGTTGATCGGATCAAGAGTGCTCAGGCTGGTGATGCGAAGTTGGGGAAGATCAGAGAGCAGGTCGAAGCCGGACTCCGGACAGATTTTCTGATTCACGAGGATGGATCTTTGAGGTATGGCAGCAGGATTTGCGTGCCTGCAAGTGATATCAGAGAGGAATTGATGAATGAGGCTCACAGCTCGCCTTATTCCATTCATCCTGGAGGTACGAAGATGTACAAGGACATTCGTCGGAATTTCTGGTGGCACGGGATGAAAAGAAGTGTGGCATGGAGTGTTGCCAAATGCCTGGTGTGTCAGCAGGTGAAGGCTGAACATCATCGCACGGCCGGACTACTACAGCCCCTGCCTATCCCTGAGTGGAAATGGCAACACATTACTATGGACTTCGTGACTGGCTTACCTCGGAGCACCAAACAGAATGACGCAATCTGGGTCATCGTCGATCGGCTGACCAAGTATGCGCACTTCATACCGTTCCGAGTAGGACAATTGACGGAAATACTGGCTAGGAAATATATGGAGGTAATGATCTGAATCATCCTTTCGTATTTCCTTTCTAGTATCAATAGTGATGTGGATTTGTTATGTAGGAGATCGTGCGTTTGCATGGAGTCCCTGCGAGCATTGTATCCGATCGTGATACGAGGTTCACGTCTCAGTTCTGGAAGAGTCTGCAGACCAATCTTGGTACCAGTCTGAAGTTCAGCACTGCGTATCACCCGCAGACAGATGGCCAGTCAGAGCGGACCATCCAGATTTTGGAGGACATGCTGAGAGCTTGCATGCTAGATTTCAAGGGTTCGTGGGAGGATCATCTACACCTGGTGGAGTTCTCCTACAATAACAGTTATCAGGCAAGCATCGGCATGACGCCATTTGCTGCTCTCTACGGGAGGAAGTGTTGTTCGCCCCTGAGCTGGGACGACGTTGGAGATAGAGAGTTATTGGGACCAGAGTTGATCGTTGATGCTGTGGACGTTGTTCGAGATATCAGGGACAAGCTTCGGATTGCCCAGGACCGTTATAAGCATTGGGCTGATGCTAAACGTCGTCCTCTGGAGTTTCAGTCGGGAGACCATGTGTTCCTGAAAATTTCTCCGAATCGCGGAGTGATTCGCTTTGGGAAACGTGGTAAGCTCAGCCCGAGATACATCGGACCCTTCGATGTTCTGGATAGAGTTGGCGAGGTAGCGTACCGCTTAGCCTTGCCGCCATCTTTGGAAGGTGTTCACGATGTCTTCCACGTGTCTCAGCTTCGTCGGTACATCAGCGACCCATCTCACGCTGTTGACTACTCTGAGATCACCGTTCGCCCAGATCTGACGTATGATCAGCAACCAGTGCAGATTCTCGACAGGCGTCAGAAGTCACTTCGAAACAAGACTGTCGATCTTGTTAGAGTGATGTGGCGACACGGTTCGCCAGGAGAGTCCACCTGGGAGAGAGAAGATGCGATGAGAGAGCTTTACCCACTTCTGTTCCCTGATCAATGATTGGTTGGAATTCCGAGGGAGGAACTTTCTTTAAGGTGTGTAGGATGTAACGACCACTGTTAGGTCGTACGAATTTTAGCGCGTATGTCATTTGTAATGCGTATATCCGTTTTTTTAATATTATTTTATTTCCGTAGCTTGGACGCGTGACCGAACCCCGTATCCACGATCCTTTCGGAGGCGCGAACGCTCCGGTACCTTCGTTGTAATTTTTGGACGTCGAGGGCCCAACCCGCTTAAATCATTATTACATTATAAATTTTGTTTTTATATAAACGTAGTCCTTGGGAGTTCTGTAACTTTTTATCAAAACAACCTGTGCTTCGTTTTTCTTTTTAAGCAAAACGTTTATACAATGTTACTAACTAAATCATTGTTTTTAAAAGGAAAAAAAGGGGAACTTCAAACTGTTTTTTTTACCTAAGCACTAGTTTTAGACCCATTCACGTGATGCATGTGCAACTTTTCCCCCCACACATGTTTTTATTTTTAATGAAACCTACACCCTAGGACTACTTTTATAAACCTATACAAGACCCTAGCCACAGATTTCTCCAAGCCTACTTCCTCTTTTTATCACGCAGTGGACTTGCACTCACGCACACCGCTTGCACACACACATGTTTTTATTTTTAATGAAACCTACACCCTAGGCTATATCATATAAGAAAATGACCTAGTTCTCTAAGCCCTAAACTACCAGCAACCTAAGCTTACTTCTTTTTTTAAAACCCAAGGCCTAACTCATTCGGCAGCCTACAACCTATCAAAAAAAAGGAAACAAAAGACCAACATACTCTTATCAAATCCAAACCCAGAACCCTATACTAACCTAAGAAACCCTAAAGAGCCAGCCGCCTGCATCAATCATCTCCACGCATCCACGCCAGCCCGAGTGCCCCCGGCCTCATCATCCCCAACCCGAGCTCCTCTTCTCCTCTTTCTCCGAGATCCACAAGTCTCCAGGCCACCTCCCATTCTTCATCTTCCCCTCTACTTCTTTCATCAACGCAAAGGACGGCCAGCACTCCCACAGGCCGCAACAAGCCTCCAGGCCGCGTGCACGCGCTGCTCGTCTCAGATCTGACGTTGACAGCCCCGGATCTGACGAGAACGCTCCCCGACACTCGACGCTCGCTGTTTCGGAGTCTTCACGCGTCGCCACTGCTCGTTGGTGTCACCCGATCCCTCGCTTCACTTCAGGTTGGTAGATCTATCCCCTAAAACTCATAGCCCACACCGTAAAGTAGAGAAACCTAATAAAACACGTTGATTAGACGTCGTAGGGGCTTTTTGTAAATCTGTCCTGAACAAGAAACGTGATTTCTGATTTTGTGCTCTGCCAAAACAGCGAACCAAACACTCCACGGCGTAGTACTCGTCGAGATGAATCCAACGACACCAAGAACGCCAAAAACAGGCGAGTATACAATTAGTTATGATTTTTAGAAGTTTCGGCACGTTTACGCCGCCTTCATGTATTGCTGAATAACCTGAAATTGTGACGTGAAATAACGTAGGAAAGTGACACTATAATAATCAGGACAAAATTTGGGATCCAACGTTATATCATACGATATATCCCCAATTTAAACAACCAGAGAAAGAAACCGTTTCTGTAGCAAGTTGAACAAAAGGACGTAATCGTCATTATTTGAAATTGCGGACACGGTCGTTCGACCCGCTTCCGCCTTGCAGAACTGTCACCGTAAAACACTAATATTGATAACAATGGAATTCAGTGAGTCCTGACATGATTAACTATATGGACATCGTGAAATCGTGCGCCTCGAAGGCGGAATCGTGAATTCGTGATGTCATGTGAGTCGACTAGGCCGGCTCGTGTTCCGGCAAAACTTTTGGGTGGGGTTAGGGTTGAGCGGCCACTGGGCGTATGAAAGGTACTCTCCTCAAGAGCACCACCCGACGCGGTGGGTTAGTGTCAATCACGGTAAACCCCCGTGAGAGGAACGACCTTCTCATCACGACCTAAAGGCGAGAACCCTAGATTAGATGTGAAGTCTTGACATGGTCATTGTAACGCTAACTTGTCATCGTGAATATCGAAATACTAACAAACTCTGAGAACTTAACTTTACACTTGCCATCGACTAGAACTGCATGCTAGGATTGTTTCTTTCTGCTCCGAAATTGTTAATCGTTAATTTGCTGCAGTTGTTTCATTTCGAAATATTAAATGCTTCTAAAATTCATGTACTTGTTATATACTTCGCCTCGGGATGCTAACCCTTTCTTGCAGACCCCTAGCTGACATACATTCATGTTTGTGGATGTATGTCAGGTTCAGAGCTTGAGTACCAGGAGGACCAGTACGAGACGTCGGAGTTGTAGAGTCAGGAGTTCGCACCTGACGCAGAGCCTCTCCCAGCAGAGGACTAGTGGACCCCGACACCTTTACTGCTTTCTTAGTTTCCTTTGTCGCTGTAGTTACTTTCGAGTACGTTACTTTTCTTGTTGCTACTTTTAGCCCAGCTGTGGCATTGTTAAACTCTGTGTACGAACATTATTTCTGGATGTGGCTATATCTGTGCTGGTTGGGTTTTCTTATTATTTCTGAATGGTAGTTGCAAGGACCTCATCTGTATTTTAAACACAGACGCTTATTGAACTCGAGCGTCGCCGCTCCAGTTCAAGCGGACCGCGTAACGCTCTCGCTTCCGGTGCCTTTTGGGAAGCGGGGCGTTACAGATGGTTTTAAAACAACCACTGAATGTCAATTTTGTGTAGGGTTAAAGTTATGGAAAGTGATATGATGTTTGTTACATGCTATTTTGATGTAGATTTAATGATGGATGAAAATCACGAACCGAAGTATGTCGGGGGTGCTGTGAGACCAATTACTGTGAGAAGACCATCAACATATTCTGAGCTAGTAGATCGGATATGCACAGGTGACGTGCGTTTATATTTCATATATTCACACACGTTTTCTTTTGTGTTTCTCCGTGTTTTTCCGCCGTCTCTTATTCGTTTTCGTGTATTTTCCCGTTTTCTTTCACTTTTCTTTGTTTTTCCATGATTGCAGGGGATTGACCACATAGGGGACGTTTAACGATGATATCCCAAGTCCCCGGAGCAACGGGAGAAGTCACGCGTGATCCAGGGGGTCGAACGCCAAAGAATTCATCTTTCAGCCCCTCACCCGATCGGTTGGTCATCTCCAACCGATCGGGTGATGCACGCGTGCACCATCCGGTCTCTGCCGCAGCTCACAAAGAAGCCACCCGACCGGTTCGCAGACCGGTTCAGTGGGGGCTGTTCTCTGTTTTCTCGAAGCAAAACACCAACCGATCGGGTGACTCTCACCCGATCGGTTCATCTGTAGCTGAAGAAGAAGAGCTGAAGACACGGACGTCGAACCGATCGATTCACCCGACTGCTCCAAGATCCAACCGGTCACTCAAGAACTCACCCGACCGGTTCATGTGATCGGGTGAAAGGTCGCCGTTTTCTGTTATTATTTTGTAACGGATCAACCGATCGGTTGACTTGTCAACCGATCGGTTGATGCGACGGTCTATAAATAGAACCCCTAGGGTTCCAGAAACGAGAGCTGTTATTTTTTTTCTACTGTTTTATTTCCTTGCGACGGCTGTAATTGTTACTCTTTTGTAAGTTTTCAGATCTTCCTAAAATTTTAGTATTGTCTTTATTACTCTATTACTTCCGCATTGCAATTGTCCGATTATGATTCCAACGGTTAAATTTCATTTAGATCGCTTTTTCATGAATTTTTGTGAGTAGTTCCCAAATCTAGGATTTTGGTGGAAACCCCTTCGGGGGCTCTTCCCGATGCGTCCATAGGGTTAGGAAATCGATAGGGAGTAGGAATCTAACGGTTACGCGGGGTGTTTCATTGTCATCGGCTGGAAAAAGACCGCCTTTGACCGTTGGGCCAAGGGGGAATAAACTTGGCGGTTGACTCCCTAGCCATAGCTCACACCCTTAGCGTAGACGCCGAATCCTAGCACGCGTGAGCGGCAGGATGAGACGTTGGGAGATATCGTTGCGGGCTTAGTGCTCCCGGGATCGATCAGTGTTAATGGACACGGGAGTGCCCACTGATCGAATCCGGGAAGTCTGGTGTATCATCCTGGGCACCGACCGGAATATCGGGCCCATGGGACGCCGGTACCACTTTCGGAGGCAACGTCTCACCATTAGACCCTAATCCCGATCGCTATCCATACCCGTAGGCCGTATCGGCGAGAGTCTCTCGTCGGGTTGGAAACCAAAGTCCCGGGTTTTCTTTCTTGTTGTTCATACCCATTTATTTCCTTTCGTGACAACCATTCACCGGTTCGGGCTAGCTCGCCCCTCGGGGTGATTTAGGTCCTACCTGACCCAAGCACAACCTCGCCTCCCTGAGTTCGATATTCCCGCACCCTACACTAACCGTGAAACTTGCGGTAAACGACACCGCGCCGCCGCGACTCGAGCGGGGCGCCGGTCAAGTTTATGGCGCCGTTGCCGGGGAGGCAACGTGCTTGTTATTTTAGGATCTCTTGAACCCTCGTGTCTAGCTCATATCCCTACCTCGCGATAATTTTCGCATTCTCCTTTTTCTTTTTCTTTTTTAATTTTCTTATTTTTATCTCTTATTTTATCTGTTTCGTTTCTTTCCCACTTGTCGCTTCACGGGTGTTTGTTGTTTTTCATGCGCAGGAGTTCAAGGAGTCTTGACGACTTGATTCCCCTCGATCCAGAGATTAACGCCACCCTTAGGCGTTTGGCCGCCGAGAAGCGAAGAAGAGAAGATCCCGAATCCATGGAGGAGAACACCCCACCTCACAAGTCTCTGCTGGAGTACTCGATGCCATCCATCGAGTCAACTTTCGCCATCCGATCTCCAGCTATTGCGGCCCAAAGCTTTGAGCTGAAGCCGTCTCTAGTGACATGGATCCAGCAGAACCAGTTTTCGGGTGCGCCCATGGAGAGCCCGATCGAGCACCTGGACTCCTTCTTGGAGAAGTGTGACACCTTCCGGATTAATGGTGTCACGACAGAGTCTATCCGTCTGAAGCTGTTCCCCTTCTCTTTGCGAGACAAAGCCAAGCAATGGCTAAGGGGGAAGGACCCCAACACTTTCAACACCTGGGAGAAGCTCTCCAACGCTTTTCTGACAAAGTTCTTTCCTCCCGGGAAGACCATGAATTTGAGGAGTGAGATCTCCTCCTTCTCCCAGGCCAGCCACGAGTCCTTGCATGAAGCCTGGACGAGCTATAAAGAGATGCAAAGAAGATGCCCTCACCATGAGCTTCCGGAGTGGCAGATTATTAATCTGTTCTACAATGGGTTGAGGGATGACCTGAAATCTTCTATGGACGCCGCGGCTGGGGGTTCCTTCATGGCTAGAAGCGAGGAGGATGCCGGGCATATTCTGGAAAATATGGCATCCAACAATGAGCGGTGGTGTGACGAGAGAGCCACACCAAGATCTGGGGTATACACAGAGTCGAGGACGTCGACAAACTATCAAGCAAGTTCGACTTGCTTTCGACCCAGATCTCCGCACTAATGGTAGGAGCCGGTGGGGCCGGTACACAACAAATTTCTGCGGTAGAGTCCGAATTCTTTGGGGAATTCGACGGTGGTGACATCTCACCACCGTTGGATCAGGCGAGCGCACTATTTTACAACCCCACGGGAAATGCGCCGTATCTGCCAAGGACAAATTCCAACCCGGCCTACTCTCCAAACAACCGGAACCACCCAAACTTCAGTTACCGGCCGCCATTTCAGCCCTCACCGCCTCAGCAGCCGCAGCAACAAACTTATCAGCCGGCTAGGCCACAGCAGAATCAGATTCAGTAGCAACCATTTCAGCAGCAACCATTTCAGCAACAACCTCAGCAACAATCTTACGCCCCCAGGAATCAGCAGCCGTTCCAGCAGCAGCAGCAGTATGGCCAACAGAGGGCCGTCTCTCCGGTTGAGTCTCTCTTGACTCAATATATTACCAACCAGGAGAGGATCAACCAAAAGCTGGAAATGGGTCAGCGGACCCTCACGGACCAAGTAACCCAGCTGGGGTTACAAGTGGCGAACCTTGCAAGGTCACAAAACCAATTGCCGCCACAACCGGAGGTGAACCCGAGGGGAGCAACCCAAACATCGGCACTCGTGCACGAGCACACGAATGTGTCTGCTATCGTTCTGAGAAGCGGGACACAAATTCCTACTAGAGTGCCCCCTAGCAACCCGGAAGCACCATTGGTCGTTGAGAAACCGATCGAAAAATTAAATGACGCCGGCGCTTCGTCATCAAATCCTATGACTCCGGAGGGAGCCTCTGAAGAAGAGAAGAAGAAGGAGGAAGAGAGCACGAAAGTGTATAAACCCGTTGTGCCATTTCCACAACGGTTGGCTCAGGCAAAAATTGATGAGAAATATGGCAAGTTCTTCGCCATGGTCAAGGACCTAAGCCTGCAAATCCCCTTCCTAGAAGCAATCAAAACAATCCCCTCCTATGCAAAATTCTTGAAAGATTTGGTGACTAGAGGGTCAAGAAAGGAGAAAGTAGTGCTGACGGCGGAATGTAGCGCTCTTATTCAGAGGGCAAACCCGCCGAAGCTCAAGGACCCGGGGAGCTTCTCTATTCCTTGCACGATCGGGGCGGTGAAGATTCATCATGCACTCGTCGATCTAGGAGCGAGTGTTAGCTTGATGCCCTTGTCGATGTATAGAAGGATAGGAATGGGTGATTTGGAGCCCACCTGTATGACCCTACAACTAGCTGACCGGTCGGTCAAATATCCAGTGAGAGTTGTTGATGACCTCCCCGTAAATGTGAGAGGGGTGCATGTGCCTGTGGACTTTGTAGTCATGGACATGCCCGAAGACGCACACACCCCCATTATCCTGGGACGGCCTTTCATGGCCACTGCTGGCGTTCTAATAGATGTGAAGAGCGGAAAACTCTCTTTGAACGTCAGCGGAGAGAGAGTTGAGTTTGATCTGGGGTTGTCCATGAAGCACCCCGATCCCCCTGATGACCCTCGATGCAATTTGCTTGAGATAGAGGAAGAAAAAGCTGCAGAGGAGAGCTCCTGGGAGATTCTCCTGAGAAAACCCCCCCCCCCCCCCCCCCCGATGACTTGGGGGATTCAGAAGTTGGGAACGGCCCCAAGTACAAAGAAGCTGCTGGAAAACCGAGTGCAGCAAGAACGACCCCTCCCGGGTTCGCCAAAGCTCCTCCTGTGAGGAGAACAGGGAAAGAGCCCACGGACCTCACTAAAGACGAGGTCCGGATCCTGAAGAAGATGGCGGGAAGCGCCAACACCAAGGAAAAGCCCCCGGATCCCAAGAACAAGGGGAGGGTAGTCGAGCAAGTATTTTTCCAGCCGCTGACTACTCCAAGCGCCTTCAGCTCCAATGAGGAAGAGATGCCGAAATTTGGGCATCACCCGTATCAGCCACCATGAGCAACTCTTGCGGGCGTCGAGCCAACGACGTTAAACAAGTGTGCTTCATGGGAGGCAACCCATGTTCTAAACTTTTTTCTCCAATTTTTAGCGTTATTTTTTACTTTATTTTGTCTATTTTTATAAATAAAATCAGCCGCGAGAACATCCGTTCGGGGACTTAAACAAATCTATTGGTTTTTGCAGGAAAAAAAGCCCCAACCGATCGGGTGACAACTCACCCGATCGGTTGGGATGTATCAGATACATGCCGAGATCTGTCCCCATATGACCCGATCGGTTGAGTAATGAAGAGACCGGGTGGCAGACCGGGTGAGCTGGGGAGAACTCTCGGAAATTTTTGGGGAATATCAACCGATCGGTTGAGTTCGAGCGCGATCGGTTGACGTGACCGGGTGAGCAGCCTTAAGTTCTCGGGAAAATGAGTGGAGCGGCCAACCGATCAGTTGATAAGTCAACCGACCGGTTCGCCTGTAGCATTTCTTCGGCAAGATTTTCGACCTAACCGTCAACCGACCGGGTGACAAGTCACCCGATCGGTTCGACTTAAAACCCTATATAAACCCCCCGACACCCGCTCGTTTTCACCCTCGCCCGATCGTAATTTCCGCCGTCGTTTCGCCTTCCCCTCTTCCCCAACAACCGATCCTCACTCCCCCACGTCCTCTACTCCTCCATTACTCCCTCTCTCCACCTCCTCCATCAATTCCTCCATCATCTACACCCTCTCTCTCTCCTCCCATTCCGAATTTTTGACCTAATTTTTCCCCAAACCACACCCATCCGAAAATTCTTGCCGAAGGAGAACGCCGCGGCTCCACGCTACTCTCGCTGAACAGTGTGGGGGCATCTACGAGCAAGCTCCGCCATTCCGCTTGGGTACACTCGCTCCTAAGCTTATATTTATATATTTGCCCTATAAATTGTGCTTGCTCGTTTGCTTGTGTTAGTGTGCATCCACTGTTTTTACACTCATTCATACACGCACACTCGCACATGGCTAAAGATAAGGATAAGGGGAAGGGAATTATGCGGGAAGAGGAGCCGTCTCGAAAGAGACGAAAACAAACACGCCCCCTTCCCGTACATGTGCACTTACACTTGGCCCTCCTCCACCTATTATCCCCCCTGTGGACCCAATGTTGGGCCCGCATGGGTATATTTTTCGGAACCAGGAGCACAAAGATTTTTACCGTAGGCTTGATGCTCGAGGGCATCTATCCACTAAGTTCCCGCACGCACGTACACTTGTCGATCTCGGTGTCTTCACCGAGGTCGAATCTCTTTTCGCTAACTTAGGATGGTTGGCCTTTCTTAATGCACATGCCATATCCTACCCGGCACTCACACTCGAATTTCTCTCTACACTTGTTTGGGAGTCCGGGTCGATCATTAAATTCAGGGTGCGTAACCGTAGTGTCACCACAAATCTGAACACGATTAATGATATATTTGGTTTCCCCAATCTCGGGGATGATTCCATCCGACACTACGGGTACACACCCGAGTTTGATGTCGATCAATTCTGGTTCCGCCTCACTTTGATCCGTGACTATCCCCGAGGAAGGGCCAAGGCCTCCTCCATCATTCATCCCGTGTTTCGTTTAGCCCACAGGATCATTTCATCTGCATTCTTTCCTAGGGATGAGTCCGGTACTGTGACTATCCCTGACCTTTTTATCCTTAGGGCCATGACTTTTCCTTATGTCCGGGATGATGATGGAGTTAGCTTCAGGGCCCCTACCGTCCCCATCCATGGCAGCGATTGGCTTGTTTACAAGCTACTCGAGATCAGCCGGGCCGGTAAGGGGAAGTTTTGTTGCGGGGGCATCATCACGATCATCTGCTCTCACGCCCAATTCAATATTACCATCCCCGATAATCTTCCAGCTGCCGCAGGACCCTCACATCTTGATATTGATGTCCTGCGGCACATCCACATGATTAAACCCCGCTCGGATGGCCGCTTCATATTTCATTATGGCCACCCCCCAGCTCCTTACACCATTCTGCCCAACCCCGCTCTGATGACCCTTGCTCTCGTGGGAGATTGGACTTTTCCTCCTGATCCTGACTTCTTAGCTGGGTTGAATCTTCCTTTCTTTCCCGCAGATGCCCGCAGACCACCGTCCCCTGCCGCCCACTTAGGCGAGCAGGATATCCCTGCGTCTGTGGGAGATTTAGGGGCTGGCCCGAGTCGTCCTGTTTCTGCTCCGGGACTGATCACGTCTGAGCACCTCTTTGCGGCCATTTCTGGCCTTGTCTCCTGTGCCGGCATGACCACTGCTGTCGGCACTTCTTCGACCTTACCTGGCGGCACCACCTCTGCCTCGCGTCAGTCTACATCTTTTGGTCACCGTCAGGTATCTGCCCGTCTGGGGCTTAAGAGGGAGGTCGCTGCCCTTCGTGAGCTCGCCATGTCCTCTGCTTCCTCGGACCCATCGCCATCCTCCTTTCTTACTCACCCACGTTTCCTCGCACTTGAGAGGAACGTGGCCGTCATTCTCCGCCTTCTTACTCATATCCACGGACCACCTCCGCCTTCACCACCTCCACCTTCACCACCCCGGCGATCTTCTCCTCCACCCACCCACACTTCCCCACATGCATCACCCCCTTCACCACATTCTTCTCCTCCCTCTTCACATCCCATCCTGGCATCCACTTCGCCCCTCCCGACCACTTCCACCGCACCCACGCTACCTCCCTCCTCCTCCGTCACTCCATACGTGCGCCGGAGGAAATTGCCGGTGCGCTCCAGATCCCTCCCACCACCTCCCACTACTGTCACCACCGCATCTACTTCCTCCATTTCTATTCCTCTCACCACCGCCTTGATCGCCTACCTTCCACCACCACCCACCACCACCGACACTCCTCCCATTGTTCACACCACCACTGCCCCTATTCCTCCGCCTCATTCCCCACTTCTCAGCACGCCCCCAGCCTCCCCCGACCACCCATCCACACCCTCTTCCGAGGAGGACGAGGACTCACCTTCCCTTGCTTTCTGATTTCACCTCGTTTGTTTTTGACTCCCCCTTGCATATATCTGGATTACATCGATCATATCATTTCGCTAGCACTTTCTGGTCTAGCTTGGGGGACGTCTATTTTGGTGTGCTGTCGTGTTTTGTTTGTTTTTCTCATTTTGTGTGTGTGTGTTTCTTTTTCATTTTTGAGTGTCGTGCTTGTGTTTTTATTTTTCTTTTCATTTTGTTTGATTTTGATTCCGTTCTTTCTTTCTTTTTTAGTTTAATCTATAAGTTTTCCTGGTTTTCATTTCTTTTTGTGTCAGTGCGTATCCCCCCATCTTCATTGCCCTCCCGTACTCACTCATATTGCATTGAGGGCAATGCAAACTTCAGCTTGGGGGAGTCGCACTGTGTGCGTCGTTTGAGTCCTTCTTTTCGTTTATTTGAGTCGTTTTTCTCCGTGTTTTTCTTTTTCTTTCTTTCTTTTCTTCTTTTTTAGCTCTTTCTCCTAGAGATGAATCCTATGATGAATCGCCACAAAGTCACACACACCTAGCATTGCATCGATAATCACACTCACTAACCCTAGGATTTCGAGTCCTCTTGCATTTCACGCATCGTGGGTCCACTTAGCTTTTTGTGAGTCGTGTGTCGTGACTAGCATTTGGTATGCTTCTGCTTTGTGATTTTACTTTATATACCTGTCCAGGAATGACCCCTAGATTATCATGCTCCGATTTGAATATGCGGTATTTGTTTCCACTATATGCATGCTATATTTATATCGTATACTTCAATTCGCTTGCGTCGGGATTCCACAACTAAGGACTAGGATAACCCATTTAGCCTATGCTCTATCTAGCGAGAATAGTTTCCTTTGCCCGAGTGTTTAGATTTCGACTTCTTTTTTTGTTTTACTTGGTGCAAATCCCCTCGTCGTGTACCGTTCTCCCACTTGGGAGAGTACACATGTGTATAGCCAAAAACCCAAAAATCCAAAAAAAGGGAGAAAAGAAAAGAAAAATCCAAAAAGAAAAGAAAAGAAAAAAATGTGTATAGCCCAAAATCCAAAAAAAAAATACAAATGCCCAAAACCCAAAAAAATTTCCGTGTGAATATTTTTTCATACTTGCCAAGAATAAAGGGAAGGCGCGAATTTGCACCGAGTGTTCTTCTCCACATCATCTCAACCCCCATCGTTATCGAAAACACTTGGCTTAGGGACTTTTTAGCTAGTATCTAAGCTATAGTGGCGTGATTTTCTTAACCCTAGTTGTGGAGTCCCCGATGCATGATACGCTTCTATTCTCTCTCTTCTCATGCATGCTTGAGCTTATACTCACCGCTTAATTCAATTCGGATCGATATTTTGGGTCATATCTTGGATTTGTGTATATCGAGCCTCATAGCACATCGTAGAAAGCATCACCATTTGCTAGCACACGACCACGCTCACTCGCGCTTCACTACGTGGACCCCGACACTTATTTGGACTCGCTTTCCTAGGTTTAGTGGTGTGATTTGACGTTTGCTTGCTTGGTGTGTCGTTTTCGATTTTGGTGGCTCTGATGGACGATCTAGGGCTTAGAGTTTTCTTTTTCTTTCTTCCTCTCTATTTTTCCCTTCCGAGCTCCTACTCTCACTCGTCTTCCTCGAGGACGAGGAAGAGTTCAGCTTGGGGGATTTTGACGTGCGTTTATATTTCATATATTCACGCACGTTTTCTTTTGTGTTTCTCCGTGTTTTTCCGCCGTCTCTTATTCGTTTTCGTGTATTTTCCCGTTTTCTTTCACTTTTCTTTGTTTTTCCATGATTGCAGGGGATTGACCACGTAGGGGACGTTTAACGATGATATCCCAAGTCCCCGGAGCAACGGGAGAAGTCACGCGTGATCCAGGGGGTCGAACGCCAAAGAATTCATCTTTCAGCTCCTCACCCGATCGGTTGGTCATCTCCAACCGATCGGGTGATGCACGCGTGCACCACCCAGTCTCTGCCGCAGCTCACAAAGAAGCCACCCGACCGGTTCGCAGACCGGTTCAGCGGGGGCTGTTCTCTGTTTTCTCGAAGCAAAACACCAACCGATCGGGTGACTCTCACCCGATCGGTTCATCTGTAGCTGAAGAAGAAGAGCTGAAGACACGGACGTCGAACCGATCGATTCACCCGACTGCTCCAAGATCCAACCGGTCACTCAAGAACTCACCCGACCGGTTCATGTGATCGGGTGAAAGGTCGCCGTTTTCTGTTATTATTTTGTAACGGATCAACCGATTGGTTGACTTGTCAACCGATCGGTTGATGCGACGGTCTATAAATAGAACCCCTAGGGTTCCAGAAACGAGAGCTGTTATTTTTTTCTACTGTTTTATTTCCTTGTGACGGCTGTAATTGTTACTCTATTGTAAGTTTTCAGATCTTCCTAAAATTTTAGTATTGTCTTTATTACTCTATTACTTCCGCATTGCAATTGTCCGATTATGATTCCAACGGTTAAATTTCATTTAGATCGCTTTTTCATGAATTTTTGTGAGTAGTTCCCAAATCTGGGATTTTGGTGGAAACCCCTTCGGGGGCTCTTCCCGATGCATCCATAGGGTTAGGAAATCGATAGGGAGTAGGAATCTAACAGTTACACGGGGTGTTTCATTGTCATCGGCGGGAAAAAGACCGCCTTTGACCGTTGGGCCAAGGGGGAATAAACTTGGCGGTTGACTCCCTAGCCATAGCTCACACCCTTAGCGTAGACGCCGAATCCTAGCACGCGGGAGCGGCAGGATGAGACGTTGGGAGATATCGTTGCGGGCTTAGTGCTTCCGGGATCGATCAGTGTTAATGGACACGGGAGTGCCCACTGATCGAATCCGGGAAGTCCGGTGTATCATCCTGGGCACCGACCGGAATATCAGGCCCATGGGACGCCGGTACCACTTTCGGAGGCAACGTCTCACCATTAGACACTAATCCCGATCGCTATCCATACCCGTAGGCCGTATCGGCGAGAGTCTCTCGTCGGGTTGGAAACCAAAGTCCCGGGTTTTCTTTCTTGTTGTTCATACCCATTTATTTCCTTTCGTGACAACCATTCACCGGTTCGGGCTAGCTCGCCCCTCGGGGTGATTTAGGTCCTACCTGACCCAAGCACAACCTCGCCTCCCTGAGTTCGATATTCCTGCACCCTACACTAACCGTGAAACTTGCGGTAAACGACACCGCGCCGCTGCGACTCGAGCGGGGCACCGGTCAACAGGCACACGGATAAACCGGCATGAGTTTGCATTGAATCTGGTGGGCAGGAGTTTGCATTGAATCTGGTGTGCAAATGGCCAATAACAGATCAAAGGTTTACAGCGGTGAAGATATCAGATGACGGTGACATGGAGATTCTGTTTAGCTTGCGCGAAGTTCAACGATCAGTTGAAATATATGTGGAAAAAGAATTAATAATCAACACCAGCGTGAGTGAACCACATGGCACATTTGCTCGTATGCTGGATATTGGTAATGATTCGGCTGACTTTATGTCATATTCTCCAAATTAAGTGTACCAGCTTATAGAGAATATAGCGGGAGAAGGGTGTTCGTATAACCAACAAGAGGATACGTAAGTATAGAAATTTTTGAAGTAATAAATACGTTTATGTTATATTTGTATGAAGTAAATTCGATATGATAAACATTTCAATTATTCATATGACATTTGCAGTTGGAATGTTGTTGGACAAGGAGGTCATGCAAATGCAACTTACTCCACTTATATGCAAGGTCCATCTGTACCAGAGACGTTGCCCACGCAAGAAAATGTGATTCCTGAAGATATTGACAGACCCACATATATTGGAGCATCGACGTCTAAAGTGAGACATGTGGATGACGAAAGTGACGACACAGATAATGATGAACATTCTAATGTGGGGGAGGATAGCATGCATGTTGCTGTCGATCTAAATGCAGATGATACAATGGATACATCAATCTGTTGCAGACAATACAAATGTGCAGTTTGAAGAGCCATTGCCAGATGGAGAGGATGAGGAACAATGGGTAAACGCTACAATTATGAGTAATACCCAAGAAAGGCATATGCTAGAGCCAAGGCTTCCCAGCAGTATCGAAGTTTTCAACGTCGGTGATATGTATGATACAAAGATCGACTTGATAAAAGCAATAGGAATGGAGCATCGAGCATAATGTCTCATTTAGACCAATCAAGACAAACAAAACTTGTTATTCTGTGATATGTGGCTTGAATCATGAAGTGAATCCGCATACTCAAGATGAGGGGAGTGGGAATTGTCCTTGGAGGATTTATGCAGCGGTGGGAAAAAGAACAGCTGGGAGGTTCAAGATAACGAAAGTAGGTGATGAACACACATGCAACAATCCCACTCTAAATACTGATCATAGTCAAGCCACATCATCTTTCATAAGTTACAAAATTATGCCCCATGTGAAGACAAAGCTTGATATGACACCTGCAGAAATACAAGATGCCATTCATGCTATGTTACACATCAGAATATCATATCACAAAGCATGGATGGCTAGATAGATAGCTTTAGCGAGGATATTTTGGGATTGGGAGGAGTCATACAAGCGGCTCCCACAGTACTTAGAAGCCATCAAGGAAAGCAATCCTGAAACAGTGTATAAGATTACATATGAAACTATCGGGCCAAGAGTGGCACAGTTTACAGGAGTATTTTGGTCATTTGGACCATCAATTGAAGGGTTCAAACATTGCAGGCCGGTCCTAAGTATTGATGGCACACATTTATATGGGAAATATACAGGGTGCTTACCGGTGGCTACAGGCGTGGATGCAAAATGGAGGCATATTTCCGTTAGCATTTGCAGTAGTATCAGCTGAAAATGTAGAAAATTGGAAGTGGTTTTTCTGCTGCATCTATGAGTTGATACCGAGTGCCCGTAGAAACCGAACGATTACCTTCATTTTCGTAGAATGAAAGGTATTCCGAGAGCACTACGAGAGGGATGGCCAGGTTCTAGACACCATAGGTATTGTCTACGACATATTATTGCAAATTTCACATCGAAAGAATACCAAATAGCTACATTGGAAAATCACTTATGGGAAGCTGGAAATGCATCAGACTTGATGACATATAATTTTTTTCATGCAAAGATTAGAAAAGAATCTATTGCAGCTGATGATTGGGTTACTGCAAACTTGGGGCAGACACAAAAAGCTTGGGGAAACACGAAGATGGCGGTAGATGCTACTGTATAATGACAACCAATTGTTCGGCGAGCTTCAATGTGATTCTTAAAGGAGCTAGAGCGCTTCCGATACAATCGTTGATTGCAATAACCTTTCATAGGTTAAACATGTATTTCTATCATCGGCGGCTTGATGGACTCCGTTGGACGACCACTTTCACCCCAAAAACTGAGATCATTATTGGTGCACGTGTGCAAGCAGCCCGGTGTTGCTACATCACAAGATTTGGTGACTTTGAGTGGCAGGTGATGGATACAGATGCACAATCATATACCATGACAATAGAAGGAGACCGTTGCACATGTACGTGCAATATTCCTATGCTTCAGCATATGCCTTGTGTCAATGTGATTGCCGCAACGTCAAGACAGCAATATGGTGCCAACATATCATATTGGCCATTTTGTTCACCATAGTATAGTGTGAGTAAATATCAACTGTCATATATCCCAGAATTTCACCCCATACCTGATGAAAGGTACTGGAAGGAGTGGGATGGTCCCAGTTTAATTCCTCCAGAATAAAGAAGACAGCTCGGTCGGCTAAGATCGACACGGATTCAGGGAGAAATGGATCGTCCATGTGAGGGAAGCAGGCAGAATAGATGCACCAACTGTCATCAGCTCGGTCATAAGAAATCACGTTGCCAAAATCCTCTACGCACATCATCGTATGTTCTTTTTCACATTTCATGTTTAGTATGTGTGAAAATACCTGTGTACTAACTTCAGCCAATGTTGTAGGGCTCCATCGCATCGAGGAGGCGGTTCACGTGACTAAAGCAATATAATGCATCCGACTGAAGAAATTCACCGTCGCATATTATTTGAAATTTATGTATCTTATATTTGACTTTTATAGGAATATATAAGATATATGTAATGGATCCGACGTGATATATATGATGGATATGCGATATATGTAAAACCTTATATACTTTTGGCATGAAATCGGATATATGTGATATATGTATCTTATTTACTTTTCGGATGAAATGCAACTTTCTTGATATATGTGTGATATATGCGATAATGTGATGGATATGCGATATGTGATGGATATGTGTGAATGGGATGAGATGTGGCAATGGGAAAAGATCGGGAAGAGCAGTTTGGGGGTGGCAGCAGCTGATTGCACAATATCAATGCAATCTGCAAGCTGCACTGATTACATGCGTAGGCTCTAACATATCAAGCTCGTTTATATAAAAATCCAGTTGCCGCTGAGGATTTTCTCTGAATGATAATCGCACATTCCACCTGCACCCTAAATACATGGTGCCATCCAATATGTCTTGGGAGTAAGTCGGCCTGCCTATATGCAATCTCTCCCATGACCATACCTATGAATATGAATTTGTTAGTGACTGTTACTATATAAAAAAATATTACAATGACCTTAAGTTTCAAATTGTATACATGCAACAAGGTGGAGCATGCGTATAACCCAGTTGTTTCCCTTCTTGCCACCTTACTTAGCTCTGAGTACAGGTGAACAAGCACAGCGCTACCACATGAATAATCTCTAATAGTCTCTATATGCTACATCTTTGTCAGACATGTGAGATGCGCCGAACCTTTACTTGGATCTGGCACCAATAATGTGCCTATCAAAATATGCCCGAGTATATTGCCGAATCTCCTCAGAGGTGGCTTCTTCAGGCAACTCCATAAACGTCTCTCGCAACCAGCTCAGTTTTACCTTAGCTCCTTGGTTTTCTGTGGATGCCTGTCCAAGGAGCCGCTCCATCAAATCCGCCCAATTGGGCCGGCTTGGCATTCTCCATATGGGAATGCCCTCAACAGGAAGGCCGTGATGACTGACACGTCATGCAATGTGATCGTTATCTCACCTTGGCGGAGATGGAAGGTATTAGTCTCGGGCCTCCATCTATCCACCAATGCAGAAAGTAACACCCAATCCAACCGTATCCACTTCAACCTCGCACATACGTCTAGCTTGGCAATTTCCATGTAGTGTGCTGCACGCTCATCTAAAACCCATGCGGTATGTTTCCTCGTGTGATCCACTACTAATATAATATCCTCCTGCAACCAATAAATACAGAATGTTAATATACTTCTACTTCATGAAAGATTACGAAGACAGATACATTACGTAAAATATTAATTCACTAGTTTTGTTCATACCTGCCCTGGCCGTATATGTGCTGAACGGTGTCGTGCCTGATCATACAAGACCGAATCTGAAACGGGTCCCGGGTCCATATCTGCTAATATATATATATATATATATATATATATATATATATATATATATATATGTTGTATATGAGTTGTCTTCTGAGGATGTATGATCCCTACTAGGTACTTTGCCTTTTCATAGAGAGACTTATTTTCCCGTTTTTAGACTCTTTTTTTTTCTTTCTTTTTTTTTACCTAACTCCTACACGCTTCAGACTTTTCAGGCCACTAGCTTACCATCTTAGATGGTGCCAGGTGTATTTTGACTGCCTGCCATTTTGGCATTAGGACCGGGCTTTAGATGCTCCTAACGGCTGATTGACGCCTAAACGGAGACTTTTTAGGCCTATTCCCTATATGTTTTTCACATGGCATTCAAAATAATGATGTTTGACATCACTAAGTATGAAGAAAGCATGCGCATAGGTTTAGGAACAAAGTAAGAAGAACGTTGATGAACAAGATTTTGCTTGAAGATTAACTGAATCACGGGGCAACGTCATGCACCATCTTTGAATGGCAGAGCGGTCGCAGGATTCAATTAGCCAAAAAGCAAATGGACAAGGATGTACAGATTTTTTGAAAAACAGAACTTTTTTATTTGGGAAGATTAGCCATCTCTACTACTAGGGTTTTTCCCTTTCGGGAAATTCCCTTACAAAGAACTAAGAACTAAAAAGGAGAAGGAACTTACAAGGAGGCCGAGGCCTTCACCTTCTGAAGTACAAGACTGAATAAAGGTACAGACAGACTCTCTTTCTCACAGATTTACAAGGATATTGCTTCTTCTTCGTAAAATTTTTTCGCTGGATGACAATTTAGGAAAAGACGAACGAAAAGACGAAACTTTGATTTATATGGATCTAGTTTTTTAAAGGCCTCTGTCAATTTATCTACGTCTGTTGATATTGTCGAAGGAGCTTTTGTTAATATTGCTAATTGGTTTTCTATTCTTTTATATTGGTTTTCTAATTTTTCTAGGTTCTGTTGTAGAATCGTCTGACTAGTTTTTATATAGTCTAAATTTTTTGTTACGTCTGTTAATATTATATATATATATATATATATATAATATATATATATATATATATATATAATATATATATATATATATATACACACACACACTAGTCATAACCCGTGCCCGCGGGCACGGTTCATTTAACATTTCATCGACAAATTTTTGTTCCCCGAAAAATTATTTACACAGCCAAAATTAAACAGAACAATAAATTAGCGTAAAAATATTTAGTGGCACGGGCACCTTCGGCACGGGCGTCTTCGGCGTGGAACATCAAATTCGGCGTCGAACAACAAATTTGGCGCCCGGTCCTTCGGCGCATAACAACAAATCTTTGTAAAAAAATTGCGCGGGCGACTTAGGCGCAGAACAACGGAACAACAAATTCGACGTCGAACAACAAATTTAGCACCCGCGCCTTTTGCGCAGAACAACAAATCTTTGTAATAACAAATTCGGCGCCCGCGCCTTTGGCCCAGAACAATGGAACAACAAATTCGGCGTCGAACAACAAATTTGGCGCCCGCGCCTTTGGCGCAGAACAACAAATATGTAAAAAAAAATTTAGCTGGCGCCGAAGACAACAAACATCAATGTATTTTTACGCTAACTTGTCGTTCCGCTAAATTGTTTTACGCTAAATTTTTTATTTTGTTTAATTTAATGGATCATGATTCTCCACAATCTTTCCCATGGCACTTTTAATTTCAAAGTTTAGGTTTCCAATGCACTTTTTCTTCCAAATTTAATCTCCACAATATTTCCCAATGCACTTTTCCCCCAAATTTAATTTCCACACTCTTTTCCAAGGCACTTCTAATTTCAAAGTTTATATTCCCAAGGCATTTTCCCCCAACAATTTTCACAAAATCCAATCTCAACCATTGATTTATCAAGATCAAATCTCAGCCACTCTTTATCTTGTCCTAGTCAGCCCTAGAATTCAAAAATCGTTGTCAAATGTATAATAGATAGATAGATAGATAGATAGATAGATAGATATATATAGATATATATATATATATATATATATATATATATATATATATATATATATATATATATATATATATATATATATATATATATATATATATATATATATATATATATATATATATATATATATATAAGATAAAGAACATAACTCATTGAAATTTGATATTATATATGTTGGTAGTATATTTGAGGTTATGATATGCATTTTAGATTTAAAAAATGTTGCATCTGAATGTTAAAATATTATGACTGCCATTTTAAATTCTTACCCAAAATTCTTGCCATACATTGAACAATGAAGCCATATGTCACACAATTGCCTCCTACATTGGCTATGGAGGAATCCTACAACAAGTTAATCATGTATATTAAATTCAATAGAATATTTTATGATCATTTAGCTACTGCACATGAATTTGATCTCTACAACGAAGAACAATCATTTCATCTCATTATTTTCAACCCAATATCAAATTTGACTAAAAATATGTATTTCCTAAAGCATAAACAACACCAAAATCTACTTGAGAGTGTGAGATGTTTACTTGAGAGAGTTGGAGCCTTCAACGAACGAAAGGACGTTGAAAATCGCTAGGGCAGCCGCACGGTTTGAAAATAACGAATGACAGAAAGTTTAGAAAGGGCAGTCGTGCGGCTGTGCTTAGTTTCAGATTGGATGCGGTTTCGCGGTTTGAAATCGCGTCCAGTCTAAAAAGTCGTCTCCACACGCTAGCCAAGACTTGGTCGGTTTTCGTAATAAGCTTAGTTGGTCGATTTTATTAATATTTTTAAAAATTTAGCTTGATGCAAAAATCGTCCACAGAATGAAGCTTACACGCGCAAAGACACGTGGCAAGAGACCAAGCAGTGGCTTCCCCCGTACTACCCCACTCTAATGCCGTTTAGTCCTCCCACTATCAACCCCCCAATTCAAACCTCCTCGACCGGCTTCGCTTCCCTCTCACAAAACCCCTTCAAAACCCTAGCGTCGAATGAAGTACGAGCGGAGGCTCATCGCCGCGGCGGAGCTCGTCCTCGCCGGCGACCGCCGTGCCGAGGGGGACCCACTACTAGACCCCGCGGACCTCCGGGTCACGGCGACCCTCAAACCTCATCAGATCGAAGGGGTCTCGTGGCTCGCACGGAGATACGATCTCGGTGTCAACGTCATCCTCGGTCAGTATTTCGTCTCTTCTTCCAATATATTTCAGCTTCCTATCTGTGTTCGTATTCATTCGGTCTTTGTCTGCTCGCAGGAGACGAGGTCGGGTTGTTCTTCTCTCCAGAACTTACTAGTGATCTATCCATTCTCTTGTTTTTTTCGATTGAATGATTTCTCTTATTAGCGTGTGGTCGCTTCCTATTTGTTGCTTTACAGAAGAATATATTGATTACTCTGGGCAGAACCCTAGGGCATTTCAAGAAATTATTTTGCCGAAATTATTGTTGTCTGTTTCTCCGCTCGTGGAACATGGGATAGCATGCTAATAGCCATGAAACATGCTTAGCTATCTACTTTGCTTTCTTGATGTAAGAATAGTCAGACCTGAAACAAAAATTGAATTGTTTTAACAACCTTTTCCACCAGCAAACTGAAAGCTATAATTGAACACATACTTGGATAATTTTGTTCCTAACTGCATGTAAATTCAAAAATCAGGAATTTGTTGGGATATTCATGTGTGAGAATAGACTCGTGTATGAAAGAACAGAAAGAGTGATGGGCTCAAATGAAAAGCTGGGGTCGAAACATATCAATTTTAGCTTTTGTGTTAAATTGGCCACAGTAAATTCCTAACAGGTGCTAATAAATAGAATCATTTGTGTGTGTTTTCCATATGATAGGAGAAAAACAAGCTGACACACTCCCTGTTTAATCTCTCACCATCTCTTGCTCCAGGTACATGAGAACACAAATCCCCATACGAGCTAACTTATGAGAGCATATATAATGTTAAAAGAAGCCGTAGCACTACTTGTCATTAAGTTGCATCCCACACATCTAACTGGAGCTAAATGGACGGGGCCATAGGCCCAAGCCCAATAATGAACTTCTTGCGGTGCTTCGAGCGTAACCGGATACAAAATTCCCTGGATGCTTAACCGGATGCGAGCCATAATTCTAACAATCTCTACACTGTCTCGCATCCGTTGAGCTACATAACCTGAAAAATACTTTGCTTCTATTGCCATCTCACTTTGTAGACAATACCGCACACGCATCATACTCCACATCCGAGGAACATCCTGTAGATTTATAATTGTCTCTAACGAGCATGCATGATTACTTCTTATGTTTTTATATTAGAGAGCCGTGATGACTATACCGTGCTTCACCAAAGTCAAAACACCAAGATCACAAAGCACACTTGATCACTTCACTTATCATATTCCATATTGATTCAAAACACCATGATTAACTTCATAGAGAAATTAGGCAGGTGTACAAACATTATGCGCTACACTATGCTTGAAGCAAATCAACATCTATCAAACATGAGGCTGCATCGTTGCAACTCACCTATCCCATCACTCAACATCCCAATCAACTCGACCTTTGCTCATTCTATTTGATCATCATCGAACTCGCATCAATCTCCAAATAATTGTTCCATGCAATGAAATTTACCTAATCCGCATTTGTTGTCGCATACAAAGTATCGAAACACAAAATGTTTTGACTCTTGGATCATGGTAGTAGGCCTCTAATTTATCAATCTAGACCCGGAAAGGTCGACTCAATCTTGTTCATCCAATTATCGAACCATTATGCTTCTTGTTCGCTTTCTAAATAGCAGAAACACTTATCTTTTCCCATTGAGCATTTCTCTAACCAAGTTAGGTTTTTAGGGACAAATAATGGTTGAAGGAGGCATTTTGAAATAACATCGAATATATTTAAATGTAAACGGTCACTGTTATCATGGATTGTGCTATGGTAAATGTCAACTGTTTGACATAGAGGGTGGGCACACTGAATCCTTTTTATAATTTTCTTCACCAATCATCTATTTTTTTCTTTTCATGTACCATCAACTCATCGAGAACATAGATACAGATACATGTGTGAGTATCGGTACTTGTACAAATACAATATGAACAGTATGGTATGTGGACATGCCAATATAGATATTATAGTATATTATTATATACGCATACACACAATAAATAAGAAGTAAAAAAGGGGTACTAAATAATATAAGTTTTAAATTCATTATTAAATAAGTTCTAAGAAGTGTAGACACGGACATGGGGATGCGATGAGAATGTACATAAATACGAGATTAGGGGTGAGCATGAAGTTAGTCAATTTTCAAACCAAACCGACTAGTTCAGTTTGGGTTCGAGTAACGATCTGGTTTAGTTTGTGTTCATGTAGTGTTGGTCCTATCTTCGGTTTGATGTTCAATCACTCACAATGGAACCAAACCCACTGAATGAAACCGATTAGCATCATAATGTATATGCATGTATATGCATGTGTGTGTGCACACACTAACCTATTGAACCATATTCAACACTTATTTTCTTTTTTCATGCTGACTGTCATATCTTCTTCGTATCCATATCAGTCGTTTGATTCCGCTCTCCCATCTCCCAAACTCTTATCTTCTAACCATTTTATCAGATCTATTTCTCATCCCTTGTAGTGTTAAATCAGTGTCAAATCAGTGTCATCCATCTACAGTAGTCTTCTACCTCGTTACCAGCAGTCCTATATCAGATCATATTCAGTGTCTTCTGCCTTGTTACTAGCAGTCCTTGATCAGATCATATTCAAGAAACATCGATTAGAATTAAGATAGCAGTCCTTGATCAGATCATATTCAAGAAACATCGATTAGAATTAAGAAGTCATCATTACTACAAACTGACCATAGCTTAAACTAACCATAGCTTAATCCAGATCTACATGGTAATATTTTCTTTGATGTACCCAAAGCCCACTTGTAGTTTTATTGTTCATCAATGATAAAATTTTCATCCTTCGTGAGTTGGATGAATATTTTGACGTTGTGGGTCAGCTGCGTGTTTGGTGAAGGTTTTTTGGTAAGAAAAAATATAATTTTTTGTAGATTTGAATAACATTTTAGTAAGAAAGAAATGATCTTTTGTGGGTTTGATATGTCTATGCTTTGATCATTGAATCTTTCAACTTGTAATCATTATGCATAAATGATATTAATATTAGATTCAAGTCAACTTTCCATAGTCTGATGGAGCTCATGGTAATTGTAGAAGGAATGGATTTCATGAGAGACGTTTTTATATGAGTGAGAATACTTTTAACAACTAAGAAATTTTAATCTTGATGATTATATGATGTAATTGGTTTTTCTTGAATGGAGGAAGCAATCAATGCAAAATCATCAACAAGACATGTTAGTTTTCAGTTAAGTGATATTTTCTAAAAAATGGATGGCTTAGCAACTGATTTTTAATATCAGAGGTTGAAGAGGTTGAACAAGTGGCATGTTTGCCTAAATAATGGTTCTTATTCCCTTTTGGGCCGGAGGTCCAAACTGAACTCGACTGACCATAACCGAACCAAAAAGTCATTTTAGTTCCTGTTATCTTCGTGACCCTTAGTTGGTTTGATCAGTTTGGATGCAATCCATTGGTCAATTCAGTTTGGTTTTGCAGAATTCCTTCCAAACCGACCGAACCAAACTGAGGCTAACCCTGCATGGGATGAAGATGACACAAAAATGCGTTGATGATAAAAATTCTTAAAAATACATGATATATGAAAAAACACTAAAATATACATAGCCATGAGAGTGAGTGTGTAGATATATGCACTCATGTCCATGCATATGAAAGTATAAAGACAATCTGATTGTATATTACATGTAATGATTATAACTTATTACACATTTTCATGATTTTAGAGAAGAATTAGTCATTAGCTCTTCAACTTCTTATATAGCAGGTAAATGTAACTTGATTCTTCTCTCAAACATACATAAAAGCATTATAGTTTTAATCATTTTTACAACATTTTTTCACCGAGTATAGTCATTCGTATATAAATATAGTTAAATAACCATGGCAACCATAAAGGAACATGCTATTTGAAGTGTGCAGGCTATGTAAACATGTCTCCAAATTTTTGCAGAGTGTTCTGAACTAAAAAATATAGTATATAATCTACAACACATTTGAAAAGTGTCAGACACACTTCCAAGGAGTGTCCAAGGAAGTATCTGTGTATGGCTTTGTGATAGAAGTATTTGTGTTACCATGCTGCCCGCAACAAATCCCCGCAAATCTTGTCACTTGCCATGTAAAAAACCATATCATATGAAGTCAAACTCCTTTGATGTTTGGTGTTCGATGTTCTGCGTCTAATAGCAAGTCATTAAACAATATATCTTCTCTTTCATATCATTTGTAGGATAAAGTAGATTTTCGATCCGAACCTAGTCGAGCTACACCTTCGATGTTGGCTACTATATGCACCCCTCTTTAGCATCGATCATGCATAACCACTTATTAATTATGCGCTTAACACTAGCATCACTAGCACTACAATTGGTCACACCTCCATTACAACCACCATGCCTTCGAGTGTTGCCATTGTGCTCCACTACACGTAGCCTCATGTCCATCGTTGCTTATGCAATGTACGTCCCCACACTTAAACCCCAGTCTCAATTAGTTCTAATCATCATTGTAGGTAACAAATCTTTCTTTGTTTCTTCCTTATCATGTCGCCAGAGCTAACTGCATACTTCATATGATTAATTCCTGTTGATTATTGACTTCTTCCTACTTGGTTTTGATTATGAGCAAACATAAATACTTGTGACTAATCCCCTCCATGCAGTTAATTCATTGCATAATTAAATCATGAAGATTAAATTGCAAAGAATGCAATCAAGCTCAAGCTCAAGCAAAGATCAATCAAGGCTCAAAGAGATGATTGGGTGATCAAGACTAAGCAAAGAAGACTCAAAGACTTCAAGTTCAATCAAAAGAAAGAGAAGAAGCCAAACTCATTATAAATCTTTTTCTTCTTTTATTTTCTTTCTCTTAGAATGTAGCCTTGAAGTAGAGTAAATTTGGAGCAAACACACTTCACTCATTCTATCCTAGAAACCCTTAGAATTCATTTCCTTGGGCTCTAAATTACAAAACCCTTTGATGTGCATTCTGTTTGTCTGACAGCCGACTGCTGCTCAAAAGTCAGGCGACTGTCTCTTGACAGGCGCATGTGTTTTGTTCTGCAGTCGCCTGAAATGCACACACTAAAGCTAGGTTTTTAGGCGTTTACTCTTAACTTCTAAACATGTGACCGCTGTACAAAGTACAGACGCATGTCTATAGATCAGGTGCCTGTTCATCTTGCCCAAGTTATCCAAATTTGTCAACTTTCGCACTTGTGTTTTCAGGTGCTGTACGTTGGTTTTACAGGTACTTGCCCATGGCATAGCCGTCTGCATTTTCCACTACAGTCGCCTGTCCATCCCTTGCCCAAATTCTTCTTTTTGGCAAGTTAAATACTTGTACACACATGCACGAAACGTTGTTTTCTAGTCGCATGCCCATGGCACAAGCGCCTGTGGATAACACATCAGTTGCTTGTCCTTTGATTACCCAGATTCTTGAATTTGTTAACTTACGTACTTCTGCCACATAGACACAGATGTCTGACATTGATTTCACAGGCGTTTGCTTGTTTTCAGGCATTTGGCAAACCTTCATCATTCACCTGTCATACGTGATAAATTATCGTTTGAATTCTCACCTATCCTCTGGCACAGTATAGCAGGCGCATGTTGATCCTTCATCGGTTGCCTGTTCTGGCTGTTAAATTAATCCGTTGGCTGTTGTGAGAGGGATTTTGAAAGGGGTTTTGGGTAATCTGTTAGGGGCTTTGAGAGAGCTTATAATTAGGCCTTTTATTGTTCCATTGGAGAACGTCTTGGAACCCTTAGACATTCATTGATTCATCTCTCAAGCTCTCTCAAGCTCAAGCTCTTAAGTTCTACTTTTCTCTTGCTCTCTTGCTCACCAACCTAGAATCCATTCCATATCTTCTAGGCATTTGGTAGTGACAAGCTGAGGTGATCCTCTCTTCCTTGAAGAGACCACAACACACTCCACACTCTTGCACCTTCATGTTCTACTTCAATGCATAAGTGTTTGTAAGTGTGTATTTCAATTTCATAACTCTTTCGTTAAATTGGGGGTTTTACTCTCGGTTTGTGAGAGCATTTACTTGATCCCAAGTTGTGGGAATCAATGTCATCAATCTTGTGTATTGATTACACTTGTAGGGTTGTTACAAGTGCGTTGAAAGGAAAACTCAAGTTAGAGTTTTAGCTTGATATCTAGGTGGTATCTCGGGTGGTAGAGACGTATGATTACCGTGAACAAGTTGTGTTTGACTTGGGTAATCCGAACCCATGAACATATTGTGTTTGCTTGTTCTAACTGTTGTTTCTTGTTAATTCCGCATTGTTGGTTGGTTAAGATTTTAATTAGGCGTAATTTCTTCCTTAATTTTATAAACACTATTCAACTCAAATTCTAGTGTTTTCCTCATAGCACATGGTCCTTACAATTCCTTCGGTTGTAAGTGTGCCTTGTCGTGTCTTTCTTGGCCAAGACCAAGCATGATCAATGCAAAATTAGTTAGGTATATGTACGACCTAAAGTCCATATGATCCTAGAACTATTGATACCTAAAGCCCATATGATCCTAGAACTATGGATTCAAGTATTGATCACTTCATTGAGCCAACCCATATGTCGCAATAACCCCACACACATGCGTATATGATGCTGTCCCATTCATGCTGAATTCGGGCTTTTTATTTGATACTATGTTTTTTTACTTTGTGCCTATTAAACTAACCCATTTACATACAAATATTTTTTCAAAATGTTTAAAACCATAAGCTACAAAAATAAGAAAAATAACCATAAAAGTAATTGACCATCTTGCAAAATAGGATCATGATAGGTCTGCAATTTTGACCCTTTAGGGGCGTTTACGTAATTTTTGGATTTCTAGGGGCATTTTCATAATTTTCAGTTTGGGGGTATTTTTTGTACTTCTATATTTTCAGTTTATTATATATAGGGGCTAAAGGGGATTGGTGATTCTTATGCTTGATTATTGTGAGAAACTTCATAGAGGTTGAGATTTCCATCTTTTATTAGAGAGCGCGGACCCATCTCGAATCGGCGGCTTGGAAGAGCGAGATCCTCTCGAGAGGTCTCAACTTTTATTTTGTATTCCTTTTATTTAAGTTTATCCTCAATAAAGTTACAATCTTTTCCTCCAAATCTTCTTTCTAACCCTACACCCTAAAAATCTCTCCTTTCCATAAAAAATAATCTTTTCTACAAAAAAACACTAGAAAATCCCATCAAGTGGGAATCAAAGCGCAGATCTTGATGGTGGAAACTTACGAGGATTCACATCAACCGTCAATGCAGCGGCAAAGCAAAACGTTTGATGCCATCATGCAAACTCTAGCACAAATATCACAACAAATTTCGAATATCGCGACGACTAAGCAATTCGACGGGGTTGAAAGCCTTAACCTAGGGTGAAAGATGGCGGCTTTGGCGAAGGGAAAGGGAAAGATGATGGAATACGAAGAAGGGTTGCTCTCCGATATTGATGACTATAACGTGGACGACAAGGATGATCCCATGAAGGGCGAAAACCCTAGCCGACTTTTTCGGAGGCTGCTGCAGGGCTGCCCATCTTCTGTAGAAGGCCCGCGGGTTGCCGCGGCCCTGCAGGTGATCGACAGCCCCCTGCAAGGCTGTCGCAGCCCCGACAGCCCCATGCAAGTGGCCGACAACCCATTGTAGGTCCCGACAGGCCTCTCACGGGCCTTTGGTGGCTTGCAAGGGGCTTGCCGAGCCTTGGTAAGAGCATCTGGGGCCCTGCAACATCTGGGAGACTTGCCGAGTCCTCGATGATTTTCAGTGGCTTTTAGGACCTAGGACCTGAGGATGACGTGAAAGATCTTCAGAGGCTCCATGGACCATGGTATTCAGTCGGACGACCTCTTGAGCTTCAACAATCATATTTTGAGTGCGGAGGAATTTCCGAAAAGCTTGATGGCTACCTTGATTTTCTTCCGGACGTCGCGGTGGACGGGGGAGACCTTGGATGGCCCTACGACGGCAGAAGAGCATCATACGGCTTCGGCAAGGCCAGGAGACATCCTCAGGAAGGTGGCGATCCTTTAAAGAGCCATGCTAAAGGCGATGGAGATCAATCCTATCACGTTAACCCATGAGGAGACATGCAACCCACGTGGAGCGGATGGCCCACACATTCCACGTACCACTTGGAGGACAAGCGTTTTTCGGGGACAGAGTAATGATAGGTCTGCAATTTTGGCCCTTTAGGGGCGTTTTCGTAATTTTCGGTTTTCTAGGGGCATTTTCGTAATTATCAGTTTTAGGAGTCTTTTTTGTAATTTTATATTTTTTAGTTTATTATAAATAGGGGCTAGGATGGATTGTGGATTCTTATGCTAGATTATTGTGAGAAACTTCGTATATGTTGAGATTTCCCACTTTTATTGGAGAGCGCGGCCCCAATTGAATCAGCGGCTTGGGAGAGCGGGATTCTCTCGAAAGGTCTCAACTTTATCTTGTATCCCATTTATTTCAGTTTATCTTCAACAAAGTTATAATTTCCCCCCCAAATCCATCTTTCTAACCCTAAAAATTCCATTTCCCTCAAAAAAATCTCCTCCAAAAATCATCTTTTCAACATAAAAACCCTAGAAAATCCTAGCAGATTACCATAGAATTAATTTGCTTGTAGTAAATAATAACCACAAACAAGTGTATGTTGATTTTAAGTTATTATGAAAAATGTTCAATTCCATTGTGTTTCAAGGAGGTAGACAATTGGCTTATAATTAGATACTTGTTTGAATTGAGGCATTTGGTTATATTTCTAAAGTTTTAAATATAAGATGTTTTAAATGCAAAGATTAGATGGATTAATAGGACTTCTAAACATATTAAGAGTCAGATAGATTAGGAAGATTATAATAAGATCTTTAAACATATTAAGCACTAATGTTTCTTTATACTGTTGCACCCTATTTTGGGAAAAATAAAAGGGACAACATTTGCTTTTAAAACTAAGTTAAATTGATCACAGAACTATATTAATTAATACTTGACTAGCTAGTGAGTTATATAGACATTCACATGTAATTAGACTAATATTAGTGTAAATTATTCATAATTAGATTTATAAAAAAATATATACAAATGACATATCCATGCATGGATCTCCATTTAAGCCCTGAATAGGCACATATTGTGCTGTTTCTTGCTGGATGGGGATAAGCTCAAGTGTAACACAATTTTTAGGCTTTCATTTTAAAGCACAGTCATGAACAATGACACAAATTGTAGCATCCATGTACCATATTTTTTGTATTGAGCCACTAATTTGTTGGCAGTAGGTCAGCTCAAATCCACAACCAACTCTATGTCTTCACTTTGTGAACTCGAAGCCTGATTCTGAGATAATTGGCTTTGATACCACTTGTTAGCACTTGTGAATTCACTCAAGCCTTCAATTCTTCATGTGCCTTAACATTTGCTCTGATACCATTTATGTGAATTTCTTCTAGCTTCGCGGGGTTTAAATTGAACCTTAAAGAAAGGTCAAGATCCAATTCAACCCAAAAGCTTAAACTATTTGGTATTGGCTCTATATTTTCATTTAAGAATGCAAGGATGCATATATGTATAAGTGGTTTTGTGTAAAGTGTGTAAACTATATATACAATATGAGGGTAAGAGAGAACTTTCTTTAACTCCTCTTCCAAAGTTTTCTTTACTCCAGTTATCATGATATCAGACCCAAAATCCAAAACCAAATCCCAATTTTAACCCTAAACCTTAATTGTCTCACTCAAAGTTTGCCTACTCAGAGTTAACTTAAAATTTGCATACTTAGAATTATCATTATCAACAAATGACCAATTCCAACACCAAGCAATGTCCTCATCATAATCATCATCATCAACCTCCGTGACACTACCATTTACGATATCAATATGATCTTGCTGTTGGTTTTTAATCTTACCTAAATCTGGCCTCATGGTAGTGTTTTAATCTCGGTCACACCTTATCATATATCAATGTGACATTGTTGGCCATTTTTATGACCATTGTCTGCTCATGTCAGTGGTTTGATATTACCGTCTACATCTCGATCTCATTGCCATTGTTCACCCTCTTCTGACCTCTTCTTCCATACTTGCTCCCATGTTTACCGTCTACATCTCGATCTCATTGCCATTGTTCACCCTCTTCTGACCTCTTCTTCCATACTTGCTCCCATGTGTGCGTTACGTAGCTCAATTTTTGTTGACCTTATCATCTTCGTCACCTCCTGTCCAACCTCTTCATCGTTTTCCTTTTCTCTTTTGGATCTTTTTTCTTTTTAGTTCTTTACAGATTTTGAAGTAGTGATGTAAAAAATAATTTGGTAAACATAATATAAAAGTTTTAGTTTTGATAGGTTATTTAAGTTCATTGTGTTATGTTGATATTTTGATGTATTTATTTGATCTTGAGGAAGGATCACAGTTGATTGGTAGATGTTTTTGTTGGATTCCAGGGGAGGGTTATGGGTTGTTGGTATGTATTAGATCCCAAGGAAAGACCTTAGGTGTTTTGAGGTTGGACCATGTCGTCCTTAAGGAGGACATTGGAGAGCTTAATTTAGGAGGATCGTGTTTGATATATTTGTTTAGAGGTGATCATGAGAAAGATGGAGGAGGCAAAGCCTATCAGTTAAACATTAGTTTTTTTCACATACAAAAAACCAAACTAAACTGGACTACTTTCTTACCGTGAAAAGGATGAGTGGAAGGGACTAGTAAGGATCAATATGGTAGGTAAAGATGAGAAGAAGCACTTGATATGTTCCAACTAAATTAGTTACTTCACACTGGATTACGGATGATAACCAGGTCTATACGTAGCTACTGAACTCGATGGAGCATGATATACAAGATCTGTTGTTGCACTCGTAGAGTTGTGGCAGTATTTAGAGTGCTTTATTTGGAGTAAAACAATTTGAATAGAGCATAGGATGTGCCTGTTAGGATCCAAGATAAAAAGACAATTTTTATAGAGAAATCAAAGCAATAACAAGATAATTGAGCGCAAAAGAGGTGTGCTCTCCTCCCAAGACGCCGAAGAGGACGTCCGCACTCGTTTAATCTAAGATCTAAACTAAGGACGCTCAATAGAAAATATCAAATATCAAGCATAAGAAATAAGTGACGGCTACCCCCTTTATATAATAAGAATTTGGGCAAAGGGGGGTCGGCGGCTAGTAATGGGCCCGGCCCATGGATGCGCATGGGATATACCCGCGCGGGTCTATCAATACTCCCCCAAAAGAGCCACCTTATCCTCAAGGTGGTGCCTGCAAGTCCCGACGGCGCTAATCCGAGTGGGAGTCGCCCTCCCCTGCGATTCCTTCGTCCTCCGCGTCATCATCCTCGTTTGCTTCCGCTATCAACACTTGTAGCTTCCGGTCCACACAGCGGTGTCCTGGAGTGAAACGCTCGTCGCATCCGAAGCAGATCCCTTTTTGCCTCTTCTTCCTCATTTCCGCATCGGTTATCCTTCGGAATTGGCCCCAGCTGTTGGTGGGTTGTTCTGCTCCCCCGTCTTCTCCAGCCCCGTCTGAACTGCCTCAGCAGTGACCCCTGGTCCCCTGCTCTGCCTGCTCCAGTCGTGGTGCCCCGCTGTAACTGCCCACTGTAGCTGCTCCCGCCTCTCATATCCTCAGTTCGGGAGTCCTCCACCATCTGCGCCATCTCGATGACCTCTGAAAGCCCCCGAGGCTTGTATGGCCTCACCGCAGCTCGAAGACTAGGTCGCAGCCCTTTCAGGAAGGTGCCCTCCAGCGACTCGTCCGACACCCCATGAACTCGGCCTGCCAGTGTCTCAAATCTCTCGATGTACTCCCGCACTGGCCCCTCCTGCCTGAGGGCAAATAGCTGCTCGTGTAGGTTCCCCAAACGGGGGTCTCTAAACTTCTCCAGCACTATGTCTTTCAGCTCCTCCCAGCTCCGGAGCTGCTGCCTCCTCTCCTTCCACTAGAATCACCCCAAAGCTCTCCCCTCCATGCAAATGGCTGCTGCCTCGGTCATGTGGTGCGCCACGAAATATCTCTCCGCTGTGAACAACCAGGCGTGCGGATCATCCTCAGAAAATATCGGCATCTTCAGCTTCCGGACTCTGCAATCTCCTCCAAGGTGCCCTGCTCGGGCCTCCCCTCCTCTCGGTGATGTGACCGGTAGTGCTGCCTCCTCTCGTCCTGAGTCCCGTACTGTCTGGGTGGTCCTCCTTCGCGACCACCATAGTCTCCTCGGTAATCTCCCCGCCGGCCCTCAAAGTCGTCCCAACCTGCATCATCGACGAACTCTGCCTCGTAGCCACCCCCGTCGTTATAATAATGGTCCCCCACCATGTCCGTTTCCGTAAAAGTGGTCATCCGCTACTGGCCGCCGTCCCTAAGGGTCGTAAAACCCTCCCAAAAGCTGTCCGCGGGGGTCTTCCCCTCTGAAATCCGCCCTCCTGACCTCTGTCCGCTGCCCGGGGGCTCGAAAACCCCCCCGAGCCCTGGCCGTGAACATCTCCCCCCTGGCGGCTGCCAGGGGGTTTCCCGCCCCCTTTGGGGCTCGCTGGAAACATCCCCCGGCGGTTGCCAGGGGGGTTCCCGCCCTCTTTGGGGCTCGCCGGAAGCCCCCCACCCCCCTGGCGGTTGCCAGGGGGGTTTCGGCCCCTGGCGGGACCATGTGGGGCCCTCTGACCATGCCGGAGGGCCTGCAGGCCTCGCTGGGCCTCCGGCAGGGTTGGCGGGACCATGTGTCGGGGGTCCGGCGAGTTCGCCGGACCCCGCCGACCTCCGGCGGGGTCTGGCCCCCCTGCCGGAGGTCGCCTGAGGCGGGGAAGGGCTCCCCGCCTTCTTCCCGCGGCGGCCGAACCCCCTGACTGTTTTGGGGGTTCGGCCGTGGTTCGTTGATGGCGCCTTGCTCCCAATTGCGACGGCTAGGGCCTCCGCCGTCCCTTTTGCTCTGCACCGCCTTCCGCCGTACCTCCTCGTGGTAGTCGACCCTCCATGGCTCCTCGTCTACGTCCTCTTCGTCCTCGTCCAATTCCTCCACCAAAAAGGGTTGATTTTGGGCCAAAATCTCGTCTTTTTCCTTCTCTTTCTTCAAAGGTGCCGCCTTTGGTGTCGGATTAGGGTTTCCATCCCCTTTGTTGTTCGTCGCCAATTGATTTAGGTTCCAATCAATTGCGCGAATTGTTCGTCGCCAATTGGTTGATGGAAGCTGTCAACTTTGCCATGGATTCATCGTTTGCCGCCAACGATTTCTTGATCCCGTCGATTTCGCCCGTGAACTTTGTCTCCAAAGACTCAATTTTGTCGTGCGATCTTGTCGTGGCCGTCATGGATCGTCACGTGCTCTGATACCAAAATGTTAGGATCCAAGATAAAAAGACAATTTTTATTGAGAAATCAAAGCAATAACAAGATAATTGAGCGCAAAAGAGGTGCGCTCTCCTCCCAAGACGCCGAGGAGGACGTCCGCACTCGTTTAATCTAAGATCTAAACTAAAGACGCTCAATAGAAAATATCAAATATCAAGCATAAGAAATAAGTGACGGCTACCCCTTTTGCATAATAAGAATTAGGGCAAGGGGGTCATCGGCTAGTAATGGCCCCGGCCCATGGATGCGCAGGGGATTAGGGGTGGCAATTCGGGCCGGCCTGGTCTTATCGGGCCGTGTCGGCCCGGTCCGGTTTTCTTACAGGACTGGGCCGGCCCGGCCCGATAAGACTTCGGGCCATTTCGGAGAGGCCCGGGCACGGTCCGATAAAAATTCGGGCCGCCCGGCCCGGTCCGATAGGGTTGAATGAATTATGTATTTGTGACAATATTTTATCATATTTTTAAACACAAACTTGTCTCATATGTTTAAAGATGCATTGAAATGGAGCACGGAAGAAGAGGATTAAGTGGGTTGCATAAGTTGATGTGTCCTACATTGTTTTCATTTATTTGTCAAGATGAAGTAACATGTTTGGTGGTTCTTTGTCTCTTCTCGAAAACTGAGATCGACCCCCCAAGATCCAAAGACATCAAAGTTGGTGCTGGCGGGAAATTGTTAAAATTTATGATATTTGGACCTTGATCTAATAAGATTCATGACATTGGACTCAACACCATAAATGAATGTACATTACTGAAATCCGCTTTAGATCAGTGTGTGGTCAAATTGAAGTGGGGCGATCAAATGCTTTTCGTGCCGTGCCGTGCCGCCCATGGGCTGAAAAGCTTGGCCCGAGTCCAGCCCGAAAATGAACCGGGCCGGGCCGGCCCGGTCCGATAAGTATTTCGGGCCAAAATTGTTGGCCCAAGCACGGTCTTATCGTGCCGGGCCCGTGCTGGGCTATCGTGCCAGGCCGAAAATTGCCACCCCTACAGGGGATAGACCCGTGCGAGTCTATCAGTGCCATAGATGATGAAGAGTAAGAAGCATGTGGTTGTTTTTAGATTAAGCGCAGAATTTGAATGCCGGACACTAGCGAATACTACTAGTGAGTTGGTGTGGATTTGACAACTACTTGTTGTACTTTGACTTGCTTTATCAACACTTGAGGGCTCTATGTGATAATCAAGTAGCCATCTACATTACAAGGTTCAAGGTTTCGGCCGATACCCATGGGTATCGGCCGTTTCGTTTCAGTCTCGATGGGTACTGAGACCAAAACTGGGTGTTCGTTCCGGTATCGGCCGCAACGATGCCGTTCTGGCCGGTATCGGTCGGAACGGGAACATTCCGGCCGAAACCAATTCTTTAAAAATAGAAAAGAGAGAAAGAGGAAGAGGAAGAGGGAGAACATCAAAACAAAAAGGAGAAAAATGAAAAAAAATACCAATGTTCTACAGTTTCATCAAAAAAGAAAAAGAAGAAAAAGAAAAAAAAAGAGGAAGAGGAGAGGGGGGAGACTTACCTCAATTCCGAGCTCCCACCTCCTAGCTCCTGCCTCCTCCTGCCGCATCCCCGAAGAAGACCCACCACCTCCTGAAGGAGGAGGAGATAGGTCACGTAAATAATGAGGGATGTTGCTTACATTGCACATTTTGCTAAACATATTGCATTTATTTACAAGTTTGTCATTAAAATTGTCAGTGAAATTAATATTTACAAGTTTGCCATTAAGTATGCGACTAGCATCACGACCAGTGTATATTGAAAGTAAAATTAATATTTACAAGTTGCCATTGTATAAGCAAAATATGTTTAGTAAAATATGTATTTCTACTTTGATAGTATTATATAAATATGTAAATACATATTAGTATACAAATTTGATAGTCTTTATTTAATACTTTAGTTGTTAAGTATTTGATACTTTAGTATTTTAGAGTATTTGAAATGTTTTAAGTATTTGAATCTACCGATACAGACGAAACGAAACGAACATCTGAAACCACCGAAATGGACGATATCGATACTAAAACCTAAATTTTGGAAAGAGAGATACCGAGACCGAGACCTAAAACCTTGCTACATTATGAATAATCCAGTTTAATATAAGATGACTAAACATATCAAATCTGACTGCCATTTTGTTTGATAGGAATGTGAGATCTAGGCATGTGAGTTTTACAAATCAGCTAGTTGATATGCTTATTAAACCGATTTAAATGTCACACACTGATTAGATTTGCAAAAGCTAGGTATGTATGATATTTATGTACCAGTTTGAGGAGAGTTACATATATGTGTACATTCTTGTGATAAGTGTCTAAATTATATATGAATATATTTGGATAATAGAGGGAACTAATATTCTCTAACCCCTCTCTCAGGCTTCTTCCTTAAAATCAAAGTCTATCATATTAAATTTTCTTCTGATGTGGGACTGTAATGGCCCATAGTGCCAAATACGCTAGGGTCTATATTTTTGCTTGATATATATGTACGTTTGCTTGGATATGTATGTAGTGTGTATAGTAGAATATGTGGTGTGCATAGTAATGCCTTATTGTATGCCTATGTGAATGTTTCTATAGATGACCAGCCTGTGATATGGGTGCCGAAATGTGTGTATCTAGTTCCTTGAATGAGAGTGGTATACATGTACATATGATTGCTTGTTTGTATAGATGTGTGAACAGTGAAGTGCGTAGTGCATATAGTGTGAAGTGCATAGGAGTGCCATTGGATTAATATTGGTTGTACATTTGTAGGAACTTATATGGTTGTATTAGTTATATTCTTTGAGTAAATATAAATGGCATTGTGTATTTGCATTGGAGGTGTGTATTTAAGAGGATATTAGTAGTGGGTTTTAGTAGCATGAGAGGGGGTGTGTTTAGGGTTAGTAGGGGGAGTGAGTGTGCAAAGCATTTGGGATTTTCTTTATGTTTTCTTGCTTGGGCCTAATGGTTGGGCCTTAAGTGACCAAAGAAAAAGAAAAGAAAAGGGAAGAGAAGAGGGATGGCCCGATTAAGGGAAGTTAGGAGAAGAATGGAGAAATGGAGGAATTGTGTAGAACCCTCTTCATTTAAATCTCTCTTCCATTCATTTCTTCCTTCAGTTTTCTTTTATTCTCCTTCTCAATTTCGTGCTCCCCCTCATCACCCTCTCTCTTGCTATCATTTTGCAAGCAAAATTTCCCTTTACTTCACCCTTTAGAGCCCTGGTTCTTTATGCTAGCAAGTGGGAGTTTTTGGAAGCTTATAGAGGAGGTTTCTTAAGCAAGTTGGGAGCTTTCTTGAAGGAGATTTGAGGAGTCATGGAGTTCAAGCTTGGTGTTTTAGAGGAGGAAATAGAGCTTCAAGAGGCAGGAATCCAACTCCTACTATTATGCAATGTACATGCATGTAAAGCTTTCATCTTTGTTGCTTCTTAAATTCTTGCAGTCTGATAGCAACTTCTGTCCTTCATAGCTGCTGCCGTGGGTTGTATTAAATTTTGCAAAAATTATATTTGTGTCGCTCTTTAAATTCTACCACATGTTCATATATAATATGCCATATGTTCAGTTCAGTAATTAGGAGTAAAAATTCCATCTTTACAACATGTCTGAATTTCATTCAGTCTGGACACAGTTTGGAAAAATTGATCTCAGTCCCTGCACACTCTATAGAGTTTAGTGTTCTTGGTCTCATTGTAAAGTTAACAACCTGTTATACAACTTTCTTTTGGTGCATGTTTTCGATATTCTAACTGCAACATGACTTAAAATAGCAATTGTTACAACCCTCAGAATCTGTCTGAAAAACAGTTTCGACAGGTCTCACCAAACAATTCACCACAAATTACCTAGTTTATATTTCTGTATGAAATTTAATATGTGAATTCAGCATTACCATATCTACAATTTTCATTTAAGGAGTTTTGTCAAATTCACAAAGAAAATGTATGATATCAGCATGTTTTTGTGGTAGTCAGCACTTTTCCAGCAAGCTGCTTTGATTAAGTGACATTGAGATGTGGTTTGTTATTAATCTTAATTCCTCTATTAAAGCTTAATGATGTTACACGAAAGAGAGTCCATTGGTATGACTTGACAATGGATTTACTAATTTATTAGTGGCCATGTTCATCATGACCACCAAATGTTTGTCAAAATGCTCCAATGAAAGTAAAGTGAGAAATATACATTGCTGCTTCTATGTCTTACGTCATGCAACAAATTCTTGATGTTGGATGTTAGTTGGGCAATGCCTTTTATATGATATGTTGTTGGGTTGAATAAAAGATGCACTTTGCATCACCATGCATTTTTACTAGTTTAGTGAAGTTGTCATGCCACAGTTTCAAGAAAGATTGCATTTTCAAAAAGCCATGCATTTTGATGTTTGATGATGTGGTTTTCATTCATGTAGTTATTGTTGTTGTTATTATGATGTTGGTGTTGTTATTGGTGGTGTTGTTGCGGTTCCCAATTATTGTTGTTACTAAAGGTGTTGTTAATAATGTTGTTTGTTATGATATATGGATGTGGAAAGGGAATGCACAAGGAGATACATGTCCTAAGAATGTTGTGAAATGTGGTAAGGAAAGAACGGAAAGAAAGTGATATGGTCAAGCTGACATGATGTTTCTTTCACATTGATGCATGTATGTTTTATAAGTCAATAAATGACTCAGTCCTCTTAAAGGAGGGTGACACGGGTTTGGGGGAACCAAAATAGTAGGTAGACATGAGGGATGGACCGTTTGTGGTTTGCACTCCTGACGTAGACCATGAGGCGGAGAGTGGCGGATATAAGGAGAAATGAGGGAAGAGCTCCTTTGTTAACAGCATTGCACGCTTGGCTCAGTCCCAACTAGGGGGGAAGGTCCAGTCCCAAAAGGGTCCTACCCACTACCTAGTTTCCAAATGCTAACCATTTATTTGTGCTTGTTTTGCTTCTTTCTATATCATTGTCTTGTTTATTTTCCTTTCTGCCATGTCACGTTTACTTTGTGCATACTATAAATGCCATGCCATGCATAAATCTGTGTAGCTCGTTCATTTTATTACATTATGCATGAGTAGATGCATTTAAGTGTTGGCATACTAGTGGAAGTTGGGATTTCCTATTGGGTCACGCATTGATGTGCCCCATCGTTGACTTTTCAGGTGTTGGAGTTGGTTGGAGTTGGTGGCAGAGATGGAGTTTGGAGTTATGGTTGAGGTGTTGAGTGTAGGATTGGTTGGTGAGGGGAAAGGTGAGGGATATTGTACTTTTGGGTTTCTTTGTGGGATGAGTTGTTTTGTTGTACAGATGTATAGATGTATATAAGTTGATGTATAAATTATTGATATATGATAACAGGGTTTCTTGGTAGTCTCAGTGTTGTTTTCTCTGGTTGATTTTGTCTCTGTTTCTTGATTGTTTCTGGGAACACTACATGTACTGCCCCAACAGTGCGTATTGGACCTGCTGATTCAATAGTATTCTCTTCTTTTCTTCATTCGTAGCACCCGCCTCTTCGAGAATACCTGGGACAGATTTGTACTTCCCGGGTATCCTGGGGAGCGGGAAGTTACATGGACCATACTCACATGTGAATGTCCCAACAAATGCTAGTCCAGGGTTTTGCATCCAACAAATTTTGATGGTAATGCTGCATTCAGGACCACATTCAAAGCAAGTCAGCACAGAGTATGAATCTATGATAAGTGTAAGTTCATGTGACCTTTTGAGGTTTTATCCTACTGGTGGCTCCTAGGTCATGTTCAAAAAACACATGCACCGAAAAAACACCTGTTCTAGCAGAATATGTGAATGGACCAGCAATCGAGCAAATAGATATAGTGTGGCATCAACTATGATAATTGGAGATGCAATGAGTTGAAAATGCATTGTTGCTTCAACTGCATTCAACCAAGTAGGCCTTTGGCTCTTTCGTTTACATATTTACAAGAAAATACATGTGCGTGGTACAATAGGAAATAAGGTGGCAAGCACATTTTGTTTAACGTGCTTTCTTTCTTTATATGATGTATTTTTATGGAATCAATGATGTGCTTATGTTGGATACTGACACTCTTGAAACATTTATTCTCGATATTTCGAGTAGATAATGCTCTCAGTTACACTCATACTTGTGGGATGCCGCGCTTAGATTTGGTCTCCATTAAAAAATTGAAGAAGATTTACTTTCTTATTTAAATTTTGATTCGTCGGCTATATACTTTTGCAGATGGGTCTTGGAAAGACTCTGCAAGCTATCTCGTTCTTGAGTTATTTGAAGTTTCATGTCATGTCACCTGGGCCATTCTGTGAGTTTGAAATCTTAAAATTGCACTGTTTACATGCCAGTATAGAAATAATTTTCAATGCTTGTTTTGCAGTTATCAAACTTTCATATTTGTCTTGTAGTGATATTGTGTCCGTTAAGTGTCACGGATGGTTGGATAGCTGAATTTACGAAGTTTTGTCCAAGCCTGACTGTTCTTCGTTATGTTGGTGACAAAGGTTACCGATGTGGTATTCGAAGGATGATGTATGAGTATATAAAGAAACAATCTTCATCTCATGATGTTAGTCCAAAATACTTTTTTCGTTCTCACCATTTAAAGGGCTTGTTTTTTCTGGTGATTCCATGTACATGAAAAATTCTGGCTTACCTTTGATATGTTTTCTTTTCCTTTGCATGCTTTCTATGCTTCTGCATTCCACCCATTTTTGTTATCAGGGAGCTACCCCTCCAACCTTTTAGCTTATGTTCTCATTATTTTCCAATTTTTTAGGTATGTCTGAAGTTACCTTTTGATGTGTTGCTGACAACGTATGACATTGCATTATTGGATAAAGATTTTCTTTCTCAAATTCCCTGGCATTACACTGTGATCGATGAGGCTCAACGGCTGAAAAATCCTTCTAGCGTATGTTCAAGTATCATCATTCTTTCTTCCATATTGTTGTACAGATAGACGTTTTGTTTTTTTGCAACAATGTTGAATAGATCTCATGTGTTCAAAGTACGTAATTACATTTTTGTAGTTGCCACTTTTGCCGCTTAAACTATGTTGCATGGACACATACATAGTCCATGGACATTTCATGCCAATTCACAACAAATTCTAAAAATACACTGGATATGCATGCCTGGAACATACCTGTAAGCTTGCCTGACACGCTGCGGCTTAATGGTAAAATTGTTCAAACTTCGTAGTATGAAGGTGTCAGCAAATTGGTTTCTTAAGCTTCTATATAATATCGACTTGTTAGGTAAATATGATGAATAGAGGTGAGATTTGCAATGCCTACAAGATTGCCAAAGAGAAATTTCTCACCATCCATTTTACGACTTTCTTTTCAGCCACGTGATGCTTATATGACTCTACGACGTACGCAACCATGGTTCTTGTATACGTGGTTTTCAATTTCATGTCTCCGATTCATTTACGTTTACATTGATCTGTGATCAATAATCTTGTCACGTATTGTCCATCCGTTTAGGCGTGAGTTAACTTATATGGTGGAAGTTCTATTACTTGATATTGAGAAAGGCTGGTTTTATGGTTTAATCGAGACTTAACAAACTTTATCCAATATGTTAAGTAGACAGTGCATAAAGATGCAAGCAATACTTAAACAGCGAACTATTTTGGAAATTCTGTCCATTGATTTTGGGAGGGTGGGTGTTGAAGGGTTTACCAGAAGTTGATAATTGACCTATTTGTCGAAAGAACAATTTTCTGGCTGTATACAGAACTGGACTGGTGGTTCTTCAAGTAAATCGCTTAAGGTAGGATGAGTTTCTCATCACGTAGGATCAGGAAAAAAATTTGATGTTATCTTAGCTTTATTAAGATGATCTTCTTACTCCCCTACTCTCATCGTTGTCTCTCTTAGTGTGTGTGCGCGAACACCACACATGTTTTATAGAAAGTGAAGTATTTGAATCCAAGTTCTTACAGTGAAATTCTATTGCATATGCACTTTGTTGAAGTTGATCTCCATTATTGCAAGTGCTCAAAATCCAAAATAGATTCTTCGAAGTTTCATTGCCCTATGCATCAAGTGATTGCAAAGCAAATGACTGAAAGTGACGACAAGTTATATATTATGCCTTTGGTATAATTAAGTATAAACACATGCTTTTTTTTATTTTAGGCACTTCACGGCATGTTAATGAGGATATATGGGATGGTTTTTAATTTGGATACTTGCAAATTGAATTGGAAAAATTTGGCTCTTAATCCTTCCAAAAGGAACCATACACACATATGTATGTACACATACATGTATATACATGTTTTATATATGTCATGGAATAAGAATTGTAGTTTCTAGTTCAAAAATAAGAAATGTAGTTTCCAGTTTAAGAATATGTTTAGAATAAGAATTAAATCATAGTGTACTTTTAATGCGTCTAGGCCTTTTTGTGGAGATAAAAAGGGGATTTTTATGAATCAGAGAGATAAAAATATGATTTTTATAATGAAACGCAGATCTGCACATAATCAATGTTAGCTACAGTAATAGATCTAAAGGCTAAATTGATCCGAGGAATGAAAGGTAATCCACTTGCAAATAATCTAGGGTTTAGGGAAAATAAATTCATAACTCAAATCTTAGATAATCCTCTAGGGCCGGCCGGCCCCTTGCTTTAGGGGGAATTAGTGAATTGTTGATTTACAAAACAACCCCATCCGTAGTCACGAAAGTACAAGTTTGCCCCCGGGCCCGTGGTGGACCCGAGCCGCCTTCTCCTTTGATAGACCTGCACCGCCTCCTCGTGGACCCGCCACTCCACATCATTACTCCCCCCAAAAGTGCCATCTGTCCTCAAGGTGGAAGTCTGGAAATTGATCTTTATCACCTCACGTGACTCCCATATAGCATCATAATCCGGTAATCCTCGCCATCTGATCAACACTTCTTGTTTCCCTTCTGCGTTTTGTCGAACACCAGTCAGCTCCTGTGGCTCAAGCAACACATCCATGTCATCCTTCAGAGTGGGAGGGAGAATGTGCGAGAGAGTGGTCCCCAACCGCTCGCCGTAACTGCGATATATGGAATACTGGGTGGATGGTGGATGCGGTATGTAACTTCAGATGATATGTCACCTTTTTGATCCGAGCAGTAATTTCAAATGGCCCATAGAAGCAGGACGCCGGCTTCTCATTGCTCCTATGAGCCAGTGTCTTCTGTCTGTATGGTCGTAGCTTGAGGTAAACCCGATCCCTTACAACAAACTGTACATCTCTCCTATGTCCGTCTGCTTTAGTTTTCATAATCTGCTGGGCCCGTAGTAAATGTTTTTTCTGCTCCTCCAAATATCTGTCCCGCTCCTCTAGATACTCCTCAACCTGTGAAACTGGAGTGGTACCCCTATTGTAATGAATCAACCGTGATGGGTCCTGCCTATACAAAATACGAAACGTGGTGCTCTGTGCCGCCGAGTGGTATGACGTGTTGTACCAATATTCAGCCCATGCTAACCACCTGGCTCACTTCTTCGGTGAATCTGAAGCAAAACACCTCAATTAAGTCTCCACAATCCTATTCACCACCCCGGTCTGTCTATCTGTCTGTGGGTGATAGGCTGTGCTCCTTCTCAACTTAGCCCCTTGAACAACTCCTACCAAAAGCTGCTCATGAATACTTTATCGCGGTCTGAAACTATGAAAGCATGGAAACCGTGTAAGCGGACCACCTCCCTTATGAAAGCTGTAGCTACAGTCACCGCTGTATAGGGATGCCTTAACGGCACGGGGTGTGCATACTTGCTGAGGCGGTCTACCGCTACTAGTATAGAATTGTAGCACTCCGATCTTGGTAGCCCCTCGATGAAATCCATGCTGATATCCTACCACACCCTCTCTGGAAGGGCTAGTGGCTGTAGAAGTTCTGCTGGCGCCATCGCCAGATATTTTTGACGCTGACAGACGTCACACTCTGCTACCATCTTAGCAATGTCTCGTTTCATGCCCGGCCAGTACATCTCCTTAGACATCCTCCTATATGTTTGTTGTATCCTCGAATGCCCTCCAATGGAGCTGTCGTGGAACTCCTGAAATATAATCAGAATATGCGTGGACTCTCTGGGTATCACCAGTCTCCCCTGGTAAAGTAGTCGCTGTCCGCTCATGGTGTACACTGGAAATTCTGCTGAGCCCTATTGCAGTGCCTCCCGTATCTTCATCAACCCCATGTCGGCCTCAATCTCTCTGCCCAAAGGCTCCCAGTCTAGTAGGACCGACACGAAGAAGGCTGCCACCTCTGCTCACTCCTCTCCGTGGGACAAAGCATCCGCTGCCTTGTTCTCCAATCCTGGCCTGTACTGTATCTTAAAGGTGTAATGGACCAGCTTGGAGAGTCATTTTTGATGCTCTTCGGTGATCATGCGCTACTCCAATAAATATTTCAAACTTCTCTGGTCGGTCCTCACATAAATCTCCTCCCAAGTAAATAAGGCCGACACTTCTGAATGGAGAGCACAATCGCCATCAATTTCCTCTCATAAACTGATTTCAGTCTTGCTCGCGCTGACAGAGTCTGACTGAAATACGCTACTGGCCTCTGGTCCTGCATCAACACTGCTCCCAACCCATGTCCTGAAGCGTCGGTGTCTCACAAAAGGCCTGCTGAAATCTGCTCGCGCTGACACTGGCACGGTCATCATCGCATGCTTCAAGGCCTCAAATGCCCTGGTGGCTTACTCGTCCCACTGAAAACTGTCCTTCAACTGCTCTGTCAGTGGCCATGCTATTGAGCTGTATCCCTGCATGAATTTTCTGTAGTATCCAGTAAGGTCCAAGAAGCCCTGCAGGCCCCGTGGTGTGGTAGGTAGCGGCCAGTCTAACATTGCTACAATCTTTCTCCGGTCCGCCGCCATCCCTTCTGCTGAGACAATGTGCGCCAAATACTCTACATGTGACTGTCCAAAAAGGCATTTATTTCTATTGGCACAAAGCTGTTGCTCCTGTAACTCGTGCAAAACTGCCTATAAATGCCCCACATGCTCATCCACATTGCGACTATATACGAGTATGTCGTCGAAAAATACCAGGACAAATCTCCGCAAGTAAGATCGAAACACCTTGTTCATCAAGGCCTGGAATGTCGCTGGAGCATTCGTCAGGCCGAACGACATGACAAGGAACACATAGTGCCCCTCATGAGTCCTGAAGGCGATCGTGGGCACGTCGGCAGCCCTCATTCGAATCTGATGATATCCTGACTTAAGGTCAATTTTGGAAAATACTGCTGCCCCATGGAGCTCATCAAAGAGCTTATCAATCACCGAAATAGGGAACCTGTCAGGCACTGTTTCCTTGTTCAAGACCCGGTTGTCCACGCAGAACCTCCAGCTGCCATCTTTCTTCTTTATCAGCATTACATGGCTAGAAAACAAACTTACACTTGGCTGGATCACCCCTGCCTGCAACATGTCCCCCACCAACCTCTCGATCTCATCCTTCTATACTTAGGGGTATCTATAGGGCCGCACACTGATGTGAGACACGCCCTCCCGCAACACAATGACGTGCTTATGATCTCTAGATTGTGGCAATCCCTGTGGCGTCTGAAAGACATACTCGTACTGGCTCAAAAGCTGCTTTATCTTCGGTGCCATCAACTGTGCCTGATCCCCACTCTGCTCCCTTACTGTCACTACCTGCAGCTTTACCAGATAACCCCCACTTGCCGTGTGTATAACTCGCATCATGACCTTGTAGGACACTAAAGAACGGCATAAGCAAGGGTCTCACTGTAATACCACTATCCTCCCTCCGTCCTGGTATTCCAATCTGAGCAGCTTCCAGTTGGTTTTGGTTTCCCCCAATGTCTGCAGCCATTTCATCCCCAGGATGATGTCCGTGCTCCCTAAATCCAAAGGCAGAAAATCAGTAACAATCTGCACCCCCATGTACTGTCACGATCACGCCGCGACAAACCCCGCTGCTGTGTGTCACCTGTCTTGTGCCCAATACTACATATCTCCCGATATCACTCAGCTGCAACTCTGCTCTTCCACCAATCTGGTGGAGATAAAATTGTGGGTGGCCCTACTGTCGACCAACACAACCACATCCTGTCCGCCCACCCGTCCCACCAATTTCATGGTGTGGTTCAGTGTGAACCCCACCACAGAATTGAGGGATACCTCCGCCAGGTCCAAGTGCTGGTGCTGGTGCTCCTCGTCCTCTCCAGCCTTCAGTACCACATCGTTCTCCTAATTCTCATCGTTCACTATCAATATCTGGAGGGTTTGATCCCACAACAATGCCCTGGAGTAAATCTCCCATCACATTTAAAACACAGTCCTTTAGCCCGCTTGTTCCAAATCTTCGCATCAGTTATCCTCCGTACCTGCTCTCCTGGCTGTGGCTCCGGCCTCCTGTCCCTGTTGCCTGCTGCAACTGACGTAGCTCCCTGGGTAGTGTCCGCTCTTTGTCATGCTGGAGCCTGCCCTCGAAATGCAGTGCCTCCCCATGTCCCAACGGCTCTCCTCTCAGTCTCCTGATGGTCCTCCACCATTCTCGCCGAGGTCATCATCTCTAGTAGATCTGCAGGCCTCAGCTGTCTCAGTCCCGATCTAATTGTGGGTTTCAACCCCTTCATAAAGCACCCCTCCAGAGACTCTTCTGACACTGCCCGCACTCAGCTGCAGAGCGACCCGAACTTCTTAATATACTCTCCGACGCTCCCCTCCTGCTTCAATGCATATAGACGCTCATAAGCTCTCCCGGTCTGTACCTCGCCAAAGCGCTCCAGCAGAAGGGTGGTGAACGCCTCTCATGTATGAAAAGGTCGCTGCTGCTGTGTCTACCTAAACCATCCCAGGGCCTCTCCTCTAAGCAGACTCCTACAGCCTGGAGCCATTCCTCCCCCGGTACCACTGACACCTCAAAGTATCTCTCCACTTGGTACAACCAGCCATTCGGGTCTCCTCGCTCAGAAATGTGCTGCTTTAGCTTTCTCAGCTGACTCTCCCCAACAAATCCTCCTCTCTCCTAGGCCGATCCTAGTGTCTCGGCTGGAAAATAGGTGGCCTGTTAGGAATATACACCGCGGCTGGATCCCGTGCGCCTCTGTTTGCACCATCCCACTGCCAATCTCCATGCTTGTCTCCCTGTGGATGTTTATAGTTCACCTGATGTGCTCTCGGGGTGCCCTTAAGTCCTTTCCAGTCTCACGTCACTCAATCAAAGGGTGGGGGCTGTGCCGACGGTCTTTCAAAGTGCTGCTGTCGCCCTCCCTGCTGCTGAAATCCTTTCCAGGGTCCCATCTGTGGCTGAAAGGATAGTGTCTGAACCGGTCGGGCCCCAAACTGGGCCCACTGTGACGCTGGAGTAGGTGGCGGAGGCTGTCGGGCCCCCAGGTGGCTCGGAGGGGCCCCCGGGGGCTCAGGCGGGGCTCGGCTCCCCCTCGGACACCTGACGAAGCCCCCCAAGGGAGAGGCGGGGCCTGCCGGTCCCAGTTTTGGGCCGACGGGTCTCCGTTGCTGCCCCAGGGGGCTTTCGAAGCCCCAGGAGGGGCAGGCGGCATTGGCCGCCCCTCCTGGGGGTTCGGCAGAACCCCCAACAGGCCGGAGGGGGAATCGGCCCTCCCGGTGGCTGGTGCACTGCCCCGTGGTGGGGAGGTGGCTGGGAAAGCATCCCAATCATCCACTGCGGCCGCAATTGGTTGAACACTTGTTTGATATCCTTCGTCGACGTCATCTTCAACGAATCCTTCGTCAAAGGCGACATTTCTCCCTTCCTCGTCGACAAAGGTGGCTTATTTTTGCTTGGATCTAACTTTGCTATCATTGCCGCTATTTCTTTAATCATATACGCCTTGTTTGCCGCTGCATCTTGTTGCAGTGTCTCTGTCATCTGCGCGTGACGTTGATCCAGTTGCTCCGCCGCTTCCTTTCCTACATCTTGGATTTCTTCGCTGATTTTGCTCTCAAACTTCTCCAATTTCTCTTCCAACAGTTCAATCCTCTACTTGGTTCGCGTCGTCGCCATGGATCTACTGCTCTGATACCAAATTGATGCGTCTAGGGTTTGTGGAGATAAAACGGGGATTTTTATGAATCGGAAAGATAAAAATAGGATTTTTATAATGAAACGCAGATCTGAACGCAATCAACGTTAGCAACAATAATAGATCTGAAGGCTAAATTGATCTAATGAATGAAAGATAATCCACTCGCAAATAATCTAGGGTTTAGGAAAATAAACTCACAACTCAAATCTTCGATAATCCTCTAGGGCCGGCCGGCCCCATTGCTTTAGGGGGGAATTAGTGAATTGTTGATGTACGAAACAACCCCAATCCGTAGTCACGAAACTACAAGTTTGCCCCGGACCCGTGGTGGACCCGAGCACCTTCTCCTTTGATAGACCCGCACCGCCTTGTCCTTATGGACCCGGTGCGCCGCATCAACTTTCTCAAGTATATTAGTACCTCAATACCTTAAACTTGAGGTGTGGGTTATTTTTCTATTTTAACATGGTAGCAAAGCATCGAACAATGTTGCGATCTCCTAAATTTTTTCTCTGTAATCAAACCCAAACTAAATCAACACAGCCTAAGCTCAAACATAGACCAAGCCTAAATGCAATCAAATCTAAACCAAACCAAAATCCTCTTTCGTCCTTTTGAAACCCATGCAAGCCTTAAACCTAACTCTAATTCAAACTCGACCCACGTGCAGGCCACCTGACCATGTGCCACTGCTACTAATCTGCTTGCGTGTTGGATTGCTGCTCGACTTGTATGCTCACACGATTACTACACAATCCACGCACGCAGTTGATTGCCCATACACAATCAGCGAATCAACTGGCACTCAGATCGGAGCATCATTCTTTTTTCTCCTTTCTTTTCTTTGCTTCTTTTTTTTGGATCTGGATCAGATCCAATCTAGGTCTAAAAATAAGAAGGATCAAACCTGAATTGTAGAGTTAACATTAAAAAAAGGAAAAAAGAAATAAAAAGAATTTATCTTTGTTCAAGGTTTGAGAAGCCAGGCTCAATTTTTGTCCGTCTCTTAAAAAAATACATCATATTTTCACAAGTTTTGGTAGTTTCGTTAGTTTTGGTTTCATTTTTTAAAGTTCATGTATATCTATTATATCTGTATTTGTAATAAAGTTGAATTTATTTATGTTTATGTATATGTAACTGTACTGTTGTTGAATATTTAAGGGGACGTTTTAATAAATTAACAATGTGGAGGGTGTAAAAGAATAATTTAGTATGATCAGGTTCATAATTGGAAGTTCATTTCTTTTTACAAAAGGAAAGGTACGATTTTAGCGGTGTTATGTTAAAATACCGAAGTTTTGAGTGCTTTGGGGCGTAAAGGTAACTAAGGTTTTATCCAAATTTTAAGAGGAAAGTATTTGTAAGCAAGGAAAGTTCAGTGGGTTGCTGGGCTATATACGTTACACCATTTAACTTACAAGTTAATGGGATTGGATTGAAAATACCAAGGCCAGTTTAATTTATAAATAAGATCTGACCAAAATCCTATTCATCTATCTTTAAATCAAAACCTTAGCCGCCACCTTCCTTTCGATGTTTATTTCAAAATTTGCAATGGTTCATTTTGTAAAGCACTGACGAAGGAAGCTATTGGATTGTGACTACTTACATCCTTTCAGGTACAACTCTGTCTCTCTATCCTTCTATCTCTTTCAGTTTCTTCTTTTTTGGGGTTTATGAATAGCGGTTTTAGGGTTTGTGTTAATCTTTATGTTCTTGACTCCTTTTATAAAAATTTCTTTAGGAATTTGCAAGATTTGTGTACACAAATCCTTTTATGATGGCCATCAATTGATTTTTCTGTGGATTGGCTACTTTTATCCGAAACCAAGTTTTTAGCATATCTTCCCACCTGTAACTTCCGAAAGCGATGTGAAACTGCCAAAACCTAAAGGTTTCGGCTGAAACCTTTATCCTCACTTTTGTTGGTTCTTCTTGTACTTCGTTTGGTATGTGGCTCTGTATTTGTTGAGTTCAGTTTAGAGAGGAATGGTGCTAAATGTTTATGTTCCGTGTATGAAGGGACTTGGTGAGGGTTGATTTAATTTTTTTAATTATTTTGGAGGATCTTAATTTTTATCTTTCAGTTGTTTGAGAGAGATTTGGATATTGATTGTTCTTACAGGTGGCTAGTTGGGTCAAAAGCCAGAATCGGCGTTTGTAGAATCAAAGTTTATTTTCGGAAAAATTACTGATAAAAAGTTAGACGAGGAGAATAATTTTCTTAAAAAATATAATATAGATACATATGATCGAAAGAGGAAAGAAAAGTTATCTTACTGAAGGTACTTTTGTCCTAGAACAAATGAACAGGAACAAGATGATCGCATAATTTTCAACCAGGTTTTAAATACAACGGAGCTCATAGTTTTAGGACCTAAAAATTCGCACTTCTATTATAAAGGATTTGTGAGAGTATCTCAAGGTATTATGTTCAGGAAAGAATATCTGAATTGGCCCTTTGATGATATTCATGAGACGTTTAGCGTAAGAGGGAGTAAGACCTCATCCCAACAGTAGGCCGATTTCAATGAAAAGTGTTATTTCCTATATTGTCAAACATGAAGATGCATAAGCAGTGTGCACCAACTAGTCGAATTGACTTTTTTTTGGTAGATTGGCATGGACTACATGACTGGTCATCTCTAGTCATTCAATAAGGATACCTTGTCGTTGCTAGAGGATAGAATTTCAATTTTGCAGCTTTAGGTGATGAGGTGGTTGTGGAGGTAGTCATGGCCGAGGAGGGACTGTGGATACGAAGGTCGATTTAGAGATATATTTGGAAGTATGGGGTCCAAAATCTAAGAGATCCTAGAATTTGTTTCTTTTGTAAGAAGAATATCCGTACAGAGTACAAAGTCCTAAATTGTATGGTAAGTCTGCATGCATGACTTGTACTTTATGGGTGTAGTTATCCCCGAATTCATTAATGTGACTATGTCAAATAATGCGTTCAAGAGCTATTAGATGTTTAAACAATTTTAGGAGGCTTATGTTACACTGTTATCATAAGCTTATGTTTCTAGTTTAGCACAAAGAAGTAACTTTACAGTTTGTCCACTCAGTGTTTTAAATATCCGATATTAGGATCGTATTGATTGTTGATTTTCATATTGGATTACAAATATCAGGGGATATATTGGGATACATGTTAATATTGGATTGTTCATATCAAACATTATAAACATACAAATTTTAATAACTAAAAATACAAATTTTAATAACTAAAAAGTAATTATAACATCCTAAATGGTCATATTTGATTATATTAACAATATATCATCAATAGCATCAAACAAATTTTAATAACTAAAAATACAAATTTTAATAACTAAAAAGTAATTATAACATCCTAAATGGTCATATTTGATTATATTAACAATATATCATCAATAGCATCAAACGATGTCACAGTAAACCACTAAAATAAACCATTAACTTATTTCATACAAAGCAATGAACTATCAGTTGAATAAGAAATGTTCAGAAAACTTTTACTTTAACAGTAAGAATGATTTATCTCATATTTGTATCTAATCAATTTGATTGCTACTTATTTGTTTTTAGATGAATGTACAAAAATCTTTAACTTGACTTACACGTAAATCCATACGGTTAATATTGTAAGCAATGTGAAGTATGTCAATATAATGAGCGGGATGATTAGAGAATAAAACACACATCAAATGTTATAATGATTTTATAACATTATAAAATAGAAAATAAAACACATACCGAATATTGCAATGATTACTTGATATTAGAAAATGAAACTCACACCAATCGAAGAAATTTTTTGTCGACATATATCAGGATATCAACCTGATATATTAGGTATGAAACACACCAGTTTCTGGGGGTTATTTTTTTTCAAAAATCTGCAGGTCCTGCAGGTTACCAATAAAAACGGAATAGATGAAATAAAAATATACCGAAAACATACTTCAATGGAAGGATCCATAATATCTTAAGGGAAGGGAAGAACTCTGAAACTCAATAGAAGACATGTGGGACACCTGAGAAATATAAGATTGTGTTAGACCGTAGATTATACATATAACCAAGCTTTCAGTTTATCTACAAAACAAGGAAAAAGTGCAAGCGCACAAAAGTGATCTATAAGACAGTGTGACAAGTGTAAGAAAGTGTTAGGTCGTGAATAACGTAAACATTTAAAACGATATAAATGTTGACATTAGACAATGAGACGACATATTGATAAACAAAAAGGTAAAGAAAACATGTTACTAGCATGCGTCCATAACATCAATTATCAATATGTTTTAACAAGTAAGACAATAAGAAACTGTAGCAATAAGTCTAGCATGAGACAACCTTTCCTATAAGAATTACCGTACACCAAACTTAGTTGTCCTATACTAGTGATGCGACTCATAATTGAAAAGCACGGTGTGCAACGTGAAGTCCATCTTGGACCGCAGGATGCGACTCCGGACCGAGTCCAAAAGAAAGAAGTATGGAGGGACTCAGGATCCATTAAATAAGAAAACATGGAATGGAAATTCTTCTAGACATGGACCGTAAGTATGACTTTAATCGCTCTTGTACTCTCTCTGACATGAGTTACCCAAAAACCCGTGTCAAGTCAAGTGTGGTTCTAATTCTAGTTGTTTTAGGTGTCATATCTATAGTCCCTAAATTACATAGTAAAGAGCTATACAGAATCTATGTATTTCATATAGCATGTCAAGTACAATCGTCCTGTATTTAATACCCAATATGAAGTATCTATTATCCAGTTCATAAAGCATAGCATTTGACATGTAATCTAGAGGATCATGCAGTGTAAGAGACAAGTGTAGTATTCAGTTATGTTCATCAGAATAATTAACCATTTAATCAACTATTGTAGTCATTTAAATCAGGGCTCAACATTTGAAAGTAATAATCAAGAAAAAGTTAAAAGTCACAAAAAACTGTATCCAAACAGCCACCAGAAACACCCAAAAACTGCAACCAAATAGCCACCAGAAACACCCAAAAACTGCACCCAAACAGCCACCAGAAATACCCAAAACTGCACACAAAACTACACCCAGACTGCGCCCAAGACCGCACCGGACTGCATCCAAACTGCACCCAGAAACACGAAAAAACCCCATGAATCAACAACCCCAAATTTATATGATTTCAGAAAAATTAAAACACGAAAACAAACCATCCCATAAATCGAGAACTTAGGTATAGAGATAATCTACCTTCACCGTTGATCAAAATCTCACGAGACCAAGCCCAACATTTGAAATTTTGAGGAAGAAAAGATTGGATTTTTGCTTGAATAAAATCATAGATATTATAGGATTTATATAAGGGAGATGAGAGAAATCATACGTGGGTTAGGAGTTTGGATCGGAGAGGAATTCGTGCGAGGAAGGCGGCGGCCGTTTGATTCGGTTAGGGTTTCGAACGAGAAGAAAGAGGGGTGTTGGCTTAAGTTTCGTTGGAGAGAGAGGGAACGGGTTTGATTTCGAAGGGGGGAGGGGGGAGAGAGAGCAAAATTTGGGTTTTAATAAGTTACGGTGGTTTTTAGAAGAGATTGGACATGGGCTTCTTGAATTATTTGTTGTGCTGAAGAAAGGAAGGGGAGAAAATAATTGAGAGATGAAAATAATGAGAATGATGGGCTGTGTTGGGTTTCCAAGCTTTGGACTTAGGCCTTAAGGTGGAGAAAAGAAAATAAAAAGGAAAGGAAAAGAAAAGAAAAGAAAAGAGAGAAATGAAAATGGAAAAGAAATAAAGTAAATAATCAAAATTAATAAAAATATGGGAAAAATCCAAAAAATCCCCCAAAATTTACTTCGAAAAAATACGGGCCATTATACCTTATCCATCTTCAAAGAAATTCCGTACTCGGAATTCCAAAAAGGTAAGATGAAGGTAATGAAAGGCATTCAAAGAATGTGATGGAAAGAATGTGATGGTTGATGAACGAGACAAATGATTCGATTCAAGAGAGCTTGAGTACATGATACGAACGATGGATGGAAAAACATAAGAGGTCAAAGAAGTTGATTCGAGTATGTTTTACGGTATGTATCTGGCAAATCTATACTGTTCACGAGGTGGTCAGCGCGGACCTGCTTGGGCCACCACTTGTAACGCTCCAACTCGGTTGCTAACACACTCACAATAAATTTTGCAGGTCTTGTAGTTAACAGTGAAGTCAACATATAAATAAATATGAAATATTCATAACGGAAGGAAATACTCATTTTTCATCCTTCAAAGGAATTACATTGTCTAGAGCAGAAAAGTAACTGCATCACTCATCTATAAGTACTGAAAAGAAAATAAAAAAATAAAGATAAGAACTCTCATGTCAACTCGAAGTCTCAGAATCAGCGTTCTCAACAGGAAACTCAGACTTCTCGTACTGTGGAGCCTCCTCTTTAAGCTGTTCGTCACCTAGCGAAAACAACAGAAATTGAAACCACTATTAATAAAGTAGATTAGATTTATACTAAACACTTAATTAATTTATCTTGCATGAATTAATAGGCATGCAATTTGAGTTGTAAAGAAAAATAGTAACATGACACTATCTAGTATCAGTATAGGTCTAGCAACTAACCAAAAGACTAGTGATTTGACTTATGAGAGGAGAGCACGATGTGCAACGTGAAGTCCAGTTTGGACCGCATGATGCGACCCCGGACCGAGTCCAAAAGAAGAAAGTATGAATGGACGTAGGATCCATTAAATAAGAAAACATAGCATGGAAATCCTCCCAGATAGGGGCATTAAGCATGGCTCTAATCGCTCCCGTACTCTCTCTAATACGAGTTACCCAAAAACCCGTGTCATGTCAAGTGTGGTTTTTCTAATTCTAGTTGTTTCAGGTGTCGTGTCTATAGTCCCTAAATTACATATTGAAGAGCTATACAAAATCTATTTATTTTATGTAGCATGTTAAGTATAGTAGTCCTCCGTCCTGTATTTAATACCCAATATCAAGTATCTAGTATCCAGTTCATGAAGTATAGCATTTGACATATGTAATCTAGAGGATCATGCAGTGTAAGAGCCACACGTAGTTTTCAGTTATGTTCATGTTCATCAGAACAATTAATCATTTAATCTTGTAGGCATTTAAATCAGGGCTCAACATTTGAAAGTAACAATTAAGAAAAAGTTAACCGTCACAAAAAAACTGCACCTAAACATCCACTAGAAACAACCAAAAACCGCATCCAAACTGCATCCAAACTGTACCAGACACACCCAAAAACTGCAACCAAAACTGCATTCAAAACTACACCCAAATAGTCCCCAGAAACACCCAAAAACTGCATCCAAACAGCTACCAGAAACATTCAAAAACTGCACCAAAACTTCCAAAAACTGCACCAAAAACTGCACCCAAACAGCCACCAGAAACACCTAAAAACTGCACCCAAAACTGCGCCCAGACTGCACCCAGACTACGCCCAAGACAACACCCAATTACACCAAAGACTGCATCCAGACTGCACCCCAGACTGCACCTAGAAACACCCAAAAACCACATGAATCTATCTATCACACATTTATATGATTTCAAAAAAATTAAAACAAGAAAACAAACCATAAACCGAGAACTTAGGTATAGAGATAATCTACCTAGAGATGCTTTACCTACACAGTTGATCAAAATCTCAAGAGATCCAAGCCCAAAATTTGAAAGAAACAAGATCTGAAATTTTGAGAAGAAAAGATTGGAATTTTGCTTGAATAAAATCATAGATATTATATGATTTATATAAGAGAGATGAGAGGAATCATACACAGGTTAGGAGTTTGGATCGGAGAGGAATTTGTGCGAGGAAAAGGCGGTGTACATTCGATGCGGCTTGTGTTTCGTTGGTGAGAGAGAGTGAACTGGTTTGATTTCGGAAGGGGGGCAGATCGTGTGAAAGGTGGCTGGGTTTTTGCTTTAAGTATTTAGGGAGAAAGAGAGATGAATGAAGAGGAGAATTTGGGTTTTAATAAGTTAGGGTGGGTTTTAAAAGAGATTGGACCTGGGCTTCTTGAATTGAATTATCTGTTGGGCTGAAGAAAGGAAGGGGAGAAAATAATTGAGAGATGAAAATGATGAGAGTGATGGGCTGTGTTGGGTTTCCAAGCTTTGGACTTAGGCCTTAAGGGGGAGAAAAGAAAAGAAAAAGGAAAACAAAGAAAAGAGAAAGAAAGGAAAATGTAAAATGGAAAAGAAATAAAATAAATAATCACACTAATAAAAATATAGGGAAAAATCCAAAAATCCCCTAAAATCTACTCGGGAAAAATACGGGCCATTACAAGGTATATCGGCCGATAAAAGTTGATATCAGAATAATTTAAAAAACACGATATTCAAAGTCATCGTATCATTTAGCTACCAGAACTGACATATAAGCCGTATCAATAGATATTCGATATTTAAATAATGGTCTCATGTTGAAAGCTTCCATTACATGTGATATTTACTTATGTGCATTTGATCACATAATTGGGAGCAAATGTATCTTAACTTGAATTCATCTTCTTCAATCCCGATAACAACTTAGTCAATTGTTCTACATCAAGGTGTAAGTAATGCTATTCTCGACCTTTGTTCAGTTTACCGTATTATGAAATATCCATTCAATGTATTATCTATTAATATACTGATATGTTCCTTGAATTGTTCATTGTCATTCTTTCTTTTGTCATTGTGCATTTTAGGAGATTGTGATAAAAATGACACTTGGCTTAGAATGTGAGCATGTAAACTTATATCATCTGAAAATATATGGTAATCCAATTGCTTCTGCCACCTATACTGAGTTTGATTTCATTGTTGGTTTGGCTAATCAACTCTGCGAACTTTGCAAAAAGTAGTTCTTAAGTTATGTAAAGTGTTACCTTTTAATTTTTAAATCATGTGAATTGGGTAAGCACCATTGTATGTGACACAAGTCAAACAAGAGGCGGCTGCTGCTCAAAACCCTAGGAGCGTAGTTCTGTAATTTCAGGGTGAGCGGTAGTTCTGTAATTTTAGGGTAAGAGTTGGAATTACGGGGCGGCGGCTCATTAGCAAAGAATTTTGTTATAAATAAATGGAAAGATCATGAGGGGGATTATGAAGAAAAATGTGAGAGAATTAGTTGATATCTAGATTAATTAGCCCCTAGGGTTATTAGGAGAGTGGTCTTCCTCTCGAATTGAGGCCAAATCTTGTAGTTCCATTGGGTATCAATAAAAATCTTATCTTTCGACCTAATTTCTTCTCGAAATCTATCCCCAATCGTGTCAAATTGGTATCAGAGCACTCAGATATGGGACCAATGGTGACGAAAAAGGTGGAGATCCTCAAGAAAACGATGGATGAATGTTACAAAACGATGGAGGAATAACATCAAACGATGGATGGAAGGTTTGATAAAAGGGTTTCAACGGTAGAATTTATGTTGAAGCAACTATTGGATATGAAGGGCTGTCCACAACCCTTGACGGTGGCTATCGAGACTGATCTAAAGGGGGTGACATCGAAGAAGGTGGCATGACAATGGAAATTGCCAACAATAAAGGAAAAGTCATCATCATCGAGGAGGAAATCCAACCAAACGATGGACTTGAGATGACGTGACATCTCTAGCCAAGGATCCCACCAGATTTGAATAGATCCGAATAGATCCGTCCATGGCGATGCGCATGGAGGCAGGTTTTGGCCAGATTTGCGTTGCACGACGTCTAGTGTGACATCGTGCGAGGACTTTAGGTAGGCAACGGGCCTGATAGGAACCAAGAGAAAAATTTGGGTTTTATTAATATAAAACTGAAATAAAGATACATTGATCACAGTTAAAGGGGCGATCACCCTCCTAAGACTCGTTTAAAGAGGGCGTCCGCATTCTTTCGAAGAACGAGTGATAATCTCACATCTACAATCAATTTTCACTCAAAAATAGCCAAAGAAATACCTCAGCACCTTCCACCTATAAATAGATTTCAGAAACAAGGAAAATTACCAAAAAACCCAAAAGGCTGAAAACTTCCTAAACACCTTTGCAAATCCGAAGATTTCCAAAATGCCCCTTAGTGGGCTCAAAACTCACAAAAGGTGCCGAAACTATCATTACGCCGTCTTCAAAAATCACCTTGTTCTCAAGGTTGTGCGTGAAGTCCATGGCGGTCCTACTCCAAGTGGGGATGGTCATCCCTTCTGAGCTCTTCCTCCTCCACTATGTCCTCGTCCCCAGCTATCAGCACTTGCAGCTTGCGTACCCCACAATGGTGCCCTGGGGGAACCTCTCATCGCATTTGAAACACAGCCATTTCTGCCTCTTCCCCCTCATCTCGACGTCAGTCATCCTTCTAAACTGTCCTTCTGTCGGTGGCATCCCGCTCTTCTCCTGATTGGACGGGTCCATCTCTGTCATGGTCTTCTGCCATCCTTTACTTGTGAGCTGACTGTAGGAAGAGGAGCCGCCTCCCGTCCCTCCAGATTTCTTCGTCCCTCACAAGTCAACCCTCCACCATCTAGGCCAACTCCATGGACTCCATCAAGTCCTGAGGTTTCTGTATGTGAACTTCTATAGGAATAGTTATCTTCATCCCCTTCATGAATGTGCTCTTCATCATTTCATAAGAAACTCCATGCACTCGTCCTGACAGTACCTCGAACCTTTTCTTGTAGTCCCTCACCGTGCCTTCCTGCCTGAAGGAAAGGGAAAGTAACTGCTCCTGCAAGTTTTCCAAGTGAGTGTCGCAGATCCACCAAGCCATCCTTAATCTCCCTCCCATGCGCGAAACGACCGTCTTTCATCCCTCCACTGTTACCATGCGAGGGCCTTCCCATCTAAACTTATCGCCGCTGCCTACAGTTTCTGCTGCTCAGTCATGCGGGACCCCCCAAAAAACTTCTCTGCCATGTAAATCCACGCCACATGATCATTTATCTCAAATATGAGCATCTGCAGCTTCTGTATCCTGCTGTCCACCCCAAAGGTCCCCTGGTTTGCTCGTTCGCCTGCATGTCTGGGCTGATTGTAATGCTGCCACCTCTCCCTGTGTCGCTCAAATTCGCTCTGTGGGCCCCCCTCTCGACCTCCATAGTCTCTCCAGTCATCGCCGCCATCGTAGAAGCCTTGAACATCCAGCTCGTTGTCCCCCTTTCCATCGTAGTCACTTGGGTGCTCCTCATAAGTCGTGAGCAGATGTCGTCACCTTTGTGAACCATAACGAGGGTCGTTGGGCTCTCAAAACTTGTCACCATCGTAGCCGGGCTCCCAAAAGTACTCGGGAGGATCATTGTCATCGTAGCGCATCATCTGGTGCCTCGGGTTCCTCGTCGTCTTCCGAGATTCACGCCTGAACAGTTTCGCCGCTCGAAATACTCGAGGTGGTGCTGTTTTAGGGCTATGGGAGGAGGGCGCTGTTAGGATTTCTATCACAGTACAACTAATTTATACGCAGCGGAAAATAGAAACCTACCAAGATCCATGCGATTCTAATTAATTCGAATAAATTACTAACCTTTCTGACGATCTGAATCTGTTGGACTATAGGTGCTGCGACGATCTGAATCTGTCGGACTATAGGTGCTGTTTTACGAACGACCATCCTCAATCGGTATCCACACGCGAACGTCACGAATAGGACTTGCGAGGGTGCTAGCTCCTTTGCCGCAACTAGGGTTTCTCTCGCTCTTTGTTTTTCTCAAAAACGGAGGAGATAGATTGAAAAACGTAAAAACTGAAAATCGTGATTCTATATCTTATATAGAATCCGATGTTAACCCCTTAACAACATTCAGTGACGCGACGCTATCTTAGGGATAAGAATCCCACGTTAACACATTAACGTATTTCAGTTAAGCGACGATATCTTAGGGATAATATCTTAACGAGATACGATATTTGACGGTTGAGATATTTCACCTTATTATGAATTTCAATTCATATTCGAAATCATGTTTAAACCCTATCCTATCCAATTCGTTCTTTGTGTGCGACCCAATAGGCTTATATTAAATTAGCAGTGAGCCTAATCTCATTAGAAGCCCACAAGTCATAATTGGTCTCTAGCAAGACATTTTGACTACCCAATTAATATGAATATCGTTAGTCCGATATTAACCTAACCAATAGAACATGTCATAATCCTTTTGTCACACGATATCTTATTTGAACATATGTCATGGGTAGTGTCATACTTATATTGTTCAAACATTTAATTTCTCGCTTTCTAAGTAGACTGATAAAATCAAATGACATTCATTTGAGCACGGCCATGCATTTCTCAGTCCTACTTATCGAGGGGCCCATTAGATATCTCTCATGGGAGAGGGACAAATTCCATCTTGTTCACTCACTTTCCTCTGCATAATTCACATCATATTCGATCATAACCTTTATGATTATCTGATTAAAGATAACGTTTGATTATGTCAAAATATGATGTTCATTATGTAGGAAACTGTGATGAGCTCAGGTCTAAGGATTCAATAACATAACTATTATGAGATCATTTATGACACTAATCCATGTAATGATCTCATAACGAGTCTATCCAGTACATGTTCTCCAACAAGTACCTATAAGTTTGATTTGTATCACCATACATATAATTATCTCATAATTATCTACCAAACTCATACTAATCTTAATTCTTCATTAAACCTTTAATGATGAATGACTAGGGATTCTTAGAATAGCATAAAACAACTATTCAACCATTATTATAAAGAAACATGCAAGCAATATAATAATAACAATAATAAGATAAACATTTTATAAATGAAAATGACATAACATAAAGGTCCAAATATTTGGCCCAGGGCACAACTACTAACAATCTCCCACTAGCACTCGGCCTAATTATACAAGTATCTAATACCCATAGACCTCATATGTTTATCATGTTTGGCTTGTGAGAGAGCTTTGGTAAGTGGATCAGCAATGTTGTCATCTGTTGGTACTCTGCATATCTCGACGTCATTATTCTTAATAATTTCTCGAATGAGATGATAACGCCCGAGTATATGTTTGGATCTCTTATGAGATCTGGGCTCTTTTGCCTGTGCAATAGCACCATTGTTGTCACAATAGAGAACCACTGTATTTGCGATACTAGGAACTACTCCTAGTTCAGTAACGAACTTCCTTATCCATACTGCTTCCTTAGCTGCATCTGATGCTGCAATATACTCAGCTTCTGTTGTAGAATCTGCAATAGTGCTTTGCTTGGAACTTTTCCAACTTACAGCACCTCCGTTTAACATAAACGCATATCCAGACTGCGATTTAAAGTCATCTTTATCAGATTGAAAGCTTGCATCTGTGTAACCATTTACAACTAGCTCATCTTCCAATCCTCCATACACCACGAATGCAACCTTAGTTCTTCTAAAATACTTAAGGATATTTTTGACTGCTGTCCAGTGACTTTCACCGGGGTCTAACTGGTATCTGCTTGTCATGCTCAAAGCATCCGACACGTCTGGTCGAGTACATATCATAGCATACATGATAGATCCTATAGCCGAAGCATAAGGAATCTTACTCATGCGATCTCGCTCATCAGATGTCATAGGACATTGAGTCTTGCTAAGGGAAATGCCATGAGACATTGGCAAGAATCCTCTTTTAGATTCTTGCATGCTGAACCTATTCAACACTTTGTCTATGTATGTACTTTGACTCAGACCAATTATCCTTTTAGATCTATCCCTATAGATCTTAATGCCAAGGATATAAGCAGCCTCGCCTAAATCTTTCATCGAGAAAGAACTCCCTAACTAAGTCTTGGTTGTTTGCAGCATATGGATGTCATTTCCAATGAGCAATATGTCGTCAACATATAACACAAGAAATACTACTGCGCTCCCACTAACCTTCTTGTATACACAAGATTCATCTTCATTTTGTATGAATCCAAACTCTTTGACTGTTTCATCAAAACGAAGATTCCAGCTCCGAGAAGCTTGCTTTAATCCATAAATGGATCTTTGAAGCTTGCAAACCTTTGTAGAATTCTTTGAATGAACAAAACCCTCAGGTTGTGTCATTTACACATCCTCGAGTAAGTTTCCGTTAAGAAACGCTGTTTCGACATCCATTTGCCATATCTCGTAATTATAGTACGCAGCAATGGCAATTAGAATTCTTATTGATTTAAGCATTGCAACTGGCGAAAAGGTTTCATCATAGTCTATACCATGAGTTTGTTTGAAACCTTTTGCAACAAGTCTTGCTTTAAAGGTATGCACTTTGCCATCCATGTCAGTTTTCTTCTTAAAACCCACTTGCACTCAATGGTTTTAACTCCTTCAGGTGGATCAATCAAGGTCCAAACTTGATTATCATACATGGATTGCATTTCAGATTTCATGGCTCCTAGCCATTTCTCAGATTCTAGACTTGACACAGCTTCTTGATAGGTAGTAGGCTCATCTTGATCTATGAGCAGTACTTCACGAGTGTCCGTTATGAGAAATCCATATTTCTCGGGCTTGTGTCATGGCCTATCAGATCTGCGTGGTGCTTGTGTAGCTCGTACAAGTTCTACAACTGTTTGTGGAACTTGTTGAACTTCCATCGTTGGTTCTATACCATCCTGTGGTTCTTGAAACTCTTCGACGTGTACTTTGCTCCCACTGGTTCTTTTAGAAATAAATTCCTTTTCTAGAAAGACACCATTTCGAGCAACAAACACTTTGTTCTCTGAGGGATTATAAAAGTAATATCCTTTAGTTTCTTTAGGATATCCCACAAAAAGGCATTTAACAGATTTTGGGGCTAACTTATCTGAAAGTTGTCTTTTCACATAAGCCTCACATCCCCAAATTTTTATAAAAGACAAACTAGGTGTTCTCCCAGTCCATATCTCATATGGTGTCTTGTCAACCGCTTTAGATGGAACTCGGTTCAAAGTGAACGCAGCTGTTTTTAAGGCATGGCCCCAGAAGGATAATGGAAGATCTCTTTGACTCATCATGGATCGAACCATATCTAATAAGGTTCGATTTCTCCTTTCAGATGCACCATTCCACTGTGGTGTTCCTGGTGGAGTTAATTGTGAAACAATTCCACAACCCTTGAGATGATCATCAAATTCTTGGCTCAAGTATTCACCACCCCGATCAGATCGAAGTGCCTTAAGAGTTTTGCCAAGTTGATTTTGTACTTCATTTTGAAAAGTTCTGAACATTTCAAATGATTCATGTTTATGTTTCATTAAATAAATTTAACCATATCTACTGAAATCATCAGTGAATGTTATGAAGTACTGAAATCCTCCCCTAGCATGGATGCTTAATGGACCACATATATCAGTATGTCTTAGGCCCAATAAATCATTGGCCCTTTCACTGTATCAATATGTGGGATTCATATTATTGGGTTTGGATTTCTTAGCAGTTATGTTATAAATTTCTCCACTGTTGGAGTTGTCTAGATTTAGGACATAAAGGCCATCATATGAATCAGCAATACAATAAAGCACATCATCATAATAAATGGAGCATCTCTTATTCTTAATAAGAAAATAAAATTGTTCATCATACAGACAAGAAACTGAAATAATATTTCTACTCAAAGTAGGAACATAGTAGCAATTATTCAACAATAATAAAAGCCCATTTGGCAAAGACAATTCATAGGATCCTATAGCTAAAGCAGCAACTCTTGCTCCATTTCCAACTCGTAGGTCCACTTCGCCCCTTTTCAGCTGTCTACTCCTTTTCAACCCCTGCACATTTGTACAAATGTGAGATCCACATCCAGTATCTAATACCCAGGAAGTAGAAGTAGATAAGTTAATTTCAATAACATAAATACCTGAAGATGTAGTCTCACTACTCTTCTTCTTCTTCAGATCTTCCAAATAGAGTTTGCAATTCCGCTTCCAATGACCAGGTTCATTGCAATGGAAACAAACTCCCTCCTTTGGAACTTTTGCAGGCTTATCAGCAACTTTTGCAGGCTTATCAGCAACTTTTGCTTTAGCCTTTCCTTTAGGCTTACCAGCAACTCTTGCTTTAGCCTTTCCCTTGTGTTTCATCCCTTTCCCTTTGTTCACCATAAGTACATGACTAGGCTTTTTCTTTATACTTAGCTCAGCAGTTTTAAGCATCGAATGCAGCTCAGCAAGAGATTTCTCCATGTCATTCATATTGTACTGCATGACAAACTGATCAAAACCATCAGTCAATGAATTAAGGATCAAATCCGTAGCCAGTTCTAAACTGAGGGGAAATCCAAGCCTTTCAAGATGATCAATGTAGACTTTCATCTTCAAAACATGAGCGCTAACTGATGCACCTTCAGCCATTTTGCAAGCATGCAAAGCTTTGGTAGTCTCATACCTTTCCTGCCTTGCATGTTGTTGGAACGTCTCCTTGAGATGAACACTCAGCTCATAAGCCTCCATGTGTTCCAGATCTTTCTGGAGTTCTGGGCACATAGTGGCTAACATGAGACAACCAACATCAACAGAATCATCAAGATGTTTCTTATACTTATCCTTTAGAGCCTTTAAAGCATCAGTAGGTGGTTCTTCAGGGAGAGGATCATCCAGGACATACAACTTCCTTTCATGCTTGAGAACAATTCTCATGTTTCTGAACCAGTCAAGGAAGTTGGTGCCATTTTCTTTCAGCTTGTCCTTCTCAAGGACAGATCGCAGTGATAGTGCAGAAGTGTTATGAGATGCCATTGATCTACAAATATGCAAAATAAACATTAGTACCAATTTCATTTTAAAATGTTTCATAAAACTCCCACAAAATTAATAACCCTCATTATTAATTACAACAATTGCAACAGTGAGCTAAGATCCATATTTCACCTAACTTTAAGTCAGCTTTGGAATGACACTTAAAATCAAGTTATTTAGGTAGGTAACACTTTACCAATTACATCTCATATAATTCTTAGATTCTTTATGGGATTTTGACATCATATGTCTCAGCATGTTATAATCCCATCTAATGCCCTTAGGCCCAAAACCATTTTGATAGCCTAATTAAGTCTAACCATTTTAAATATATGGATAGCACCATTACCCATCCTGCCTTACTATGATAACCCAATGCACTTCGCTTTGGCAGAACCCACATTTTGGTGATCATAGTCTTGACAGGTATTCAAATCATGGGTGGCATACGACTTAAAATTATGGTGAGGGAATTTTAACAATTAAGTTATGATATTTATTTATATTAATATATTATCCCATACATGGCATCTCATACACATATATCATCATACATCGCATCTCATACAAAACTGATAAACATAACATATATGGAACATGTGATAGCATGTAAAACATCATATATACATCAAAACAAATCATGTTATCACATAGCATGTCATCAAATTTTATTCAAAATGATGTGTCATAAATCTGTTTAATAACTTCCACGACATATAATGCGCAACGAACATCTCATTAATGATTTTCTGCCTTTAAAAACCCTATTTAAATTTCTGAGTGATGAATCTGCTGATCATATCAGCATCATTTAATCGTATTAAACAGTCATTGCTCAGACTCTGCTGATCAAATCAGTGTTATTTTAATCAAATTAAACAGTCCCATTAATCAGTGTTAGTTGATCATATTAATCATATTAAACAATGATCTGCGTAGATTTAATCATATTAAATAATGATTACAGTAAGTTTAATCACATTAAACATATTAAATAATGATCATAAATTAACATGTTAATCATATTAACAATAATCACGTTAATCATATTAATAACAGCGTAATCATAAAGCATGTTGATCAAATTAACAATGATTAATTTCGTGGCCATCTATATGTCATGTATATTATTAAACATCAATTATTTGTATCTCATACAGACAGATTAAACAGATTGTGTTTTCAATTAACAACATGTAATCGTATTTATGTATCAACATACATATAGGTTAAAATCATGCCAGCAAATATATAGACATCTCATACATATAAACATGGCATTATTCAAATCAATTGAATTCGCAAGAAGCTCCGATACAACTGTTAGGATTTCTATCATAGTACAACTAATTTATACGCAGCGGAAAATAGAAACATACCAAGATCCATGCGATTCTAATTAATTCGAATAAATTACTAACCTTTCTGACGATCTGAATCTGTCGGACTATAGGTGCTGCGACGATCTGAATCTGTCGGACTATAGGTGCTGTTCTACGAACGACCACCCTCAATCGGTATCCATACGCGAACGTCACGAACAGGACTTGCGAGGGTGCTAGCTCCTTTGCCGCAACTAGGGTTTCTCTCGCTCTTTGTTTTTCTCAAAAACGGAGGAGATAGATTGAAAAACGTAAAAACTGAAAATCGTGATTCTATATCTTATATAGAATCCGACGTTAACCCCTTAACAACATTCAGTTACGCGACGCTATCTTAGGGATAAGAATCCCACGTTAATACATTAACGTATTTCAGTTAAGCGACGATATCTTAGGGATAATATCTTAACGAGATACGATATCCGACGGTTAAGATATTTCACCTTATTATGAATTTCAATTCATATTCGAAATCATGTTTAAATCCTATCCTATCCAATTCGTTCTTTGTGTGCGACCCAATAGGCTCATATTAAATTAGCAGTGGGCCTAATCTCATTAGAAGCCCACAAGTCATAATTGGTCTCTGGCAAGACATTTTGACTACCCTATTAATATGAATATCGTTAGTCCGATATTAACCTAACCAATAGAACATGTCATAATCTTTTTGTCACACGATATCTTATTTGAACATAAGTCATGGGTAGTGTCATACTTATATTGTTCAAACATTTAATTTCTCGCTTTCTAAGTAGACTGATAAAATCAAATGACATTCATTTGAGCACGGCCATGCATTTCTCAGTCCTACTTATCGAGGGGCCCATTAGATATCTCTCATGGGAGAGGGACAAATTCCATCTTGTTCACTCACTTTCCTCTGCATAATTCACATCATATTCGATCATAACCTTTATGATTATCTGATTAAAGATAACGTTTGATTATGTCAAAATATGATGTTCATTATGTAGGAAACTGTGATGAGCTCAGGTCTAAGGATTCAATAACATAACTATTATGAGATCATTTATGACACTAATCCATGTAATGATCTCATAACGAGTCTATCCAGTACATGTTCTCCAACAAGTACCTATAAGTTTGATTTGTATCACCATACATATAATTATCTCATAATTATCTACCAAACTCATACTAATCTTAATTCTTCATTAAACCTTTAATGATGAATGACTAGGGATTCTTAGAATAGCATAAAACAACTATTCAACCATTATTATAAAGAAACATGCAAGCGATATAATAATAACAATAATAAGAGAAACATTTTATAAATGAAAATGACATAACATAAAGGTCCAAATATTTGGCCTAGGGCACAACCACTAACAGGCGCCCCTTGTAGAAGCTCTGTGGGGGACCTACCAGGGACGGCGGCCCCTGCCGAAACTCGGGTGGGTGGGGGTTCTGCAAGGGGCGACGGCCCTTGTTGGGGCTTCTGCAGGGGCTGGCACCCCTTGTCGAATCCCTGGGAGGGGGATCTGCATGGGCGGTAGCCCCTGGGTTGCTACCACACGCATTTTCAGGCCATGGCTTGGCCTTCTACGGTTTTCGGAGTGATTTCCGTTCATCGTGGCCTCCTCCTCTTCCTCCTCGAAGTAGTAGTCGGCGTCGAAAAGTAGACCTTCCTCGTAATCCTCAATCTTACCCTTGACATTCTCTAATGACGACGCCTTTTTTGCTTGTTTAGGGGTTTTGCCGTCTTTGGATTGATTAGCCGCCACGAGCCTCAATATTTGTTATAAGATTTGCGTTAGGGTTTTCTCCACGCTATCAAATCTTTGATCAAATATTGGCTCTGTCGCATCTGCCTTAGCCCTAATTTCCTTCACAGCCACATTCAACTCTTTGATATCGCCGTCGTACTTTTCATCCAAAGCTTCGATTTTTTCCCTTGGATCTCGTCACCGCCGCCGTAGATCTTGATGCTCTGATACCAATTTGATAGGAACCATGAAAAATTTGAATTTTATTAATATAGACTGAAATAAAGATACATTGATCACAATTAAAGGGGTGATATCTATCCTCCCAAGATGCCGATTAAAGAGGACATCCGTGTTGGTTCATGGGTTCATGATCAATGTTGTTTTGATGATGATCAACATTATGTTGTGTGCTAATAATCTCATTTGTTTTAGTCTCAGATTTACCATTGATTATCTTGATGAAGAGACAAAACAATAGGCGATGAGATGGTGGAGATGGCTTCAAGGCTTTGGAGCATTGCTTGCATGAAGAATATCGAGCTTCAATGTAATTTTACATTTTATATTCATGTATTTTGCTTTCTTACTTAGAATATTTGTAGCCTTGAATAGATGCACAACACACTTACATATGCAATATCTCCATCTTAGGGTTCAATATCTCCATCTTAGGGTTCATTAGAAATCATGTTGAACCTATCCCTCCATTGCTCTAAACACACGTGGGTGCATTTTTAGAGTTCGAAGGCAATTGGTGAAAGGTCACCAGATGCCTGGCGTGTCAGCTTTCTGATTAGCTGAATACAGCCAAGGGGCAGTCGCCTGATGGTCTGTGACCTGCACAGTGGTCCAGATGATTGTTACGTGAACTTCATGCGCCTGATCAGTTGAGCGAATCTTTCTATGCTCTATGTTTGTTGGACCCATATTTGGCAGCTGTCTGAAAAAGTATTCACAGACGCCTGCACAGTGTCCTAGACACCTGAGTGGTGAACTCGAGAGGTTGCATTGCGTTGAAACTTCTACAATCTTTTTCTGACTTTAAACATGTGTCAGTTTTTCTATGGTCGGAATTTCTCAACCATTCCAAGCCCATTAGATTGCATTCTACGTTATCTTTCCAACGCATCTTGGTTCATCTCAATTAGAGTTCATTTGAGTCAGTTATGACTGTTTTGGTGATCAAGTGTTTTCTCGATTGAGTCTGTTGGAAATTTTGCATTCTGTTTTCGACTTTAAACATCTGTCAGTTTTTCTGTGGTTGGAATTTCTCATCCATTCCAAGCCCATTTGATTGCATTCATTAGCTTTCTTAACGCATCTTGATTCAACTCAATTGGAGTTCATTTGTGAAATATATGATTGGTTTGGTGATCAAGTGTTTTTTGTGAAGAGTCTGTCAGCCCAGACGCTGCATAACCTCGGACAAGACGTCTGGCCACTCTTCACTAGACGTCTGGTCATTATACTTCATGCACATGGTCGACCCCCAAAATCTAGCCATTGGGACTGTCTAGCTAGTCATTTCTAGCCATTTTTTGTGAGTTTGTGGGCTGTTTTGTGAGCTTATTTAAGCTAGTTTGAGGGGCTGGTTTGGGCACTCACTCCACTCATATTGATAACATTTGAGAGTGCATTTGTGAGGGTTTTACTTGAAGAAGAATTCTTTTCCCTCACTCTCTTTTACTCTGTCACTAAAAGAGTTACATTCATTGATTTTGCATCTAAACAGAGAGTTCTTCCAAGTGCATCCAAGCTCATCATCATCTAACACTTGGTGATTTCAATCTTCCATGCCTTCTCATGCACATCAGTAAGATCTATTCAAGGCATATGTAAGATTGACCTTTTTTGTTTATTTTGTTACGAAACCAGTACTCGGGTTGTGAATACATTGTGGGGGTTTACTCCACTTGGAGAGTTTCTCTCCATATCCAGGTGTATGGATTGTCCCTGTGTAGGGATTGTAGCTCGTGAAGAGCCTGATTTTGTGTCTCGGTTAGGGAGCATTAGTGGAAAGCCATCGCTCTGATGTAGGATGATGTGACTGTAGTAGGATCGCCAGTGTAGGGATTCGAACTAGGATACGTCTCTTTGTTTGCGTTTGCATTGGCGTATCTCTTTGTGGTTGTGTTTTTGAGCACTATACTTTTTATTTCTGCTGCGTATTGCGTTCAATTACTAGTCACTTTTTAATTACACATATTGTTTGCCTTTACACTATTTGCGTCCTCGCTTAGTGTATTGTGTATAGCCACATGTCCAACAGTCCGCACTCCCGCGAATAACGAGGCATAATCTCACTTCTACAATCAATTTTCTCTCAAAATAGCCTAAGAAATATCTCAACCCCTCACACCTATAAATAGATTTCGGAAACAAGGAAAATTACCAAAAACCCAAAAAGGCTGAAAATGTCCCAAAATGCCCTTACAAATCCGAAAATTCCCAAAATGCTCATAATGGGCCAACTCACAAAAAGGTGCCGGATCTATCAGGGCCCTAGGGAGGCAATAACAAAGTCGGGGAGGCCGGCTGGACTACTGCGATGCCGAAGGAGGCTGGTATTGCTTCGATGAGGATGGATGCCAGTGAGGATCTCTTTTCGAAATTCCACCTTGAGGACAGAGTGTTACATTGGGAGGGAAGTAATGATACGACGTCACAAGTCAAACAAGAGGCTATGTCGGTTCAAAATCATGAGTGATAATTCAATAATTTCAGTGCGAGTAGTAGTTTTGTAATTTCAGGGGAACGACAGTTTTGTAATTTCTGGGCTGTGGCTCAAACCCTAGGCCCGGGACAGTTTCGTTATTACAAGACGACGACTCATTAGTGAAGAATTTTCTTATAAATAAGAGGAGGAAGATCATGGGAGAAATTATGAAGAAAATCAGGAGAGATATTGGTGGTTATTATCTAGATTAGTTAGTCCTAGGTTATTGGGAGTGTGGCATTCCCATCAAGTTAAGGCCAAATCTTATAGTTTCAAACCCTACATCAATAAAAATCCTATCTTTTGCTCCAAATCTATCCCCAATCGTATCAATATGTTTTATTTGTTATGGATTAGTAAGAGTTGATAGTCTTTTAAGTTTATGCATATATTTGGTGTATATATTCAATAATTTCCAAGCTATATTTTAAATATTTTATTATCTATGTAGATTATTTTTTAGTGTTACTTGGTGATATATATGAAAATGCTAACAGGTTCAGTGTTATAAAATTTTTATGTTGAAATAAAGAACTAGAATGGTGTTTCCCTCCGCACTTTCTCGACTTACAACAGAAAAGAATTTCTTAGTTATTTTATGGATTTGTCTACTTTTGGAATAATTTATCAATCTTCTTATCAGCACACACCACAACAAAATGGTATAGCTGAGCATAATACTCGACATTTCTGTTTGCACAAGCTGTTAATGATTCATCAACCTTCTTTGTCTGTCTGTGTATACTACAACAAAATGACATAGCTGAGCAAAAGAGTTGACACTTGAATTTGCACAAATATTGTTAATCCACATGAATGTTTTCAAACATTTTTGGGGAATGCAGTGCTCAAAGCATGTTACCAATCACATGACATTTTCATCCTTGATTATCAAATTCCATATTCCTTGCTCTATTCTAAAGTGACATCTACCCTTACGTCATATCACCGTTGGTTATGTATGATTTGTTCATGGTAATAGTATTGACAAAAATAAATTGGATCATAGGGTGGTTAAGTATGTGTTGCTAGGATGTTGTATGTGTTTAAAAAACATGTTACTGCCACACTTTCGTTAACTATTTGAATTTTTGCAGATGTTACATTCTTTAAGGTTAAACCATATTTTAGAGAAGATTCCTTATTTGCTTTGGAAGATGATTTCATGTATTTTCTAGTAAACTCATTGTATTCTTATGTGAAACCAGATTCGTTGTCCCAAAACATGAAGAGCCAACACGTGTATACAACGCGTACCAAGTCCACAATAACCATGTCAAATGTCCTTCGGGTCTGAACTTTGATATGGAATCAAACGAGTTTGTTTCTATTCCTATTGAAAATAGTTCTTCGGTAATTTGATTTTGATATTCCTATTGTTTACCATAAGGGTAAAAGGTGTTACACTTACATTCATAGACATGTTTCTTATTAATTTCACATCTTTTTATACGATATTGTACTTTTATCTCTTTAATTCTTACCATGTTTCCAAGTCATTTAGATGTGTGTCAAATCCTGGTTGGTAGGAAGCAATGTGGAATAAGATGAAAGCTTTGGAGCATATTGAAACATGTGAGCTAGCTCCCATTTTCAGTGGAAAAATTTTGGATGTCGTATGTCGTGTATTTGCACTCAAACTGCATCATGCTGGTTCATTTGGTGTCGAAGTGGTACTCAATACATTATGTAGATTGTAGTGACATCAAAATTCTGGGAATATTTTTCTACAATTTAATATATAATATTCACCCTCTTTCCTTTTCTTTTCTTATTCTTTTCTTCTTCCTTTTTCAGCTTGCCGAGCCCTGCCCGCTCATTTATTTTCTTTTTCTTTCTTTCGTTTTGCTTGGCCCAACAGCCCATGACTGCAAAGCCCAAGCCGCCCTTCAGATTTTCCCCTCGCACGCTTAACACGCACACGCGCACGGCCCTTAGCCTGCACTCGGCAAGAAATATCTCGGTTCTCTCTCTTGCCCCTTTGCCTGACAAGATCCATGATGTTCGGCAAATTTTTCGCCGCTCAACATTAATTAGAGCTCCCTGTCATTGTCGCCTTCCCCTTAAACGCCCCGATGCCCCCTCCAACCGCCCCTTCCCTCTGATGGTCGTTTGTCGCTATTACTTCATTTGGTGAAATTTTCGTCAATCTCAACTAGCACACGTTAAAGCTAAGTGTTTTCTCTTTTTTGTCCTTCTGAAGTCTATTTACACCCATTCCCCCTTTGTTGGGTTTCATGCACAAACTGGTTTTTTCTCTTCAAAATTCTTCCGATTTTGGTTTTTCAGTGGAGCTTGTGGTTTCGGATTTGCTCGGGGCTTGCTCTTCTCTGTCTTTGCCACTGTCAAACAGCCGTAGTCGCTCGACGATACATTGAAGAGTTTTGTAGCCGTTCGACGGCTCAACGACGAAGTTCGACAGCGTTGATTTCGGTAAATCGCTTTAATTCTTATTTTTAGTTTAAAAGTTGTGTTTTTCTTCCCTTGTGCGATGCTGTGTGATCTGAGCTTGGCTTTGGGTTCTCTCGGGCCTTGATGGCAACATTCACCGCTTCATCGATGCTCTGCGGTTGTGCCCTTGGGTTCTCTTGCTATTGGGCTTTTGGGTTTTGTTGGCTGTGGAATTTGGGCTATGCCCTGTCGTTACTTCTTGGGCTTCTGCCTTTGCCTTGGTTTCCTTTGTGATTTCTCCTAGTCGTAGTTGTGTGCCTCCATTGGACTTGCTTTGCCTTTGGTTTCATTTCATTTGCCTTGGTTTCCTTTGTGATTTCTCCTAGTCGTAGTTGTAGGCCTCCAGTGGACTAGCTTTTGTTTTGGTTCTTGTTGCTTTGATGTGCTTCTTGCTCGTAGTGTTGGACTTGGGTATTGGGCTTGGTGTTGGACTTTGGTGTTGCCGTTGGTGTTGGATTTTGGTGTTAGACTTGATGTTGGATTTTGTTGTTGGGTGTTGGTGTTGGGATTGATGTTGGACTTGGGTGTTGAGATTGATGTTGGACTTGGTGGTGGACTTGTGTTGGATTAGATTTTGCCTTGTGGGGATGTTTGCCGTGGGCTTTGACCCTTTAGCTTGTTGGACCAGTGGGGATTTGCCCCGTTTTGTGTGGCCCATGTGCAATTGTTGGTTGGATTATGGGCTTTTGCCATATTGTTGGTTGGACATTGGATTCATGCTTGGTTTATATTATAATGAAAATCATCCTTGATGTGTTGTTGGCTGGTGACATGAAAAATCATGAATATATAGATTAGACCCTTAAACGATGATTAATGAGACTTCTCTGAGGTCAATGCTGTTGTCCCGCCCCCATTTTTAAAAATTGTTATGGAATTACGTAATGCATGCTATTGATTATACTAGAAATCTTATGACATAAAGCATGGTGATATGATTGGATGTGCTATATGATGAAACATGATCTTGGAACAAACTATTACTATTCCCGTGCATGACATGTTGGACTTGTTGGTTAATGATGTCATCTTATAAGAGGCACTTGGAATTGGGACTGTTCGCATAATGACTCTTGAAAATTTGTTAGAACCATGAAATATGAATGGATATAATTCACATAGCACACTGACCATATTAACTAGTTTTGTTGTGATTTTCGGACTTGTTTAAAGACTTTGTCTTATGATACATGTTTGACCAAACAAATACTAGCACCATAGCACATTGCTTTAACAACACCACTTGACATTGAGAATTGTACAACTTGAACAACACTAGATCCATTGGGTTTTGGGATAAAACATAGTAGAGAAAATGCAGGAGCGGCTGGAGCCATACTTCTGATTACATGACCACATTAGCAAATTGTTGATAAAAAATCCAAAATAGCGATGTTCCGATCGGGTCTCATCATGCATCCGATGGACCCTTACTAGTATAATCGAACATAATATGAGCCTCTTCAGTTTCTATTTTGGACTCATAATCTTGCCAGTTTCTATTTTGGGCTCGGCCTGCTCCCCTATAGTACAAGGTAGATTTCTGGTTTCTTACTGGACTCTTCAATATGCATCACGACCTAGGATTGATATAACTGTTAGAATAATGATAGCATAACTCTTAATTATAAACTGTTTTGTATGAATGTTTTAGTCACTTGTTCCTGGTTCTCGCTTTATTTTCTGTCATGCTTATGTACATTGTTTTAATTTCAAATTCTAAAATTATTGTGATGTACTCTAATTGCTAACGGCTCTTCTTTTTGTTACACTGTTAGGTGCTGAACAGTAATACGAGGAGACCCCAGTCTTCGAAGAGTCAGAGTTTTCTACGCATGATGTAGATTTTCGAGTGTGAGTTTGTAAACGTATTTATTATATATTTTCCTTATGTATTTTGGGAGCGTTGCATCTTTCATATTGTATTTGTACTTGAAGGATAAATTTATACGAGTATGTTGGTACATGTCTGCTATTTGTTATATTGTTTTCACTGGTAAAAAGTAAGTTGGTATATGTCTATTATTTGTTATATTGTTTTCACTGGTAAAAAGTATGACCAACATCACATGCGGAGCAACAGTCAGATCTCCCGGGAAGCGAGGCATGACATGGATTAATAGAATACCTTTTCTCTTATAACAAAAATGAGCTCAGATTGTTTACTTATCTCACTGGTAGCTACAAATCATTGACCTTTACACCTGCTAGACATAAAAATGCAATTATTTGTTGTGTTCTGTTCGGGAAAAGACGGCTATTGTGTAGCAAATCCCATGATTTTTTGCTCAGAAGGGGTTGCAGAAAGTCATCATATTGGTTTGAAGCCATCTCCTATAGCTTGATTTGGATAGGTTACCTCAGTTGTCTAGGAGTTGGGCTTCATGGTTCACAAAAAGATCATTCTTCTTTCATTTGCATCAAAGAAGACATATCTTCTTTGTTGTTTATGTGTCTTATGTTGTGATATACAAGTGACGATTCTGAGCGTATAAGTGGGTTGACGTCATATTTGCAATGGAAATTTAGACTAATGATATAGAGCAGATACATTACATCGTGCTTATTGAGATGATAAGATCTAAAGAGGGGATTTGTCTTTTTTATCGGAAGTATGTGTTAGATATTGTTATTAGAAGCCGGCATGCTTTCCTAAAATGTGTGGCTGCTTGTGCAGCTTTTAAGTTTTTATATCTTATTTTGTGAATGTCACATTGGACAGAAACATGAAAAGTCTAGTATTTGCCAAGCTTCATTAGTGATTCTAAATAATTAGATGGACAGGTGCATACAGTGTTTCTAGCTGCGTATGTTTGTCATATACGGAATGAAGCTTAAGGTAGTATCAAAGTCATTATAGGTACAAATTAGGTGTGATTCTGTAGAATCCTGGAAACCTTCAAGTTTGACCCCAATTGTCCATCATGTATCAATGTCAATTATCTTGAACAATCACAGAAGTAGATTGTTTCACATGAAAGGAACATTTTTGTACATCAAAATATGGTGCTTTTGTATTTTTTTCACTTGTCCTTCATTTTCAGATCCTTCTCAGTTCAGTTCAAAATAAGCTTGGATTCCAGTACATTGCTTGTTTAGTGAAAAATCTTACCATTGGATTTTGTTAACCTCATTGAAACATCAGACCACTGAAGTTAGTACCAGTTGTTTCCATCTAATTTGACCAATGACATATATAACCTCTCCCTTTAAGCTTTGCTGATAACGATTTTCAGTAAATCTAGTAAATAGTCTGCACGGATACCTTGCAACTGGTTATTCATATTGCATCAATGTTTTGCAGGTACTATATAATGTCCTTGAGCAGCAGTTTATCATGCCAAGGCGTTTGCTGATGACAGGGACTCCTATCCAGAACAATATATCCGAGCTTTGGGCTTTGATGCATTTTTGTATGCCATCAACATTTGGAACAATGGAACAGTTTGTTTCCACATTCAAAGAAGCTGGAAGTTCATCTACAGGTCTTCATCGGCTCACTATAAGTCTACTGGCTTATTATTTATTTATTTATTTATATTGTCAGAATTTGTGTTCATGGTCTATAGTATGGGTGATTGTTTATTAAAGGCATTAAGTTGTTGTACTAACTTGGGAATACATCCATTTTAATTACTAGGAGTCTAGGAGCAGCTTATTTTATTATTATTTTGGGATAGGGGAAGTAAAGTTACTTCCTTGTTATCCGGAACAAATGTAGATAGAAGTTTTGGATGTAAATCTAGGATCTCAGGTGGTGGGAAAACAAGAAATTGGGGATGAATCTATGGATTTGGCATAGAAACTAGGAATTTAATAAAGGGATGATTTGGGACCTTATGCCCATGCACCTTGCGTAGCCACTCTCAAGTCTCAACTCCTTACGTGAAAAGAGACTCTTAGAAAAAAACTAGAGATAATCACAGACCAAACTAGAATTTCTCACGATAAACAAATCTTTTAATTCATTATCTTTGAATTTTTTAAGTAAAATCTGTATTTCTTAGTAAATCTATGTGCATAACCACGTGCATAACATAAAATTAACTAAAAGAAAAAGAAAAGGTTTAAAATAACGAAAACACATGTACATCACATGAAATAATCTAATGAGGAATGAAGGAAATGAGCAAGCAGGTAGAATAGCATGCTTGAGAAATTAGGCGTGTGCCCATGTTCATGCATTTATGTAGTATGACACGTTCAAGCAAGGTGGCATGTCAACAATGCATGTGGCTACATGCACTGCAAATAGTATGGAACAAGATGAAGTGAGTATAGTAGGGAAATAACAACCACCACCCGATTTCAAAATAAAAAAATTTAAAACAAATTAAGTCTAGAAATCTCTGAATCAAATTCTGATAATCCTCTATGGCTTTAAATGATTCGCATTTGGTGAATTGCGATATACAAGGTATCACATACAACTACTAGATGATCGGGTTACTCGAACTCAACAGGCAACTCCATGATGGCACAAGTGATGGAGAAATCAAATCAATGTCACCTGTACCGATGTCAGATTTTGATGAAACGTGTAGCTTAGGCATCAGGCACATGGCTCTTTTGTATTCCTAAGGAGGAATCTCTCCGAGCTTAACAAATCATCATCCTTAACTCTAAATTACTGAAAGCTATTATGTAGTTTTACTATGTACTTAAGATTATTGTAAATGGTTGCCTACTATATTAGTCACCAATCCATTCTTTTTATCCTCAACTTGACTTTGGTTGGAAGGTGGCTAAAATATTTCACATTAAATCCATGTTTGTTTTTTCTTCCAAAAATCATGATGTCCGTATCATACAATCATGGCCTACCTAGCAAAACATAGGCATCATATGTAGGCATAACATCACACCAGATGCGATTAGAGTACTTGATAAACGGGAGGCACTAATCAACGTTTTTATTGTCAACCTAAGCAATGATGTATGGATATGGATGAAATTCAATTTTTAATCCCATACATTCTAAAGCTGATTTGTGATAAGTTCATTCAATTATCTCCATCAATCATCAAACAAAATCATTTATTTCATATCTTGATACAAGTATTAAACATAGTTTGTCTTCAAATTCTCATTCCTAGGTGTGGCCAACATGCACATAATGACTTGCACGAGCATTAGCATGATGTAAATCATCATCTACATCGGTAATGTTTCTTGCTGGAATGTAAATCCCAATAATCCTGCGATCGTTTAGATCAATGTTAGAGGACTTGGTTTTGTTTCGGTTTCAGTCTTTTGGAAATTTTAGGTTTCGATCATGTTTTATTCGTTTCGGTGGTTTTCCGAGTTTCGTTTCCTCCGTACCGATAGTTTTGGTAGTATTTGTTAACATATTACACATTACATATTTTGCTAACATATTGCACTTTACACCAAGGTTTGAGGTCTCGTTTTGCTCTCTCGAAAATTTGAGCTTCGGTATCAGTATCGTCCATTTCGACGGGTTTGGACGTGAGTTTCGGTTGGTCTGTATCGGTTGTTGTAAATATTTAAAGCCTATCAGAAATGTAAAAAACTAATGTAGCTTGAAGTTTGCCTTGCACACCCACCGTTTTACTTTGCGCACATACCCACTTACTTGCAAGTTTGCCAAACATAACTTGGAGTTGCTTTCCGCACCCACCAGTTTGCTTTGCCCACATACCACTTATTTACAAGTTTGCCATGAAATATCCTATGCACATACTACTATTAACAAGTTTGCCCTTTTCATTTACTTATAACTTCCTAGTCTACTCACTCTCACTCTCTCACGGGAGAGGCGGGGCGGCGCGACAGCAGGTTGGGCAGCGCGACAGGGCGGGGGAGCATGCGGCGCGGCACGTCGAGGCAACAAGTGAGCAGCCGAGGCGGCGAGGTAAGCTCCGCTTCTTCTTCCCTTTTTTCCTTTTCTTCTTTTTTTTTCAATTTTTTCTTGTTTCTTCGTCTAATTTTTCGATTTTGGATCGTATTTTTCTTCGTCTTCAAGCCGAAACCCTAGGGTTTCGGTCGATACCTAAAACTTTGCTTTACACATCACCCTTCTTGCTATTCATGTTACATATTTTGCTAGCATATTATACTTTTTTTACAAGTTTGCATTCCCTTTCTAAAATATAACGGAAAACTTGTAAATCAATGCAACATAATTAGCAAAATGTACAAGGTGAATAGCAAATCACTAACTGCTAGTCAAATTACACATGCTAAACATGTTACATTTATTTACAAGTTTGCCCTGTTGTTTTGAACCGTTTTAAAAAAGAGATTGGCAAACTTGTAAATAAATGTAACATGTTTAGCATAATGTGTAATTTGAAAAGCAACACTCAAGTTTTCTTCTCTTCCAGCGTACACAGACCAAAATAAGGGCTCGAGCCCTCTTCGAGCGGTGAGCAGCAGGATTCTTTCAGTGATTTTTGAGGCGTCGATCTTCTTTGGTAGTGCAACAAGTTCGGTAGTGAGGTAAGCAACTCTCCTCATGTTCTATTTCTTCTTCTTTTGTTTTTTGGTTTTTTCTGTTGTTTCTTCTTATTCCTTTTTTCTATTTCTTTTTTATTCTTTTTTTCTAGTTTATGCTGCTACTTTGTTTATCTTTATGTTGGATTTTTACAGTTTCTGTTCGAAACCGAGATTTCGGTTGCGTTTCGTACCAGAGCCCGCCGAACATGTGTAACATGTATGAAACGGCCAAAAACGAAACGATTTTGGCTGAAGTATTAACCCTTGGTTTAGATCATTACTGCGAGCCCTTAACAAGTAGGATCCTTGGACACTTGTACGTAAGGTAATTATATCCATGACATCTAAAACATTAGGTCCCATTGCCTCTAAATTGTGAAGACACATCGATCACATCTTTACACTCGGTATCCTTTGAGATAGTGGATTCATGTTTATCTTTGTTCTTTACTTACTGTTTAGGTGACTTGTTGGCTTTAAAAGTTCACTTTATATTAAACGGCATATTTAGATAAGCAGTGTAGTTTAAAGCCAAGTGATACACTTCATCAATTGAACTAAGAGAATGAAGGTGTAGCTTGTGTTGGATGTCAGTCCTCAATCCATTATCAATCCATTATGAAACCTATAAAAGGTAACTCGACAGTCCTATCAAATTCGCACTTGATAATCAGATCGCCAAGCCTAGCCATACTTTGCGGTTGTTATACTGCCTTTATGTAGATTATTTAGCTAGTTCATAAAACGGGGGCAAACACATCTCATTTTAATTCTCCATAGCCTCTATCCACGATCTTATTACTCATCTCATAGTCTCTCAAGTTGTCTTTACATGGAGACCCGATACACCTTGACGGATCTTTGCATTCTCTTTCGAGCAAAACGTACCTTGTAGCCTAGGTATATCATATCATTCAAAAAATGATCATTGGTTAATCAATTAGAAAAGGTTCATAGGTCATGTGCTATCAGAGGCGGGGCATCTACATTGACCTTTCATGGTCATATCAGATGTACCCATTAATGTTCTTTTGGTCATCCTCAGAATTATCACATCTTGTATGGTCTGGTCTGCATATCTACCTTAACCTCCATGATCTTTATCTTGGTTCATTCTACATATATCAAGGGATTGGTCCCACCTGCTCCCTATGAAACTATGTGTCATCATCAAATGTTTAGTTTCCTTACGTGTGCAATTGGGTCTTCAATCTGAATGACGTCAAACTTTGATTAGAGCCAAAGGTGAAGCTCTCAGCTTAATCTCAAGCTGATTCAAGCCACTTTCGTTAAAATGGATCAAATCTAAGCCGTTGCCGGTCCTCAGCTCACATCCAAGCCAACACGAGCCGTCCATACCAGCCCGAGTCAGTTCCAGCCATCCAAGCCAAATATCGTTCATTGGATCAAGACCGAGCTGACTAGCATTCATCAGCTGAAGAGCTGAAGTTAACTGCACAGCCAATTGCTATTTTGTTGATTTTAACCATTTTTGGGTCCTTTTTTGAGCTTTCACATGGACTTTCATCTCTTGGACTGAAAATTGTCTGCCAAAAGTTTCATGGGCTCTTACGTCATGTAAATGTTTTTAATAGTATCTATATCTTTATAAACATTATTAATTTCCAAGTTTAAATTCTTAAGCCTGAATTTTGCTTCAAACTACGATTATTATTTTGGTACTTATTTGATACTTGTCCTTTTTTCTATTCAAACCTATGTGCAGGCATCTTTTCATCTGTGATTGCATTTAACATATAGAATATAACCTCTATGTGGTATTTATTTCTCATTTTAGTTACATGCATTGAAGATTATGTTTAGAAGTTGAGTCTCATTTGTGTATTTGTCTGAGTATGCATTGTAGCTAGTTGTGCATGTTTTGGAGTGAAAAAAATTTAGGACACAAATGACTAACTATCAGGAACAAGAAACTTTAATGAACAAAATTAATGAACTAACTAAAACGATCCGAACGCCTTTGACAATGATCAAGTTTTACCTTCATTCTTCTTTGATCGGAACCCAATGAACACAGCAAAGATGATGTCAGACTATCGATAATGGTAGCAAAGTGTAGCAATGGCAAAGAGATGGATGACTACAGTGACGACATGAAGAGATGTCAACAAAAAGATTAAAGGCAAGATAAGTTTGGGGAGTTGTTGTGATATTTGCCAAGATCAGTGATACTGTCAAAGGATGAATAAGTTGAGGATGAACAAGTTGACAATGAAGATGATGTGGTTGGAAGGAGTCGATGGTGACCGTGAATGCTCATATTGGGTTCATGTTAGGGTTTTGGAGAAGATAAACATGAACAATGCAAATTTGAAATTTTCATTATTTGTTTGAAGCACAGGTTTAGGTATCGGTTTTGGCCTTTTCGTTTTGGTCTCGGAGGCTACCGAAATCGGAAACCATCCTGTTTCTTGGTATCGGCCAGTTTCGGCCGAGGTCGAAACTGACCGGAACCGTAATGTTTCGGATTGAAGACAAAGACAAAGACGGTCCAAATTTGAAAATTTGACTAAGAAGAGGTAGAAACAAGAAAAAACTGCAAAAAAGAAGAAAAGAAGAAAAAGAAAAATAGAAGAAGACTGGAACTCGCCTCGATGCCCCGTCTGCTATCTTGCCGCCCACCCTGACTCCCCGTCTGCTGCTTTGCCGCCCCACCTCGATGCCCCCGCATACTACACCGTCGCCCCCCCTTGTCGAACTCCTCGCCGCCCCCGCCTCTCCCGAGAGAGAGAGATAGAGAGAGAGGAGAGAGAGAGAGGGGCCCAAGTAAAACTTGTAAATGTCAAACTTGTATTTAAATGACAAACTTGTAAATAAATGGTATATGCATAGAGTAAAATAGTCGGTGCACTTAACAACAACGAAGAAGATTTTTTATGGCAAACATGTAAATAAGTGGTATGTGCGCAAAGCAAAACGATGGGTGTGCAAAGCAACTCAAAGCTATTTTTTGGCAAACTTGTAAGTAAGTGTATGTGCTCAAAGTAAAACGGTGGGTGCCACAGTCAAACTTCAGGAATCTATTCATTTATTTAGTATTTAGTGTTTAAGTATCAAATTTTCGACAGTTAGTACGTGTAATGATTACGAATGCATTTCTATTTAGTATTTAGTATTTGATAATAATGATTAATAAATTAGTTTTTTTTACGTATTTGATAGTATTTGATGTGTTTAAGCATTTAAAACTACCGAAACGGACGAATTGAAATTCACGTCCAAAACCGCCGAAACGGACGATCCTGATACCGAGACTTAATTTTCCGGGAGAGCGATACCGAGACAGAAACCGAAACCGAGGCCTCAAACCTTGGTTTGAAGACAGTTAAGGTGATAGTTTGGATGAAAGGAAAGAGGAACAACGTATATTTGTTGTTTGAAATGAAGACAACTAGGAGGTTATGGTTTTAGATTTCTTTTTTGTTTTCACTAAAATCCAAGGGAAAATATGAAAGAAAAGATAGCGAATTAGTAATTTTGGTTCTGGTACCAAATTTGATGCCGAATAGATGTAGACCTAGGTTTTGTATCTAGATCTAGTGTTTTTTGGTGATAAGAAATTAAGAAATTGGGGATGAATCTAAGTATTTGGGATAAAAATTACAGATTTAATGAATGGGATGGAATTCGGACCTTGTGGCCAAGCACCTTACCCACGCTCAACTTCTCATGGAAAAGGAGTTTCCTTAAGAAAATATGGGCTCCTCATGAGTCAATCTAAAATTTCTCTCAATAGATAAATCTTGCAATTCTCTAACTTTGAAAGAACATCCATATTTATAGGCCCATTTATGTGAATAACACGTGCATATCATAAAATCAACTAAAAATGATATAAAAAACTCTAAAATAATAAATGATGTGTGCAATGTGTGAGCGTCAATCAACATAAACCAAGTCTCAGATAATCGGATTATTGTCACTCATCCTTAACTCCTACTGATGTGGGCATGGTTCTGTTAGCTACAGCAACTATCAGTTCAATTAATGTTTCTCTTTGACTATGCTGAGTTCCACGGTAGCCTTGTTCCCACATTCAGTCGAAAAGCTTCTACATTCTTAAACCGGGATTCTTTTCTCTCTGACACAATAATTCATATCATTGGAACAAACATCCTCTGCTTTATAACAACAACAACAACAAAAAAGATAATATCAATTATTGTAGTAGTAGTAATAGTTGTTGTTGTATTATTATTATTATTATTATTAGGCTCAACACTTCTTCTTTTGTTACATGGAGTCACCAGCCATCAACAAAATCTGTACTCCATGTTCACTTCCTGTTTCCCTGAAATGTCATCTGATGACATGCTTCAATGGAACATTATATCCAAGAAATATATGTTGCAGGCCCTCCGCAACCATACTGGGAATTTTCTTTGATCGTCAGTGAAGGTGAAGAATACATTGTCACGCTAATTCTCTTATATTTAGTTCTAATGTCTGTATGTTGATGATTAAAACTGAACGATGTTTCTCAACGGTCCAACAACGAAAAAGACTTTGTTTAAAAAATGCCATGTTGTTGTATTTGGGTCTATGTTAGATCGCATAGTGTCCTGATTATTTTTGTTGAAGAGGAGACTGGCACTCCTTGGATCCCTGCCTGCCTGAGTGACTTAGCTAAAGTGAGAAAGCAGTAAGTTGAAATACACATTAATTTGCTGTTATTTCCTTGTGAAAACACTCATTATACTCTTTGCCTTGCTTATTGACTGTTGCAGACTTGTGCTCACCCAGCCACCTACCACACCAGCTGTGCCATTTTGTTTTCATGTCAGGGAGGGACATGGATCATGATGTTAACATCATCCTTAATTTGCAGGTCAAGATGCAAGTGAAGCTAAGAGACAATTCAAAGTTCTTAAATATATTCTGAAAGCGTTTATGCTTCGCAGAACAAAAGCACTGCTTGTTGAGATTGGAAGTTTAAAGCTGCCTCTCCTTGCAGAGATTACTGTGTTAGATCCCCCCACCAGTAACTTCAAGATATCTAATTTCACGTGTCTGTTGGATGTTGCTTTAAGAAAATGCCTGATATGTCAGTACTTATGGAAAGCAATACTTGTTACCTTGTGTTTACAGGATGGTACCGTTAGCGCCTCTGCAAAACAAGGTTTATGTGTCAATATTGAGGAGGGAGCTTCCGACACTTCTTTCATTCTCATCGACCTCTTCCAATCATCCATCATTACAGAACATTGTACTTCTTTCTTTTTAAAATTAATTTTGAAGTCATTTGCTGTTTTTCTACCTTAATGAAATGCATTTTATATTAATGTTTATGTTGTAGTTTGTGAATGTCAATTATGTTTATCAGATTAGTAATTACCCCTAAATATTTCTATTGATTTAATTGTTCAAATAAATTATTTCTGGAGACTTATATTGTTGCTGTGGATATGCCAACATCAAACTTATTGATGGGAAAGCAGATTGTAATTTTTCGATGGCAGTTTTTCTGTTTGGTGAAATTTAGATAGAAATGGTGATAATTAACTTCAAATTACCTATCGTCCTCTGTGTGCATGTGAAATATTGTATCCATGAGAACATGTACTATTTCTGTTCAAATAATTGAGAAAGGAATACATGGAAATGAAATTGCACATTCTCTTTGTTTATCGTTTCTTATTTTACTGACCATTAGACTTTTCTATGCGGTGGGTGAAATTCATTTATTGGAGAAGCATTATGAATAAATGAGATTAATTAAGCAAGCGACCAAATTCATTCTGGACGCAATACAATTTTATAAATTATCGACTAATTAACTGCCTAATAAAAACCTCACAATTGTGAACTAAGTATTGTTGCAATAAGTTGCAGTAGCTCATTGATGGCTATTTGCCTAATAAAAACCTTCCAATTGTGAACTATGTATTGTTGCAATAAGTTGCAGTAGCTCATTGACGACTATGAAATAAACCACGTGCGGATCCGGATGAGATGTCCTTTTGGCATCATGGGTAATGCTCCCATGCGGCGACCACCTTATGCTTTTGTTTTCTTTTGTTTGTAGGTATTTTTACTATCAATAACACAAAACTCTCTCTATTTGAAAACTTGATGTCCTTCAGAAAAATAATCGATACTGAACAATTAAAGTTTCTAAGTTCTTCTGTTTCAAAGAACAAGATCTTTTGATTGCTTGTTTGGATCCACTGGGTTGAGGTTATATTTTAATTTGAAGCTGTCCAAGAATATACTTACTTCCCTGTGGTGATATAGCAATATTAGTTATGGCGTCATTAGCTGAATCTCTTTTATTTGCATTTGGTGGTATTAGAACTAAATATTAATATCCTTTTCTTGATACTCAGGTCATACAGCTTCGAAAAGCATGCAGTCACCCATACCTGTTTAGTGGTATTGAGCCTGAACCATATGAGGAGGGTGAACACCTAGTCCAGGTACCTTGCTATTTCTTCCTTCAGTTCTTTTGGTTGATCATGTGTGTTACAAAAATCGGATTCTAGAGACAGTTGTTTATTTGGTTAGACCTGTGGGAATTTATCTTGTGTTTAGAGTTAGTTTGTATGGTTTTCCTCAGGCTAGCGGTAAACTTCTTGTTTTAGACCAGCTGCTAAAGAAACTCCATACATCAGGACATCGGGTTCTTCTATTTGCTCAGATGACTCATACACTTGACATTCTTCAGGTTAATTGTCTTCAGTCACTGTATTTAATCCGGCAAACGAAATGTTAATTTTGGCATGTGGTGCTGCTTTCTCTGTTACAATATGATGTTTCCTTGTAATTTATGTGTATAGGACTTTCTAGAGTTGCGTAAATACACCTATGAAAGGCTTGATGGATCTGTACGTGCTGAGGAACGTTTTGCAGCAATAAGAAGCTTTAGCATTCAACAAGTGAAAGGCACCGTAAAGCCTCAGGCTAACAAAGATACTGCATTTGTTTTTATGATCTCAACTAGAGCTGGCGGAGTTGGTCTTAATCTCGTGGCCGCAGATACGGTGGGTTTCTAGAAAAATTATCTAAATATGTCATCCTTTCTTTTAATTTTTTGAGGGTGATAGTTACCAGGTTTGTTGCTGGTATTTTTCTGGAATTACTTTGTACCGTTTTGGATGGTTTCCAATTTAGCCTTCTTGGTACTTGTAACAGGTTGCTTATTGCATACCTAGTTTATTGGTATCTGACCTTAAACCTATTTGGAACCCTTCAACATTCAAAGTTATCAAAATTTTGAAAGTCACACAAGTTTGTTTACCCTACTGGACTTAACTTAATTATCAGTGTTAATCAATGTCATCCCTTTTTATTTGTGTATATTTGTGTTTTTTGTTTTTTTGTTTTTTTGTTTTTTTTTGGGGGGGGGGGGGGGGGTGTGTGTGTGTGTGTGTGTGACAAAGACTAACACTAAATGATCCCAATTTTAACAGGAGCATGCAATGAATAAATGCACAGTAAACTACTATAGCTACAATGTAAATCAATTAAAGCACAATACATATGCTTTTGTTTTGTTTGTTTTGTTTTTGTTTCGTTTTGTTTTGTTTTGTTTTTTTTTTCGGGGGTAGTTCATGCCCCTCTAATCGGTCCCTGCTACAGAGAGAACTCCTTTCTAGGACTTTCAACCAATTAATTGTTGTTGAATGATCCTAGAAGATAATGGATCTACTACAGAGAGAACTCCTTTCTAGGACTTTCAATTATTGTTGAACGATCCTAGAAGAAAATGGATCTAGATACCATGAGAGAGTATTAGATGAGATTGAGAACAAAGATCTGAAAGATGAATAATTTCCAAATATCACAATACAAAAAAACTTGACCACGTCACTCTCTCTTTGTTTTGAAAGTATATGATGAGGAAAAGAGTAGAATTTGAATAATGTCACTATTGTCCTCAACAATCAAGGGAGCATAAAGGCAAATGATGAAGAAAGGAGTAAATTTTGAGTAATAGCCCACATGTTCTAAAAAATTAAGGGATCATAAAAGGAAATATTATTATTATCATGCATGCTATATTAGTTATTTTTTGAATAATTAATCACATGTTTTTAAACAGAAAATAATGGTTAGATATGAACTGTTATTTAAAGGAGACGTTTTGATGTTTAGAGGGGGCTCAAAAATAATTATGTAATTGGTGACCTGTGTTTCCAATAAGAGAGCGTGTGAGTCATCTCTTGGTTGGTGAGTAAATCCCAGCATATCCAAAGTTTAGAGTTCTTGCTTTCTATGGGTTGAGTCAGTCCCTAACATGTATCTTTTTTTTCAATTATCCTTTAGTTATATATCCTCTTTTATATTTTTATCTCATCTAAGATATGTTTTACTCAATGTAGCATTTATTTTTCTTTGAGTTTTTATGTAATTTCCTTTCCTATGTCAAATTGGTATTATAACGTGTTATGCTCACGTTGATGATTCAAAGATGTCAAATAATGGCTTTGCATGAGGATCACTTCGACATTTCAGATCTTTAGGCGCGAGGACAAGCTTATTTTGAAGAACGAGAGAATGACGAGGGAATGGGTAGAATTTCAGTAATAGCCATCATGGTATCAAAAATTAAGGGAGCATAAAAGGCATTAGTATTATGATACGATTAGGGCTTTTTGTGGGGATCAAAGGTGGGATTTTTATGGCTTTGGACTTCCTAATCTAGGGTTTCAATGACGAAGAACTGATCTGAAAATACTAATTAATTCCTAGAATAATAGATCTAAGAAAAGGAGCAACTAATTAGCAATAGGATTAAACTAGGGTTTTAAGGAAATAAGATTATCTTGTCAATTCTTCGATGAAACCATAGTTAGGGCCGGCCGCCCCCTTGTTACGGGATGGATTAGCAAATGTCTAATTACCCTTTGGCCATCCCCTTCTCTTGCGGAATTACAAGTTTAGGACCGGGTCGGTGGTGGACCCAAGTCGCCTCCTCCGTTGATAGACCCGAACTGGAGCCACCTCCATATCCGCACGGCCCGCCTCCTGGACTAGCCGAGTCGCATCATTACTCCCCCCCAAAAGTGCCACCTTGTCCTCAAGGTGGAATTCCGGAAATTGGTTGCAGATTCCCATGTGGCATCGTATTCTGGTAGGCCCCGCCAGCGAATGCGCACCTCCTGTGTCCCGTCTGTAGCTTGCCGGATCCCTGTCAGCTCCTGAGGCTCCAGAAGCACCTCCATGTCATCTGTCAAAGTGGGTGGCAAGGTGGGTGATAGTGTGTGATCCCCACTAGCCCTTCTCAACTGCGATACGTGAAACACTGGGTGAATGGTGGAGGTGGCCGGCAACTGCAGACGATATGCCACCTTCCCGATCTGAGCTGTCACCTCGAAAGGTCCGTAGTAGCGGGCTGCTAACTTCTCATTGCTCCGACGGGCCAAGGTCCTCTGTCTGTAAGGCCGGAGCTTCAGATAAACCTGGTCTCCCACCGCAAACTGCTCATCTCTCCGATGTGCATCAGCCTTGGTCTTCATAATCTGCCGGGCTCTCAACAGGTGTTTCTTCAACTCCTCTAGATATTTGTCCCTCTCAGTCAAATGCTCCTCTGCCTGTGACACTGGTGTTGCCCCTCGGCTGTAGTGTATCAACTGGGGCGGGTCCCGACCGTATAGGATCCGAAAAGGAGTGCTCTGTGCTGTCGAGTGGTACGAGATGTTGTACCAATATTCTGCCCATGCCAACCATCTGGCCCACTGTTTCGGCGCATCTGATGCAAAACACCTCAGGTAGGTTTCCACACTCCTATTCACCACCTCAGTCTGACCATCCGTCTGTGGGTGATAGTCAGTGCTCCTCCGCAGCTTGGTTCCCTGCACCTTGAATAACTCATGCCAGAAACTGCTAATGAACACCTTATCACGGTCTGACACTATGGATGCAGGAAAACCGTGCAAGCGAACCACATTTTTCATAAAAACTGCTGCCACCGTAACTGCAGTGTACGTATGCCTGAGGGGTATGAAATGGGCATATTTGCTAACCCGATCGACCACCACTAGTATAGAACTGTAACCCTCTGATCGCGGCAACCCCTCAATAAAATCCATGCTGATCTCCTCCCAGACTCTCTCTGGTAATGCCAACGGCTGTAAGAGTCCTGCTGGAGCCATTGCCAAGTATTTGTGACGCTGGCACACGTCACACTCTGCTATCTGCTGAGCAATGTCCTTTTTCATCCCGGGCCAGTATAGCTCTCTCGCCATTCTCCTGTAAGTCTGCTGTATCACGGAGTGTCCGCCGATGGCACTGTCGTGGAACTCCTGGAAAATCATCGGGATATGGATGGAGCCCCTGGGAATCACCAGTCTGCCGTGGTATAGAAGCCTCTGTCTGTCCATGCTGTACCCCTGGAAGTCAGCAGAGCCCTGTTGCAGTGCCTCACGTATCCTCGCCAGGTCCTCATCAGCCTCATTCTCCCTGCTCAACGGCTCCCAGTCCAGAAGGACCGGTGTTGAAATGGCTGCCACCTCTGCATGCTCCTCGCAACGCGATAAGGCGTCTGTCGCCTTGTTCTCCAGGCCTGGTCGGTACGGTATCTCGAATGTGAAATGGACCAACTTGGAGAGCCACTTCTGGTGCTCCTCGGTAACCATGCGCTGCTCCAACAGATATTTCAAACTCCGCTGGTCGGTCCTCACTATGAACTTCCTTTCTAATAAGTAGTGCCTCCACTTCTGAATGGACAGGACAATAGCCATCAACTCCTGCTCATATACTGACTTCAGCCTCGCTCGTGCTGACAGAGTCTGGCTGAAGAAAGCAATCGGCCTCTGGTCCTGCATCAACACGACGCCTAACCCTATCCTGACGCGTCAGTGTCTATCACAAAAGGTCTGCTGAAATCTGGAAGCGCTAAAACAGGCACCGTCGTCATCGCCTGCTTCAAGGCCTCGAACGCCTTGGTCGCCTCCTCGCCCCAGTGGAAGCTGTCCTTCTTGAGCTGCTCGGTAAGTGGCCAAGCAATCGTACTGTATTCCTGGACAAACTTCCTGTAGTACCCTGTAAGGCCCAAGAAGCCCCACAGCCCCCACCAACCTGCTGGAAATGAAGTTGTGGGTGGCCCCACTGTCGACCAACACTATCACCTCCTGGCTGCCCACCTGTCTCACTAATTTCATGGTATGGTTCGGTGTGAACCCTACCACGGAATTTAGAGACACCTCCGCGAAGTCCAAGTGCCGGTGCTCTGCCTCCTCCTCATCCTCTCCTACCTCTAGGATGACAACCTCGTCCTCTCCCTCCTCATCGGCAGCTATCAGTATCTGGAGAGTTCGATCAGCGCTTCGGTGTCCTGGGGTGAACTTATCATCACATCGGAAGCACATTCCCTTCACCCGCTTCTCTCGTATCTCGGCATCTGTCATCCTCCGCACCTGCCCCCCCAGCTCGGGGCTCCTGCCTCCTGTCTCTTTCGCCCTCAGCAACGGCTGTAGCTCCCTGACCAGTCATGGTCCCTGAAGAAGGTGCAGTCCTCTGTCCTGTAGCAGCCGCCTGACTCCTGAACGTGGCGGCTCCCCACGTCCCGCGGGCTCTCCGCTTTGTCTCCTGATGGTCCTCCACCTTCCTCGCCAATGTCATCATCCCGCGCAGACCAACTGGCTCGAACTGCCTCAATCCTGACCTCACCGTAGGCTTCAGCCCCTTCATAAAGCAGCCCTCCAAAGACTCCTCAGATCCCCCCGAACTCGGTGGCAGAGCGACTCAAATTTCTTGATATAATCCCCTACGCTCCCCTCCTGCTTCAGAGAATATGGAGGGGGAGTAATGATGCGACTCGGCTAGTCTAGGAGGCGGGCCGTGCGGATATGGAGGGGGCTCCGGTTCGGGTCTATCAACGGAGGAGGCGACTTGGGTCCACCACGGACCCGGTCCTAAACTTGTAATTCCGCAAGAGAAGGGGAGGGCTAAAGGGAAATTAGACATTTGCTAATTCCTCCCCTAATAAGGGGGCCGACCGGCCCTAACTATGGTTTCATCGAAGAATTGACAAGGTAATCTTATTTCCTTAGAACCATAGTTTAATCCTATTGCTAATTAGTTGCTCGTTTCCTTAGATCTATTATTCTAGGAATTAATTAGTATTTTCAGATCAGTTCTTCGTCATTGAAACCCTAGATTAAGAAGTCCAAAGTCATAAAAATCCCACATTTGATCCCCTACTGCTTCAGAGAATATAGTCTCTCGAACACGCCACCAGACTGTCCTGCACCAAATCGCTCCGTCAAGAGCGATGTAAACTCCGCCCACGTCTGGAATGGCTGCTGCTGATCAGTTCAACGAAACCAGCCTAGGGCCTTCCCCTCCAGACAAACGCCTATCGCCCGAAGCCACTCATCTCCTGGTACTGCTGACACCTCCAAGTACCTCTCTACCCGGTACAACCAGTCATTTGGATCTCATCCCTCAAAGATGGGCACCTCAAGCTTCCTCAGACGTCTCTTGCCAGCGTATCCACCTCTATCATGCTGCTGGAATCCTCCCCTCTGCTGGTACCCCTGTCGTCTGTCGGGAAAATAAGCCTCGGCTCAATCGCGGAATCCTCCCTCCGCTCCATGCCCCTGCCAGTCACCCTGTGGGTGTCCATACTCTGCCTGGTGGCCCCCTGGTGGGTCCTGGTACGCTCTCCGATCATCCGTCACTCTCCCGAAAGGTGGGGGGTGGGTCCACGGGCCTCCTGTGAACTGGTGGTGCCCTCCAGGCTGCTGAATTCCTTCGCTGGGTCCCCCGAAAGGCTGAAAACCTGGAAATTGTGCTCCTCGGAACTCGGGATGCCCCCGAAAATTCGGATACGCTCAAAAGCGGCTGTCGGGAGGCCGGGAGGGCATGAGGGCCCGCCGGGGGTCTGCCGCAACTCGGGGGCCCCCGGAAGTCGGCCGAGATCCCCCATGGGGTCGCTGGGGGCGGCCGACCTCAGTTTTGGGTCGGCGGCCCCCAGGCGGCCCCGCCTGGGTTCGCCAAGGCCCCAGGAGGGGTCGACGGGTGCGGCCGGCCCTCTTGGAGGCCTGGAGGCACCCCCGCAGCCCTCTGGGGGTTCGCCGCCCCCAGAGGCCCGTGGGGGTGCGGCGACATCCCCGCCTGCTGCCAGAGGGGCGGAAAGCCCCCTCCGGCGTTCTTTTCTCCTACGCGCGGCATCGGGGGGTCTTGGTACACCCACACTCCTCTTCTGGATCCATGCCTCCGTCGCCATCTCGATCCGGCCCGTCTTCGAAAAAAATTGTCTTTTTACCCTTGTCCTTCGCCAAAGGTGGCTCCTTTTTACTTGGATCCACCTTTGGTACGAGATGTGCGCTCAACGCCGCTATAGCTTCCGTTAATTCCGACAATTTTGCCTCCATTTTTCTCTTGGTTCTCTTTCATCTCTTTCATCTCTCCCCGGATCTCCGCGGCTATCTCGGCGTTTTCCCTTCTCACGTCGATGAAACCCTTGCTAATTTGGGCCTCCATCCGTTCAATCGTCTCTTCCAAAACTTCGACCCGCTCCATGGATCGTGTGCTTGTCATAAATCGACCGCTTTGATTCCAATTTGATACGATTAGGACTTTTTGTGGGAATTAAAGGTGTGATTTTTATGGCTTTGGACTTCCTAATCTAAGGTTTCAATGACGAAGAACTGATCAGAAAATACTAATTAATTCCTAAAATAATACATCTAAGGAAACGATCAACTAATTAGTAATAGGATTAAACTAGGGTTCTAAGGAAATAAGATTACCTTGTCAATTTTTCGATGAAACCATAGTTAGGGTCGGCCGGTCCCCTTATTAGGGGATGGATTAGCAAATGTCTAATTACCCTTTAGACATCCCCTTCTCTTGCGGAATTACAAGTTTAGGACCAGGTCCGTGGTGGACCCAAGTCGCCTCCTCCGTTGATAGACCCGAACCGGAGCCCCCTCCATGTCCGCATGGCCCGCCTCCTGGACTAGCCGAGTCGCATCATATTATTTTCATACGGGTTATATTAGTTATATTTCTCAATAATTAGTCATATGTTTTTTGTGTTAAAACAATGATTAGATGTGAAAAACTGACAAAAAAGTTAGAGTTCTTTTTTCTAAAATTTTGAAGTTAAGAAGATAATGATGAAAACAAAAGAAAGAAAATATAAGGCAAGATTTCTTTTTATCTTTGATAAAATCTAACTAAAAGAAAAATTTATGTGAACAAAAGAAAATAGAAAAAGAAGACAACCCACGTTTTAGGACTGATACCAAAATTGATGTTGGAGATGGATTTTAGGGATTTGGTGGTGGATTTAGAGAAGAATTAGATAATTTAGGATTGAACTGATAGATTAGTGTTCTTGGCTTCTCGCCAAGGGTTTCCGAGGCTTCTCATGAAGGAAGGGGGAACCTTTCACAGTTTTTGAGAAAATTTCTCTTTGATTTCATCATTGATTCGTTGATTTCAAGAGACAAGTCTAGGGGCCTTTATATAGGCTTACAAACTAACACTTCCCTTCTCCCATCCAATGTGAGACTAAATACTAAAATAGTTAAAAATAAAGTAAAAGACTCCAACTCAAATAAAACAAAAAAACAAAAACAAAAATAAAATTCTTGTCCCTATCAATCCTAGTCAACCTACTTGCACTACATTTACCCACAAACTCTTTACCCAAAACACCAAAAATATGTCACATTATGCTTCAATATCCGATGATGGGGATTATCAATGCTTCAAAGTCTAGTCAATCCTATGCACTTTGCTCATAAATTTATGGGTGAAAAGTTTGAATACACTATAGTAATTTAATTTCTTATGAGCTGATGTATATGAACAACTTGGAAGTTGCAAGATAGTTTATAAATTCATATTTTAGGATGTGTAGATCAATTTGAACAATGCCGACCATAGAAAAAAGAATCTGGGAGTGGATTTTTAGGATCACGATAGGAAGCTTTCTATACTGGCTTCCCATCTACTTTATTCTCTGACTCTCGTTACGTATGTATGTACATATCTATGAATGTATGACAATGGGTTTTCATGACATAAGAAGAAACTTCCTCATATGCTTAAATCTTTTGGGTATCCGATCTGTTCATGTTGACGTCCGTGTGTTAACACAGATGTATATTAAAAAAAAATCTTCTGGTGTTCATGTTAGTCAGTGTTGCTTTAAGTTGTTGCAAAAATTAACATGAACATCACAAGTTTTTTTGTCTATCTTTTTAGATTTGGCGGTTAACCTGAATTGATTTGATCATCCAAAAAAAATAGGGAGAGTAGTATTTTTCATCTGTTATATGAGGAAGTTTCCTTATATATGTACATATATGATTACTTCTTTGTGGTGCCAATTTCTTGCTTATAGAAATGTCTCTTACTATGAAGAGCTGAGAAAATAAATTCCAATTCAATGTTCCCTTTTAGCTGGTGAACAGACAAATAAATTCTAATTTAATGTTTATTTTTACTGGTGAACACATAATGGAAAACAGAAATTTGATTGCCACATTGTCGTCCTTCATTGCTAATGGAAATATAATACCCTGCCCATGACATCTTTATTGGATCAGAGGATATATTGTAGTTGACAATGTCTTTCCAATGGTTTGCAAACAAACATAGGCCAAAGAGAGAATCCTATGCTGCAAGAGTGGATTTTTAGAGGAGGATACTTTTTTGCATGTTGATATATGTTAAATGAGCATGAAATTTGATTACGACACTTCTGCCTTTCATTGCTAATGGAAATAAATTCCCTGCCCATAACCTCTTTGTATGACCGGAGGATATATTGCAGCTGATAATATCTTTCCAATGGTTTACAAAAAACATAGGATAAAGAGAAAATCCTGTGATGTAGGATTAGATTTCTTGAGGAGCATACTTCTATGCAGTTTTTGCATATCATAAGTATGAAATTATCATTCGGTCTTCAAGGCATGGATGCACCTTGAGATAGAAGATGTAATGCCCCGAACGAGACCTTCCCAAATGATCACCCATTCTTTCTCCCTAGCATGCTTAACCATGTAGTGTTTTCATGATTTATCCCTAAAAATGCTAGCTACGATTAAATTTTTGAGTTCAATGGAACTATTTGATGCGACGCGGGGGCCTTCTGTGGAAGAGGGTGCGGCCAGTTCTAGATTGCGGGTTTATTATAGTAGGATGCGCGGGTCCCCGGACCCGTTGGCAAACTTGTAATTTCGAGACGTAGAGGGTTGCCGCTTTGTAAATCAACTATTCGCTAATCACCTCCCTTAAGCAAGGGGCCGGCCAGCCCTAAGGAACTATCGAAAAGTTGAGTTTTGTGAGTTCTTTTCATCCTTAAGCCCTAGATTAATTTCCTTGTTAATTGTCTTTCAATCCCTAGTGATATTTAGCCTCTAGCTTATTTGTAGAAGTATTTATTCTTATTTCAGATCTGCAATTACGATTAAAAATCCGATTTTTATTGTTCCTCGCCATAAGAATCCCCTTTTTAGTTCACTAAAAAGTCCTAGCCACATCAATTTGGTATCAGAGCGAGAAGATCTATGGCGACGACCAGATCCAAAGAGCGGATTGATTTGTTGGAGGAGAAACTAGAGAAGTTCGAGAGCAAATTCGACGAGGAGATCCAAAAGATCAAGAAAAACACGGGTGAATACGCACGCCTTGTGGATAGGCGGTTCGAGCAAATTATGGAGGCCATTGTTAGGAACTAACAAAGATACGATTTTTATTGATAAAAACAATAGCTAGAACAAGATAATTGAGCGCAAAAGAGGTGCGCTCTCCTCCCAAGACGCCGAAGAGGATGTCCGCACTCGTTTAATCTAGATCTAACCTAAAGACGCTCGAGAGAATATCAATCATCAAGCATGAAAAATACCAATGACGGCTAGCCCCTATAAATAGAACAAAACTAGGGTTCTTAGGCAATAGGCGCGCGCGACACAAAGTGGGGGCCGGCGGCTATGGGCCGGCCCACTGCTGGATGCAAGTATAGACCCAGGCGGGTCTATCAATGCTCCCTCCAAAGTGTCACCTTGCCCTCAAGGTGGTGCCTGCAAGTTGATTCCTTCATCCTCCACGTCGTCATCCTCGTCGGATTCCGCTATCAACACTTGCAGCTTTCGATCCACACAGCGGTGTCCCGGAGTGAAGCACTTGTCGCATCGGAAACAGAGCCCCTTTTGCCTCATCTCCCTCATCTCCGCATCGGTCATCCTTCGGAATAGCCAGCCAGCCGGTGGGGGGGTTGTTTTGTTCTCCCGTCTTCTCCAGTCCTACATGAACTGCCTCAGTAGTGGCCCTCGCTCCGCCTACTCCAGTAGAGGTTACCCGCTGCAATTGCCCACTGTAGCTCCCTCCGTCTATCCTATCCTCTGCTCAGGAGTCCTCCACCATCTGTGCCATCTCGATGACCTCTGAAAGCCCCCGGGGCTTGTAAGCCCTCACCGCAGCTCGAAGACTAGGTCGCAGCCCCTTCAAGAAGGTGCCCTTCAGCGACTCGTCCGACACCCCATGAACTCGCCCTGCCAGTGTCTCAAATCTCTCGATGTACTCCGCACCGGCCCCTTCCTGCCTAAGGGCAAAAAGCTGCTCGTGTAGGTTTTCCAAACAGGGGTCTATGAACTTCTCCAGCACCAAGTCTTTCAGCTCCTCCCAGCTCCAGATCTGCTGCCTCCTCTCTTTCCACTGTAACCACCCTAAAGCTCTTCCCTCCATGCAAATGGCTGCTGCCTCCAGTTTCTGTGCCTCAGACATGTGGTGTGCCGCGAAATACCTCTCAGCTGTGAACATCCAGGCGTGTGGATCCTCCCCAAAAATATCGGCATCTTTAGCTTCCGAATTCTGCAATCTCCACCAAAGTGTCCCTGCTCAGGCCTCCCCTCCTCCCTGTGATGTGAACGGTAGTACTGTCTCCTCTCGTCCTGAGTTTCGTACCGCCTAGGTGGCCCTCCTCCGCGGCCCCCATAGTCTCCTCGGCCTCCGTGCCCCTCGTTGACCCCAAATCTGCCCTGTGGCCACTCCTGATAGTCTCTGTATCTTCCCCCCGTCGCCTGCTGTGTGTCTCTCCTGGTGGTGGGGCGGTGGCTGCCACCTTCCATCGTCAAATCGAGGGTCGGGAGGGTTCCGATAGCCCTCGCCATAGTTTCCGTGCTCCTGAAAATCCCCGGGTCCCAAATCCTCCTCGAAACCATGTGCCGGAGCCTTTTGCCGTGGCGGACCTTGCTGAAAACCATCGAAATTGCCGCCAACAGCCACCGACACGTCGTACGGCAGCCTGGAAGAGTCGGCGGGGCCGCGGCCTGCCAGGGGCAGGCCGCCGGCCCCGCCCGTGGGTCCTGGTGGCCCCAGCGGCCCCTCGTGGGTCAGGGGGGTCGCCGGATCCCCAGGAGGGTTCGGCGCCCTCGACCGAACCCAGGGGGTTCGCCGGACCCCCCCGGTGGTCCCGGGGGCCCCAGCGGCCCCCCCGAGAGTCGGGGGGGGGGGGGGTTTGCCGGATCCCTAGCGTTGGTCGCCACCCCCCGACGAACCCAGGGGGTTCGCCGGGGTCCCCCGTAGATCCTGGGGGCCGGCGGGCCCCTGGGGGTGTAGCCGCTGCCCCCTGCCTCTTTCGCATGCCCTCGCGCGAGGTTCGCCAGGTTCGTCGGTCAATCCTTGGGCTTCCGCGGCCTTTCGCCTCACTTCTTCTCGATAATCGACTCTCCACGGCTCCTCGTCCTCATCATCGGCCAGATCCTCTACCAAAAAGCTGTTTCCCGGATCAAAGCTCTCAACTTTCTCATTCTCCTTCTTCAAGGGTGTCGCCTTTTCCCCCGATTTAGGGTTTTCCTCCCCTTTGTTGTTCACCGCCAACTGATTTAGGGTTCCTATCAATTGCGCGAATTGTTCGTCGTGCTTCGCTTGATTTGTCGTCAATTGGTTGATGGAAGCCGTTAACTTTGTCATGGATTCGTCGTTGGCCGCCAATGATTTCTTGATCCCGTCGATTTCGCTCGTAAACCTTGCCTCCAAAGCCTCAATTTTGTCGTGCGATCTTGTCGTGGCCGCCATGGATCGTCACGTGCTCTGATACCAAATTGTTAGGAACTAACAAAGATACGATTTTTATTGATAAAACAATAGTTAGAACAAGATAATTGAGCGCAAAAGAGGTGCGCTCTCCTCCCAAGACGCCGAAGAGGACGTCCGAACTCGTTTAATCTAGATCTAACCTAAAGACGCTCGAGAGAATATCAATCATCAAGCATGAAAAATACCAATGACGGCTAGCCCCTATAAATAGAACAAAACTAGGGTTCCTAGGCAATAGGCGCGCGCGGCACAAAGTGGGGGCCGGCGGCTATGGGCGGGCCCACTGCTGTATGCAAGTATAGACCCAGGCAGGTCTATCAGCCATACAACAAACTGCGACGGTTATAAGGCAGGCTTGATGGAGGCGATGGACGAAAGGCTAGGTCGGAGCATAAAGGAGCCACCTTCGGTGAAAGGGAAGGAGGAAGATGACTTTTTTGTCGAATGATTATTCACCGACGCTGATACGTATTTTTTGGAAGACGATGAGGGGGCCGAGAAGGATGAAAATCAGACCGGAGGCTCCCAAAATCTGCGACAGCGTTGGACGACCATCCTGCCGCCTTCGGGGGGTGCGCCGGCCCAATGGGAGGGCCGGCTGACCCCCCGGCCCACTGCTGGGGCCCGTTGCCCCTGGGGGCCGACATGCCCCCTAGCTCACACGGGGGCCCCGCCAGCCTACATCTGGGGCCAGCAGCCCCTGTCGCCCCTTTTTGAGAGGCAGACGACTTCCAGGGAGGGCCGACAGGCCCCTTCCCATCCTTCTGAGGGCATGCCGGCCCTAATTGGGAGGCCGACAGGCCCCGCCACCTCTTCCAGAAGCTTCGTGGGCCCATTACGGGGCCCGACCGATACATACACATTCATTTCAGCCCCAGAGTGGTCTCGTTGGAGGATTTCAGCATCCAGGTGCATATCGGTAATTTTTTGGAGGGCCTTCTACTCATCTGCACCTTTTGGGGGAGTTTTCGGAGATTGGAGAGGGCACCAAGGCCCACATAAAGGACCCCAGGGAAACTACGTGCGACAACATGGAGATGATCCGGATGGTGGATCAGGTAGGGGTGACGTGTTATGGGATAGTGGAGATGGGCGAGCCAGGAACCCTGCTGCGGGGTATGTGCACGATGTACCGCATTAGTTTCGGCAGGGGTGCCATGACTGCCCACACGAGAGGGGGCCCAGGAGGTTTTGCGGCGGAGAACCGGGTAAGGAAGCTGAATATGCCCATTTTCGAGGGAGGAGATCCCGATGATTGGTTGTATCGCGTGGAGAGATATTCCGAGGTGGCTGTGGTACAGGAGGACTGGCTCTGGGCAGTGGAAGTCTGCTTGGAGGAAGATGCACTTGGATGGTTTAGATGGACACAACAGCAGAGGCCGTTCCATTCGTGGGAGGAGTGTACCACCCTCTTACTGGAGCAATTTGGGGAGGTGCAGGCAGGTGGAGCTTATGAGAGGTCGTATGCGTTGATGCAGGGTGGCACTGTGAGAGACTACATCAAGAAGTTTGAAATGCTATATAGCAGAGTTCGTGGGGTATCAGAAGAGTCCTTGGAGTGGTGCTTTATGAATGGGTTGAAACCCACTATTAGATCGGGGCTAAGACAACTAAGGCCTGAGGATCTGCGAGAGATGACGTTGACAAGAATGGTGGAGGATCATCAGGATTCAGAGAGCAGGGCCCGTGAGGGCATGTGGAGGCACCTATTTTCGAGGTTAGGCGTCGACAAGAGGACAGAGGGCGACCACTGCTCCAGAAGTTACATCAGCCGACAAGGAGAGGAGGGCGGAGCCATGACCGGGAGGTCATGTACGGAAGATGAAAGAAACGGAGATTCGGGACGAGCGTGCTAATGGTCTGTGCTTCAAATGTGACGAGAGATTCACTCCAAGGCACCGGTGTGGGGATCATACTCTTCAGATTTTGATAATGAATGATGATGAGGATGATGAGGAGGATGATGTGGTGGTGCCTGAGGCTGGTGAGGATGCGGAGGAACAGGGGCACCAGCACTTGGACGTAGCTGAGGTTTTGCTTAACTTCGTGGTGGGGTTCAAACCGAACCACACCATGAAGTTGGTAGGAAAGGTGGGCGATCATGACGTGATTCTTTGGTGGATAGTGTGGCTACCCACAAATTCATCTCCAGCAGATTAGTAGATGATCCGAGGCTTCAGCCTAGTGACACGGGGAGGTATGTAGTAGTGTTGGGCACGAGTTAGGTGGCACATAGCAGCGGTGTCTGTCGGGGCATTATCGTGACGATTAAGGGGACATATCATTGCAGATTTCCTGCCTCTGGAGTTGGGGAGTACAGACGTCATCTTAGGGATGAAGTGGTTGCAGACATTGGGTGAGATCAAAACCATCTGGAAGCTGCTGAGATTGGAGTATCATGACAGATGGAGGACAATTGTTTTACAGGGGACCCCAGCTTATGTCGATCGTTGGTGTTCTATAAGGCCATGCCACACACTATTCAGACGACAGGAAGAGGATACCTAGTAGAGATGCAGGTGGTGACACTGGAGGAGAGTAATGAGGACCGGGAACAGATGATGTCACCGGAGTTAAAGCAAGTACTGAGCCAGTATGATGATGTATTTCGGACTCCACAGGGGCTTCTACCACCCAGGGATCATGATCACAACATAGTCTTGCGTGGAGGTGTCTCCCATCAGTGTTCGGTTATATAGATACCCCAGGTACAGAAGGAAGAGATAGAGAGGTTGATTGGTGACATGTTGCATGCATGGGTGATTCAGCCGAGAGTGAGTTCATTTTCTAGCCCAGTCATGCTTGTGAAGAAAAAGGATGGAAGTTGAAGATTCTGCGTTGACTACTGAGCTCTGAATAAGGAAAATGTGCCTGATAAGTTTCCTATTGCAGTGATCGACGAGCTACCTGGGGCGGCGATATTCTCGAAAATTGATATGAAGTCGGGATATCATCAGATTCGAATGAGGGTGGCTGACGTGTCTAAGACAGTGTTCACGTCTCATGAGGAAAACTATGAGTTCCTTGTCATGCCTTTTGGCTTGACGAATGCTCCAACGACTTTCCAGGACTTAATGAATAAGGTATTTCGGCCTTATATACGAAGATTTGTTCTAGTATTCTTCGACGACATACTTATTTACAGTCACAGCTTGGAGGAGCATGTGAGGCATTTACAGGCGGTATTGCATGAGTTACATGCGCATCAATTATTTGCAAATAGAAAGAAGTGCCTTTTTAGATAGCCGCGAGTGGAATATTTGGGGCACGTGGTTTCAGCTGAGGGAGTGGTGGTAGATCGGGAGAAGATTACAGCGATGTTAGACTGGCCGCGACCCACGACAGTACGAGGCTTACATGGCTTCTTGGGCTTTACTGGGTATGACAGGAAATTCATCCAGGGATACAACACGATCGCTTGGCTATTGACGGAGCAGCTGAAGGACAGTTTTCAGTGGGGTGAGGAGGCCACCAGGGCATTTAAGGTCCTGAAGCAGGCGATGACGACCGTGCCAGTGTTAGCATTACCAGATTTCAGCAAGCCCTTCGTGATAAATACAGAGGCTTCAAGATACTAGTTGGGGGCTGTGCTGATGTAGGACCAGCAGCTGGTAGCCTATTTCAGTCAGACTCTGTCAGCACGAGCCATACTGAAATCAGTGTACGAGAGGGAGTGATGGCGATTGTGCTCTCCATTCAGAAGTGGCGGTTTTATTTACTTGGGTGGATGTTTATCGTGAGGACCGACCAGCGGAGTCTAAAGTACCTATTGGAGCAGCGCATGGTCACCGAGGAGCATCAAAAATGGCTCTCTAAGTTGGTTCACTACACCTTTGAGATACAATATAGGCTAGGATCAGAGAACAAGGCTGCATATGCTCTGTCACGTAGAGAGGAGGCATCGGAGGTGGTGGCCATATCAGTGCCAGTCCTACTAGACTGGGAGCCCTTGGGTAGGGAGATTGAGGCTGATTAATGGTTTGCACGGATACGGGTGGCACTACAGTAGGGCTTAGCAGATCATCCCGGGTACAATTTGAGTGGACAGAGGTTGCTATATCAGGAGAGGCTGGTGATATCCAGGGAGTCCACCCACATTCCCTTGATATTTCAGGAGTTCCATGGCAGCTCAGTAGGAGGACACTCAGGGGTGCAGCAGGCATACATGAGGATGGCTAGGGAGTTGTACTAGCCAGGGATGAAGCAGGACAATGCTAGGATGATAGCAGAGTGTGCCGTTTGTCAACACCACAAATATTTAGCGATGTCTCTCGCATGACTAGTACAACCACTAGCCTTGTCTGAGAGAGTCTAGGAGAATATTAGCATGGACTTTATTGAAGGGCTACCGTGTTCAGAGGGCTTCACTGTTATATTGGTAGTGATGGATCACCTCAGCAAATATGTGCACTTCATCCCTTTGCGACACCCTTATACAGCAGTCACTGTAGCTACATCGTTCATGAGGGAGGTGGTCCGCCTACATGGGTTCACTGCTTCGATAATGTCAGATCGCGATAAAATTTTCATGAGCAGCTTTTGGAAAGTGTTATTTAAAGTGTAAAGGACTAAGCAAAGAGGAGCACATCCTATCACCCACAGACAGATGGCCAGACCGAGGTGATGAATATCAGTGGAGACATATTTGAGGTGATTTGCTTCAGCCTCACTGAAGTAGTGGGCCAGATGGTTGGCATGGACAGAATATTGGTACACCACTTCGTACCACTCGGTAGCACATAGCACCCATTTTCGCATTCTTTATGGACGGGACGTTCCCCAGTTGATCCATTACAGTTAGAGCATGACTCCAGTATCTTAGGTTGAGGAGTACTTAGAGGAGCGGGACAGACATTTGGAGGAGCTGAAGAGACATTTACTGCGTGCCCAGCAGGTTATGAAGGCTAAGGCTCATGAGCACATAGAGATGTGCAGTTCACAGTGGGGGATCTGGTCTATCTCAAGCTGTGGCCCTACAGACAGAAGACACTGGCACATATGAGTAATCAGAAGTTGGCGGCCCGCTACTATGGGCCATTTGAGGTTACCACGCAAATTGGGAATGTGGCATATCGCCTGAAGTTACCTGCTACATCCACAATCCATCCAGTGTTCCACGTGTCGCAGCTACGTCGGGCTATTGGGGAGCACCCACTCTTGCCTACTCTCCCTCCCATATTGCCAGATGATATGGAGGTGTTACTGGAGCCATAGGAGCTACAGGGGGTTCGGAAGAATGCACAAGAGAAACAGGAAGTACTAATCAGATGGCAAGGACTGCCGGATTATGACACTACTTGGGAGGCCCGCAATGTGATACGAGACCAATTTCCAGACTTCCACATTGAGGATAAGTTGACACTTTTGGGGGGAGTTATGATGCGGCGCGGGGGCCTCCTGCGGAAGAGGGTGCGACCGGCTCTAGATTCCGGGTTTATTATAGGAGGAGGCGCGAGTCCACGGAACCGTTGCCAAACTTGTAATTTCGAGATGTAGAGGGGGGCCGCTTCGTAAATCAACTATTCGCTAATCACACCCGTTAAGCAAGGGGCCGGCCGGCCCTAAAGAGCTATCGAAGAATTGAGTTTTGTGAGTTCGTTTCATCCTTAAGTCCTAGATTAATTTCCTAGTTAATTGTCTTTCAATTCATAGTGATATTTAGCCTCTAGCTTATTTGTAGAAGTATTTATTCTTATTTCAGATATGCAATTACTATTAAAAATCCTATTTTTATTGTTCCTCACCATAAAAATCCCCTTTCTAGTTCACTAAAAAGCCCTAGCCACATACTAGGGAATCCCTTATCCAGTATCTGATCTGGGAATATTCTAACCTGACGGTATTACATATACCCCGTTTAGGATCGGACGTCCTTGTCATACTAATACTTGACCATGCAATATGAAATTCTAAATGTGATCTTATAGATCCTAGAGGCAGCTTCCATAAATTCAAGAGATGGCCCATATCACATCTATGTGTGGTGTGGTATTTTGTTTCATGTAATATTTAGTTTACACTTCGGCTGATGTTAGGCCCTGATACATTGTAACACCCCAAACAAAAACTTTCTAGAGGGTTATCCAGCCTAGGAATGCGCTCTACCAAGCATTTGATGAGAAATCTAGGGTTTAGAGAATAAACATGGGGTTTTAAATAGATTTGAGAAAATGAAAATACAAGATAATGGTTTCAATTAGAGAGGAAACCACTCTCCTATTCCTTTGATTGAAGAAGATAAAGGGCTAACTCACCTCAATCTACTCTTAATCTATTCCTAAAAACTTTCTTCTTTCTCCAAATTCAACATAATCTTAGCCCTAACTCTCCCTCTCAATGTAAAGGGCTGATTTGCCCAATATTACAAAAATGCACTCCAACTCCCAAAATTACAAGTTTGCCAATCAGGCCCAAAATTACAAATTTGCTATTAGGTGGGCGCACCCCATTCCCAACACTACTCCGCCTCCTAAGAAGCACCTTATCCTCAAGGTGGTGCATGTTGTCCGTATGTATGCTATTCCAAATGGGGTGCTCGTCTCCTCCTGTCCCTTCATCTCTGACGGTTGCATCCCCATCTTCTTTGAATATCAGCACGTGCGGCGCATGATCTCGATAATGGTGGCACGAGCCGAGCCTCTCGCCACAACGGTAGCATAACCCTTGGCGCTCGTCCTATGATTTTCCTCTGTGTGAGATGCTTGTAATTACTGTCGGCTGGAGGCTCTCCGCTCTTTCCTGGTGCTGTCTGGCTGGGTCTCTCTTGGCAACTGGGTGCGGAATGCGGTCCCGCTATTCGCCCCTTTGTACCTTCGATCCACGGTAAGCCTGTCCTTAACTAACTGCGCCATATCTATCGGCTCCATCAATTCCTCCGGCCTTTGTAAACGGAGCTCAGTTCGGATGTCGGCTCGAGTCCTTACATGAAACTACCCTCCAATGTCGCCTTAGGGATCCCCCTCACTTGACCAGCCAGCGTCTTGAATCTTTCCCTGAAATCTTGGATTGTGTCCTCCTGCGAAGAGTGAGAAACTGCTCATGCAGATACCTGTCCTGGGTGTCACGGAAGCGGTCGAACAAGCAGTTCTTAAACTCTTCCCATGACCGCACTCGCTACCATGGTTGCCTCCATAGGAATCAAGATAATGCATTTTCCTCTAAGCAGACGTCGGCTGTCCACAGTTTTTCTTCCTCAGCCAACCGGTTTACCGCGAAGTATCTCTCTGCACGTTAAACCTACCCATAATGATCATCCCATTTGAAGATTGGCAGCTTCAGGTTCCAAAACTTGCTCTCGAGGCCAAAAAGGCCAATTGCCTTGCGCTCTCCCTTTCTTGTCCGAAATGGAATTATTGATTAGCATTCTGTGGATATCTTCCGTCTAAACATGGGCCTCCTCTTGCTCCTCACGATGTCCTCAACCTCAGGCAGCCCAATCTGGACCCTCGCCGTCGCCTGTCATCCTCCAAGGGTCACAACCACGATCCCCGTGACCCCCGAAGTATTTGTCTTCTCCCATCGCCTGACATCGAGTATTGGAGTCATCGTCCCAAGGCCCGTGAGAGTGCTGTGCTCCAAAGGAGTGGCCGTCACTGCATTGGACATGAACCAATGTCCAACGTCCTTGTGGTGGTAGAGAACCAGGGCCCAGGACCCATACGGTGGTGCCAGGGGTCCTCGAGGCCCTAGGGCTGTGCTGGGGGCTAACAACCCCCAGCGTGGTGCTGGGGCCTTACGAGGCCCCCGGGGGTCCGTTAGGGGATCGCAAGGCCCACACCATGCTTGTAGGCCCCTACGGCTTTGCTGGGGGCTCACGACCCTCCCAAGAAGTCGCTGGGGCCCGACGATGGTTATGCGAGGTCCCTCGGGCTCCGCGTGACTCCGACGGTTGAAATGGGGGGTGGTCACCGTGCCCCAGGAGGAGTTTTGGGGGGCAACGGCCCTATCGGTTGCTCCCTGGATGCCGTACGAGCCATACGCTGTTGGAAAATTGGGGTCGGCTCCCATTCCGACCAGTCGCCGTCTCGTCGGATTGGTTTGCTTCCAAAGGTCGCATCTTTTCCCTTTCCCTTGTTCATATTTAGTCTTTTTTCACTAGAACTTAAGAATTCCTTTTCAAGTTGTCGTCTTTTGATGCTTTTCCTTCGAGCCGTGGTTGTCGACGACCGTTCATGAGCTCCTTCAATATTGAAACCACCGAGGAGAGTTGTTCCTTGAGTGACCCAACGTCGTTTTCCACCGTCATCCTCTCGATAAAATCTAAATCGCCTCCCAACTTCCCTTGTTGCTCCTTTAGGGTTTTTGTTTCGTGTCCCTATTTTTTCCTCCAAGGCATCCATCTTCTCCTTTGATCTTGTTCCCGCCATGTGGCTCTTCGCTCGGATACCAATTTGATGAGAAATCTCGGGTTTTAGAGAATAAAAATGGGATTTTTATAAATTTGAGAAAATGGAAATACAAGATAAAGGTTTTAATTAGAGAAGAAACCACTCTCCAACCCTTGATTGAAGATAAATGACCAACTCTCCTCAATCTACTCTTAATCTACTCCTATCTTTTCTTCTTCTTTCTCCAAATTCAACATAACCTTAGCCCTAACTCTCACTCTCAATACAAAGGACTGATTTGCCCAATATTACCAAAATGCCTTCAACTCCCAAAATTACAAGTTTGCCACTCGGGCCCAAAATTACAAGTGGGCCACTAGGTGGCCGCACACCATTCCCAACACATGCTTAACCACGTAATTTTTCCATGGTTCATCCCTTAAAAATACTTGCTACAATTAATTTTTAAGTTCAACGGAACTATTCTATACCAAAGAATCCCTTATACTGTGTCCGACGTGAGACTATTCTCACTTGAGGGTGTCACAGAAGACAAATTCTAAACTGATGATGTATGACACCTTTTGGCATTGTTTCTTATTCTTTGTTTAAATGCGGCTAAAGAGAAGATTTCCAACGGGTTTTGATAGCTTATATGGATGGATGATCACAATCAGAGACTACAGTAACTATTTCCGCTGCATCATCTTTGGTAGCTCTTGTCCATCGAGCTGACTTTTAACATGAAGTGTCGTCCATTATACCCTTGCAAATCTTCCTGCCTGCTCAGAGTTGCTTTCTGTTGCCAGCTTTGTTGATTCACTTTTGCATCGGTCCAATTACTGGGCAGGTGATTAAAAATGCCTAGCCATTTTTAATCATAGATGCAATATATTCCTAGCATTTATCAATATAGTTTTATTCCTGCATGGAATACTTTGAATTCACAATGCATTCACCATACAATTGTTACTGATATAATTATGGTATTAGGTTATATTTTATGAGCAAGACTGGAATCCCCAGGTGGACCAGCAGGCTTTGCAGCGTGCCCACCGCATTGGTCAAATGAACCATGTGCTATCAATTAATTTGGTAACAGAACATACTATTGAAGAGGTAAGAGGATGCTATATGCTGTATCTGGTATATAATGTTGAGTTGTTTGTTGGTTATAAGTAGGTTGGTACTTGTTCAGGTAATTATGCGTAGAGCAGAAAGGAAATTGCAGCTCAGCAACAATGTTGTTGGGCAAGAGGATGGAACCCCTGGAGCTGGGAAAGACACAGGAGGTGAAGCCATCGACATGCGATCTCTCATTTTTGGGTTACGTAGCTTTGACCCAATAGATATAAACGATGGAACCATGAGTGCAGAAAATATGGTGCAGCTAGATGCAATGGCTGAAAAAGTGGTAGAAATGCGTAACCATCAGTATCCAGAGAAGGATGGCCGCAAATTTGAAATCAATCCAAAAAATCTGTGGATTGGAGATCTTTCTGAAGGACGCACGGATCTTTATAAATTTGAACCTGGACTGGACGAAGCTGCATATCTCTCTTGGGTTGAGAAATTCAAAGAGGATTCAAAGTCTTTTGAAAGCTCCGGACTGGATGTGGGAAGGAGAAGAAGCATGCCAAAAGAGTCTAATGTAAAACACCAGGTGGATAAAAAGAAGGCAGAGGATAAACGGCTGGCAAAATGGGAAGCACTTGGTTACCGATCACTTTCTGTCAAGGAGCCTGATTTGGTAACTGATAGTACCATATTATCTGATTCGGGACATGTCCAATATGTGTATGGAGATTGTACCAAACCGGAGAAAGCTTGTCCATCGGAGCCTGCCATAATATTCAGGTAATTAACATGCTGTTTCATACTTTATCATTGATTAAAGTAACCAACTTTTTTTAGCCCGCTTTCCTTAACTCCTTTCATTGCTTAGCCGTTTCCTTTAGTTGGCTTTTGTTGTTGTCAGTGCTGCAAATTTTTTCTCACACGTTCTGTGAAGCTGTGGTTATCCACATGCAGATGCATCTTTTTTTCCGTGACCTTTTATTTTTAAGGAAAACTCGGCATAGCTCAAGTATTGACCATGGTTCTTTTTATTAGTTTAGCATTTTTAGAAGCGTCATTTACGCATGGAGTTCGACACAATGAGTGGAACCAAAGAAAAGTGGCCCTAGAAGATTTTTTAAATTATATTTTAGTCGTCATTAATTTTTGGATCATTAGTTGGGTAATTTGCATGGTTATTTTATTTGATTTTTAAAGGAATTTTCTGGGGCTACCCCCCCCCCCCCCCCCAACAAAAACAAAACAAAACAAAAAACAACTTAAAAGAAAGTTTCAAACAAGGTCTCAAGATGGAGTAATATTTCAAACTGGTCATGCAATGTAATTCTTGAGCAAAGTCAGAATATGGAGTAATATTTTGAATGCTGTGACTTTTTGGTAGGTTGCCAATGTGCTAAAATGAGAGATTGAACATTGAACTGTTAATCAATAATTTAATTTTTGAGAAGCATAAGCTTTTCCTTTAATATCATGTGTCAAGGCCTTTCTTTTCTAACAGAAATATATTTGTTAGCTAAAACTAATCCAACGATACAGAAGCACATTATTTTTATCTTAGAAGAAATCAAGTTGTCTAATCGTTTCCTTTCTATTTTACAAGGCCACCTGCTTTTCTTAGTGTACTATTTTCTGTTATTAAATACAATCTTATATAAATTGGAATGATTTGGCTTGTCTTTAATTTTGTATACTGTTTCTTTATTTTTCTGCGTTCTATTAAAATGATCAATTTTGGTAATTCTCATGTTGGATTTGCATTCGTCAACTGACTCAAACATCTATCAAAAGCCTTGATTGTTCCCAAAATGTATTCAGTTATACTTGTTAACTTTTGGATTGCTGAATCATCATTGTGTTAGATCTGGAGGTGGGCCCTCCGTCGGCACGCGTGCAAGGGAGGTCGCATTACCCTAAGGGCATTTTCGACCCCTCTTTGATTTCGCCGGGGGGGGGGGGGGGGGGGTTATTCTTAAACTAGGGCTAGCCGTCGTTTTATTTTATGCTGGATAATTGAATTGTTCTAGAGAGAATTCTTAGGTAGATCTTAGGAGAGTACGGACGTCTTCGCTTTAGGCATCTTGGGAGGGTGGTTGCCCATAGAATTGTAGCCAATTTATCTTTTATTTACTGTTTTGATCAATATAATTTCAGTTTTGCTTGGTTTCTATCAATTTGGCATCAGAGCAAGTAACGATTCATGGCGGCTTTGACAAGATCACAAGACAAAATTGAGAATTTGGAGGCGAAATTTACTAGCGAGATCGACGGGATCAAGAAATCATTGGCGGGAAACGATGAATCCATGGCAAAGTTGATGGCTTCTATCAAAAAATTGACGGCGAGGCAAGAGAAACACGACGAACAATTCGTGCAATTAATTTTTCAATTGACGGCCAACACAAGAAATGATGGAAAAGGAGAGAGAAACCCTAAATCAGTGGGAAAGGCGCCACCTTTGGTCAAGGGGAAGAAAAAGATGGAGCCTTTTGATCCAGAAGCCGTCTCCGTGGAGGAATACGACGAGGAGGAAGATGTGGAGCCGTGGAAGGTGGATTACCGCGAGGAGTACGACGGAAGGCGGTGGAATCAAGGAGGGGCAGTGGCTCTAGCCACCCCCATATGTTGCGCTAAGGCACGGGGGGCCGCAAGATATCCCCTCGGGCCCCGTCGACACCCAGGACAGCCGTTAGGGAGGCGGCGCCCCTCCCCGGCTTCGCCCGGGGCCGGCGAAGGCCCCGTAGCCTCCGGCGACCCCCGCCGACCAGTAGGGGGCCGCAGAGGCCCCCGGGGACATCACAAGGGGCTGGTGGGCCCTCCCCAGGCTCTCCGTGGCCCTACGAATCACATGGAACCCCGCGCGGGGGGTTTGAGGCATTGGAAGTTGGGTTTCAGCCTTTTCGTGATGACCAACCCCATCTGGAGGACCCGACGCGCGATTTCGAGGAGGAATTTGACCTCGGGAACTTCCAGGAGTACAGAGATGATGGCGAGAGGTATCAGGACCCTCCCGACCCTTTATTTGGTAATGGCAGGTGGCAACCCCCCATCCTACCACCAAGGGGACGCACCAGAGGCATGGGTGAGGTTACATAGATTTCCAGGTCAGGCAAGGAGCAGGTTTGGAGGCGACGAAGGGGGTGGACATGGGGACCATGGAGGCGGCCTACGGGGACCACGGTTTCCATGGGGGCCCATAGGGGCCCATGTGGGCTATGAGCGACACCAGAGGTTGCAACACTACCAACAGATGAGACACGGCGGAGGATGGGGGACCAGGGGGATTCAATATGGACTGACTGTGGAAGTTGAAGATGCATGTATTCGATGGGGTGGACCCGGTCTCGTGGATCTACAGAGCGGAGAGATTTTTTAGTCTTCCGCATGACTGAGGAGCAAAAGCTGGAGGCAACAGACATCTATTTGGATGAAAATGCCCTCACTTGGTTTCAATGGAAGGATGTGAGGCGTTCTTTTCGCTCGTGGGAGAAGATCAGGGACCAGATGGTGGATATGTTCAGGAATTTCCACCACGGTAACGTGAGTGAGCAGCTGCTATCCCTCAGGCAGGAGGGCACGTTGTGAGATTACCTAGAGAGGTTCGAGGTCCTAGCAGAATAGATGCATGAGGTGACTGATGAGACGATGGAGAGCACCTTCATGAAGGGGCTGCGGGCTACTATTCGAGCAGCGGTGCGCATGCAGAAGCCCCAGGGGCTGATAGAGGCCATGGAGTACGCTTAGATGGCAGAGGACTGTCAGTTGGAGGAGAGAAAGACTATGGGTGGTTGGAGTGGATCGGTTTCTCGCAGTGTCCCGACCCCCACAGGAGAATATAAGGGGCAGATCAGGCGAGTATTGAGAAGACTGGTGAGCAGAGTAGCGCACCGTCGACAGGGGTCTAGTTCAGGAGGATGACTGATGCCGAGAAGAGGAAGAAGAGGCAGAAAAGGTTCTATTTCTGATGCGATGAGCGGTTCACCCCAGGAAACCACTGTGGGATTCGCATGCTGCAAGTGCTGATAGCCGGGACAGACGAGGAGGATGACGTGGAGGATGAAGAGGTCGAAGTGGAAGACGACTCCCACTCAGAGTAGGACCGCCAAAATCTTCATGCAACACCTTGAGGATAAGGTGGATTTTCGGGGGCGTTGTAATGTTAGATCCGAAGGTGGGCCCTCCGTCGGCACGCGCGCAAGGGAGGCCGCATTACCCTAGGGGATTTTCGATCACTCTTTTATTTATTATAATTGAGTGGCAAACTTGTAATTGTTTGGGGGTTTTATTCTTAAACTAGGGCTAGCCGTCGTTTTATTTTATGATGGATAATTGAATTGTTCTTGAGAGAATTCTTAGGTAGATCTTAGGAGAGTGCGGATGTCCTCGCTTTAGGCGTCTCGGGAGGGTGGTTGCCCCTAGAATTGTAGCCAATTTATCTTTTATTCGCTGTTTTGATCAATATAATTTCAGTTTTGCTTGATTCCTATCACATTGTTAGAGACTTCAGTTCTAGAAGAAATATACACTAGGCATGAGCATGGAGGGAGCAGTCCCCTTGCAGGCTTTATTGGTATACATTTTGATCCAAAACTTTTTTAATAGTTGATTGACTGATCGCTAAATGATAAAACATAAAAAATTGTGAAGCAGGTTATTGTAGCCAATATAAAGTATCATGTTATTATGTTTGTCAAGTAAATTCGGACAATCATTTCATTTATTTTCGATGATGAAAATTATAAAATTATCATCGCGCATCAAGATTGGAGATGAACTGTTTACTAATAACATAATAACATGATACTTTATATTTAAAAAAGAAATTACTTCTTGTCTCAACATAAAAGAAACAGTAGATGATACTCGTAGTGTTCAACTTACATAGATACTTTATATATATTTTATGTCAGATTTTGAATATATGTGATACTGCTTTATCGTTATTATCAATATATGATCAAAGCACTCTTAGCGTTTATTGTTTTTTGGTTTGGGATTTTTTTAAATTATTTTTTGTAGCATCTTTATTTTTCACCCAGGTTAAAAAAATATTGGTTACGTTTCTGCTAGTAGTTCTCTGATTAGTTTGAGCTTTAATCTATATGAAAAAAGGGATCTAACTCGTGCTTCAGACCAATTATATTGGCAATGCTGAGGTTTAAAAATGTTGTCATTAAGGAGACATGTCTTAGTTCGTTTTCAATTTACTTTGGACTATTGTGGTATAAATGTATAAGTTACATACAAAAGTTCTATTGTTATTCCTCCTATTAATGTCTATGTTTTGTTTGACTTCAATTCAACTATTTGATTCTGATTTTGCTTTCTCTTTTCAGTGAGATGTTTTGCTCTCTATGGCACCATTTGTTTTTATGTTTTTTGCAACGACAAATTTGTAAGCATATATTATATATATATACACACACACACACGCACACAAGCATGCGTGCATGCATATATATGAGAATAATGGGTAGCATATGACATATGAGGTTAAGCCTCATATACGTCTCATAAAACCCGCCCTCCATTATTTTGTTGGATGATCCGAAGCGTTTGCTTTGATTTACATATTCTAAAACACCAAAACACCAAATATCAGATGAATTTAAGGGGGTCACATTCATCCACAGTTGTAAATTTAACAATTATATTTAAATATAACTTTTGCAACGGTATATGAACAAGTAAAACCTCTTGGGTTCAGCTGATATTCGACGTTTTGAGGTTTAGTATATGAAGATCAAAATGAATGGTTTTGAGCCTTCGAATAAAATAGCAGGGATGGAATTTTGAAGACAGTATATGAGGATTAACCTCTTATGTCATATATATGCGGGTCGGCGGGCCTAGGATGAAATTCTTCATTGGTCCACTCACGGCCCATCCACCCCAAAATTTTCTTGAATTTTTTTAAAGTTGAGGCACATTCTAAAACCCCAAACATAGATGAACCCTAGGTTCACATTTGAACCACGATCCACCTTTTGCAAAAGTTCTATGTTCTATGATCATTGAATTTGTAATAGGTAGATCAAGGGTCAAATAATGTTGGATTCATTTGATTATAATATATCCCAAAAAATGGGGGAGGGTGGGCCGTTAGCTGCCAAGGAGGAAATTCATCATTGGGCAGCTAATTCCCATTGATCTAATATGTATGTGTGTGTATCAATTAGACTTTCATTTTGACCAGTACGATAATGGGCTAATGGTTAGCTTATCTCAAATGTTGACATCTGAACTTTTACTTGTCCTAATATTACACCGAATACCATTTCTCATTTTAAATACCTCATTTCCACTTACTTGCAACAATGTGTCGACAGCTTGAAAGGGTCTGCAACTTCTCAAATATCATCTTTGAATTTGTTTGGTATCCCCTGTTGTAGCTCAGCATATGTTGATTACTGATGTGAAACTTTAATTATGCCATTTCATTTTTTTGCACAAAATATGTATGTCTAAAATCCATTTTCAATCAAAATATTCTAGGCTCATTTTACCTGCATATGGTTAATGTTTTCCTTCAACACTTGATTCAAAAGTTTCATTGCAGTTGTGTGGATAACTCTGGAAATTGGGGTCATGGAGGAATGTTTGATGCTCTTGCAAAACTTTCGACGAGTATTCCAGATGCATATCGCCGGGCTTTTGAATGTGGTGACCTTCATGCTGGTGATTTGCACTTAATCAAATTGAATGGTGAGTTTTAGGTCATTTCATAACATACTATTTAAGTTAATTTCTAGCTACTTAGTTGAAGAATAAACTGCACAATTCCACATGAAGATATCATTTAAGAAGTTGACGTTCATGGCTTATATTCTAGTTAGGTATAATGCTGATCCACTGGATCGGAACCCTTTACAATTCCTCATTTGCAGTTTATAATGACACTACCATTGTACCACCTTTGGCTGCATCCCTCGATGTTGATTTCACCAATTAATTGCATGGATTATGGCGCATAAGTTTCATATTCATGGATACTAATATATTCCAGTAGGTGCTATGATGGCCAAATCAGCAAGTGTACTGATTGAAGAGATTATGTACATGAGAATCTATGATACTGAATCACATATTGTGAAGCAAAGGGCATCGATGTTTGCCATCAGCGTCTATGTTGTTTCCCCGTATTAATTTTCCTAGATATGGAGTAATATTCTTCTTTGGGAATTCCATTTAGAGGGGACCAACATTTCTTGGTCAACTTGTTGATTTGCCTGGTTTCTATATGGGGCTATATCAGAAAACAGTTCAGATGGCTTTTATTTACTACTAATGCATGTACACACAAGGGAGCATTCCTATCAGATTCTCCTTGAAACTTTATTATATACCTTTAAAATATTAATGGACTTGACAAAGATCAAATCCTGTACTTTGATTACTCCTTGGGGAAGAGATTAAGTGAATCAGAGTAAGAGTTGGTTCTGATTTTAGTTTTCTAATGTAGAGGCAGCTAGCTCTTGGAAACATCCACTAACAATGATGATTATTTGGAATTGAAATGACTTGTCAGTGCACTACATCGGGGAGGCAGCTACTCTTGGAATCATCCACTAACAATGGTGATTGCTTGGAATTGAAATGACTTGTCAATCCACCGAGTCTGGTTTTTACAAGGGTTCTTCATAATAGATAATTTCACAGTCTATTGGTCGCTGCTAGGTAGAAGATACAATAATATTTAGTATCATCAGGTTGATGTTTCCGGGATGATCCAGAGTGCCATAGAATATCTAAGTTATCTATATAACCTATGTGGCACATTTTATCACATCTTAAAGCTGTACTTGTATTGGACACTCTGACATCTGTAAACTCCATGTCCACCAGTGTTTTAAATGTCGGTTGCCTGACTCATATCAGTCTTAAAAATTCAATGTTGGTTGGTGGATGTCGGCGATGTATTAGTGATATTTGTCAAATATCATGGTATCATATCGGATGCTAAAGATTCATGTCATGTAGATAACACACTCACACACACCCCCCCACACACACCCACACACCCACACACCCACACACACACACCCACACACCGACACACCCACACACACCCACATCTAACTATGCGTGAATGATGTCATATATTAGATTGTTTAGAATGTATTTACCTTGATAAGCCACATTAAACTATGAAATCATAATCACTAACCGATTGCAATACTTTTTCAATTATGTTTACCAAAAGCAAATGACAACTTTACACTATTTACAAATTATGCATTACCAAATGATAATAACATTAGACCGATCATTACCAAATGATAACTTTACTCCTTTTCAATTATGCATTACCAATTGATAGAGTGTATTTACCTTGATAATTCATATTTTGACTTGTATCCGATTGCTTTTAAGTAAAAAATGAAATGCCGACACGATACTGAGTCGTATTGGCTGATATTTTGGAAAAAAAATGAAATTTCACGGACATGAAACCCAAAACACCATCCATCATCAAATGTACTATCGTGTGACGGTAGCTAAATCCCCAAAGTTTTGATCAACATTTCACTACCATGTAGCATGTAGTTTTTGCATACAAATATTTGTTGTATGATGCTTTTAGAGAACATTGAATTATTAGCAAGGTTTTGAGAAACTCTAGTTTCCAATGAAATCTTCTTGCATGTGAGTGTTAGGAACCAACCAAAGATCCAATTTTTATAGCAAAATAACAAAGAGAAAACAAGATAATTGAATACAAAAAGGTGTATTCTCCTCCCAAGACGCCTAGAGGACGTCCGCACTCGTTTAATCTAGAACTATTCATAGGACGATCAATAGAGATTCGCTCAAAATATCAAGCATGAATACAAATGACGGCTAGCCCTAGTTTAAATAGAAAAATCCTCCTTGTGGTGCGCAAAGTTATTTCTCCATGACTTGTTGTGCGCAAAGTAATTTCTCCATGACTTGTTGTGCGCAAAGTAATTTCCTCCCCTCTTTAGCCACGCACGGATCTAACATTACTCCGCCCCTGAAAATCCACCTTGTCCTCAAGGTGGTGCATGGAGTGTGTGTGCCATCCATTCCACGTACTGCAAGTCTCCTCCCGGATCGAAAGGATGAGATAGGTCTCCACCACCTTCATTAACGTCCAGACGAAAGCCACAGTCACCACCAGTCAGATCTGAAGGCCATCTATAGCCTAAACTGAGATGTTGGTGTTCTGAAGGACTTTGAACTGAAAACCAAGAGCCTTGGGGCCCACGTCGCCCTTCCGGAAGCTCAAATGTTCGCTGTATTGGGCTCATGAAGTCAAAAACTCGCTGTCCACTGCATCGGAGGGCCCGTCGTCAGTGCTGAAGGGGCTGTCGGCCTTGCAGAGCCCAACAGAGGCCTTGTAGGAGCTCCTGGGCCCCTGTCGGGGCCTGCAGGGCCCATGCAGAAAATCTGCAGGCCTGCAGGGTCGCTGCAGAAATTCTGCAGGCCTGCAGGGCCCTGCAGAAATTCTGCAGGGCCTCTGCAGAATTCTGCAGGATTTCTGCAGAATTCTGCAGATTTCCTGCAGATTTCCTGCAGAAAATCTGCAGCTGCAGGCCTGCAGGGCCGCTGCAGAATTTCTGCAGGCCTGCAGGGCCCTGCAGGGCCGCTGCAGAATTTCTGCAGGCCTGCAGGGCCCTGCAGAAATTCTGCAGGGCCTCTGCAGAATTCTGCAGGATTTCTGCAGATTTCTTGCAGAATTCTGCAGATTTCCTGCAGAATCCTGCAGATTTCCTGCAGATTCCTGCAGAAATTCTGCAGAATTTCTGCGCAGACCTGCAGGGCCTTGCAGAATTGCTGCAGGGCCCTGCAGAATTTCTACAGGCATACTGCGGCTCCTGCAGAATTTCTGTAGGGCTGGCCGGCCCTGCAAAATTTCTGTAGGGGGCGTGGCCGTCTTTTTGAGACGACGGCTAGGGTTTGCTCGCCTTGGGGGCTCGTCCTCGTCTTCCGCCGCCGCCTTTAAATCTGGATTTTCATCGCCATCAGATTCAAATCTGAAATTTTCAGATCTAAAAATTTTCTCGTCTTCCTCCGTCGCCTTCAGATCTGGATCCGAAAATTTCAGATCTGAAATTTCTAGGTCTGGGCTTTTCTCCTCCAAAGGTGACGTCTTTTGCCCAAAATTAAGGTTTTTGCCGTCGTGGATGCGCGCCGTCAATAGCTCCATGATTTTTGCAAATTGTTCGTCGTTCTTTGCTTGTCTTGCCTTCATGTGCTCGATGTATTCCACCAAATCGTCAACCGATTTCTTTACCCCTTCAATTCCCGTCATGGATCGTCACGCGCTCTGATACCAAATTGTTAGGAACCAACCAAAGATCCAATTTTTATAGCAAAATAACAAAGAGAAAACAAGATAATTGAATACAAAAAGATGTATTCTCCTCCCAAGACGCCTAGAGGACGTCCGCACTCGTTTAATCTAGAACTACTCCTAGGACGCTCAATAGAGATTCTCTCAAAATATCAAGCATGAATACAAATGACGGCTAGCCCTAGTTTAAATAGAAAAACCCTCCTTGTGGTGCGCAAAGTAATTTCTCCATGACTTGTTGTGCGCAAAGTAATTTCCTCCCCTCTTTAGCCGCGCACGGATCTAACAGTGAGTTCCCAGTATTGGTGAGTGAATCATCAGGATGTAATGTTTGAATCCTTTTGTATCTTGATTTTCTTATCAAACCCTTAACTCTTTTCCAAATCCTCCACAACAAACCCTAATCACCTCCTTTTTGCGTCAAGATGGAATGCCTATATTATGGATGCTTATGTTGCATTAGGGATGCTTATGTTTCGAATGACTGCAACTAAGGTCAGAGATTAAATTACGATTTTCTATCTTGCACAATGGAGGAAAGGACCCATGAAGGAAGAATTACTTCTAATGTGCTGTAGATAAATGCTTTGGAATATGCATTATGTTAACTGATTATATGGATCACTTAGTAGTTAGTACGAAGCAAAGAATCTAACAAGTCTTGCTGGTGACTTTTTTATTACTTGAAATTGTTGGCTGCTATTGTTTTGTTAGTTGTAGCCATGACTCTTGTATGCATTTTAGCAACCTTCTAAAATTTAATATTCATTAATCTTCAAACTCATCTTGTTGGTCCCTAGGGTCATCTGACAACATCAATGCTGCCCTGGATTCTCCTCGGTGGGTGGCCCTAGCTGTTGTACAGTCTTATAATGCTAGGCGTAAAGTTCCAAGAAGCAATATCTCTACATCTGATCTTGAGCTATGTTTATCAAAGGCATCCTTCTCCGCTGCCCAAAATTCTGGTATTGGTCTCATACTGCAGCAGAGAGAAGATAATGCCTTCGTATATTAACAAAACATGATCTTATTTATTTCTTTACTGCTTAGTGATTTTTGCTTCTTATCAATCACAACTGCATTGAAATTGTTATTCATTGTCAATGCTTCTTCCTCTATTTGACTGATCTTAATATTTGGAGATACTATTTTATTAATGAAGCATGACTTGAGTTTTCGTAATAATCCATTGCAGATGTGCAGATATTTTATATCATGCCATATAAGACTGTTCAAATTTGTACCATTCAAAATACTGGAAGTTCAATTTAATTTTGCATGTCAAAAGGTTAAATGAAAAAAGGGAGACTTATTGGCTATAAAAAGCAAAACGAATTTTGGGTACAGTGGTGAGGCGGCAAGAGTAAATCAACAAGGTTGCAGATCCCTGGACGAAAATACCAACGTGAACACTGCCAAATACATTTGAACATCAGAAAATGCTATGCATTGAAGTAAACCAGCAAATGCAGTTGTGTAGTCCCTAAGAGCCTGACCAGTGCCTTACTGTCTTTGCTACAACCTTTATCTAGCTACCAACTGGACGGGTTATCCACCATCATTGTTTAGGCCAATTCCCATCAACATGAGAGTGGCTTAGGAGCAAACCTCACAAGGAGGTGTGATGTATTCAAATAATATTGCCCCTGGCTATCAAATTGGAGTTGGGCCGTTTTGACGAAACGTTATACTTTTTAGCATTTTAAAAATATAATGGAGGTCTAGAAGGCAAGATCATAGAATGTGTTTAATACACAGAACTTGATTCATCAGCAGTTTTTTGAATATGGGATATCATGATTGTATATATATATATATATATATATATATATATATATATATAGATGAAAATTTTCAAATGAGAACATTTCGCACCGTGCGAAAATGTTTTTAGTCTTTTTTTGAAATTTTTTTTTCAAAAATTCTTTTTTCCACCCTCATTATATGTTGTTATACCCCCCTCAAAAAATAATCATTGAGAAATAATGTCATTTGGCCTTCGATCAAGGCATTTCATCAAATTCGCACGTTTTGAGACCGTTAAATTTGTAACGGGTGGATGAGTGCTCTAATGCCCAACGGGTTCACCCATTATTTTCCCTGGGGTATATATTTGTATGGATTAAACATCAAAAAAAGAATTTTTGAAAAAAAAAATTTCAAAACAAAGATAAAATTATTTTCGCACGGTGCGAAAAGCCCCTTTTTCGCAATGGAAGATTGCCATATATATATATATATATATATATATATATATATATATATATATATATAGGAGGGATCAAATGACCCCCCAAAATAACCCCATAGCAAAAAGTCTATGGCCCCCATTTTTTTGAATGATCTGAACCGTTCATCTTGATCTCCACCCTCTAAATCCTTGACCCACCAATTTTCAGCCCGATCTCATGTGTTTTGCTCGTTCATCCATCCGAACCAAATTTAACGGTTTCGCATGAACAGAACTTTTGCGAATGGTTGATGAACGGGCAAAACACATGGGATTGTGCTAAAAATTGATGGGTCAGGGATTTAGAGGGTGGAGATCAAGATGAACGGTTCGGATCTTTCGAAAAAATGGGGGGCATAGACTTTTTGATTGGGGGTTATTTTTGGGGTTATTTTTTGGGGGTCATTTGATCCCTCCTCATATATATATACTAGTTATAACCCGTGCCCGCGGGCACGGTGCATTTAAGTTTTTTTCCCGTGAAATCTTTGTCCCCTAAAAAATATTTCTACAGTCAAAATTTAAAAGAACAACAAATTAGCGTAAAAAAATTTAGCGGGCGCCTTCGGCGCGGGCGCCTTCGGCGCGGGCGCCTTCGGCGCGGGCGCCTTCGGCGCGGGCCTTCGGCTGCGGGCGCCTTCGGCGCGGGCGCCTTCGGCGCGGGCGCCTTCGGCGCGGGCGCCTTCGGCGCGGGCGCCTTCGGCGCGGGCGCCTTCGGCGCGGGCGCCTTCGGCGCGGGCGCCTTCGGCGCGGGCGCCTTCGGCGCGGGCGCCTTCGGCGCGGGCGCCTTCGGCGCGGGCGCCTTCGGCGCGGGCGCCTTCGGCGCGGGCGCCTTCGGCGCGGGCGCCTTCGGCGCGGGCGCCTTCGGCGCGGGCGCCTTCGGCGCGGGCGCCTTCGGCGCGGGCGCCTTCGGCGCGGGCGCCTTCGGCGCGGGCGCCTTCGGCGCGGGCGCCTTCGGCGCGGGCGCCTTCGGCGCGGGCGCCTTCGGCGCGGGCGCCTTCGGCGCGGGCGCCTTCGGCGCGGGCGCCTTCGGCGCGGGCGCCTTCGGCGCGGGCGCCTTCGGCGCGGGCGCCTTCGGCGCGGGCGCCTTCGGCGCGGGCGCCTTCGGCGCGGGCGCCTTCGGCGCGGGCGCCTTCGGCGCGGGCGCCTTCGGCGCGGGCGCCTTCGGCGCGGGCGCCTTCGGCGCGGGCGCCTTCGGCGCGGGCGCCTTCGGCGCGGGCGCCTTCGGCGCGGGCGCCTTCGGCGCGGGCGCCTTCGGCGCGGGCGCCTTCGGCGCGGGCGCCTTCGGCGCGGGCGCCTTCGGCGCGGGCGCCTTCGGCGCGGGCGCCTTCGGCGCGGGCGCCTTCGGCGCGGGCGCCTTCGGCGCGGGCGCCTTCGGCGCGGGCGCCTTCGGCGCGGGCGCCTTCGGCGCGGGCGCCTTCGGCGCGGGCGCCTTCGGCGCGGGCGCCTTCGGCGCGGGCGCCTTCGGCGCGGGCGCCTTCGGCGCGGATAGGTTGGTTAGCCTCTGCTTGACGCCCAAAAAACTCAACCCGCCTCTTTGAATGCACATTCGCTGTATTTTTTTTGGGTCTCATTTTTTGGGTCATTTTTGAATGAAGAGTATTAAGTGATGATGATGCCAATTTCAATAAGAAAAGCTTTTGTATTCTCCCAACAAATTTTCTCCCAACTCAAAAAATTTTCCCCCCAAAACTTGATGTGACATTGCCACATAAGACAAAGTTCAAAAACAGCCCTCATTTGTAATATAGATACACACACACATATATATACATATACATGGGTAAAGGGATCCTAAGGTGCCTCCTTAGATTCAATCTAAGGAGGCGCTCCCATTTCCCAACTTCTCCAATATTTTATTTGAAATTTTTTTCATGGGTTTGTTCACTCTCATGGATGATCAACATACCAAATTTCAAGAGATTTCAATACTTTTGAACCCTCATCTACACCTTGCAACTTCATGTGTTTTTCTGCACGTTTTGAGACCGTTGAATTTGTAGGTGGTAGATGGGGGCTCAAAAAGTATTGGAATACCTTGAAATTTTGTATGTTGATCATCCATGATGTGAACGACAATTCCATGAAGAAAAATTCTTTAAAAATGTGGAAAATGGAGGGAAATGGGGGCACCTCCTTAGATTTAATCTAAGGAGGCACCCTAGATCCCTTTTTCCATATATATATGGGTAAAGTGTTCCTAGGGTGACTCCTTAGATTTCATCTAAGGAGGCGCCCCCATTTTCCCTCATTTTCCACATTTGTTTTCGAATTTTTTCTTGGGATTGTTCACCTCATGGATGATCAACATACCAAAAATCAAGTCATTCCAAAACTTTTAGAGCCACCATTTACCCCTCGCAACTTCATTGGTTAGTACTGTGAGACCGCCCACCATCAGGATAAACCCAAATACTGGGAAGCTTTCTTGGCTTGATGTATGCTCCAGTAGGCGCACATACGCTGATTTGCTGCAAATGAAATACGTCCCTCCGACCACAAATCCGAAGGGCACACCCATTGCTTGAGTCCTACATTGTCTTCTCTTTGCGGCGGCTGGGAATTGGAACAAGACCATTGTCACCTATGTATTAGGGGATCTACCATACTAAACTCAAAGCTTGGATGGCCAGGCTTTGGAAGCTGAAGCATGGCATGCAAATTTTCTCGCGAGAAAATGGCTTTTTCTTTTTTCCGTTCGACTACAAGGAAGATTGCGAAGCTGTGCTCCATGGTGGCCTTTGGCTTTTTGATGGGAGACTTGTTGTTCTGTAGATGGAGTGACATGCTTGGGTATGACCGCGACATCCTTTCGGCGGTTTCAGTATGGGTCCAATTTCATAATCTCCCCTGGATATGCGGGGACTGTGGACATACTCAACATTATAACTGGTGTGTTTAGGAACCTCTTGAGATTGTATCGCGCCACGGCAAATATGGAGAGGCTATCCCACACCACGTGTTTGATAGATGTCAATGCGACACAACCCCTACCTCGTAGTATTGCGGTGGTGTGTGACGACGATACGTCTTTTTAGTCGATGTTAAATATGAGGGCGAACGGCCACTATTTGAACACAGTGTGCTTTGGTCACTCGGAGTCACAATGTCCAACTACCAATGCCCGTCCCAAGGAGGCTGATACGGCGCATACCATTGCTACTCCAGTCTGTTTGCCCCCAATGGGATGCATTTCAGAGCTGGAGATGTCAGACTTCAGGGTAGTGCTGAAGACCCCCTTGCGTCTGTCGCCAACACTGCTTGGCCTGCTGACAAGAACCCAACTGGAGGTGGGGGGTTTTTTGTTGCAAACTCTGCTCTGCGCCGTGCTACAAATTCTGGGGTTGCTGATTGTGGAGGTGGCCGGCCGGGCTGACCTCCAGCATGGGGCTGAGGCAACCAGTTCTCCATCCATCTCTGCGGCTGCACCCAATTCTGAGGCAACCAAGTCTGTGTATGCTGCAACCAAGTCTGCGGCTGAAGAGGTCAGGCGCCCAGATGCTGCTAACCCAAATATTAACCTCCTTGTGGGGGATGGGGGACATCCTGATCAGGCTGGGCATGTCGGAGCTGGAGATGTTACCTCCTTACCGCATTGCAACATGGCTGATCACCGGGTTGAGCATGCTGCAATGCACCCCGTCCAGTACCAGTGTGGTGCTTGCCTAGATCAGGGCAGTGTCATGATGGGGGCTTCTGCTGCGGGCAGTGTTATGTTGGGGGCTTCTGCCACTGATCGGAGCAAGGCATTGATTCCAGTAGCTCCTAAGGCCGCCGGGGCTGCCCACCAGAATCTGACTGAGGCCTCTGTTCTACCCACCAACCCATGTGCAACGACTATTACGGACCCCCATGTATGTGTGCTCAGCCCCCCTTGCCGCAGGACACACTCGCCTTCCCCCATCCCCCTACTACTACAGATGCTACCCAAAAATCTGGCTCCAGATCCGACCCATCCATCCTCTCGGAGGCCAGCGATCATGACACCGAGCCTTGGAAGCTTACATTTCTGGGGGAGGATTTGTCTGATGTCGATGAAGATATCGTTGTTGCGGAGCCTAGAGATGCGACATGTGATATCTTTGAGGAGAGGCCGCCACTGCAAAGCAACTATGCAGCTGATGTCGTTGATGCATCTGATGCTGAGGATCATACTACTGATGTCGCAGATGATGAGCTCAAGAGATCGTTGTTGAGGAGCCTGTGTGGCCTTATCCGGCCGCCTGATTATTTTAGTAAGGTCGAGGCTAAAGCTTGCCTGAAGATGAAATTGACCTCTCACCCCTCTCCTGTTAGGAGAAGTGCAAGATTTAGGGGAGCTTAGCCTGCGCTAGCTTGTTCCGGGTGCCCTTCTGTTTTATGTTGTTGTGCCTTGTGTTTGCCAGCTCTTGTGCTCACGGTGGTCGGTTGTTTGTTATTGTGTGTGCATTACTCTTTTGCTGGTGGCGCATGTACCCCTTGTTTTTTGTATAGTGTTGGGCTTTCATTTCTGATGTCGTGTGATTGTTGATTGCTGGGCCTGATATTTATTTATAATATACTCAATTACCTTCCTAAAAATATATATTCTGCTAACATCTCTTGAGTTTTGATTAGTGTGTCACTAAACACTCTTGAACTATGTTATCCGCAGAAAATATCTCTTAAAAATAGGAGATATTATCTATGTTCTATTAGATTAGGAGCACTGACATCCCCTATGTAAGGGTAATTTTGCTAATATCATAGTTCATGTGTGTGTAATGATATACCACTCATAAAACATGCGGTGTTAGTCAAATTTACACTATATATAGATTAATTGGCATCATATGACATATGAGATCTTTTTCTCATATACGATGACATGGTGCATTCTTCTGTGTAAGGATCTTGGAAGGACACAATACACCTAATGCGATTCCGTATAACACCCAATGCGATTTCTTATATTATAAGGAGGAGAATGTGTCACATCATCGTGTCACATCATCGTATATGAAAGAGATATCTTATATGTCATACAAGGCCCATTAATTTCATATATATACATTCAAGAATACTTACATACAACTAAAGAGTAATTATAACGTCATATGTGTGTAGAGCAATATGTTGTTGCGCTTCCTGTGCTGACAATGTTTTGAGGCCCAAAAAAGAATTTTTTTATTTTTTGCAATGTGTTATACAACTTGTTGGCTACATTTCCACCAATTTTCAAGTGAATCCAACACTTTTTGAACCTCCATCTATGCATATTATAAAGACAGCTCAGCGCAATTCTTTTGAAATGCATGGATGGAGGCTCAAAAAGTGATGGATTCACTTCAAAATTGGTGGAAAGGTAGCCAACAATTTGTAGAACACATTGCAAAAAAATCAAAAAAATACTTTTTTGGGCCCCAAAGTGCTACAGCACAGGAAAACCGTTCCAGCGTTGTCAGCACTACTTCATATTGCATGTCAATACTGGCGCACCCCACGATGGTACACTAGCTTGTATACATCCCTTCTGCAAAAGATCCTCCAATTGAGCTCGTACTTCTTCTAACTCCGATTGCGCCATGTGATACAGTTTCTTAGATATGGGCTGGACTCCTAGCAACAAATCAATCAGAAATTCAATACCACGGTCTGGGGCAAATCTGCAAGTTCATATGGAAACACGTCTAGGAATTCCCGCATAACCTCTAGTTTCTCTGGCTCAGCATCCATATCAACCGCTACCCGCCTCTATTGGTCCGGCCCTGAACTTGATCGGTCCTATTGACCTGGTTACTCTGACAAACTCGAGCTTCGGATGATCAGACATTTCAAATATCACCACCCCGCGGCGACAGTCCATGGTGGCGTAAAATGATCCTAGCCAGTCCATCCCGAAGGCAGTCTCAAAACGTGGCATCTCAATGATCAAGAAGTTTGTATACAGCTCTCGTCCGCATATCCCCACGGGACAAGAGGAACACCCATTAGACGTGTTCAACGCTCCTCCGTCTGTGTTGACGTCCCAACCAAAGGCTAGAGTTGACCTAGGAACTCCATGCTGGTCGACGAAACGTCTTGATATGACGCAATGAGAAGCCCTTGAGTTGAACAATGCAAGGGCATGCTTGCAAGCCACCAGCACAACACCTAAGGTAATAGGCACTACGTCTAAGCATGCTGCGACTTATGCAGGAAATAAAACAATTACTGAAAATAAAAGAGACATACCTGTGATGACCAAGTCGGTAGCATCGGCCTCTGCATCGGTCATTGAGAGTGTCAGAGCCCGTGGTTTGGCCTGCTGAAACACTCTGCTGAGGTGGAAGCGGAGGTCCCCACAGAGTGCCCTTAGCTTAAGTAGGTGTAGACGTCGAAGATGTGGCTGGAGCCTGGAGGTCTCTGATCCCTCCGTGGACAACCTTTGGCGGCATGGTCCCGGGCTCTGCAGATGAGACACATGTTTAGGTACAACCTGAACTCCAACTTAACGTGCTCGGACTTGCCACAATGATAACAGCTCAGGGCAGGGCGTCGCAGCTGTTACTGCTGGTGCTGGTGCTGTGGAGCTGGTCTTTTGAACTGAGACTGCTGGATGGGCCGGTGAAACTATCTGGTAGGAGCAGGTGGTCGTCGACTGGATCCTACATAAGCTGCTGAAGGTGGTGGTGGTTCTCTGAGGGATCCTTGCCTGTCGCCATCGTTCCCGCTCTCGATGCACGTACTCATACTCTCGAGTTGTGGAGAGTACGCCAGCATGTGTCGTCAGCTTGAACCCCACTAGCTTGACGCAAATATCGATGTTCAGGCCATGTTGGAATCTCTTATCCTGAGCCTGGGAGGTGGACATCGCGTCCTTGGCAAACCTGGAATGCCAATTGTTAGCAAACATATACAAGGCATGGTTAACTGCTATGCGTCGATGTACGTACCTGCGGAGCTTAGAAAACTAGCATCATACTCCACCGTCTTGGAGCTCTGTTTCAGGCCCATGAACTGCGCCTCTAGCTCCATCTGTGCCCCCTGGTGAGAAATACTTGGCATTGAACTCCTTAAAAGTATCCCAGGAGATTGGTTGCACTGTCCGGTCCTCTACAGCATCCCACCAGTTCCAGTCCTCTCTAGTAGTTGGAGCTTCGCCATGTCAACCCACAAGGCTGGGGATGCCTCTGCTGCCTTCAGCATGTCTGTAATAGAGCGCTTCCACTGCGCAGCCAGAGCGACCTCTCGTCATGAAAAAGTCGACGGTCGCAACGATCGGAATTGCTGCACTCTATCTTTCTTATGTTCCCTCTGAATCGTCTGGATAATCTCTCCCAATGCCTGGTCCGAAATCTGGTGCACAGTGTTGGATCCGACGTTGCCTGACCCAGATCTTGATCCCGAAGCCATGAACGCTCTCCTGGATGGTCTACGCCTCTTGCGTATGAACATCTTCATACACCTGTATTACACGTCAAGGTCGAGTCAGTGTGTATCTTAAGCACATACTATCCTGCCTGTTCTACACTGTTCACGAGACGATTGTACGGACATGCATGAGCCACCACTTTGTAACGCCCAATCTTTGGGCGCTGTCACAATTGTGCAAGTGTAGTGCAGGTCCCACATGTGCCAGTGAAAACAAAGAGAACATGCAGAAACGTAAAGAGATACTCACATATAAGACTGAATTTAAAAGTAGGGAAACAAAAGTATTACTCACGAGCTTGCACCAAGCCTAAAACCAGAAGTACAAAAGGAGAGCCACGAGGGCACTCACGAGCAGACAGAAACTCAAGGCATGTCGTCCTGAATTAGAAACTCCGATTCCAACGCCTTTGGGTAATTCTGTACATCACCAAAGTGGACTACAGAAGTTGTACCACAGCTCAGAGGAGTAGACAATATCTAGTCAAATGACAGCATGATAATAATAGTGCAAAAGGAACATGAGAACAATTTTAATGACAGTACTGAAATGAAGCATGTGAACAACATTTAATGTCTCAACTACTGTGAGGGGGTAACTGCAAAGTAAACCAATCTTAGGTCGTGACTTATGAAGGGGAGCACGTTATGCAACTGGGAGCTTCCTGGACCGCGAGAGTGCAACCCCCCCCGACCAAGTCCAAAAGAAGAAAGTACATTAATGTAAGAGCTGTAACACTGTGACATGTGACGGGGGTTCCAAGACTCGTCAAGATGGCCGTCCCTGTCTGCCCCCGGACTCAAAGACCCATTGAAAGATGGACGTCCCCTCTAACCTGGGGGCTGTAGAACTGGTCCCAGTCGCTCCTGCACTCCCTCGTTCATAAGTTTCCCGAAACCTGGTGAATCAAGCAGAAATTGATCTTTTATTAATTTTTGGTGTTGTGAGGTGTCTTAAGTTTAATATTAGTCAAACTATGTAGTCAAGTCATGGGTTAAACTGTCATGTCAAGAATCAACCTCAAGATAGTCCACTGTCGTACCTGTAACAACCCAGTGACTACACAATTTAATCACAATATTAAACTTTATGGCTTTAGCAAGCTCAAGAGACAACATGATAATGAAACTGACATGTGATAAAGGCAATGCATGTATGTTTCTCATGGCATGATATTTCAAACTGAACTGATAATAAAGTACCCAACCGTTTCATGCAACAAACTAAGAACGAAGAAACATATCATCTATTTAATAAAGAAAGCATAAAAGTCATACACATAATGGCTCTAGAGGCTCTAGGCCATTGGGATCAGATCGGGGGTCTTTTTCATCACGTGGTTGGTGGACACATGCCTACGGCAAAATTCACGGGGTTTCTAGCAAGGGATTAGGGGCTAACGATCAAGATAGCGGGGAATGTGGTTCATATCTCAAGTAAACCTCAATGACGATCTAAAACAGCAACCAAAATTCTCAGCCGAACCCAACAGCAGCAGAACAAACCCCAGCTGCAAAGGACCACAAGCCGCAAGCAAGAGGGGAGTCGCAATACCCCAATTCAGCAAGCAAGAGACAACCCACAAGCAAAAGAGCCATCGAACCCCTAAATCAACAAGCAAGGGACAAACCGCAAGCAAATTCAGCCTTATACGAGGACCCTGAGACCCTACAACAAGTAGGTGAGGAAACCAACCCTACTAAATTACCGTAGAGACTCAAACCACATGCTACTCCCCAAATCATCCTATCCCGTTTGATAAAAATCTCATTTTTCTCTCAAAAACCTCAACATTTTTAGTTCAGTGAAGGCATGCAAAACATCGTAGAAAATTGAACAAAAGAGGGTGAAAAAGTCTACCATTCGAAGCCGAAGAGCCAAAGAAAGTTAAGATTTGAAAGTCACGGCAGATCACCCAATAAATCAACATGAAATCAACCCCGAAGGTAGCAGAAATCAACAACCTGCTTTGAAGAAACCGATGAAAAACTTATAGTGCATGTAACCGAGAGGAGAAGAGGGGATATTTATAACCACCGAAGCAACCCCCAAGGTAGCAGTTAGCAAGGAGCGCATGGGGAGCCGCAGAGTCACAGACGAGAGGACGGAGAGGGGGACTTCGGGTGTCATCGACAAGGACGAAGGACGGAAAGGGGCTCAAAAGACCCCACCAAAGGCCCCACCGACGTGCAGAAGTGAGGAAGGACAGAGAGGACCCCTCGAGCCCTAGCGGCTTCGTTAGAGTGACGCGAGGGGCGAGCGAGCGAAACGACAAGAAAAGAGAAACCAGAGCGGGCTTTCTTTGAGATGGGCCTGCGGGAAAAACAAAGGGGGAGGGGGTTTAATTAAACGGGCCCAAGAATGGGCTCGTTACATTTATGTTATCATTTATAGTTTAATTTCTGAAGATGCATTTTTATGTTGTATAATGGAATTTTTGAAATTTATGAAATGTGTGGCAATTTATGTTGTATGATGGAAATTATGCTGTCTGATGGAATTTGTTTTAACTAAAGGAATTTATGATGCATGATTAAATCTGTAATGTCTGTTGCAATTTATGTACTCTATTGCAATTTATGTTCTGAGTGGCAGCTTATGTTGTCTGAAATAATTTATGCTGTATGATAGGGATGTTTGTTGCAATTTGTGTACTCTGTTGCAATTTGTGTTCTTGGTGGCAGCTTCTGCTGTCTGAAGGAATTTATGCTGTTTGATGGAATCTATGTTGGCTAAAGGAATTTATGCTGTATGATGGAATATGTGATGTATGTTGCAATTTGTGTACTCTGTTGCAATTTGTGTTCTTGGTGGCAGCTTCTGCTGTCTGAATGAATTTATGCTATCTGATGGAATCTATGTTGGCTGAAGGAATTTATGTTGTATGATGGAATATATGATGTCTGTTGCAATCTGTGTACTCTGTTGCAATTTATGTTCTTCGTGGCAGCTTAAGTTGGATGATGGAATTTATGTTGCATGATGGAATTTGTATTTGCTGAAGGAATTTATGTTGCATGATGGAATATGTGATGTCTGTTGCAATTGCACTCTATTGCAATTTATGTTCTTGATGGCAACTTATGTTGGATGATGGAATTTATGTTGCCTGATGGAATCTGTTATCTGTAGGAATGTAGGAATTTATACCGTATGGTGAAATCTGTGATGTCTGTCGCACTTTGTGTACACTCTGTTGTAATTTATGTTCTTGGTGGCAGCTTATGTTGGATAATTGAATTTATGCTGCATGATGGAATCTGTGTTGTCTATAAGAATTTATACTGCATGATGGAATCTGTGATGTCTGTTGCAATTTTTGAACATAAATTGCAATAGAGTACACAAATTGCAATAGACATCACAGATTCAATCATGCATTATAAATTCCTTCAGATAACACAGATTCCATCATGCAGCATAAAATCCATCATCCAACATAAGCTGCCATCCAAACATAAAATGCAATAGAGTATACGAATTGCAACAGACATCACAATTCCATCATACAACATAAATTCCTTCAGCCAACACAGATTCTATCATACATCATAAATTCCTTCAGCCAACAGAAGCTGCCACCCAGAACATAAATTGCAACAGACATCACAAATTCAATCATACATCATAAATTCCCTCAGCCACCATAAGCTGCCACTCAGAACAAAATTGCAACACAAATCACAGATTACTTCAGACAACATAAATTGCAACACATTTCATGTTGTGCAGCAGACATCACAGATTCCATCATTCATCATAAATGTACATAAAACCCAAAAGTGAATATAAATCCCACCAATGTACTTTCATTCCCACAAAAACGTAGAACACACATATTCAACAAACAAAACTGTCAAAGACTGTACATAATTTGCAACATCAAACCATCAAAATCCTAACACTTCGCATCTCAGGAAATCTGAAAGTGAACATAAATCCCACCAATGTACTTTCATTCCCACAAAAACGTTGAACACCCATATTTCTACATACAAAATTGTCAGAGACTATACAGAATTTGCAACATCAAACCATCAAAATCCCAACACTTCGCATCTCAGGAAATCTGGATCTCTGTGACACCGAAACTCTGAAACCTTATTACTCTTTTGACCAATTATCATTACTTGTTTCTCCTCTGAATTTCTGCAAACTATTTTACAAGTTGATGGTTAGCTTAGAACTACTCATAACTTATAAGATTAAAATACGATGATATTAGAATTATGTTTTGATCGCGCCCCGGGATACACACGCACCCGGGACAAGCGACTCGTAGTCTTACCGCAAGCGCACGGTGTAGCGGCGAGCGGGTATCGAACTCAGGGAGGAACAATGACAGTGTCTCCTTCCAATCACCTAGCCATCAAAATGGTTGAGAATAATTTGGGGTGAAATGGTCACAATCGTTCAAATGTCGATGGAAATATCAATAAAATAAAACGCCTCGGGATAGGGAATCCCCGCTACGGACCGTATCTCATCGTTGTGATTCGTAGGTTTCATCATTGCTAGACTTGAATCTTAGGTGAACTAGTCGCAACTAAATGTAGAACCAAGCTCACGCTCTCGCGCTATTGCCGGTCTATAGCAAACCTAGGGTAGGGCCCAATCTCTTGCAAACCCTAACCTAAGCCGCTAGCGTGAAGAACGACATTATCGTTCAATCGTATCTCGAGCCCACTCTCGTGCAAACTCGAGCTACGACCTGGGTTGAGATAGTTCCTACCCGTCCAATCTCTTGCAAACGGCTATTGGTATAGAATCACGATTGAAAACCCTAGCTTTGGTCCAATCTCTTGCAAACCAATCCTAGAGGAGTCCAATCATAAATCTAAATCGAATTTCTAGGGCTTCCTATCAATTGGGACCCAATCTCTTGCAAATCTCAATCGATGTGAATCCCTAGCTATCCGTAATTAATCAATCCCAAACTAACCATAATCAGTTCTAGCAAGAATTTCACCAATTCATCACAATTTAGAAATAAGGTCTATAGGGTTCATCCCTACGCCCTAAGACGATAAAACTACTCACTAATCGTCAAGCAATTCATAAGAAAATCAATAACAAAATCAACACAATTCATTGCAATAGAGAAATTATCAACAAAAATAGGGTTTTTGATAAGAAGAGAGACAAACCAATGAGAATCCAATAGCATCCAACAAAAGTAGCCTTTTTAATCTCCAAGAGAAAAGCTAAATCTAATGATCTAAAAAAACTCTCAAAAAGGCTGCCAAAAAGCTCTAAAACGTTCTACTAACTAGGGCAAAAACTGGGTTTAAATACCACTCAAAATCGCCCAGAAAATCGTGACCAAAACGCTCCTGCGCAGCCCAGAAATCGCACTTTACGCAGCAGGCGGAGCGGCTCACTCGGCCGAGTGACAAATGTCACTCGGCCGAGTGACAGACCCTGTAAAATTCCAGTAAGTCGGGGTCTTGGCGGGTCTGTCTTCGGAGGTGACTCGGCCGAGTGGCTTAGTTACTCGGCCAAGGGGCATTCGGTACTCGGCCGAGTCGGAACCCTCAATCGCCCGACGGATTCCAGTAAGTCGGCTCCTTCGATGGGTGGATTTTCCCGTGCCACTCGGGCGAGTGGATCTCCATACTCGGCCGAGTGGACTATCGTCACTCGGCCGAGTGACATGCTGTAGATGCCCAATCTTCATCATTTCGCCTCCTCGTCGCTTCTACGAAGTTACTTCTTCTTCCACTTGTCTTCCATCGCCGAATAGCCCTTAAAAGAGCCTGGGTGACACTCCGGAGTGGGTGCAAATCCTCTTGATATCAAAATCACTCCGAATCGCTCCATATCTCCTGAAATACGACAAAAACAAGAAATCGTGAAAAGCATCGCAATATTGTCGATTAATCGTGAAAAACGCGATATGAGCGATCAAAGTGGCATGCAAACATGCAGAAAAAGGCTGTAAAATATGGAGTGATCAAAATCCCCCAAGCTTACCCCTTACTCGTCCTCGAGGAAGATGAGTAGAAAGCGAACCCGACGGGCAAAATAATGGAAAAGAAGGAAAATAAAAATAAAAATAGAATAGAAAGCGAAGAAGTGGGTGCTAGATCATTTTTCTCAGGACGTGGGTTTTGCTTACTCATATAGCATACGTCGAATATATAAAACACATGTCAAAGACTTTTATCTCGATATCATGGTATAATGATGCATTCGAATAGAAAACCCCAAAATATCAAAATAACATGAAATATGGAATCATTCTAGGATTAGCATCGTCTGAAGCATCTAAAGCGGTATGCATAATCATAGATCACACACTTTTTAATTGAATGCTTTCTATAAGGAGTATAAGAGATATCACACAATATGGAATAGTAAGAATAGAAAAGTGTGGTTTTCATGAAATGAATGCTAAGCGTCGATTTCTGGGTTTCGTGAAACTTTAGTAATCTCACCTAGTACAGAAGATTATTTAGCCTAGGTTGTCATGCACTGTCAAGTAGTCACTCTCTCACACATCATTGGATTATCTCCCCAAGCTTATCCATAAGCGTGGTGGTATAAACAAATCAATATGTACATTCCCCATTTCTTTTGAAGCTCAAAATAAAAATAAAAATAAAAACAACAGAGGGAAGAAAGAGAGAGAGAGAGTATGAGATGAGATCGTTTATAAACTTCTTTTCTCTTTTCTTTTCTTTTTCTCAATTTTTCTCTTTTTCTCTCTTTTCTTTTCCTTTTTTTGATAAAGATATATACATAAGCGATCCCAAATCAAAAGAGAGAAGGATATACAGGTATATCTTTTTTCTTTTTGATTTTAGGGAATTGGAGCATGAGATATAATAGCGGGGAAATGCCGATAATAGACTTGCTAAGGGGGGATTCACCAATGAATTTTAAGTAGAGAAATAATGCTCAAGATATGTGGAGAAAGAAATAAATGTATCACTCGGTTCACTCTATAGGACGTGCACGACAACTTTCAGCAGAGCAATGTAATCTACTCAGTTTAATCTCAAAAAAGTAAACTAGTCCAGATATGTCATCCAAGCAAACATTCAATAAACCTGAAAGTGAAGCGTACAATTCATACAATAAGAAGTGATCTGAGAAAGGAAAGCAGTACCCCAGATATAAGCAATCAATGCGTGAAGCTTGGTGTGTTTTCTACGAAAAGCATACATATGAATCATCAGACATCAGCTAATAACAGAATTTCATCCATATTCATACAGGAAAAGAGTAGGTTACTATTTCAAATGCAAAGCAGGACATAGCATATGATATCTGAAACAAAAGCTATGACATGACAAAATAGCATGCATACATAGATGAGCTAATACCACGTCGTCATCATCACAGAAAAGTCATCTCTAGCAAAAGATGAAAGAAATAAGGATAAAAGAAAAATAGAAACTATTATGTACAATGCAGCACACAAAGGAAATTAGAAAACGTGATGCATGATAAAAACGGAAAAAATGAGTGAAAGTGGTGTAAAAACAAAGAAAAGGTGGAAAAAAATAAAAATAAAAGGTGACGAAAAGCAAAAAGTGTGAGAACTCACTCCCCCAAGCTAAAGTGCACAGTGTACTTAATGTGCAAAATGTGGCACACAGAGAGACGTGAAACGGGTGGGGTGGGTGATGAGGATGCATGCATGAAGAAAAAAGAAAAAGAAAATATGATGTGAATGTAGATGATGCATGCAGAGATCAGAATGATGCAAATAAAAGTGTCCCCAAAAAGACTCTCCCTCACTCCCAAAAAGAGATAAAAAGATATGGCCAAATAGGTAACAAAATAGTATGTGGAGGAGGGGATCAAAAATCATCAGGCTCCAAAAACGACCAGCAAAACAGAAGAAATATAGAAGGCATCCAGTATGTGCCTAGGCCGGTGGTGGTGCACCAGCACCGTCATGTGGCGGATGTGGTGGTGGAGGTGGTGGGCGTGGTAGCTGCTGGGTGGGTGTCGGTGGTGGGGGCAGACGCGCCAGAATCTGGTTCAGCCAAGCCTGAATACTGGGAAGGATGGCGACGCGGGTCTGCACGGAACTAACTATGGCGGAGAGAGCCCTAAAGTCCCCTCTAAGTCCACTAACAGCACCCTCAAGAGTACGAATGCTCTGAACTAGAGTGTCGGGGGGTGGTGGAGCAGAGGGACGCACAGGTCTAACAGGTGAAGTGCGGGGCTGTCTCACGCGGGCAGTGTAGAGGACGCGTCCAGCAGGGAAGTGGGGTAGTGGTGCTGTGCTCACTACATCATGCCCAGCCTCGGTGTGAGGCTGGGACGCAGGCTGTGTCGAAGAGGAAGCAGCAGCAGCAGAAGAGGAAGTGAAAACAGACGACGAGGCGGCGGGAGAGGTCAGTGACGCAGACGTGGGGACGGAAGTCATGACGCTCTCGGTAAAGACAGTGTCGGTGGAGACCGAAAGGTCGACGACTGGGGAGGCTGTGAAGGGCACAAAAGATGACTCCCCAGGAGTCGAGGACAGCAATCGGCAAAGGGTCTCCACGGCAGCGGTAAAGGAAGAATCGCCGCTCTCAAGAATGGTGGGTGGACGCTCGTTGGTATAAGGAGATCCATCGCTGGAATCCAGTCCCCGTGAGTCGGTTCAATGTGTGTCCGAGCGGGGCTCGGGAGAACCATGTAGTGAGCACTGAAGGGACCGTGCAACCACACCCAGTGCTGACGACCGTGGGGACGAAGTATCTTCATCCGGGCCATAACATTTATAGAAAGTGAAGTGGGGCTCGGAGGTCGACGCAGGTCGTCAGGAAGGTCCACGCCGGTTATAAGGGCCAAAAGGGTGATCAGACCGTCGCAACAGATAGGCGAGTGAGCGCTCACCGAGATGATAATACGGTCCAAAAACCAACTGGCAATGTTTATCTCGACGGCGGGGACCAAATCGTCGCTACTCCGATCTAGAACCCTAGGGCGAGTCATCACATAGAGCATGTAGAGCTCTGGCGTAGACATGGTCTCAGGACCAAATCTCGCGAGGAAAGTAGTCGACTTAAGGCGATGTGCAATGCGGAGGCAGGGGTGGAGGATACCTGAGGCCTTGGCCCTACTAGGGTCAAAGGCGAGTGGGGATCACGTGATCCATGTCCAGAAGGTGTGGGTGTCGAACGATGGGGGTGGGATGTGCGTGGGAGCGTAAGCGCGGTCTGGGTCAGGGACGGCGGGCCACTGAAGAATGTTCTAAGCATGTCGAGAGTGATCTCGCACTCTCGATCCATCAATCGGAAGGAGCATCCTCCAGCGGTCCGGTCAATAGAGCTAATGACCTCTAGTGTCGGATGGACGTAAGTGTCTGCCAACACCGACAGAAAGTCGCGCCATCCCACGTTGTCGTACAACGTGAGAAGCCCCTCCAGTACCCCTAGGTGGTCAAGGTCGGCTAGGTGTGCAAACCTAGAGGGTACTATCGAGCGATGGCAGATACGCTCGAATCTGGCGCGGTGTGCGTCATTTCAAAACGTAATCCCCATCGGTCCGACGGCGGGAGCGGGTGGAGGGACGGGATCAGCAGGGATCGACTGTGTAGGTGGTGGTGGGCTAGGTGGAGGGGAGTCCTCCCTAGCGGAAGAGGGACCAGGATCATCGGCCCTCTTCCGCTTCGAAGCGGCTCTCCGTGTACGTGGCCTAGTGCGCGGCGGCATGTGTGCCGCAAGACGTGTCCCAACCAAATAAGTTATGCGACGTGCTAAATGAGTATACCTGAACACGCTGTGAGAGCAATCAGCAGTGTGTGCGGAGAGACGCCTCCGCTGCGAAGCTCAAAGCGCGTCCAAAAACTCCCCAAAGCTCCCCCAAGTTAGCCTGCAAATCAAACGATCAAATCAGCGAATAATATTCAATATATATGGGGGAGATATGTGATAATAGATAGATATGGAAATTAATTTGAATTTGGGGCTCACGGGCGTACAAATCAAGAGAAATGGGGAGAAATGGGGGTTTTGGGGCAAAAAGGGGTGATCGGAGGCAGCGCCGGCGGTGGGGAGGTTGGCCGGTCGTCGGCGGTCGACGGAGCGTCGGTCGCCGGCGAGTGGTGGCTGGCTCGGGCGTGGGCGTGGGTGAATCGGGCGAGGGAAGGTCGCAGCGGGCGAGGGAAGCGCAATCGGCAGCAGCTCGGGCGAATATTGGGAAATTTGAGTATCGTAAATCGCGCCCGCTGCTGCTGCCGCTTATATAGGAAATGTTACGTCTCGGCCGAGTGACAATGTCACTCGGTCAAGTGGCGTAAACTAAAAAAATTTCAAATTCTCCTCGCCACTTACGACTCGGCCGAGTGGCTTTGATTCACTCGACCGAAGGGAGAAACTCCACTCGGCCGAGTGGCTCTGTCACTCAGCAATTCTTGAGCTAGGAGGGTATCTGTTTCACTCGACCGAGTGATAAGGTACTCGGCCGAGTGGCAATTAAGACTAAAAGTTACAGAAAGTGACAGAGAGTTGGTCTGCAGAAACTTCCCTGTTTGGTGCTCCACTCGGCCGAGTGGAGTCTTTGCTCGGCCGAGTGGTATATGCTACTCGGCCGAGTGAGGTGTCTTTTTCTGCATCGGCTCTCTGTTTTCGCTCCAGTCTCTGTTTTTCTTCCTCCAGTCTGTTTCTTCCTCCTCCTAAGTCCTGAGCGCGCCCCTGGAGCGCTCTTCCTTGCCTCGGTCATCCTCCATATGAGTGATCTCCCTTTCTCCTTCTCCTGTCATAAAAATTAGGACACGTTGTCACGATTTTCATGGATACTAGACTCTAAACACTAATAAAAGTCTAAACCAAAAATGAAAATCAAATAAAAACAATGCAAAAACCGTCGGGTTACCTCCCGACAAGCGCTCGTTTAAGGTCATGAGCTCGACCCCTTTAGATATTCGTTTAGCTCGTGATGTTGGGCGCATACGAGATACGCTCGTCAAATTTGCCGGGAAGGCCGCTTGGATTTGGGTCGTGATGATCCGTGGTCTTCCTCGGTGCCCCCTCATCATGGGCAATGTTGGAGCATAAGTCCCCCAAGCTTGAGCTAGTTCCTATCTTCTTCTTGGCCGGTGACACCGATCTTCTATTCGGTGGAGCTTTCTTTGGTTTCTTGGCCGTTGAGAGCTTGCAATGCTCTCGTATTCTTGCGACATCAGTGTCGCCTTCATCATCGTCCGTGGAGCTATCTGGAGGGTCCTCTAACTTCTCTTCTTCACCCGAAACTTGGCCTTCTTCGAAGCCATCGTCATGGAGAGTGCCAATAGAGTGGGGGATTGCTTCTTCAATCACCTCATCGAGGAGATCCACATAGTCCAACTCCTCGTGATAGGGCATATGCTTCATGGCTTTGGGTATGTGGAGCTCGACTTCGATGTTCCCGACATTCAAGGATAGAGTTCCTTCCCGCACGTCGACGATAACACCGGCGGTTGCGAGGAACAGGCGTCCAAGTATGAGCGAAGTGTCGCCCTCTTCCTTGATGTCCATGATGACAAAATTCACAAGGTAAGCATGTCCCTCCCGGAACTTGAAGTGGAATGTTCTCTGCGATCCCTACCGGCCTAGTAATCCAACCGTCCGTAAGTTGAATTCTCATGTCGGTCGGCTTCAAGTTGGTGCCCGTGTTCAATTTCCGGAACATGCTAAGGGGCATAAGGCTCACACTCGCGCCCAAGTCAACTAAAGCTTTTTGCAATGGGACGCCTCCTAGTGTGCAAGGGATGCGGAAACTCCCGGGATCCTTGAATTTTGCGGGCTCCTTCTCCTTCCGAGTAAACCAAGTTCCTTGTTCCGTAAGCATGATTTTTTCCTTTTTCTTTCCCGATATCAAGTCCTTCAAGAACTTCGCGTAAGACGGGATCTCCATTATTGCATCTAAGAAAGGAATATTGAGGCTTACTCCCCTCAAATATTCAAGGAACTTGGCGAGCCTTTTCTCTATCTTGGCTATAGCTAGCCGTTGTGGAAACGGCACCGGCGGCATGTAGCGGCGCTCATCAATTGGCTCCACCACTTTAGAATTTCCTTCTCCTAGCGGCTCCTTTTGGCTCTCCTCTTCAATTGCCGGCTCTTTTTCTTCCAAAATCTCCACCACAGGTTCTTTGTTTTGGGTCATAGCGGGAGTGGTATCCTTCCCGCCCCTTGTTGTAACCTCCGCCACCGCATTGATGTGGCCGGTGTTGCTCCGTGGATTGGGCTCGGGTTGAGCCGGCAATTGTTGGGTGTTCTTGTTTAGCAACGCAAGTTGCTCTCCAAGTTGAGCGACGACGGTATTTAGTGAATCTTGTCCCGCCGCCAACTTAGCGTTAATCTTTCTTTGCTCCACCATAAACTCCTCCACCCTAGCTTCATGGTCCGATCATGGTTAAGCTTGAGGTGGATTGGGAGCTCTCCAACCTTGATTGTAACCGGGCGGTTTATACGGTCCCGCTTCTTGCCTAGGCGGGTAATTTTGTTGCGGTGGCCCCCTTGGTTGGTACTGAGGTTGTGGTGGTGGAGGTCGAGCTTGAGGAAGTTGTTGTGGCGAGGGGTTCAAAGCACCATCATTGTTTGCATATGAAGGGCCCGGATGGTTTCTAGCGGCCGGATTGGCCCAATATCCGGAGTTCTCCGCAACATATTGCATTTGTTCCAAGGCCCCCTCTCCATGCTCCCCTCCTACATACATGACTTGAGATTGGTCTTGCCAATCACTCATATTGCTTATCGGCGTAGATGTAGAGAGTGCTCCATGTGGCTCGGTGATATACTTCTCAAACCTCTCCACGACCTTGTGGAGAGAGTCAAATTTGTTCGAAAGCTCTGCTACGGCCTTGGCCTCATAAATGCTAGTGGGCTTCAAGGAGGACGAAGAATGTCCTCGTTCGTCACCACATTGTTGGTTATTAGAGGCCATCTCCTCTAACAAGGCCGTAGCTTCATCCGGGGTCTTTGATAATATGGATCCATTGGCGGTTGTGCCTATAATTTGTTTCGTGCCCGGTTGGAGTCAATTATAAAAACTGTGAACAAGCTCCCAATCTTCTATACTGTGATGGGGGCATTGATGCTGTAAATCCTTGAAGCGCTCCCATGCCTCGTATAGGGTCTCCTGCGGTCCTTGCTTAAAGGACATGAGAGCACTCCGTATCTTCACCGTCTTGGATGGCGGGTAGAATTTGTCAACGAATGCGCTATCCAACTCATCCTAAGTAGTGAATGTACCTTCCGCCTGCGTCCTCAACCAATATAAAGCTTTGTCTTTGAGTGTAAAGGGAAAGAGCCGCAGTCGGATTGCATCAACGGAAACGCCCGACATTTGGAAGGTGGCGCACTTGGACAAGAAAAGCTGGATGTGATAATGCGGATTCTCATGGGAGTTCCAATGAAACGGGTCTTGTTGCATCAATACTATCAATCCCGTCTTTAGCTCAAATTTCTTGTCCGCCGCCAACTCCGGCATAGCGATGGAAGAGGTAGTGGAGGAAGTCTTAGGCCGAAGCCTATCTCTGATGGATATAATCCTCGCCATACGTGCCGCTAGTTCCTCCGGTGTCTCCGTACGGTTCATACAATCACCCTCCGTAGCATGCCTTCTCTCGGCTCTGATCCTCCTCACGGTACGTTCGATCTCTGGATCAAATAGTATTTCCTCGGGGTTCGCCGTAGATCTCGTGTACATGCAAAGGAAAACAGAGTTTCAAAGGAATTGTTAGCACGGTTAAGGAGTAAAAAGATAAAAGTAATAAAAGAAAAAGAACATACTAAGTAAAGAGAATAAAACACTGTCGCCTCCCCGGCAACGGCGCCAAAAACTTGATCGCGCCCCGGGATACACACGCACCCGGGACAAGCGACTCGTAGTCTTACCGTAAGCGCACGGTGTAGCGGCGAGCGGGTATCGAACTCATGGAGGAACAATGACAGTGTCTCCTTCCAATCACCTAGCCATCAAAATGGTCGAGAATAATTTGGGGTGAAATGGTCACAATCGTTCAAATGTCGATGGAAATATCAATAAAATAAAACGCCTAGGGATAGGAAATTCCCGCTACGGACCGTATCTCATCCTTGTGATTCGTAGGTTTCATCATTGCTAGACTTGAATCTTAGGTGAACTAGTCGCAACTAAATGTAGAACCAAGCTCACGCTCTCGCGCTATTGCCGGTCTATAGCAAACCTAAGGTAGGGCCCAATCTCTTGCAAACCCTAACCTAAGCCGCTAGCGTGAAGAACGACATCATCGTTCAATCGTATCTCGAGCCCACTCTCGTGCAAACTCGAGCTATGACCTAGGTTGAGATAGTTCCTACCCGTCCAATCTCTTGCAAACGGGTATTGGTATAGAATCACGATTGAAAACCCTAGCTTTGGTCCAATCTCTTGCAAACCAATCCTAGAGGAGTCCAATCGTAAATCTAAATCGAATTTCTAGGGCTTCCTATCAATTGGGACCCATTCTCTTGCAAATCCCAATCGATGTGAATCCCTAGCTATCCGTAATTAATCAATCCCAAACTAACCCTAATCAATTCTAGCAAGAATTTCACCAATTCATCACAATTTAGAAATTGGGTCTATAGGGTTCATCCTTACGCCCTAAGACGATAAAACTACTCACTAATTGTCAAGCAATTCATAAGAAAATCAATAACAAAATCAACACAATTCATTGCAATAGAGAAATTATCAACAAAAATAGGGTTTTTGATAAGAAGAGAGACAAACCAATGAGAATCCAATAGCATCCAATAAAAGTAGCCTTTTAATTTCCAAGAGAAAAGCTAAATCTAATGATCTAAAAAACTCTCAAAAAGGCTGCCAAAAAGCTCTAAAAAGTCCTATTAAACTAGGGCAAAAACTGGGTTTAAATACCCCTCAAAATCGCCCAGAAAATCGTGACCAAAACGCTCCTGCGCAGCCCAGAAATCGCACTTTACGCAGCAGACGGAGCAGCTCACTCGGCCGAGTGACAAATGTCACTCGGCCGAGTGACAGACCCTGTAAAATTCCAGTAAGTCGGGGTCTAGGGGGTCTGTCTTCGGAGGTGACTCGGTCGAGTGGCTTTACTCACTCGGCCGGGGGCATTCGGTACTCGGCCGAGTTGGAACCCTCAATCGCCTGACGGATTCCAGTAAGTCGGCTCCTTCGATGGGTGGATTTTCCTGTGCCACTCGGGCGAGGGGATCTCCATACTGGGCCGAGTGGATTATCGTCACTCGGCCAGTGCATGCTGATTTCCTTCTGTGGTGCGTGTCCGGTCTGGTCGGCCGAGTGGTCTTCTTGCTCGGCCGAGTGAGTGCTTCACTCGGCCGAGTGACATGCTGTAGATGCCCAATCTTCATCATTTCGCCTCCTCGTCGCTCCTACGAAGTTCCTTCTTCTTTCACTTGTCTTCCATCGCCGAATAGCCCTCAAAAGAGCCTTGGGTGACACTCCGGAGTGGGTGCAAATCCACTTGATCTCAAAATCACTCCGAATCACTCAATATCTCCTGAAATACGACAAAAACAAGAAATCGTTAAAAGCATCGCAATATTGTCGAATAATCATGAAAACATGATATGATCGATCAAAGTGGCATGCAAACATGCAGAAAAAGGATGTAAAATATGGAGTGATCATGTATACGCACCACTAAAGGACATGTATATGTAATGATCGAGTCCTTGGCAGTTCCCAAATTTTCTTTGCTTAACTTTTTTATTTGTTTGTGAAACTTCAATTCCTGACTTAAATCTACTTGCACCCTTTGGACGTCCCTTGCGTTTGACCGGACCAGAAGGGTCACGCACATGGATTTCTTCACCGTCCCTCAAGACTATCAGAGTACTATATTGGACGAGACTTTGATCTTCGCCATCTTCACCATTACCATCTGTATTCAAACCATTTTTCTCTGCTTCAATGTAGAACTCCTCTAGTAATTTCTCGAGCTTCGAAAGATGTGGTTTTGATTTTCCAACCATTTCAATCAATCCATTGAATTTCGCTCTCACAATCCATACCTTATAATGTCACATAAGTTGCTATCCTCTTCTTCTCTGCTTGAATTCATGACACTATCATACCCAATGTTTCTATGTCGTGCGTTACTGGTCCATCTATACAATATAAATGCATTTGTGATAGATTTTACTTGTTTGAGTTGCTTGATATGGAAAATATGTCTGCATAACATCCTATCAGTCTCAAACATCCCACAAGAGTACGTAGCTTTGATCTCCTCCATCAACTTGGTTGTATGTCACTTACTCCCATTTGTCTTTATTTGCATCCGAACGGCCAACAATGTAAATTGTTTCCGTTGGTTCCTTGCTCAATTTTTCCCGATAAAGTGTGAGCCCCTCCATAAACTCCTCCTGAAATATCTTCAATACATTCCAATGGAAAGCTTTCCGACTTGTTTCTCAATCAGATGAGACAAACGCATGGTCGGTACTCGGTAGGACATGGAATGTCATGAAGTCTTCCTGTCGCTCTGCTGCATGATGAGCTACCACAGCTTTATCATATTGACATATAAAATCTACAAGCTTCGTTTGTGCATTGACAAACCCATCGAAATAGGAGTTGATGCTTTCTCTCCGTTGGCTCGATAGACATTCCGGCCCAAAAGGTACTTTCATGTATGCACCGACCTAGTGTTCACGTGCATGATACATTGTCGAAGCCAACTTTCCACCCACTCGTCTATGCCAAACTTCTCCTTCATAACCTGCCACTTTTCCTCACATTTGTTTACATAACTGAAGTAAACCCATTCGGTAAAATATTTGATTATATCATCGCCATATCAATTTTTCAATTCTACTTGCCTCTCGGCGATGTGCTTCCCGATGTGCCAAGAACAGAAGCGATGCCGAGTACCTGGAAAGACTTCTTTAATGGCGTCTCTCGTTTGTTTGTCTTGATCAATGATAATTGATTTAGGTGCAATTCCGTTATTGCATTTGAGCCATTGAGAGAATAACCAAATATGATTTTAGTCTCATCTGCAAGCAACACACAACCAAAAAGAGTATATTGACGATGATGATTTATCCCGGTAAATGGAGCAAAAGGGAGGCTCAAATGATTGGTTTTGTAAGTAGCATCAAATACTATAATATCTCCAAAACGTAAGTACGACTCTCGAGATCTCCCATCTGCCCAAAAAAACACTTCTAAATGTGCCATCAAAGTCAACCTCCATTGAAAAATAGAATTTCGGGTCGACATCATTTCCATTTGAAACACTAATGATGGACACACATTCCTCACCAATATTGTTGGTATTCAATGTCCGTATATGATCGATGCATTGTTGCATAGTGACTTGATCATCATCTTGACACCCTGATCCATCATTAATCGACTGCGCAATTAGAGAAGACATCATTCCTGTTCTGTGACACCTCTCAATCCAACCTCTCGTACTCTCTGACCTATGCTTTTGCCTGTGAGAGTAGTGGTTTGCAACTTTATCTGGACTACATAATTGATGATTTTGGTGTACCTCTATGAATTTATGCACTATCCAAGTATTAGAAGCTGACAGATTGATCTTCAACATCGCAGGACAACCGACCCTAGTTTCAGGACGTCGATTGATGAGTTTTCACAACTCTCTCTTGTCCGACCTCTTACTTCCAGCTTTGTTAGATGCAAAAGTCCTTGATACAACTACACCTTGTGACGAATGTTTTCTTTGTTTATTCTTAGATTCCCGATGGATTCCAAATCCCGATTTAAATGCATAAGCGTTGTAATAATTATACGCATCCGCACGCGTGTTAAAATCTTTTCCCACATATGGGCTGCCTTCCTTCAATAATCCTGAGAGATAATTATATTCACTACAATTAATCTATAATCAAATCAATGTCACTAAAATTAATTGGCTTTGTGTATGCGTTTTCACTAATACTCACTAAATTAGGGTTATGGATGCTTACCACAAGAAATGGGGTCTGCTGATTGCTTTTGAGAATTATCGCATGCACCTTGGTCTTGAGAAAAATCCATGTGTTGATTGATCTTGTTCTTGAGAAAATTCCATATTATATTTGTTGCTTGATCTTGTTCATGAGAAAAATCCATGTGTTGGTTGATCTTGGAGGTGAGAAAAATGCATTGTTGTCTCTTGATGATCACCAAAGAATTCCATTTTTTGCTTGAAGATCACCAAAATGCCTTCAGATAACACATCGAGAGGGAGTAGGGAGACGTAACACATGCGGGAGAGAGGCGGGAAGGAGCTTGCCCGCGTCATCATTTAAAGCGGAGTGTGCCCCTCCATTCTCTCAGGAGGCTGTCAGAATTAATTGCGGAGACAGCAGCACCCCGAAAAGCTTCGACAGGTTGGGAGTTTTGCAAAAAAAGCCCCGAAGGGAACTTCGACGGGGTGGGGATTTTGCAAAAAGGGCATCGCTTTAAGGCAGCAAGATGTGGGCAGCAGATTGAGCCACGTCGTGGGAAAGGAGGAATGCCTCTTTTTGCAGCTGATACCCATTATCATATATATATATATATATATGAATATGTTTGTGTGCTAACATCGCAAGAAATTTTCTTGCGTTGTCAGCAATTTGAGGGCCCAAAACAATTTTTTTAATAATTTTTTTGCAGTATGCTCTAAAACTTATTAACTACATCCCCGTCAATTTTCAAGTCAATACAACACCGTTTGAGCCTCCATCAATGCGTTTCAAAAAGATAGCTCGAATTCTGAAACTGCCAGCACAATCTTTTTGAAACGCTTGGATGGAGGCTCAAACAGTGTTGGATTGACTTGAAAATTGGTGGGGATGTAGGCAACAAGTTGTAAAACATACTGCAAAAAATTCTTTAAAAAATGTTTTGGCCCTCAAATTGCTGACAGCACAGGTAGGCCGAACCTGTGCTGTCAACACACCTACATATTCCTCATATATATATATATATATATATATATATATATATATATATATGAGGGATCAAATAACCCCCTAGCAAAAGGTCTATGCCCTCCTATTTTTTGGAAGATCCGAACCGTTTATCTTGATCTCCACCCTCTAAAACCCTGATCCACCAATTTTCATCCCGATCCCATGTGTTTTACCCGTTTATCCATCCGACCCAAATTTAATGGTTTCGCATGACCATAACTTTTGCGAAGGGTTGATAAACAGGCAAAATACATGGGATCGGGCTGAAAATTGGTGGGTCCGGGTTTTAGAGGGTGGAGATCAAGATGAACGATTCGGATCTTCCGAAAAAATTGGGGGCATAGACTTTTTGCTAGGGGCTTTTTTGATCTATCATATATATATATATAGGTAAATCTTTAAATGAGAACATTTTGCACGGTGCGAAAAGGTTTGGTTTTTTTTTGAATTTTTTTCAAAATTTTTTTTTCCACCTTCATTATATGTTATTATACACCCCTAAAAAATAATCGTTGCGCAATAATGTCATTTGGCCTTCGATCAAGGCATTTCAATAAATTCGCACGTTTTGGGATCGTAACGGGTGGATGGGTGCTCTAATCCCCCTAGGGTTCACCCATTATTTTCCCTGTGGTATATAATTGTATGTATTAAACATCAAAAAAGTTTGAAAAAAAATCAAAAAAATAAAAAAATCTTTTCGCACGGGCTTTCGCACCACTTTTTCGCACCCGAAGATTACCATATATATATGAGTAATATGTATGTGCGCAGGAAATTTTTCCAGCGCTGTCAGCAATTTAGGGCCGCAAAAACATTTTTTTCAATGTGTTCTATAACTTGTTATTTACCTCCACACCAAATTTCATGTCAATCCAACACTTTTTGAGCCTCCGTTCATGCGTTTCAAAAATGTTGCGGACATCGCAGGAAAAATTTCCTGTCAGCACATATACATATTCATATATACATATACATACATATATATACATATATGTGTGTGTGTGTAAATCTTCCATTGAGAACATTTCGCACGGTGCAAAAAGAATTTTATCTTTTTTTTTGAAATTTTTTTCAAATTTTTTTCCACTTTCATTATATGTTATACTCCCCTCAAAAAATAATCGTTGAGAAATAATGTGATTTGGCCTTCGATCAAAGCATTTCAATAAATTCGCACGTTTGGATACCGTTAAATTTGTAACGGGTGGATGTGTGGTCTAATCCCCCTAGGGTTCACCCATTATTTTCCCTGGGGTATACAATTGTATGGATTAAACAGCAAAAAAATTTGAAATGTTTTTTCAAAAAATAGAAAAAAGTTTTCGCACGGGCTTTCGCACCGTTTTTTTTCGCAACGGAAGATCACCATATATATATCATGAATATCAAAATATCGAAATATCAAAATTTCCTCCCATGTTTTTAAGCAATATGTTCTACAATTTGTTAACTACATTCTCACCAATTCTCAAGTCAATCCAATACCGTTGAGTCTCCATCCATGCGTTTCAAAAAGATAGCTCAAATTCTTAAACTGCCGGTGCAATCTTTTTGAAACGCATGGATGTAGGCTCAAACGGTGTTGGATTGACTTAGAAATTGGTGAGAATGTTGTTACCAAGCTGTAGAACATACTACAAAAAAAATTATATATTTTGTTTGTGTCCTCAAGTTTCTGCCAGCTCAGGAAAATTTTCTGTGCTGTCAGCACACATCCATATTCATATATATATGTATATGTATATTTATATATCTGTGTGTGTCTATATATATGTATATATATGTATATGTATATATATATATATCATGAATATGATCAAACAACTTTAAGATTAACCATTAATATTCGGTAAGAGTGACTTACCTCATAACTCATTTAACTGAATATAGAAAGCAGCAGCAGCAACAAAGACGTAGTGATAGAAGTGTAGGGCTGTTGACGAACGAGCTTGAACAGGGTGCTTGGTTTTGTTCAGGAACAAAATCCATGTTCAAGCTCTGTTTGTTTACAAACCGAGCTCTAAAAATATGTTCTTGTTCGTTAAGCTTACCGAACGAACGTAAACGAATATTTACCGATCTTGTTCACGAGTAGCTCATCGAACGTTCTGTTCGTTAACAAGACTTATCGAGCTTGTTCGTAAACATGTACAGGAACATGTTCGTGAACACACAATCAATCATGTTCATGAACAGATTTTCAAATAAATAAATGAACGTCAATTTTTTAATCAAGAATAACAATATTTAACCTTAATTGTCAATGACTAAATCAATTAAATAAAGGATTAATATTTGCAGGACAAAAAACAAACAAATCTAGCATAATAGCTCCATAAATCCCATTACAAGCATCCATTCCAAGCATAGTAAAAATATAGTATTTGTCTAAATGCAATACAATATAAGAGCCTAATATTTCAACAATTTCACCATCAATGTATTATAATGAACACTTAACGAGCTTGTTCACGAACACTTAACGAGCTTGTTCACGAACACATAAATGAATGAACACAGTTTTATTCAAGCTTTGTTCGTTTACTAACCGAGCTCCAAAAATCTGTTCAAGCTTGTTCATTAAGCTTTCCGAACGAACGTAAAAAACATGTACCAAGCTTGTTCACGAGTAGTTTGTCGAATGTTCTGTTCGTCAAACAGCCTTATAGAAGCGTAGTAAATGCAGCAGCAACAAATGATGGGGAAACATAGGCAGAAGCATGAGCACGTAGCAACATCTGCATCATAAGAAGCGGGAGCTGCCAACAACTAGCTGAAGAATCAAAATTAGAAGAAGCAAAGTGGAAGCTGTAGAGAAGAAACTGAACAAGAACAAGAACTACAAACAGCAGCGAAGATGGAGAAACAAAAGTCGAAGAAGTAATAGCAGCAAAAAAACGTTAAAAAGGATCTGTGCTGAGATGTTACCTTTAAAAAAAGATGATTCTTCCTGAAATTTGTTGCTAAATTAATCTGGTTGGGGTCCCAATTTGGATCTCGTCATGTTTGGATTGGATCTAGCCACAAAACTCTCTGCCGATGGATGTCTGCTTTCTTCTTCTTCTTCTTCTTCTTCTTCTTCTTCTTCTCCTTCTTCCTCCTCCTCACACGAAAACCCTTGCAGTCACCCACCTCTTCCTCTCTCTTTCTATGATTTCTTTTTAGATATTTTGGGGTTTTTTTGTTTCTCTAGTCCTTCTAAGAGAAGGATATGTGAGTTTGAGTCCAAAAAATTTAAAATGCAAGGGAAAGGGCTGCATCGGTTGATTATTGGCCGATATGTATCGGTCCGCTATATTGGAAAATCGATTTTAACACCTGCTAAAAAAGCAGTGCAGTATCCCCAAGGTTCTGATGCTGTCATATCAGCCAATATTTAAAATAATACTCATCAAGTTTATAAAAGTGAATGTCTAATAACGTAGCTGCAAAACTTGAATTGAAAACAAACTTATACATGGATTTCACAAGTTAAGATGTTCTATCCTGGTACCTCGATATTACTTTTCCTGCCATCAGTATCATTTGTAGCTAATTACTAAATGCTAAGTTCATATAAAAGGTTAAAAAAACTTGTATGTCATATAAACTCTTGCATGTTCTCTTTTTTCTTTAATTCTTAATGAACTGGTTAGCTATATCTTCATGTATTGTTCATCAAATGTTTAGATATAAAAAGATATAAAAATGGCACATGTGAATTTATGGTAACTGGCGCGAACTATAGTGCCTAGCATTATTTGCAGCAAACAGGAAGGAAAGAAATATAATTCAAGACAGGCCATCAGTATATATAAGAAAGTAGATACACCTATATGTTTGAATTTGTCATTACACTGGAAAACATATCAAAGTTGGATATGTAGCTGATAAATCTTATCAATGAGTCTATATATAGTTGTGCTCTGAGAAGTGGAAGGTTTCTTGGAGGTTTATAGGCTGTCACCGACCATTGGGAACCCATCTGAGCATGGCCATGTTGGATCAGTGAAATATAACTTGACAGCTGCGCATGGCAAGTGTGACCCCCTTAACTTCGTTAGGAACTTGTAAGTTGAAAAATAAAGGATTTGAGGTTGTAATATGATCAACACAACTTTCTCCATTGTTCAAATCAAGGATCTGTGAGGGTGCATCTGCGTGCTGTTTCTATGTTGCTGAGTAGAATGCACTGACCAATTTGCAATGGCATGTAACCTCTGGGTGACTATTTGTCAGGGTTTTGACAGCACTTTATTCCTACATAATTTTATTATCCCGGATCGTGTCCAAATATGCTGTCTTTTTTCTTTTCCATGTTATTCATTTATATATGCAGTAACTTTTTTAAGGAAGCATTTTGCAAAGAGGAAGACCGTTTATCTTTTCTAAGATTTAGAAAGTTTCTCGACTGAATAACATTTCATATCGATCTGAGTTGCTTGCTGATGACTTTAAACTGATTGGTCTAATCCGTGTCAACTTTCCTTGTTTCCTTCTCTGAAGCATCTATTCATATGCCACGGATTGGCTACCAAGATGGATCTCAACGTGCTGAGTGGTATGCTGTAGAACGTCTTCTGCGCAAATATGCTTCTCTTCATGGAATTAACATCTTTGTGTATGTCATTAACACTTTATTTTTCTTACAGCTACTTGTCTTCGTCTCTACTGTTTGGAATCATGTTTCATGTATTATCATTATTTTAACAACTTTAATTACACAGGTACTATTTCAGGCGTCCGTCTGAAGAAAAACAAGAGGAGTCGACATAATAAAATGAAATACCACTAATACATATCTATGTTGATGCTCTGAACAGGTTATATGCGTTTTTATCTCATTTTCCCATTTGTTCATAGCTACTTTATGATTGATGTGGCCTCAGTATAATCTCTGTTTACTTCAGAGATTTAGATGCATGAATTCTCCCATGACTGTCAACCTATGTACGGTGTCCGACGATTCACAGAACGCTTACTTATAGAGATGTTCATGCATTATTTATTCACTTTTGATTATTTTAGGAAATGCTGCGTGACTTCAGAGAGAATCACATCATAACTATTGCACAACTTGCTAGCTGTCCTTGTTAACATATGTTTACGGGTGTTTTTTCCACCCGCAAATCGATAGTATGGAGGCCCGGAGGGTGCGGGGTCAATGCGGTCAAAAGGGGACACACAGGTCCTCCGCGTTGCCGTAGTAGCCACGTGGGACGAAGATGACCCTTGAGGTCGGTTGTGGGCGCGTTCGCTTGGGCAGGAAGGCGCGGTTACGTTCTTCGGCGCGCCGAGGGGTAGCCTCGGCGGGATGGCAACCTCCGGGATCGGTTGAAGGCGGGGTCGCTCGGTGAGGGATGCGCAGATCCTCGCGTCGACTTGTCGAGGGGTGGCCTCAGCAGAGCGACGTCCTGGTGATGGAGACGAGCAGACTCTGGGACGAAGGCGCTCGGCTCCGGCTGGGAAGATGCCGAGGGGAAGTCTCCGCGTCGCTGGAACTCCTGAACCTGAATAGACGAGGGAGCTCGTCAGGGGGATCGGACCTAGGTTCCGACCGATTCCCCTCCGATGCCAAAGTCAGTTCTGGTCTGATGGGTGCTCGGTGGGATTGGGCTTGGTTCGCGGAGAGACCAAACACCGATCCTCGGGCCGAGCTATGGAGGAGAAATATGTAAAGGCGGAAGAAGGTGAAAGAGTGGGTATGGGATACATTCGTTGAAGATCCTGAAGATCCGGCCCCCTTGGATGACGCCACCTCCTTCCCTCATATAGGTCCCTCCTCCTCATAATGTGCCATGATCCGATATCATGGCCGACATTCATAAGGACGTGCAAATGGGGGAAGTGTTAACCCCCACTAACTGCGCTCGTCTTTGATGAGGAAATGAGTGCAATGAAGGAGGCCATGATGGCTGGAGTGATGGACTTGGGCGGTTGCCATATTTGGCGGGCCATGAAGGCTGGAGAGTGATGGACTTGGGCGGTATGAAGGCTGGAGAGTGATGGCCATTAAGTCGAGCCATGATGGCTAGAGAGTGATGGCCATTTAGGTCGGGCAATTAAGCTGAGCCATTAAGCCGAGCCATGATGGCTAGAGAGTGATGGCCATTTAAGTTGGGCCATATTATCCTCCACTATTGATGTCGGCGGTCTTTTGGGCCTTCGCCTTTGGGCGGAGAAGTGCGGCCCGCCCGTGAGATCCCTGGGGCCGTGGCCCCAAGGCCGTAGCAGGCCGGTTGACCGGTCGTCGTTGACTTGGCTCTTCCGGGCCCGGTCAAAATAGTCCTAACAATTGCCCCCATCTTCTGAGCTCTACCCTTGTTGAGGTGGAGGTCGGGAGATGTAGTATAATGGGGAAGAAGTTGCTCTCTCTGCAAAACTTGGTCCGTCTTGCGGAGTTGGCTAGGGACGATAGATCGTCGATCCGAGATTCATTCGGTTGCGAGGGAGTCGCCCCTCGACTTACGGCCGACGAAGGAATCTGGTCGGCCAGCTGGGAGAGCTGCCCGCAGTCTTACGGCCGACCTCGTTCGTTCGGTGGCGGGGAGGTTGCTCCTCGACTTACGTCGGCCAGCTGGGGGAGCTGGCCACAGTCTTACGGCCGACCTCGTTCGTTCGGTGGCGGGGAGGTTGCTCCTCGACTTACGGCCGACGAAGGAGTCTGGTCGACCCGCTGGGGGAGTTGCCCCCAGCCTTACGATCGATCTCATTCGTTCGGTGGCGAGGGGAGTTGCCCCTCGACTAACGGCCGACGAAGGAATCTGGTCGGCCAGCTGGGGGAGCTGGCCACAGTCTTACGGCCGACCTCATTCGTTCGGTGGCGGGGAGGTTGCTCCTCGACTTACGGCCGACGAAGGAGTCTGGTCGACCCGCTGGGGGAGTTGCCCCAGCCTTACGATCGATCTCATTCGTTCGGTGGCGAGGGGAGTTGCCCCTCGACTAACGGCCGACGAAGGAGTGCTCGGCCTGCTGGGGGGTTGCCCCCAGCCCTTCGGTCGATCTGTTCGTTCGGTTGCAAGGGGAGTCGCCCCTCGACTTACGGCCGACGTAGGAGTGATCGGCCTGCTGGGGGTTACCTACAGTCCTTTGGCCGACCCGTTCATTCGATTGCGAGGGGGGTCACCCATTGACTTATGGCCGACGAAAGGGGTGAAGACTTTCAAAGATTCCATGATGGCGCTCTGCAACTACTTCGTCCAGATCGGGTGGATGCAGGAGCTGTTCGGCCAGCGGGGACCCCGCAGCCCGGTCGGAGGAGCGATCTGGATGCTCGAACTCGGACGGGGGTGCTTCGGCCAGATCGGCTCGTCCACGGTCGGAGGAGCGGTGAATGCTCGAACTCGGACGGTGGTGCTTCGGCCAGATCGGCTCTGACACGGTCGGAGGAGCTGCTTGGTTGCTCGAACTCGGACGGTGGTGCTTCGGCCCGGCTTGCGAAGAGCTCGGCATGGCTGTCAGCTCGTTTTTGAGCTCGGATTATACTGGATCGGACGGTTGCCTTGACTCGAGAACTGCCCTCAGAACTTGTGGTTTTGATTTGATCACTCTTCTTATTCTGTTGAAGAAAGATGTGTTTAGATGTTCGGAGAGATTGCGTCTTCGTCGATGGGGTCGTGGCCTTGAATGATGATCTATGAATCAGCTTGGCTGAATCGAGGTTCGAGCTTACTCCTTGCCAGGGCACGGCTTACGCCTTGGTTGTTGCTTACCGAGGTCGATCAGAAACTGACGCGACTCGGTTGGACCTGAAGCTAGTTCACCGAATCTTGGCCGAAGCGAGGACAATCATCACCGGTGACCAAGGTGAAACCATAGGCGAAGACACCGTTTCTCTTGTCCCTCACCACCAGTTTGTGCAGATGGTCAGCAAAGTCATGGTGGCCTGAGCCGAGATGTATGAGGACCCCGGCTTCGCCTCTGCACGGATCTCCGGGTAAAATAGCAGAACGAGCTCCGAGTAAGGGCGCGGCTCGGTTTTTCCAGTCATTTGATCATCGACCGACGAGTCGGACGGGGATCATATCTTCGAGTGGCAATTCTAGCTTTGCCGATGACGAGTCGACCTCCGACGTGGCTCTGGCAATGAGCTTAGAACTCAGTCGAGGCCCTGGCAGCGAGTTTTGAGCTCCCACGGGGCTCTGGTATCCGGTCTTGTACTGAGGGGTGTTGCTTCATGTCTTCTCGCAGAAGCAGTCCATCACGGCGTACAATTGGCCGTCGAGGAGGTCGAAGAGCTTGTCGACGTTATCGTACACCTGTATGTCGCCATCCAAGTTCACCATCTTGTTGTACTTCACAAACTCCTAGATGCGAAGCTTGGAGTAGTTTGATGACGTAGTAGACCATGGCGAACTGGGCCTGGCTCTCCGGCGGGTGCACGGGCTCTATCTCGCGGGTGATGCACCCCAGAGACTCCAGGGTCCGATGGTAGCCCGCCGGGATGTCGGGAAGCACGGCGGCCACCAAGGGGTACGGCGTGACCGTCTTTCTCAGCCCTTTTGCGAGCCTGACGACGCTCTTCCGGTAGTCGCCGTCGCCGGTGAGAAACGTGACGTAGGCCCGGCTCGGCACGCCGGCCACCGGCTTGGGGGAACCCGGCAGAGGCGGTCAGAGCGTTGGTGAAGATCTCTGGAGCCATGGGTATAGGCTTTGATTGATAATGGGCGGAGAAATGGAGGTGAAATCTCGAGGACGATGATCAGAGTGGTGAGCATTTGCTAGCTTGACTCGTTGCTCGCAGACTTTGATTAGTGTCAGGCCTGGCACAGGTGGTGCTCGGTGAAGGCTTGCGGTAGCACGGGATTGCTTGGATGCTCGGCATTGAGCCTCAGATACTCGGTATGGGTGCTCGGCTTGGGTGCTTGGATGCGCTGGAACAGCTCCGCCACCGTTCTCATAGGATGTCTGATAGGGAAGCCATAAGAGTGTCCGCCATCCGAAGTGCAAGAATCAACATTTGCGGACCCTTTATATAGGCACGGGGTGCTCGGCACGCTCCGCTAAGCTCTGCTCGGCAATAAACGTCCAGCTTGGCAGGAGGAACTCGACGCAGGTCGGTTTCCTCAGTTTGGAAGAGGGGTGCGCTCGGCCAGTGCGGATGGGACCTTGAGTCGAGCGCTCCATTCTCGTCTTCGACCTCCAAGAGCTTCGATTGGAGGTACCGAGCTGAGAGGTGTTTCGGGCTTGGACGTCTACCGAGTTCATAACCAAAGATCGAACCTCCGAGAGACCCCTCAACATAAGTCAGGAGCTCGGTTGGATTGGCAGTGGCAACTTCACTCGAACTACAGCTCAGATGCTCGGAATTCGGGACCCCGAGTCGACATCGCCAGCAAGGAAAGGAAACCTGGCCCCGTGCTACGTCGCAACTTGGATCCAAGCATTGGTAGCTCGGATCAGGGAGACTTCAAATCTCACATTGCTCTCGACCACGGGAGATGCCATAGTCTCGCTTGAGCGTGAGCTGTCGTTACTCAAGCCTCGGATCTAAAGCCTTCGGGTCTGAGCAACCGCCCCACGCATCTTCTCCCCTTCCTTCGACGTCTGGATCCTCTCGGTCTTGGGTCGAAGCCGGGGGCCGTCCTCCTTGTAGCGATGGGTCCTCCGTACCCATGTTCGCCTCTGAAGCATGAACATCGGCTCGTCTTCCAAAACGGGCTCCAACGCCAAACCAGTTGGTCGAGCTCGTTCGACGTGATCAAAAAATGAGAACACATAAACGAAGGAGTTGCGGTTACTAGGCAGTGGAAAGAAATCGAGGCAACAACAGGTTCAACATAATGGGAATAATGGAGGTTAGTTATTACCCTGCTTGGAGTGTCGATTTCTTTCGATGGAAGCGGGGAGTTCGAACTTTGTTGATCGAAGCCGGGAGCTTCAATCTCCGTCGATCAGTGCAAGGTTGCCCTAAATTCTCGGTGGATCAATGCCGGAGAGCTTCGGATTTTGATGATCGAAGCCGAGAGCCTCGGCCTACGATCGCTCGGTGTGGGGGAGGCTCAAAGTCAATTGATCAAAGCTCACAAGCCTCCACCCCGGTCGGATTGATGCCTGGATGATTCGATCCTCGTCGACGAAAGTTGGGTTGCCACCATTTCAGTTGAATGACAAATGGGACAGCTTCGATCTTGGCCGATCGGTGGGTCGGGGCTTTGATCCTGGTCGACGAAATCGATGATGTCCAAGGTGAGGCGCGTGATGTGCCACTCCAGTTGGTTGAATAATTATCGCCTCCATACTGGCGCTGAGTCGGAGGAGCCTCGAAAGCTTGAACCGGACGCGGGAAGGGTCGGAGGCCATTCGGATGCTATGCCCATTGCTGACAGGGCTTGGGATGCTTGGTGGGTGTTTTCGATTGCCGAAGTCTCCTGTATGAAAGCTGTATGTCCAATTTGCCGAAGATGTTGATTTTGAGGCCAAGCTTTGAAGTCTCGAACTCGTGGGAGAATGGGCGAAGAGTTCCGTCTGACCCTCACCACCCACATCTGAATTTGGGCGAAGCTCAGACGGAAGCTCGGCTTCGGAGGGAAATGGAGGCAGATCTCTCCTCATAGACGGAGCCCAGATCCGGGGACAAGCAAGTATCGATCTTCGATATCGAAGCGCGACCCGCCGAAGCTCGATCCGAAGCTCGTCAAAGCTCGATCCTGGCAGACTTCACTGGAGCTCGTGGCGAACATCGGCGATCGTGGCGAACATCGGCGATCGTGGCGAACACCGGCGAGTCATTGGTCTCGACCCAAAACAGATCCGAGATACAGAGCACATCACGGTCGTCGGGGTGAGGTGCGGGTGGCAGGGTTCCCGTCATTGGAGATGAGACTGGTCGGAAGCAGCTCGGTCGGTCCGGGGGGTTCCAACAGGGGAGCCGGTCGTCAGGCAACTTGGTGAGGACAGCGCCTCCGTAAGCTTGGGCCCTCCATAGATCGGGGGAAAGTTTGCTCGTGAGATCTCCAGATCTTCATCAAGAAGAACTAGGACCCCGCCAGCACGCCAAGGTAGACGCCCTCCTGCCTCTCCGACAAGTTGAAGGAGGCGCCGCGGTTGAAGAAGCTCCCCAATCATTTGTCGAGGCTGGACCCTATGTTTCTTGTGATCTCCCATGCTCTTCGGCACCGTGAGCTCCTCGCTGATCGGGCTCCACCGGATCAGATCGAAACAGGGCCGTCGACTTAAGCTGGACGGGTTCCCGTCGCTGAGCCTCAGCGTCCACTGGTGGAGGCTGTACGGGCCGCCCTTGCGGGTCGTTCTAATAGAGAGCTGGCTCGAGATATTTGCTTGAGCTAAGAGGGAACCTCTCGATGAAATTGAAGCTTAATTGTGGGGTTCCTCACTTTCTGATAGGCGCTGGGAGTTGGATTTAGGGATTTGAGATTGCGACAAGGACCGAGGTCGTCTGTCGAGACTCCGATGGCGAGATTGTTGACCAGAGAGACCAGCTCCAGGGGATGGGGTCTCCAAACATGCGCCCGCAGTGTTGACCTTGGTGTCAGTATGTCTTTGACCGATTCCCTGAAGGGTTGTCCGGTTATTTGGGCCCGGAGTTGGCCCTCTGGTTGGTAGATTGATGGGACGAGTTATTTTCGGTGTGGCTATTCGACGTGAGTGTAGACTCGTTCCCACAGACGGCGCCAAATGTTTACGGGTGTTTTTTCCACCCGCAAATCGATAGTATGGAGGCCCGGAGGGTGCGGGGTCAACGCGGTCAAAAGGGGCCACGCGGGTCCTCCGCGTTGCCGTAGCAGCCACGTGGGACGGAGATGACCCTTGAGGTCGGTTGTGGGCGCGTTCGCTTGGGCAGGAAGGCACGGTTACGTTCTTCAGCGTGCCGAGGGGTAGCCTCGGCGGGACGGCAACCTTCGGGATCGGTTGAAGGCGGGGTTGCTCGGTGAGGGATGCACAGATCCTCGCGTCGACTTGTCGAGGGGTGGCCTCAGCAGAGCGACGTGCTGGTGATGGAGACGAGCAGACTCGGGGACGAAGGCACTCGGCTCCGGCTGGGAAGACGCCGAGGGGAAGTCTCCGCGTCACTGGATCTCCTGAACTTGAATAGACGAGGGATCTCGTTAGGGGGGTCGGACCTAGGTTCCGACCGATTCCCCTCCGATGCCAAAGTCAGTTCTGGTCTGATGGGTGCTCGGTGGGATCGGGCTTGGTTCGCGGAGAGACCAAACACCGATCTTCGAGCCGAGCTATGGAGGAGAAATATGTAAAGGCGGAAGAAGGTGAAAGAGTGGGTATGGGATACATTCGTTGAAGATCCTGAAGATCCGGCCCCCTTGGATGACGCCACCTCCTTCCCTCATATAGGCCCCTCCTCCTCATAATGTGCCATGATCCGATATCATGGCCGACATTCATAGGGACATGCAAATGGGGGAAGTGTTAACCCCCACTAACTGCGCTCGTCTTTGATGAGGAAATGAGTGCCATGAAGGAGGCCATGATGGCTGGAGTGATGGACTTGGGCGGTTGCCATATTTGGCGGGCCATGAAGGTTGGAGAGTGATGGACTTGGGTGGTTGCCATATTTGGCGGGCCATGAAGACTGGAGAGTGATGGCCATTAAGTCGGGCCATGATGGCTAGAGAGTGATGGCCATTTAGGTCGGGCAATTAAGCTGAGCCATTAAGCCGAGCCATGATGGCTAGAGAGTGATGGCCATTTAAGTTGGGCCATATTATCCTCCACTATTGATGTGGGTGGTCTTTTGGGCCTTCGCCTTTGGGCGGAGAAGTGCGGCCCGCCCGTGAGATTCCTGGGGCCGGGGCCCCAAGGCCGTAGCAGGCTGGATGACCGGTCGTCGTTGACTTGGCTCTTCCGGGCCCGGTCAAAATAGTCCTTACAACATACATAACTACTCACTAATTGTATTCCTAAGCGTTCATAATAACAGAAACAAACTAGTTTGTCTTTCTAATCTTCTCTGAACCTATAGTGGCTTCTATGTCTATCTTCTAGATAGCTATTTTGAAGTGCGATTAGGCTGAGAAGATTCTCTTTCAAGTGTAGATTTACTTATTGACACTTTATCCCTTGTATATTATTTCTTATACTTTTTGATTTTATCATGAGTTTGTCTTTTTTTTTTTTTGATGCTCTGATAGGAGGACGAGGAAGGAAACTGATGGCCCGGGATAAGACCTAACAAACTATAGTAACATGTAGGGAGTTGAAATAGAAAATCGGCCACACCCTACATTGGATCCGGATTACGAGTATTATTTATGTAACTAGGATTGCTTATGTAACTAAGAAAATGTGGTACAGTACAATTTGTATTCTGACTCCTATTTTGCACATTTGTTTCCAAATATAATCCAATCGTAGTGCTTAATCTAACTATAATTTATGTTCCTAAACATTTTTCCTCGGGTTAGGATGTTGATAGTATTCATGCTTAGCCTTTGTAATGAATTGATGATAATATTACCTACACGATTACTGCTACCGAAATGACTGATGATGTTCTTTTGGTGATGACTATATCCTATATGAAGTGGCAATTGAACTTAAAATGTCTGTTGCGGTTGCGTGTAGCATCTTGATTGTTACACCTCATTTTCATTAGAGTAAAACTGCGAATTTTGCATACCGTGTATGTAGCACTGTACACTGAGCATCTCACAAATTGTATGGTTTGTACATATATGGTCATCTTCAGCACTTGATTTGGAAATCTTATGTTTCTTACCATCGTGTGTCATTAGATTACTTTTATATGTTATTAGGTTACTATTAGATATTTTACGTTTCGCTGATTTCTTAAATTATTATCCTGAATTTTGAAAATAACAAACATGGGTTAGTCTTCTAAATCGTCACAAGATGGATTTTCGTTTCTAAAATGTTATTTAACGATGAAATGGTTTTTTGTAATTCATAAAAAAACGTTGGACGAAGTAATTTGTGTATGGTTAGAAAGGCGGAGGATATTTGAGGATTAATTTGAGGGGACGTGGTGTTGAAAGATTTAGTTCTGTTATTATCAAATTTAATGGTATTATTTTGAAATGAATCTGAAAATTAACCTCGTTTTTTTAATAGAAGTACAACATCCATTAATAGACCAAATGGTCAATAGGATCACCTACACAATAAACATCACATTATCTAACAATACCGGGCTGAAGCATCATGAGGTATGTCAATAATCATCTCAACGTAACTCATGGGGATATGAGTCGGTTCAACAACCTAACCACAAAAGTGATGTCTTGATAAGTAACGGACAAGTAACTATTAAGTGAATCAACTTCACTTTATATGGATAATATTTTGAGAAAAAGTCAATAATTAAAAGTAACTAGCAAAATCGACCCAAAAAATATTTAACTGTTATAAACTGGCTTTGGGTGGCTCAACCCGTTAGTGGGTATCCACCCATTATGTAACCCTATTGCTATAAATACAGGGCTATGGATGCCATAGCCACTACGTTTACAACACGTTATCAGCACGCTCGAGGCTGAGCCGAACCCCTGCCGACGAACGAACGCGACGCGAACGGGCTTCCTTCACCGAACATCGCTAGATCCGGTGGGTAGGATCTAGAGGTAACTTTTTTCCCAAGATCTAAATTCATGTGCGCATATGTCTAGATCCAAATTCCTGGAACAATTGTTTAAATGAAAATAAACATTTTTATTGTTAAAAATCAACTTCATATCTGGCTTCCTTCACCGAACGTCGCCCGCCGCCTGTAGGAGGCGGGGCTCCCCCCGCCGCCTGCGACGGCGACCCCCCCTGCCGCCGTCGCCAGCAGCGACGGACGGGCCCCGCCGCCCGCAGCGGCCCCACCCCCCGGTGCGCGCCCGATCAAAAACCCTAAATAGGATTGCACCCCGAAAATTTCCTATTTTCAAATCTTTTTCAGATTTAATTATGATTTTTTTCGTTAAAATCTGGACAAATTACGTGTGATTTTATTCATCGCATTTTATTCGGAATATGTGATTCTTAAACGTTTAAAAATTAGGAAGAACCTGCGACCGCTCTGCCATTAGTCAACTAACATAACGATGCATGACGTTGCCTAGTGTTCCAATAATTTTTAAACGAAAAATTTTCATTTTCCATTTTAAACTGCCTGTGATGATTAATTGCCTGTAATGTATAAACTGCCTGTGATGATTAAATGACTGCTACATTTTTTTGCCTGCGACGAATGTTCATATTTGCTGTGGTTTTGGATCGGCTAGTTATCACCATTTTTTTCCCTTGCATTATTTTCCTTTTTTAAGAGAGAAAAATGTAGTGAGGATACTTTTGTAAAATTACAAGACCGGCGGACACCTCAAGAAGATGAAGGACCATTCCAGAAGAATAGGGGCCCCACGGGGGTTTCCGAGTTGTATTTTCATTCTTTTTGGGACTGTATGGACTGTAATTAATATGGTGATTAGCCGATCCACGCAGCAAATATCTGTGTCTGAAATGCTTAATTATTTATTTTTCTGCGAAAATATCTAATTATTGCCTATTTTTATACATGCTAGAGAGATAAATGGCCAAAATTGCGAGCGTCGATTTCGACGTATTGGATGCTACAGGCAAGAGCTACTTAAGCTGGCAGTTGGACATAAAATTCCATCTGCGAGCACAGGGACTGAGCCATGCCATCGCTGTAGGCGATAAGCTTTCTGATATAAATAACGCGAAAGCAATTATATATATTAGACGCCATATCGATTGGACCCTGAAGGCCGAGTACCTCACGGTGGAAGACTCTTATGAGTTATGGACCGCCCTCGAGGATAGGTATAAACATCAAAGAGATGTTATACTTCCCCGAGCACGATATGAATGGGAGAACCTCTGTCTCCAAGACTTTAAGTCTATTGCCGAGTACAACTCGACACTTTTTAGCATCACGTCACACCTGAAGTTGTGTGGTGAAAAAGTGACGGAGGAGCGCATGTTATAGAAGACGTATACATCCTTCCACGAGAAGGATGTTATACTAATGCAACAGTATCGTGAACGAAAGTTCGCGAAATACTCAGAGCTTCTCTCATGCCTTCTGATGGCAGAGCAGAATAAAGACCTCCTTCTGGCCACCCATAACTCACGCACTACCGGCACTGCTCCTGCGCCTGAAGCGCATCACAGCTCCTCCCAGAAGAAGAGGAGCAACTTCAAAGGCAAACCCCAGAAGGGTAAGGCAATGAAGAAGCAGGCTAGATGACCCCCTCCAAGAAACAACCGTGAGGGAAAGAAGAAAAATGTGTGGAAGAGAAAGGACGACGGCCAGACTTCTGCCCCCAGAAAGGACTGGGAAGATAAGTGCCACGGGTGTGGCATGACTGGACACTGGTCCAGGAACTGTCGGACTCCATGCCACCTACAGGACTTGTACAAAGTGAGCCAAAAGCAAGCTGAGACAAACCTGGTGGAACAAGAAGACCGGGCACCAATCAGGTTCATCGCTGAGGACTTCTCAAACGATGACCTGCTCGACTGAGGCATTATCTACTTTTTCCATGCATTGTAATTTTTGTTTGAAAAACAATTTATTATCTGCTTGTTTTAATTTCTAGCATGTTGCATGAACTTTCCAGACATTGAATAATTATTCGTAGTATATCTTCTCTTGTGCCTTATACTGCGATATTTTTCTCTTATAACTAGATGGATTATAAATGCCTAGTGGACAGTGCCTCTACGCACACGATCCTCCAAGACATTTACTTTTTTTAAAGCATTGATAAATACGATGGAACCGCGAATACAATATCCGGTCCATCAGGAATTATTGAAGGATCAGGGGAAGCACATTTTATGCTCCCTAACAAAACACAACTACTAATAAAAGATGCACTTTTCTCTCCTAGCTCACATAAAAATCTGTTAAGCTTTAAAGATATCCGTTTAAATGGATACCACCTTGAGACGGTGAGTAAACAAAACAGAGAATTCATGTATGTAACGTCTCATAAAGACGGTGCTAAAATCACCGTCGAGCGTTTTGAGGGACTCCCGTCGGGTCTCTACCATACAAGGATAAAAGCAATGGAAGCAAACACACTCGAGCACCAGAAGTGCAATAATCAACCAGAATTTCTACTCTGGCACAGTAGACTAGGACACCCTGGAAGGAATATGATGCGTCGCATCATATCCCAATCCCGTGGAATTAACTCGAAAAGCCTGAAGCTACTTTGAAAGGGTGCATCTCCTTGTCCCCCTTGTCACAAAGGGAAATTGATTACGAGATCATCCCCCCTGAAGGTGGACTCTGAGTCTCCGAGCTTCCTAGAGAGAATACATGGTGACATTTGCAGGCCTATTCACCCCGCAAGTGGACCATTTCGGTACTATATGGTACTGATTGACACATCTTCCAAATGGTTGTATGTGTGCCTCCTGTCCACCCGCAACGTAGCCTTTGCAAAGCTACTGGCACAAATCATAAAGTTGCGGGCACATTTCCCAGATAACCAGATCAAGAAATTGCGTCTGGACAACGCTGGGGAATTCACATCGCAAGTCTTCCTAGACTACTGTCAAGCAACCGGCATAGAAGTTGAACATCATGTAGCTCATGTTCACACCCAGAACGGGTTAGCCGAATCTCTTATAAAGAGACTACAATGGATTGCTCGTCCATTGTTGATGCAATGCCAGTTGCTAGTTAATGCATGGGGACATGCCATCCTGCACGCTACATCGCTAATAAGATTACGACCGTCAGGGAGTCAATCTTATTCTCCGATGCAACTTGCATATGGGAACCCGCCGGATATCTCTCACCCGAGGATATTCGGATGTGCTGTCTATGTCCCCATAGCACCACCGCAGAGGACCAAGATGGGTCATCAACGGCATCTAGGCATCTACATCGGCTTCGACTCACCATCAATCATTAGATACCTAGAACCCCTTACGGGGGACGCCTTCAAGGCACGTCTAGCAGATTGTGAGTTTGATGAAAGCACTTTTCCCAAACTAGGCATTAACACACAGAAGCCAGAAGTTTCAAAGACCATTTCATGGGACACAAAAACTTTATCCCATTTTAATCCGCGTACAAACCAATGTGAAGATGAGTTCCTGAAGATCCTTCAAATCCAAAACACAGTTCACATTTTACCGGACAAATTCACTGACAACCAGAAGATTGTCAGATCACACGTCCCTGCTGCAAATACGCCAGCTAGGATTGACATACCCAAAGATGGATGCAATCCACCTGCAGCAGAAGCGGCCGTACCTCAACAAAAGAGAGGACGACCCCCAGGCTCTAAAGATAAGAACCCTCGAAAGAGGAAAAATCCTGGAGCAATAATAACGATACTACCACAGGATGCTGAGCTCAGCCCAGCTACCTCTCCCCTCCGACCAACCCCTGAAGAGGAAAATGTAGGAGAAATATCATTAAATTATGTACGTACTGGGGAGGTACTGGACAGAAAAATCACAATCATCGATGATAACTTCGCGCTCATTATTGCCACTCACGTCACTGAATATGACGATGAGACCAATCCACGCTCTCTAGCAGAATGTAAACACAGAGAGGATTGGCCAAAGTGGAACGAGGCAATAGGAGTAGAGCTGGACTCACTCTTGAAGCGCAAAGTTTTTGGACCTGTAGTCCTCACACCAAAGGGTGTTAAACCTGTGGGATATACATGGGTATTCGTGAGAAAAAGAAACGAGAATAATGAGATTGTGCATTACAAAGTGCGCCTTGTTGCACAAGGCTTTTCCCAACGGCCATGAATAGACTATGACGATACCTATTCCCCGGTTATGGATGCGATCACTTTTTGTTTCATCATTGGCCTATCTACAAAGGAAGGCCTGGATATGCAGCTCATGGACGTTGTGACTGCATACCTATATGGAAATATAGATAAAGACATCTATATGAGAATCCCAGACGGATATAAACTACCGACAAAAATGACAGAAAGACCTCGGGACGTCTATTCTGTCAAACTCTAAAGATCACTGTATGGTCTAAAACAGTCAGGTAGAATGTGGTATAACAGACTCAGTGAATTCCTAGTGCAACAAGGATTCACAACAAATGAAGTCTGCCCTTGCATCTTCATAAGAGCAAAGGGACCAGGATTCGTAATTATTGCCGTCTACGGGATCTCCTGAAGAGATAGGTGAGATATCCAAAAGTCTCACACAGACTTTTGAGATGAAAGACCTTGGCAAAACGAAGTTCTGCCTAGGCTTACAAATTGAACACTTAAGCGGAGGAATCCTGTTACACCAATCGACATACACAAAGAAAGTGCTGAAAAACTTTCTTATGGACAAATGTCATCCGCTTAGCACACCAATGGTCGTCAGATCATTGGATGTTGATACAGACCCCTTTCGACCGCTGGAAGAGGGGGAGGAAACACTGGGTCCTGAAGTACCCTACCTAAGTGCAATTGGAGCACTCCTATACCTACTAGTCAGATACAGTTCAGCGCCCTCAAAGCGCCACTGGAACGGAGTGAAGCAACTTCTGCGCTACCTCCAAGGGTCTGTGGACATATGACTATACTTCAAGAAAGGTGTATCCCCCGACTTAGTCGGTTATGCAGATGCAGGATACAGGTCAGACCCACACATCGCAAAGTCCCAGACCGGTTTCGTGTTCACGTACGATGGGACGGCCATCTCATGTAGATCCGTGAAGCAGACATCGACATCGACATCATCCAACCACTCCGAGCTCATTGCAATCCACGAAGCTAGCAGAGAATGCTTTTGGCTTCAATCAGTCATCCACCATATCCTCAAGATCACCGGCCTGAAGACGGGAGATCTTAGACCAACCACCATGTATGAAGACAATGCTGCATGCATCGCTCAACTACGAGGTGGCTACATCAAAGGTGACAGGACGAAGCACATTTCTCCCAAGCTCTTCTGGACGCATGAACAGCAAGTAGACAACCAGATCAACATCCAGCAGATCCAGTCTTGCAACAACCTGGCAGATCTATTTACTAAAGCTTTACCTCGCAGTACCTTTAGAAAACTTGTACTAGGAATTGGGATGAGGCAGTTGAGAGATTTACAAGCTTGAAGCTTGTACTCTTCAGGGGGAGTTAATGTAGTGTTGTACTCTTTTTCCTTGGCTATTGGTTTTTCCCACTGGGTTTTCCATAGCCAAAGGTTTTAACGAGGCAGCCACATCAACTCTGGATCCAGGAGTATCCACCCCTGATGTTATCCATCGATCAGGGGAAGTTACAGAGACTTGTACTCTTTTCCCTTAGCCACTGGTTTTTCCCACTGGGTTTTCCTTGGCAAAGGTTTTGACGAGGCAAGTACTCTTAAACATGGGATCCAGAAGTATCCATAGACCCATGATTAGATAAGCTCTGTGAACCCTGAAGTGTTCATCACGGCTTACAACAATGGATGGATAAGGAGAAGTGTTATAAACGGGCTTTGGGTGGCCCAACCCGTTAGTGGGTATCCACCCATTATGTAACCCTATTGCTATAAATACAGGGCTATGGATTCCATAGCCACTACGTTTACAACATTAACAAAATTGATCAAAAAATTGATCAAGTTTGGCCATATCAGCACCCAGGAGCATTGACTGTGCGCTACATGGGGTCACTCCGACTTAGTTGCACTTGCCAAGTGAGGCCAATTGTTCGCAAACTGCCACGTCCCGTGACTCGTTGTGGAGTCACGTGCCTATTAATTGGCCGCACTTAGCAAGTGCGACCAATTTACACATATATGGCTGCTACATTAGCACTCTTCTCCTCCTTTCACAAGGTTCTCCTCTGTCACACACACACACACACACACACACACACACACAACCGCCGACCCTTTTGAACAAAACAAAGCTTGAACAACCGCTTTTAGTTAAAAAATCTCCCGATTCGACACGATCGGGCAACGGAGAAGCCACGAGACCACCGGATCTAGCCCGATTTTGATCAATTTCCATCATTGTAAAGTTTTTCCATCCCTCTAAATAAGAAATATTATTACGAGATTTAGTTGAAATTTTTTATATAAATGTGTTCATTCACGTACATATATATAATTGTGGGCAAGAAAAAAGTTATTTATGTTATAAGTAGGGGAGACTTATGGTCTCCCCTTACTCATTTATCCACCATAACACCCCCACTAATTAGTAGTGGGGTGAACCTTTGGGATACTAGAAACCTATGCTCTCCCCTCATCATATGATGAATGAATAAAATGGGACCATTGGCTATGGCCATGGTTAATCATCTTCAAACACGTTATCGGCACGAGTTCGCTCTACAAAAAAAAATTTGAGCCATAAAAAATTTTCATCTTGCAAAGTTGCAACGAACCTGCAAGGCGTTGCTGGAGCTTATCTACGGATTCTATTGGTTCTTCCCTAGATAATTGATCTAGAGGTAAATTCATTAGCTCGTAAATAATTGGATTATGCAAAGTATTATACATTTTTGCAAAAGTCTAGAACATACATTCCTTAGCTCGATGATCCGTTTATAAGATCTAATGATCTAGAGTTAATTATCTGGGTAATTTGTGTGCTCCTTGCCTGAAGGCATCTGGGAAAATTTGCTTGATGCTTAAACAAATCACAAATTTTGCCTGACATAATAACTAATGGGAATTCCACCGTCCCCCTGTTTCGGGGGGCTACTCGTCCCCCCACCCCGGGGGTGTGTGGGGGGCTCCTCCGTCGCATGTACCCCCCCGGTCGGGGGGCCTCGACCGCCATGCCACCCCCCAGTCGGGGTGGCTCTTCACTGCCCCCCCATCTGGGGGGCTCGGGGCTTTTCATTGCGCCGTCGCTCCGATCATCGGGGGAACGCCACACCCGATGCGACGCTCCGATCTTCGGGGGGCCACCGCACCCGAGGCGCCGCTCCGCTCGTCGGGGAAATGCTGCACACGAGGTGTCGCTCCGATCTTCGGGGCGGGGGGGGGGGGGGACATTTGCCTGTCGAGGCGCTCGACATTCTCATCATAGAGTTTTCGGGGCGGGGGGGGGGGGGGGGGGGGGGACATTTGCCTGTCGAGGCGCTCGACATTCTCATCATAGAGTTTCTGCAAAGGTTTTTAATGGACAGAGTCATTATATTTGCAGGCTAGTGTGAATTCATTCGATTGGCCAAACTTACTTATAAATCAAACTTCTTTGTAGTGAGTGGGGATATTTGCCTGCCACGTGCCTCTCGGCTTATAAGCCTATGCTATCAAACAAAAATTTTGAGAGTTAATCTTATTAAATATTTTCTTTAGTTTCTTTAGTTTATAAATTATTTGGGATGATTTTTGTTTTTGGTACATATTATATTGATTACATCAATTTCTGCATAATATGTATTACTTAGACTTTTTTATTTAATAATTATGAAAGGTCCTGGGATCGCTCTACCGTTAGTTATCTAACCTAACGGTGCATGATATGTCTCCACGTTGCCCAAGTAATAATTAAATATTATATATTTCTCCAATAAATTACGTACGATGTTGATTAACTTAAATTGATATGTCTGTGATGTTGTGCAATTATTTATGCATGTATTTGTTGCATAATTTATAAATTGCGTGGATGTTTAATAAATTACGTTGTGGTTTTGGATAGGCCAGTTTGTCACTATTTTATATTCCTCGCATTTTTTTCTTTGAGAGAAATTGTAGTGAGGATATAATTTGTATAAAGCCAAAGACTGGAGTTTCTTTCCTTGAAGACGGAGGCCAAATTGCAAAATTGCAGGGACCCCAATAGGTTTCCAAGTTGTACTTTTACATTTTAGTTTTTTGTACTTTCTGGACTGTATAACTTTGGACTTTGGAGTTTATTATATGGTGACTGGCCGATCCACACAACTAATTTATTAACTTTACATGAATTTTAAATATGTTTTATTAATTCATGTTATTTTAATGCATAGATAATATGGCAAAAATAGCGAGTGTCGACTTTGAAGTTCTCGATGCGGCTGGAAAGAATTATCTGAGCTGGCATGTTGACCTGAAGTTTCACTTGCGCGCACATGGCCTAATGGCCACAATCTCTACTCCTGTGCCCACGTCAACAGGCAGTGCTGAGGCAGCTTCTACACCAAAATTCTCTAATGTAGATAAGGCGAAAGCCATAATATATATCAGGCGACATATTGATCGGACCCTGAAGGCCAAATATCTCGCAGATGAAGATCCACTAGAGTTATGGACTGCAATGGAGGATATGTATAAGCATCAGAAAGATATGATCCTACCACATGCACGTTATGAGCGGGAAAATCTCCGTCTACATGACTTCAAGTCCGTTGCTGAGTATAACTCAGCACTTCACAATAGCACCTCACGCTTAAAGCTGTATGGTGAACAAGTGATGGAAGAACGCATGTTGGAAAGGACTTACACATCTTTCCATGAGAAGGATGTCATCCTCATGCAACAGTACCGTGAACGCAAGTTCACTAGGTACTCTGACCTGCACTCCTGCCTTCTCATGGCGGAGCAGAACAGAGACTTACTACTGGCCACCCATAACCTACGCCCTGCAGGCTCAGCTTCTCTTCTTGAGGCTCACAGTGTTTCTTCCCAGAAGTAGAAGAACAAACAGAAGGGAAAATTCAACAAAGGGAAAGCCCCTAAGAGGCAGGCCAGAGGTCCTACCCAGCACAACATCCCTCCCCAGAGCAACAAAAATGAGGGAAAGAAGAAGCTCCAGTGGAAGAAAAAGAACACTGGACATACGTCTATTCCCAAGAATAATTGTGAGGACAAATGCCATAGATGTGGCATGACTGGACATTGGTCCAGAAACTTTCGTACTCCACGACACCTCCAAGATCTGTATCAGGCGAGCCTGAAGTCTCCCATTGAAACAAATCTAGTGGACAACCAGCCGACAACCAAGTTCACACTGGATGACTTCGAGAATGAAGACCTCCTAGATTGACGTCATATTTATTTATTATGCATTTACTTTATCGATTATCATTAGTTCATCTGTAGTTTGCTTGAACTTTACTTTTTCAATAATAAATGTCTTCATTTTATTAAAGTATTGATTTCATTATCTATAGATGAAGTGTGAGTGCCTAGTGGACAGTGCCTCGACGCACACAATCTTTCGAGAAAAAAGCTATTTTATTAGCTTAAATAATTATGATGGTCCTGTTATTACTATTTCAGGACTGTCTAACATAATTGAAGGATCTGGTGAAGCAATGATTATGATCCAAATAACACAAGACCAATAATAAAAGATGCACTTTTCTCTCCTAACAAATAGGAATCTATTAAGTTTCAAAGATATTCGTTTAAATGGATATCACTTAGAAACTATAGATATATATGAGGATGAATATCTATATGTTACTCGTCAAAAAGACGGTTTAAAAACTGTCTTAGAACGATTTAAGGGACTCCCGTCGGGTCTCTATCTACTCATATTAAATCTATAGAAGCTAATTTGATTGTGCACCAGAAGTGCCTTTCATCTCCAGAATTCAAACTCTGGCTTAACAGACTTGGTCACCCTGGTTCGGCGATGATGCACCACATAATCACCCAATCTTTTGGACATAGTCTAAAGAACCTGAAGATTCTTCAGAAAGGTGATTTTCCATGTCTGCCTTGTTTCAAGGGCAAATTAATAACGAGACCATCCCTACTGAAAGTAGGATTAGAGTCTCCTAGTTTCTTGGAGAGAATACATGGGGATATTTGTGGTCCTATTCACCCTGCAAATGGCCCATTTCGGTACTTTATGGTACTGATAGATGCATCATCTAAATGGTCTTATGTGTGCCTCTTATTCACCAGCAACCTAGCTTTTTCAAAGCTTTTGGCACAAATAATTAAGTTGCGGGCTCATTTTTCCGATAAATATATCAAGAAACTGTTGAATATTGGACTCCCTGGATTTGGTTTTGGATGATGAGCAAACATAAATAATTCATGAACTAACAAATTGTGAGCGCAGTATTGGAGATCGTCGCCAAATTCACGAGAACAATCAAAGCGACATCTCAAGACTTCTCAAAGCACGTATTCATTGCCTAAAGCTTCGTTGAAGCTATTGGACCGTTTTGGAAGTCATGAAGAATTAATCGAAGCTCTCGAAGACCATTCTTTAAGGTTTTATTTATAGTCTTTTAGCTTCGATCTATAGAATGTTAAGCCTTGAGTATATCTTACGATTCTATCTTCATAACACTCATATCGTAGCTCTAGGATCTTAGTACAAGTTCATTCTAACTTCCTCGAAGCGTCACGCTTCGATTCGGACTTGTTTGTGCATATTAGTTGGTACAAGAAGAAGTACTGACCGACTAGATGGTGATCTAGTCGGTCAGAAGAGCTTCTTGGACCGACTAGTTTGCTTCCTTAATTTCTTGCACCTTACTGTTTACAGTTAGTCGGTCTACGTTGACTCACCGACCGACTAGTTTGTGAACTAGTCGGTCAGTGATGCTTTTTTGACCGACTAGTTGTGATTTACTGTACATGCTAAATCTCTCATAAGCTACTGTTTATCGTTAGTCGGTCTAAGAACGTTTGGTGACCGACTAGTTGACAATCTAGTCGGTCAACTTTTGTTCTTGGACCGACTAAGTCAATTTGTACTCAGACTATTTCACTTTGCCTCTTAGTCGGTCTACGTTCACTGACTGACCGACTAGTTGTGAAACTATTCGGTCAGAATGTCTTCTTGGACCGACTAGATTTCTAGGTCTGAATTTCTATCTCTTCTCAGTTCCTCACTTAGTCGGTCCATGTTGTTTGACTGACCGACTAGTTGATGAACTAGTCGGTCAGTGGTTGTTCTTTGACCGACTAGTTGCCTCAGATTTCTATCCGTTGGGAATTGACCTAACTTGTTTTTATGGGACCCTATAAATACGAACCTAGGTCATTTCTCTCTAGGTAAGAGCTGCCATTAAGAGATTCATTGAGATTAAAAGAGATAGCCATTCTCACTCATTTCCAAAGCTCTCTTCCTCACAAGAAATCCATTCTCTCACTTTCTAGATCTAGAATCCATCTTGAGAGAAGCTTGTTCTTGGTGAGCCCTTCAAGCTCTTGCTTGAATCAAGTCTCCAAATCACTCCTAGGCACCTATTGCTGGTCATTTCCTTGGTGCTAGGTCTTGGTGACTTCATCTTCCTCAAATCCCTCCTTGCACCTTTTTGGTAAGAAAACTCAAGGTATAGGAATTTGTGGTAAGATTGTTTATTTCATTATAAACTTGTTTATATTGCTTGTTGATTCTCTCGGTTGTGAGAGAAGGTTGTGATCCCGGGTTGTGGGATTCACTATTGCCATTGCATGTATGATTTGATCTTGTGAAGGTTTTTCACAAGATATCATAGTGGAAATCTTGGGTTAGGGTTTCTAACCTAAGTATCCGGAGGGGATCCGGGTGGTTGGGACGTAGGATCACCGGGAACAAGTCGGGGAGACTTGGGTGGATCCGAACCCATTAACATCTCTTGTTAGCATTGTTAATTTTGTTGTTGTCATTCAATTTAAGCTTCTGCAAATTGTTTTGGTAGTTGTTTGCACTATAATTTGGAATTATACTCCTTGTTATTTGTAAAGTACTATTCACCCCCCCTCTAGTACTTGTGCAGTAGCTTGTAGGGCATTACATTTGGTATCAGAGCCAGATACTTAGCTATGTCTGCCAACGACAACAAGACCGTGCGTCCACCTTCCAAATATGACACCTTCATGAACCGTGAAGGAGCATCTTCGGTGATGGAAGGACATTCCTCTACGAGGCCTCCGTTCTTCAACGGTACCAACTACGTGTACTGGAAATGCCGGATGGAAACCTTCCTCCGGAGTGCATCTCTATGGAGGACCACAATGAAGGAATACATCGAGCCCGAAGAAGAAGACTTTGAGAAATGGACTACCGCGGAGATCGCCGCGGAGGTAAGCAATGCCAAGGCAATGAACGTCTTGCAATGCGCATTGGAGCCCAAGGACTTCAATAAGATATGCACATGTAAGAGTGCATATCAAATTTGGAACTCCCTCCTCATTCTACATGAAGGGACGAGTAGGGTAAGAGACTCTAAACTCGTAGTTGTAAACAAAGATTACGAAATGTTTCATATGCAACAGGGCGAGAAGATGAAGGAATATTACGCTCGCTTCGTTGACATAATAAACGAGTTAGAGGCCCTCGGCAAATCCTACACCCAAAAGGAGAAGTGCTCGAAGCTTATCGAAGGACTTCCTTCTTCTTGGGAGAAACGTACCTTCGCCATCGAGAAAGGTAATGACATGAATAAGTATACCGTAGTTCAATTGATGGGTACTTTGATGTCATACGAGGTACGCAAAGATAGCAAGGTGAAGTTACAAGAAAAGATGAAGTCCTATTTGAACCAAGACGTGCCTAAGAAAAAAGCAATTGCATTCAAGGCGGCTTCATCCACCTCTACCGATGATGAGGACTCGGAAGAAGAAATGGACATGGAATCCATTGCACTCATGGCAAAGAAGTTCAATCGCTTCTTCCGAAAGGGTAACTTCAAACAAAAATCTAAATTTACTTCTACTAACGCCTCTCCACCTTTGTGCTTTAAATGCAATAAGCCAGGACACATCAAAGCGGATTGTCCTCAAAACAAGCAAAAGGAGAAGTGGAAGGCGCCGAAGTTCGACAAGTCGAAGAAGTACAAAAAGGGGTACAAAAAGGGACTTGTCGGAGCAACATTCACCGACTCCGAGGATTCCTCAAGCGGAGAGTCGGACGATGAGAAAGTGGAGCAAGCGCACATGTGCTTCATGGCAAGAGAGGAGCATGATCAAGGATCTTCCTCCTCCGATGATAGCGACGACGAAGGCGATGAGGTAACTATGGATGATCTTAGGGATGCTAACTCTCATTTATGGTCTAAATACACTAAATTAGTAAATAGATATACTAAAGTAAAAGATGACCTAGCTAGCATTCAAACCTCGTCTAAGACTATCATCACCAACAACGACACCGTTGTTGAAGAGTTAAGAAATGAGATTGTCAATCTCAAATCTAAACTTGAACATGTTAGCATTGATGATCCGGAAGAACATAGGATAGCGGATTTGACTTCTCAAAACTCGACTTTGAGTATTGAGAATGAGAATCTTAAATCTCGTGTTTATGTGCTCACATCGCAAGTATCAAACTTGGATACTTCTATGCGTTCTCTCAAAGAGAAATATGAGAACACATTAGGCCGAATTAATAAATTCAATAAGGGTAAGGACCATTTGGATAAAATCCTAAGTGACTTACTTCCGGCCAATCACCACATTGGTTTGGGGTATACGATGGGATGTCCATCCAAAGCGGCCACTACTTTTGTTAGGCCAACTTCCGGTGACTCTACGAGTGGTAGCAAACACTCTATTGGTAGTTCATCTACTAATGGTGCTTCCACATCGTCCACACCCTCTTTCGGAAAGAAACCCACTTTGGGTGGACCTCCAAAGAAGGGGCATGCTTATATGTATACAAATACCATGCCACGTAGGAACACACGTCCTACTCCACCGTCTCACACATATGATGATTTTTATGCAACACATTCTCGGGCACGTGCACACCATGTGAGACACCCTCACGCACGTGTTCCCACACATTCATATGTCCACCCACCTCATCATATGAATAATTCTCGTCGTGCACCATTCCATCATGTTCCTTATGCCTATCCACAACATGCATCACGTAGAAATCAACGTCGCATGCATGCACCCAATAGGATAAGGGCTCCCAAGATTTTCACTATTTGGAGCCCAAAGGACACAAGCATGGATGAAAAACAAGTGTATATGAATGCTTATTTTTCGGATGTTGTGCATAGTAGAAATTATGTGGGGAAGTCTAAGTCCAATTGGACTTGACTTCCAAAGGTCTAACCTTTGAGGACCCAATGACTTTGGGTACCATGATATGAAATTTTCTATCTTTAGGTACTCAAGGAAAAGAAAAAGAAAAGGAGCAACAAATTTAAATTTAGCTCCAAAGGGAATTGGATACTCGATAGCGGGTGTTCAAAACACATGATGGGTGATGCTCAATTGCTCTCCGGAGTAGTTCCCATTGCAAATGGAAATCGCGTCGTATTTGGAGGCAACGAGAGCGGAACCATCGTCGGTGTTGGTAAAGTGGGTAACCCATCTAAACCCTTAATTAGTGATGTTTATCTAGTTAATGGTTTAAATCATAATCTTATTTCAATAAGCCAACTTTGTGACAAAGGTTACAAAGTTAGATTTGCGAAAGGATTATGTCATATTTCAAATGATAATAATAAGTTATTATTTTCCGGCACACGCCATAAAGATATTTATATTTTGGATCTTCCTAAGTCATATGAACAATGTCTCGTTGCCAACACAAGTGAACAACACTTATGGCATCGACGATTTGGACATGTGAACTTTGGAACACTTTATAAGCTTTCAAAATTAAATTCCATTAAAGGTTTTCCGAAGCTCGTTTTTGAAAAGAAAAGTTTTTGTGATTCTTGTCAACGTGGCAAGCTTCCTAAATCTTCATTTAAACCTAAGAAAAGCATTTCTACGAAACGGCCACTAGAGCTATTACATCTAGATTTATTTGGGCCAACTAGAGTTGCTTCCTTAGGAAATGCAAGATATGGATTTGTCATCGTCGATGATTATTCTAGATTTACATGGGTATTTTTCTTGTGTAATAAAAATGAAGCTTTTGAAAACTTCACAATATTTGTGAAGAAAGTACAAAATCTCATCGGAACCACCATTGTCACTATTCGTAGTGATCATGGGGGTGAATTTGAGAATGAGTCTTTCTCAAATTTTTGTGATGATCTTGGAATTACTCACACGTTTTATTTCCCTCGCGCACCTCCTCAAAATGGTGTTGTTGAGAGGAAGAATAGAACGCTTGTGGAGTGTGCTCGCACTATGCTCGAAGATAGTCAACTTGGTTATCAATTTTGGGCGGAAGCGGTACACACCGCTTGCTATGTGTTTAATAGAATACTTTTGAGGCCCGGTACCAAACAAACTTGCTATGAATTGTTGTTTGGTATATTGCCTCAAGTTAAACATTTTCGTGTTTTCGGCGTAAAATGTTTTATTAAAAACACATATGATAATTTGGACAAGTTTGATCCGAGATCGGATGAGGGGATATTTGTTGGGTATTCCTCATGTAGCAAAGCCTACCAGATATACAACAAAAGATCCTCTACGATCGAGGAATCACTTCATGTCTCTTTTAATGAGAATTTTACTAATTCTAGAATTTCAAATGATAATGATTCTATGGATGTTTTATGTGATTCGTTTGAAAATTCTAAGTCTATTGATTCAATTGATTCAATTGATACTAACCCGACTAATGAAGTTGTTGAGAATGTGCCTAGTGATCAAGGTATTCCCAAGCGGCTTCATACCGTTCGCGATCATCCTCATGAGCAAGTCATTGACAATATTCATGATAGTGTCAAGACGAGATCTCAAGTCCACCACTTCGCCAATTGTGCCTTTGCCTCATCGATAGAGCCAAAGAATATAGTTGAAGCGTGCGAAGATAGTGCTTGGATCCTTGCCATGGAGGAGGAACTCATTCAATTCGAGAGGAATGAGGTATGGGAGCTTGTTCCTTTGCCATCGAAGAACCACACCGTCATAGGGACAAAGTGGATCTTCAAGAACAAAACCGACGAAAACCAAGTCGTCGTTCGGAACAAAGCTCGGTTAGTAGCTCAAGGCTATCGACAAGAGGAAGGTATCGATTTCGAAGAATCCTTCGCTCCGGTAGCTAGATTAGAATCAATTAGACTATTATTGTCTTATGCATGCCATAAAAATTTTAAATTATTTCAAATGAATGTTAAAAGTGCATTTTTAAACGGAGATGTTGTTGAGGAAGTTTACGTTTCTCAACCTCCGGGCTTCATAAATGAAAAATTTCCAAATCATGTTTTTAAACTAAAGAAAGCTCTTTATGGTTTGAGACAAGCTCCTCGAGCTTGGTATGATCGCTTAAAGAATTTTCTTTTGGATTTGAATTTTAAAATGGGCGAAGCCGATTCTACACTTTTTGTTAAGCATGCGAATAATGATATTTTATTAGTTCAAATTTATGTTGATGATATCATTTTCGGTGCTACTAACTTCACTCTTTGCGAAGAGTTTTCTAATGTTATGAAGGAACAATTTGAGATGAGCCACATGGGCGAACTCAAATATTTCTTAGGTCTCCAAATTCGCCAATTGAACGATGCAATCTTCATCCACCAAACGAAATACACGGTGGAGTTGCTAAAGCGATTTGGAATGGAGAATGCCTCCGGGAAAAAGACTCCTATGAGCACTACAACGCATCTTGATAAAGATACGGGCGGAAAAGATGTAGACATTCGTCTATATCAAGGTATGATAGGTAGTTTACTTTATCTTACCGCAAGTAGGCCCGATATTATGTTTGCCGTTTGTATTTGTGCTCGTTATCAGTCTCAACCTAAGGATTCTCACTTAGTAGCGGTTAAACGTATTTTTCGCTATCTAAGTTACACTTTAGATTTTGGATTACTTTATCCGAAATCTAGCACATATGAGTTAGTCTCATATAGTGACGCTGATTATGCGGGATGCAAATCCGACAGGAAGAGTACTAGTGGCACTTGCCATTTTCTAGGAAATTCCCTTGTCTCTTGGTTTTCCAAGAAGCAAAATTCAGTATCACTTTCAACCACCGAGGCGGAATACATTGCCGCCGGTGCCGCTTGTGCCCAGGTTCTTTGGATGAGACACACACTGGAGGATTTTGGTATTCATTGTGATACTAGCCCTATCATGGTGGATAACCAAAGTGCTATTTGTCTTTCAAAGAATTCGGTGCACCATTCCCGATCTAAACACATAGATATCCGACACCACTTTTTAGATGATCATGTTGCTAAAAAGGACATCATATTAGTGTACGTTGAAACCCAAAAGCAAATCGCCGATATTTTCACGAAACCCCTAAAGGAGGACTCCTTTGTGCGGTTGCGTCGAGAATTGGGCATTATGGGTGAATCCGAGATATAGGATTCATGTTTCATTCAATTATCTTGCATGCTATTATATTTCGCGATATTTCGTTCATGCTAGATTTATTGAATTTCTGAGGATTTTATGCGATATGTTTGAATTTTTGCTCGAATTCTTATTTGAACGTCTTATTTAAGATTTCGATGTTTTATGGGGTAGTTTAGATGACTAATGAGCGGGTTAAGATGTTTCATCCAAGTGGTTTATGAAGAGAACTCATTTATCAATTTTTGGACTCTTCTAGTCGGTTTCAGTTCATTAGTCAACCGACTAGATGCTCATCTAGTCGGTCAGCTAGTGAACTCAGACAGACTAGATCAAGCTTTTAACTTTCTCCTGTCATTGACTTCTTTTAGTAGGTCATAGTACTCTTACCGACCGACTAGATTGAAAACTAGTCGGTCAGTGATTATACTGTGACCGACTAACTCTAGCCCTAGAAATTTCTGTTTGCCTCTGTTTCGACTTAGTCGGTTCAAGCTCATTAACCGACCGACTAGATCGTAATCTAGTCGGTCAGTGCTTGAACTGTGACCGACTAAGTGTGTTAGGGCAAACACGTCTTTTCGCATTCTAAACCGACTAATACCCATTCATTCCGATTGTTTTGCTTTTTAGTCGGTCTATTTCGTTCCCCAACTCGAAAACTCCCTCTCCCCGTTCGAGACCCTTCATCTTCCCATCGTCTCCGGCCAATTTTCCGGCCATCCCCGCCGTCCGACGCCGTCGCCCTCTCTCCTAGGTATAACCCCCCTTCCTAGATCTCTGTTTTCATCCCTAGGGTGTGTTCTAGATCTATTTTTCATCTATAAGCTCTAGGGTTTCGGAATTTGATCTAGGGTTTCGATTTTCCACTCTTAGGGCTTGTGTGTTAGGTTCTAGGGTTTGATCTTAGGATCTTTGAACCTATCCCGTCATTTGGTTGTGCTCGTTGTGTCGAGATCATGGCACGAACGAGAATCCCGATTACATCTTCCGGGGAATCCCCTATGACCGTAGAGGGTGCTACCGCTTCGACCCCTCCCAAACGTAGGGCCAAGACCGCTCGACCCCCCTCTTCGTCTTCAACTCCGTTGAAGAGGAAGAGGACGTCCAAGCCTAAACCTGTCGGCCAATCGTCGAAGCCTAAACCTAAACCCAAAAAGTTCCGTGCTCCCACCCCTCCCGGTGAGCGTTCGGATAGTGATTCCGAGGATAACTCCGATGAGGAATACACTCCTGAACATCCCGAGAAGGCACCCACTCCACCCCCTCCTCCACCTCCTCCTAAGTCCCGTAAGGCTAAGGGTAAAGCTCCTATGCCAGTCGACGGTGTCGATATATCGTTGTGCCGTGACGACCCTCAGTGTCTCGCAGCGTACAACCGTATAGAGCACTGCCCACTGCTGTTAGAGCATTACGTTCAGTTTTCTGATTTTCTTGGCCTTGCTGATCTTCTCTCATATAGTGGCCTATTGGACTACCTTCGATTTGACGCTAAGGCAAACCCTAGACCATATCCTCGCCTGGTCAAATTATTCTATGCCAACCGTGTCCGGGGTCTGTACGGCGAGACCCACTCCATTGAGACTTCTGTTTTGGGGACTCCGATAGTCCTCACGGCAGAAATCTTGGGGGAGCTGATAGGTTGCTCGTTGTGTGGTCTCCTCCCTTCTGACATCTCTGTCGATGATATCTCTTCCCTCGATCAGCGGACCCTAGGCAAAATCTTCCAGGTTATCCCCCTGCATTCATTGGAGTCCCTTCCAAATCATTCAAGCCGAATGCTTGGGTGATTAACCTGATCTTGAAATCCTGCCTTCTTCCCAAGTATGGATCTTCATCTCTTCCATCTCAGCCGTTTTTGAAACTGATATACGCTCTTTTCATGGGTAGCGAGATTAATTGGGCTCGCATTATACTCGATAAGATGGACTCTTTCGAGTGTATACGCAAGACCACTAAATCTGCGCATATCCCATATCCATGTCTGTTGACTTTGGTTTTCCGTCGATTCGGTGTTCCCCTGCCTCCTGATGATGAGCGTCCTTTGGGTCCTCCTCTGAACGCGACGGCCGTTAAGAAATCTCTTGCGGCGCTTCGTCACGTGCAGAGGTCAACCACATCTGCTTCCCAGGCCACTCCCTCAGCTGCTGCAGCCCCCACTCCTTTTGCCACATTAGATGATGTCGTACGCTTACTTCGTCGGCACGAGTCACGTTTGGCTCGTACCGAGGAGGTCGTCTGCCGTATGGCTAGCTTGATGGGCGTCCAGCTTCCTCCTCCTGTTTCTGAGGACGAGGAGATGGACGATGAGGAGTTTGACGATCTTGTCACTTCCTTGGCTCATGGCGATGAGGCCACTGCTGCCACTGCTGCTGCTGCTACCACATCTGCTCCTGGAGATGGCACCACTTCCGGTGCTCCAGAGACTTCTGCACCAGTAGTTCAGACTTCTGAGGCTGCTGCTGCTCCTGCTGACGAGCCTGCTCCTGTCTTGCCTGCTGATACTCCTGTTGAGACCCCAGCCGTTGAGCCTACCGTCGATGTCTCCACACCTGCCCCGACGATCCCGTCTGTTGACACGCCTCTCCTCCCTGCAGAGCCTGAGTCCACTCCATCGACTGGACCCATGGAGACTGCAGATCCAGCCACTTCCTCGTGATCGTCTGTATCGAGGACTCTCCACTGCTCATTGGATGATGCATCTTATTGAGAGTATTTTGGGTTAGGATGGAGTTTGAGGGTTATTTTGATGTATTTTGATTTTTCTGGATGTCGGTGTTGTATTTTGATGTACTTTGGATGATGCTGATGGTTAGATGATGTATGATGTATTTTCCTTTTTGTTGTTGATATCCATGGTATGTTATACTTGATGTACTCGATGTGATATCTTTTTGGATGTACTCATGATGTTTTTATATATATATACATCGATGTTCTCTATGTTTTAATTCGTCGTGCACATTTACTATTCGTTCAACGCATATGATATGTGAATTCGTCGCTCGACGCTTGAAAACTTGGTCAAATAGATTATATTTCTATGATTGTATAGACTTGTTTTCCATGCACAAATTTAACCAAGAATATTGAATATTGGAGAGTATGTTCCTTTACTCAATAAATGAATTAATATTTGGTATTTTTGATGATTTTAATTTTCGCTTTTAGATGATGAACATTTGGGCACACCTTGATTTGATTTCATCGTTTTTCCCTTGGTGTCAATTGCGTCCATCGTCAACATCTACGACTCCCGATGTTGGATTTTAATTTCCCTAGTTGTTGTCGTTGTATGCCCCCCATTTTTTGGGATAATGCCAAAGGGGGAGAGATAATGATAATAAATAGGGCAAATGAAAAATTTAACTCAATTTCCAAGAATCTAGTTTGATATGTTAGATTCAGGGGGAGTTAAGATATATATAAGGATTTTCAAAATCCGATATTTCAAAAATCGATTCTCTTTATATATCTTACTCGTCTGATTGATGCAATTCATATATATTCATTTTGGAATTAACGCGTCATCAATGCAGGGGGAGTAAGTATTTTTCATTTGAATCATTATTTTTGATTATTATTTATGTTGGTTTGTCATCACCAAAAAGGGGGAGAATGTTGAATATTGGACTCCCCGGATTTGGTTTTGGATGATGAGCAAACATAAATAATTCATGAACTAACAAATTGTGAGCGCAGTATTGGAGATCGTCGCCAAATTCACGAGAACAATCAAATCGACATCTCAAGACTTCTCAAATCACGTAGTCATTGCCTAAAGCTTCGTTGAAGCTATTGGACCGTTTTGGAAGTCATGAAGAATTAATCGAAGCTCTCGAAGACCATTCTTTAAGGTTTTATTTATAGTCTTTTAGCTTCGATCTATAGAATGTTAAGCCTTGAGTATATCTTACGATTCTATCTTCATAACGCTCATATCGTAGCTCTAGGATCATAGTACAAGTTCATTCTAACTTCCTCGAAGCGTCGCGCTTCGATTCGGACTTGTTTGTGCATATTAGTTGGTACAAGAAGAAGTACTGACCGACTAGATGGTGATCTAGTCGGTCAGAAGAGCTTCTTGGACCGACTAGTTTGCTTCCTTAATTTCTTGCACCTTACTGTTTACAGTTAGTCGGTCTACGTTGACTCACCGACCGACTAGTTTGTGAACTAGTCGGTCAGTGATACTTCTTTGACCGACTAGTTGTGATTTACTGTACATGCTAAATCTCTGCTAAGCTACTGTTTATCGTTAGTCGGTCTAAGAACGTTTGGTGACCGACTAGTTGACAATCTAGTCGGTCAACTTTTGTTCTTGGACCGACTAAGTCAATTTGTACTCAGACTATTTCACTTTGCCTCTTAGTCGGTCTACGTTCACTGACTGACCGACTAGTTGTGAAACTAGTCAGTCAGAATGTCTTCTTGGACCGACTAGATTTCTAGGTCTGAATTTCTATCTCTTCTCAGTTCCTCACTTAGTCGGTCCATGTTGTTTGACTGACCGACTAGTTGATGAACTAGTTGGTCAGTGGTTGTTCTTTGACCGACTAGTTGCCTCAGATTTCTATCCGTTGGGAATTGACCTAACTTGTTTTTATGGGACCCTATAAATATGAACCTAGGTCATTTCTCTCTAGGTAAGAGCTGCCATTAAGAGATTCATTGAGATTAAAAGAGATAGCCATTCTCACTCATTTCCAAAGCTCTCTTCCTCACAAGAAATCCATTCTCTCACTTTCTAGATCTAGAATCCATCTTGAGAGAAGCTTGTTCTTGGTGAGCCCTTCAAGCTCTTGCTTGAATCAAGTCTCCAAATCACTCCTAGGCACCTATTGCTGGTCATTTCCTTGGTGCTAGGTCTTGGTGACTTCATCTTCCTCAAATCCCTCCTTGCACCTTTTTGGTAAGAAAACTCAAGGTATAGGAATTTGTGGTAAGATTGTTTATTTCATTATAAACTTGTTTATATTGCTTGTTGATTCTCTCGGTTGTGAGAGAAGGTTGTGATCCCGGGTTGTGGGATTCACTATTGCCATTGCATGTATGATTTGATCTTGTGAAGGTTTTTCACAAGATATCATAGTGGAAATCTTGGGTTAGGGTTTCTAACCTAAGTATCCGGAGGGGATCCGGGTGGTTGGGACGTAGGATCACCGGGAACAAGTCGGGGAGACTTGGGTGGATCCGAACCCATTAACATCTCTTGTTAGCATTGTTAATTTTGTTGTTGTCATTCAATTTAAGCTTCCGCAAATTGTTTTGGTAGTTGTTTGCACTATAATTTGGAATTATACTCCTTGTTATTTTTAAAGTACTATTCACCCCCCCTCTAGTACTTGTGCAGTAGCTTGTAGGGCATTACAGAAACTACGTCTTGATAATGCGGGAGAATTCACTTCTCAAGTCTTTCAAGACTATTTCCATGCAACTGGCATCGAAGTTGAATATCCAGTAGTACATGTTCACACCCAGAACGGGTTAGCAGAATCTCTGATAAAGAGACTGCAATAGATTGCCCGTACATTGTTGATGCAATCTCAGTTGCATGTGTATGCTTGGGGCCATGCCATATTGCATGCCGCATCGCTTATCAGAATACGGCCCTCTGGTGGCCATATTTTATCGTCGATGCAGCTAGCGTATGGTGCACCTCCAAATATCTCTCATTTGAGAGTATTTGGTTGTGCAGTCTACGTTCCCATCGCACCACCTCAAAGGACCAAAATGGGTCCACATCGTCGTTTGGGTATCTATATAGGGTATTATTCACCCTTTATAATTAGATATCTTGAATCCCTGACGGGTGACGCATTTAAGGCACGTTTTTATGACTGTGAGTTTGATGAAAATGTTTTTCCAAAACTAGGTACACAATCTAAGAAGCCAGCAGCTTCTGAGACTAATTCTTGGGACACAAAGACTTTGACTCATTATGATCCGCGTACTAGTCAATGTGAAGATGAGATCCTGAAGATCCTTCATCTACAGAATACAGTACATTTACTACCGGATAATTTTACTGACACCCAGAAGATTGTCAGATCACACGTCCCTGCTGCCAATACGCCAGCTATGATTGACATCCCCAGAGATGGATGCAATCCACCGGCAGCAGAATCGGCTGTACTCTATTAAAGAGAGGACGCCTACCAGGTTCGAAGGACAAAGATCCTCGAAAAAGAAAAAATCCTGGAGAAATAAAGATGAACCCTACACAGGATGCTGAGCTCAGACCAGCTACCTCTCCCCTCCTACATTTCCCTGAAGAGGAAACTATATGAGAAACATCATTAAATTTTGTCTGTACTGGGAGGTACTGGACAGAAAAAGCACTGTTGTTGACGACGACTTTGCGTTCAATATTGCCGTGCACGTCGCTAAATACGACGATGACATCGAAACACGATCTCTTGCAGAATGTAAAGCAGAGATGATTGGCCAAAGTGGAACGAGGCAATAGGAGTAGAGCTGGACTCACTCTTGAAACTCGAAGTTTTTGAACCAGTAGTCCAAACACCTAAAGGTGTAAAACCTGTGGGTTATAAGTAGGTTTTAATCAAAAAAAGAAATGAAAATAACGAGATCGTACGCTACAAAGCACGTCTTGTAGCATAGGGATTCTCCCAACGACCGGGGATATATTATGAACAAACCTACTCCCCTGTTATGGATGCGATCACGTTCCGATTTTTATTAAGCCTATCATCTCTGGAAAGCCTAGAAATACAGCTAATGGACGTTGTGACTGTATATCTATATGGCAATATAGATAAAGAAATCTGTATGAAACTCCCTGAAGGATATAAATTACCTCCAGAGATAGCAGAGAGACCTCGGGATGTTTACTCTGTAAGGCTTCAAAGATCATTATATGGTCTTAAGCAATCATGTAAAATGTGGTATAACAGACTGAGTGATTTTCTTGCACAGCAAGGTTTCACCAATAATGAAGTATGCCCATGTATCTTTATTAAAAGATCGGGAATAGGATTTGTTATAGTCGCCGTTTATGTGGACGACTTAAATCTCATTGGATCTCCTGCAGAGATCGCTGAGATATCTGCAAGCCTAAAGAATACTTTTGAAATAAAAGACCTAGGCAAAACAAAGTATTGTCTTGGTTTACAGATCGAACACCTGCGTGGTGGTATCCTATTACATCAATCCACATATACAAGGAAATTACTGAAAAATTTCAAAATGGATAAATGTCATCCTTTAAGTACACCAATGGTCGTTAGATCCTTGGATGTACATAAGGACCCCTTCCGTTCATTGGAAGAGAGGGAGGAAATGTTAGGTCCTGAAGTACCTTATCTTAGTGCCATTGGAGCACTTCTATATCTGGCTAACTATACGTGTCCCGATATAGCGTTCTCAGTAAATCTTCTAGCCAGATATAGTGCAGTGCCCACAAAGCGCCACTGGAACGGAGTAAATCAGCTTCTGCGCTACCTCCAAGGGTCAGTTGACCTGGGATTATACTTCCCGAAAGGTGCATCTCCCACTTTAATTGGTTATGCAGATGCTGGTTACAGGTTTGATCCTCACACCGAGAAATCACAAACTGGTTTTTCGTTTACCTACGGTGGTACAGCCATCTCCTGGAAATCTGTGAAACAAATCACTACAACTATCTCTTCCAACCATTCCGAGCTCCTAGCGATCCATGAAGCAAGTAAAGAATGTGTATGGCTTCGTTCAGTCATTCATCACATCTTAGTGACTACCAGCCTGAAGACTGGTGACCTTGAGCCAACCACGATATTTGAGGACAATGCAGCCTACATAGCTCAACTACAGACTGGTTTCATCAAGGGCGACAAGACGAAGCACATATCTCCTAAGTTCTTCTGGACGCACGACCTACAAAAGGAGAAGCAAGTCGAAATACATCAGATTCAGTTTTGTAAAAATTTAGCTGATTTGTTCACTAAGGCTCTGCCTAGATGTATTTTTGTAAAGCTTGTAAAAGGAATCGGGATGAGACTGCTGAGAGACCTACAAGCCTGAAGCTTGTACGGATCAGGGGGAGTAACATGCGAGTTGTACTCTTTTTCCTTAAAACTGTTGGTTTTTCCCACTGGGTTTTCCACAGCTAAGGTTTTAACGAGGCAAACACATTTACTCTAGATCCATCAGTATCCACCCCATTGGTATTATGAATCATGAAGTATTCATATGCTAAGTCCAAGGTAATGGATGGATAAGGGGGAGTGTTATGAGTAGGAGAGACTTATGGTCTCCCATCCCTCATTTATCCACCATAACACCCCACTAATTAGTAGTGGGGTGAACCTTTAGGATACTAGAAGCCTATGGTCTCCCCTCATCATATGATGAATGAATAAAATTTATCAATTTAGAATTTTTCAAACAATTTAGAATTTTTCAAACAATTTAGAATTTAGAATTTAGAATTTTGGAAATGTATAATTAATGCATAATTATTGCATAATTATTGGCTATAGCCATGGTTAATCATCTTCAAACAATTTAGAATTTTTCATAAATATGATGGAAATGTATAATTAATGCATAATTATTAAGCTTTTTGTGCAGGTTTATAACAATGGCAAGTGATCGGATTTTTGTCACATGTTAATATGATGGAAATTTAATTATTGGTGAGAATTACGAACTGAGATATATCAGGGGAACAGTTAAATCAATTATGTTAAGGAGACCATCAACATATATCGAGCTAGTAGATCGGATATACAAGGTCATAAAGATCAGCTGTCATGAGTATGCTTTGAAAATGGTGTGCAACTGGCCGGTAACAGAAGACAAGACTATAGCTGTGAGGATCTCAGATGACGACGATATGGATAATCGATTCAACTTGGGGTGAAGTTCAACGGTCACTTGAAATTTACGTGGAGATGGATGCAATAATTAACACCCACGTGACTAAAGCACCAGGTGCATTCGCCTGCATGCTTGATTTGGAGAACAACTCAGTGGGATTTATGTCTTCTTCTCCAAATCAAGAGTATCATCGTTGGAAAGAATTGTAGGATACATGGTATATACACTGCACTACTATGCAACACACACTAGAGGGGGGTGAATAGTGTAATGGCACGATAAAAGCTAATTATAAAGTTCTTGCATATGCAGAATTAAAACACAAAATAATCTGCAAAATCCACAAGCACACAAACAACAATCGCAAAGACACCGATGTATCCTGGTTCGGCAAACGCCTACTCCAGTCCCACACTCTTTTCAGAGTCTTGTGGATTTTCCACGATAAAGCCTTTTCCAAGGCAGAGCATACAATCTCTTTTGAAATACAACTCACACACTCTATTCCAAGAGTCACACACTTTTCCAAGTGCTCACTATGTATTCGAAGATAGCACACCCTATTCCAAGGGCCACACACTTTTCCAAGTGCACATTGACTATTCCAAGATAGCTCACACAATCTTTTCCAAGATTGCAAACTCTATTCCAAGGGTAAAACCTCTCTTTCCAAAGAGAGTACTTCCACAACTCGGAAGCTAGATTTCCAAATGAAACGAAATAGAAAATATACAATTTTCTTATTGCCTTGAATAAATGTACTTATAACCATGAAGTGCAGTGGCAAAGAAGATTGATGTCCAAGTGCTAGATTTGAGCTTGATGCACTAGTGGACTTCCTTTGAGCTTTGGAGCTCAAATCAACATGAAAGAAGCTCTATGGGATTGAGAGAGAAGATGAAAGCTTGGAAGATTTGCTCTAGTTTTTAGCTCACAAATGATTCTCAATTATGTGTGAATTGCTGCTAAAAACTCCCTCACAAACAGGTATAAATACTCTCTCAATCGTGCACAAAAACCAAGAAAACATCCCCTTGAAAAAGCTATTTAACGGATATAAACGGGAAGATTTCTCAGTGACCAGACATCTAGAGAAGGGTGACCAGACGGTTGATAAACTGTGTAGTCGTCTAGAACTCCTTCATCAGACAGCTGTCACAAGATGGCATAAGAAAGAAATGAAAGCCAATCTCCAAGCAAACAGAGGTCTGAAGAACACTTGTCAGACGGCTGATGCACTGTTCAGTCGTCTGGCAAGTCTTGTTCAGACGGTTGAATAAATATGGGTGAAAAAAATAGAGTCATGAATATTTTGGTTCATCCCGTTAAGTCGATTGGAGTTCATTGCCTAGATGTATGTACCACTTTGCAAACGCCTGGTCGTTAAACTTTAGACGACTGATCAAACCCTAGGTTTTGGCCAACTCAAAATGAATACGCTAAACGTCTGGTAAACGTGTTCTAGACATTCGGTGAAAGGCTGAAAACACAATAAAGAGTGCTTTGGCCAATGAAGCTATTGGAAAGGGTTCTATAAAGTTCCTATGGATCTCTAAGATGGAAATAGACATGAATGAATGTGTGTGTCCATCTAATCAAGGCATACAAATATTCTACTACAGAAAGAGCATAATACATAAAGAATCATAAAATGATTTACTTAAGCTTCATGATACTTCATGGCTTCAATGCATCCAATTCTCCATGCCTTGAGTCCATCAACCCATCACTACTTGTTTTGTCTCCCCCTTTATGTAATCATTGTTAATAATATGAGACTAAAACACTTTGATACATTAGTTATCACATAATGTGGTGATCATCATCAAAACTATATTGGGATTAAATGCCAATATCCAACAATCTCCCTTTTTTGATGATGACATCCATTATGTAAAAATAAACATTAAAACATACTAACGCTCCCCTACTTATATGCATACCAAATGTGATCAATTGAAATACCAATTGAGTTGAAATGAAGGCAAAATGATTATAAAAGGCTATTTGTAAAAATATTTCTCAAGATACCAATTGTAAGAAATGTAGTAAGAAATGCAATGATGCAATAAGAATTACCCGTGCAAGCATATATTTTTACATAATCACCTCTCTCCCTCCATTGTCATTGTCAAAAGGTGGACAAATAGAAGGTTAACATAGAGGACAATCACCCTATAGATTCTCCCCCATAATTACCTCCCCCCCAATAAATAAGACAAATGACATGAGACAAAGAGATGTATGATACCAAATAAGGAATTTAAAGTAGGTATCAATTTACTATAACATGCTCTCCTAGATCATAGAATTGGTCAATCTTTGACTCTATGAGCTCAATACAATTATGGAGTCATGGGCCAAAATGTATCAATACATTGATATAAAACATCAAGCATATACATTAATACATGATATTGTTGTATTAAAATAATCATACCAATCAATAATGTGAAGATGAAATTGAAACAATACCCAACAATTTTTTGGAAATATTTCAAAATTATCAAGGAGAAAAATATGCTTCAAAATAGTTTGAAATATACATATATCATAAATCTTCCCCCTATGTCATTTACATGGGTAAGCAATGAATAAATGACATAGAAATCCCACCAGGTTCCATTTTTATGAAAATGTTTGAAATAATTTTCAAAAACATGAAAAACACACACACAAGATGGGTATGCAATAAATATAAACAAATAAGCATTATACACACGCAATCAAGCACATGCGTGTGGAACCTAAGCATTAGGAAACCAAACCCAAGAAGAGTTTGATTTCCTAATATAATCAAACGAGATGATCACATCCCTAACCAAAAAGTAGATGTAACTATCCCTCTCTTGCACATTAACATTAGTGGGAAATCAAAGTCTCATGGATTTTCTAGGCAAAGGTTTTGCCTTAGCAAGATGGGTGGATGTGGCATGCATAGGTGTAGAGATATTTTTTTAATGCAAAATGTACGGGGCTTGCCTCTTGGCATAAAATGATGCATAATCATTTTCCCTCACCACCTTGTGTGTTACATGCTTCTTATGAGTGGTACTGTTGTATAAAAAAACATGGTGGTTCTTCTTTGGTGTATTAGCAATAGGTCTTGATTTTACACCAAAAGAAGATGAAGATCTTGGTTTAAATGCCACATTTGACTCAAACCCCAAACCACCTCTATGATTTTCCGGATGTTGTTTTCCAAGCAAATCGTGGAGTGAATCCCTAGCACTAACGGAGCTTTTGAGCTTACGGGATTTCTATTCGCACTTCAACAAAAGTTGTTGATTGCGAGCTTCTAAGGTAATGTTTTAAACTTTCAAATCTTCGTTTAGTTTGTTCAATTCCTTAACTTGAGAGAGTATAGTTTCTCTCTCACTAGTGTCACTTACATGCATGGCATTATCAATTGCACTAGTATAAGTAGGAGCAATAACACTAGATGCGTCAAAATCATGCAATTTAATCATAGCATCATCGAATTTGGATTGCAATGAAGAGTAAGCTAGCATCAGTTTATTTATACCTTTGTCGAACTCATCATTGCAAAAATTAAGCTCCTCATTGGATAGCTCGGGCTCTTCTTCATCCTCACTTGAGCTTGAGCTTGAGCTAGAAGATGCTTACTCGTCCTCGAAAGCCATGAAACATAGATTGACTTCCTCATTCTTCTTACCATACTCATATTCTTCATCACTTGAACTATTGGACGACGACGAATCATCCCAAGTTCCAATCAAGGCTGGATTCTTCTTTGGTTTGTACGTGGCCTTGGCTTACTTCTTTTCTTTTGCCCTATGCCTTGTCTCTCTCTTATTGGGGAAATCGATAGACATGTGTCCTATTCCCTGACACTTATAATAAGTAATGGATTTGTTAGCATTTTTCATAAAATTTGACAAATCCTTACCTTGAGCTTTCCTCATGAATTTCATGAGTTGTTGCGTAAGCTTCGCTATGTCTCCATGGACCTCGCTCTCTCATCATCGTCTTCATCCTCACTAGTGGGGCGCTTGAACTTCTTCCTCCACTTGATATTATCCTCAATAGCTTTGAAAGTGATCCCATTTGGCTTTGGCCTCTTATTGAACATAGGGATTTGAAGTTGAGCGCATTCTTTCTTATGTTGAAGCCGCAATTCGTAAGCCATATGATTCCCGATGCAATCCTCGATGGTGTATGTGCTTAAATCGTTTGACTCCTTGATACCATTGGCATTGGACTCCCACTCCGATGTAAGAGGTGACAAAAATTTTATCAATCTATCATCCATTGATATTACCTTTCCTAGGGCATCAAGCGCGTTCATAGTCTCCATGAACCGGGTGAACATCCCTTTAATGTCCCCACCTTCCTACATCTTGAAAAGTTCATATTTAGAATGAAAAACACTAATTTTGGATTGTTCTACCTTTGACGTTCCTTCATGGGTGACTTGGAGCATATGCCAAATTTCATTTGCTGATTTGCTTGTAGATATGCGATTGAACTCATTTGGATACACTGCTCAATAGAAAGCAGTCATCGCATTGGTATTGTACTTGATGTCATCTTTCTCCACGTTCATTCTCTCCTTCGCGGGCTTTGTGATCTCCACACACTCCTCCCTGATGACATCCCAAAGATCTTGGCCTTTCAACCACATCATCATCATCTGCTTCCAATATGGATGGTTCGTTCTGAAGGGTTTTCTAGGACCCTTGGGGCACAAAAACTCTATGACCGTCCTAAGTTGGATGGAACATAGACAGAAAAAGAATTTGCAGCAGAAAATAAAACTATGTTAATCTAATTAACATGCAGTTAAACGATTTAACTTAGCCCTAAGGTACAAGACCCTTAGCCAAGATCTATGCCGACTCGGGATGGATCTGACCATCCCAAGAAGGATCTAACCTACTGCGATTAAATTAAACTAATGCTTATTAAAACACATACCCGGAATCTCAACCCTGGGGCAGGCGAGATGTTCCGCACCGTCTTCCGAGCTGCTCCCGTCCCACGCCGAGCCGCTCCTCGAACCGCTCCTCGAACCGCTCCTCATCCTGAGGCGAGCAATCCTCGTGTCGCCGAGCCAACCACGCACCGAAGAAAGTTTCACGCGAGTGAAACCTTCGCCAAGATTTCGGATCCGAATCCGAACTCCTTTGCGGCTTTGCTAGAGCCCTCAGGAGTAAGGCAGAAATTTAGGGAGATAGAAGAATATTAATTTAAGCCTAGATCCGAGCGTGCTCCAACATTTACGAGAGCCGCTCAGATCTAGAGCTTGGGACAAGTTTGGAGGAAGGGAGGCCCCTATTTATAGAGGCGGTGGACTCTCCCCTTTTCCACACAACCGATGTGGGACTATTAATTTTAGAGTTAATTAAATCAAGTTAGTTTGCCCTTCACAAAGTGCCAACTTCCGTGAATTTTAACTCACTCACCGTTGAGCTTCATGATTGATACAACCTATCATTTCGAAGGGTGTTCAACAGTGAACGCATAGGAAAAAACCGTTCGTCAATCGGAGTTCGTTTGACCCTCCAATTGATCGTCCAAAGATCAGCCCAAACATTGTATTTCGCAAATACAGGCAGCCGTCAAAGAGAAAACGCACCTAGGGTTCGCAACCCTAGGTGTGGGGCCCACACAGGGGCCCCACGCGTCAGTCACGCGCACGCAGCCCGAGGGGCGCGTGCCTGGCAAGCGCCCGCAGGCGCGTGCCAAGCACGCGCCAGGCAGGGCGCGTGGGGCCCTGTGGGCGCCTCATCTCATCAGGCGCCCCAAAATTGGGGCGCCTGTTGGCTTGCAAAAGAGACCTGCCTGGCCCAATGGGCCGGGCATTAAGGTGGGCCCCTACCCCTTTTATTTATAAATCAGCCTCTTGGGCTGATATTAATAAGGGCTTGGGGTTTTGTTGTTTTGGCTATATCTTGGGCATCTGGCGTCCGATTTGGACGCCGTTCGAACCTGGGCATAGACCGGGACATTCCCGTCTTACCCATGAGCTTTTCCTTGCGTTTATATATTATTAAATATGCTCTTAAACAATTTAAGACACATTTAATCTCTTTTGCATCAAATGCAGAATAGTCCCTATCTAGGCTTAAATTATCATATTACATCAAATGCAATTATTCCATCCCTTACATCAAAATGCAAAATATTCTCCCTAACTAATTTCTACATATTACTAGATGAAGGTCGCACTCTGTGTGAGACCCTACAGCCTGACCCTTACAACAGGTTGGGCTCGAAGCCCTATACGGCAGTGACCACGAGCAGTGGTTGCCGTCCCTGCTTCAGGAATCATCATTATGTGGTTGACTCATTGACATGAGTATTGTCGGGACCACCCTGACTGTTTCCGTGATGAATTCCGCAGTTCTAGTCTCTTCGTCTAAACTATGTCGTGTAGATCAAGTCTAGGGTACGGTCAAACTGTCAATCCCAATAACTTGACTCCGGTTAGTTTCTATCGATCTTTAGTCAATTAATGTTGGACTTCTTCCAACATACTCTGCGCAGAGATTTTGCTAAAGACCGAACTAACTCTACAACACTAACTCCCATTGACCGGGAGAGACGAATCCTCTCTTGGCCACTACTCTCCTCGTACGCTTCAAGTGACACCCAATCAAAGACCTTTCGACAGGCCTAGCCTCGAAGTTAGGTCAGTGATCTAAGTGGCACCGTTCACGTGCAGGTTCGTAAAATGACCTCAAGTCAAAAGACCAACTAGCCTATCATCACTAAGAGTTATCATTGACAGATTAGTCAATGTAACCATATGATAACTCTTGTGGATCGTTCAGTGAACTCATTCTCTAATGAGCATCTGTGTCTTGTCTCCGACTTCGCTAAGTCGAACGATCATGAGATCATCGCCACCGCTTAACGGTGAAGACTAGGACACAATGGTCTATCCGATGTTTCGATATCCTTGTCTCGAAACATCTACGACCACGAACCATTTTAGACTTATGCTACAGACGGTCAAACATTTCTCTATGATCGAGATACTCATCTCGATACCTGTCTGACCTTGCATAAAGTCTCCGGACTTAATCTAAGTTAATATCTAATGTTAACTACATTATAATATAACTTAGATAAATTATTACCAAACAGCTTACTGTTATTTCGAACAAGACGTTTGTGCTATTCACACAGAGATAAATAGCCTCGAGGGCATCATATCTCTACATCTCCCACTTGCACTCAGGCCCATTTATCTCGGTATCTTATACCGTTTTTACACATAAGTTTTCCCGATTTCATGTGGTAGAGCCTTCGTGAGTGGATCTGCTAAAACTGTCTACACTATAGATTTAAGGGGTTTCTATGTTCATGTTAGACCAACCATTTGAATCTCATTCAAATAATTCACTTGGTCTTTCGGAATCCATAATATTTTATTTCCTTGGATCTTATCCAGTCTCATCGTACCTTACGATAATAATTTTAGATTATCTTCTGGTCATTTCAAATGGCTCATTTCTACTTCTGATAAAGTATTAAACTCTTTGATCACTTCGTCAAAAAATATATGTTCCATCCCTTTGATGCCTCGCATGTAATTTATATGCTCCCACTGACCTTGAAAACTTTCTGGCTAATTCATATAAGTTGGTCCGACTAAATCATATTTAGAAAAACGAACTTATAAGTGAATGCTCCAATTTTCATGGTCAACATGAGCGTTTTACATTGAGTTTGGTCCAAGTAGATCTGTACACATCTGTTGGCGAGACGGTTTCAACATAATCCGTTTATAGGAATTAGTATGAAAACCGTTCTCGGCCAACATGATTGTACTTCACTATTTTCTTTTCTGCACCAATCTTTCAACTTAAAGATTTACTTGCAGAAAGTGAGGAAACATTTTCCTTGGGCACGTAAACTAAATTCCAAAATTTATTTACGCACACGGACCTATTCTGATTGCATCAAATTTTAAATCGGAGTTACTACTCCGAATTTTATCCTAGAAGTTGACTAAGTCATCATCAATTATGATGTCTAACTCGATAATTCGTCTCACGAGATTCAAGTAATTATACAACTTCCTAATGATTGATTTTATGAATATCTTATTGATAATGTCCTCATAGAACATTATCAAAACCTAGGCATTACTATCTGGGACTTAACCCAGAGAGATGACTTAACTCAGAGTCACTTGCTATGGATCGCACCCAGTCTAACTTAGTGTGATTCATACCTTTAACATACCGATGTGTCAACAGACTTGACTTGAGAGAAAAATCATATTTTCTTTCAATTACGCAAGATTTTATATAGCTATGTATTTGAGCATTCGATCTAATCGAATCAGTTTAAATACTTTAGTCATTTCGTTCTTTATTTTACCAGACTTGTGTTTCATCAAGAACACGTGTCTTAATAAAATATACGAATAACTTATTTTGGTTAATCTAGACTCGGGTACATCAGTATGTACGAGACTGAGTTCGACAACTCATTCTCCCACTGTCTCACAGATGGGTTTCAGCCATTATATCTAAGAGGATAAGACTCACAAGTATCCGTAGACTTCATAATACGAGAGGTCAGACCCATCTTTATGTGACTTGTGAAGCTTACTCTCTCGATACGGCCTAGTCTATTTTACCATATAAGTCTGCTACTATCTTGTGTATTTATATATTAACATTTAATATATAGGAAAATTTTCAAATGAGAACATTTCACACCGTGCGAAAATGTTTTTAGTTTTTTTTTGAAATTTTTTTTTTCAAAAATTCTTTTTTCCACCCTCATTATATGTTGTTATACCCCCCTCAAAAAATAATCATTGAGAAATAATGTCATTTGGCCTTCGATCAAGGCATTTCATCAAATTCGCACGTTTTGAGACCGTTAAATTTGTAACGGGTGGATGGGTGCTCTAATGCCCAACGGGTTCACTCATTATTTTCCCTGGGGTATATATTTGTATGGATTAAACATCAAAAAAAGAATTTTTGAAAAAAAAATTTCAAAAAAATAAAAAAAAGTTTTCGCACGGGCTTTCGCACGGGTTTTTTCGCAACCGAAGATCACTCTTATATATATATATATATATATATATATATATATATATATATATATATATGCAAAAAATGTACCTAAGAATGACCTCGGGTAGAGATACCTGAGCACACCCCCGCTGTTCGGGGTTTGTGAGTATTTTTTTTTGAAATTTTTTTTTGCAGTAGGTAGATATACTTGTTATGTAGCTCCCCACAAAATTTCAGGTCAATCCGACACCGTTTGAGCCTCCGTTCATCGATTTCAAAAACGTTGCGCAAAACTGTCCAAAATTTGGACAGTTTTGCGCAACGTTTTTGAAATCGATGAACGGAGGCTCAAACGGTGTCGGATTGACCTGAAATTTTGTGGGGAGCTACATAACAAGTATATCTACCTACTGCAAAAAAAATTTTCAAAAAAAAATACTCACAAACCCCGAACAGCGGGGGTGTGCTCAGGTATCTCTACCCGAGGTCATTCTTAGGCACATTTCCCTCTATATATATATATATATATTATCGTTATACATATTACTCATTGCTTCAGAAGCAATGTGACGACATTCGTCAAAATGTGTTAAACTTTTGTATAACAATAATTATGAAATCGTGACATCAAAATATGTCATATTTTCATTTCCTCCTCCTTATGCCTTTACTAATGATAAATTAAACTTTTTAACTCGATTGACTTTCCGGAGTGCATTCTTCCTTTTCTAAATCATATTTAGATATTAAATAGCCCAACATAAATAAATAGCTATGCAAGCGTCTCATGTATCCAAACGCCTGAAAGTTGCAATCTTGAGTGTAGCTCAAGAAGTTGTTTGTCTCAAGATCCGGTTGGGATACATAGCCTTGCATCGCTCATGCATTCGTATTCGACTCAAACAATTTGATCGAATTTTTGAACTTTGCGGATCAAAATTGTTTGTCCATACAACCATGAGTGAAGCTCGACAAGTTGTAGGGAGAAACATACTTCGAATATCCTATATGTTCAAGCTGACTCATACAGAGACGAGTGACATGTAGTGTGAATTTATTTGTTGGACCCAGATTTAATGAAATCATATTTCTTAAGTCTGTCCTTTAGAAGGTCATTTTAATGTCAACGAGAAAATAGTTTAATTCTATCAATTAGAATTTAACTTGATATTCAATTAATCAACCTAATTGACCAGTTAACTTATTTCATTAAAATATTATAATTTGATTCCTTCGGTAAACATATTCTTGCCCTAGTTTAGCATATGTTCAATATTACATATAGGTAGAATGGCTTTTATCTATCTATATCCTCCCACTATTTTTACGATCGTTTCAAAGCTTAATAACGAACGATTTAATCGAATTAAAATTAATGGGTAAGAGGTCCAATCACCTTTGAGCCTAACAACCTTGAGTGTAGCTCAACAAGTTGCTTGACCCTGTAATCGAAAGATAACTCTTCATCGATCATATCAGATATGACTCTCTTATCGGTTTTTACCCCGAGCCATGTGTGATCATGAGTGTGCTCATCCAAATCACAATGTCTAGTCTAGTCGGACCCTTGTTTTCGCGTCTAGCCTGACTTGCTCCGGCGCTCGGTGTATTCACGACACGTCGGTTTGGGTCAGGTCTTAGACTACATCTAGTCAGACTACATCATTGATTTAACTTACGCCGTCACATGGTAATACGACGGTTTGGATCTAGTCAAGATTTCATCTTATGTATTAAAGGAGTTGGTTTCTATAAGGTTGCCATGTTACAGCTTGCGTGTAGCTCAACAACTATAACACGGGTCCTATAGTTGCCAACCCCTAAAACAAGGAGGGCTACGACTAATCTTGAAAAATATCATTAACGTATTTGACTTAGATATAGTCCAGGGTGTCATACAATCATGATTCGCATCATTGCGGTCCAGCGGAACACAGCCAGGGAATTGACTAAGCCAGGATCACTATCCCTTAAAGGGTGATCCAGCAAACTTAGCCAAGCACATTGACTGGATCATGGTTCATTGAATGAAGCTTGTCATTTTTATATGCGTGCCATAGACTAAACGGCTTTTATTAACAACTAATTAATCCTATCAACTAGTTGCATTCTTAAATTCAAAATTTTAAGATTTGTTTAATAACTTTTATTAAATCCTTATCAACTATAAGGTTCACGTGCTATCCTAATCGTTATTAGAATTTTAATAAATTTTATTAACAACACTAAAAGCGATGTCCTTTAATGAGAATTAATAATAACAATTAGAATTAAAATACATTAAAGGGACTACCCTAATCAGGAATTAGGTCTTAAAGGGTTGTTAAAAGTTTTATTAAAACATAGCATGTCATTAAAATTCAACTAATAATTTTAATGATTTCTTAATGGCTAACCTAAAGGGATGTCTTGTGTTATCAAATAAGGGACAAGATGATATAGCCATTAAAATAAAGTTACACTAATTTTATCGCATAAAGATAGTGCACAACTATTTAACAATTAAATAGACTAAAGTTTATCACATAAACAATTTTAAACATTTAAAATAAGTTTTAAAATTATCTTATAAATTTAAAACATCATTTTAAAAAAATTCCATGTTCAAAAATTTATCATATAGAATTTTTAAACATCTAAAACATTTTAAACTTATCGCATAAATTTAAATAGCCTTAAAATCAATTTTAAAATTATCACATAAATTTAAAACACCATTTTAAAATTTTGATGTTTAAAATTTTATCATATAAAATATTTAAACGTCTAAAATCCTTTTAAAATCATCTTTAAAAAATATCGCATAAATTTTAAAATATTTTAAAAGGTCTTCTAGAAATATTTTAAATTATCTCATAACTTAAAAAACATTTTATAAAGTATTTTGAAAAGCATTTCAAAGTTTAATAATAATCACAGTGCTAGATCGTAACGCAAACCTAGGCTCTGATACCACTGAAGGGTTTTCTAGGACCCTTAGGGCACAAAAACTCTATGACCGTCCTAAGTCGGACGGAACATAGACAGAAAAAGAATTTGCAGCGGAAAATAAAACTATGTTAATCTAATTAACATGCAATTAAACGATTTAACTTAGCCCTAAGGTACAAGACCCTTAGCCAAGATCTATGCCGACTTGGGATGGATCTGACCATCCCAAGAAGGATCTAACCTACTGCGATTAAATTAAACTAATGCTTATTAAAACACATACCCAGAATCTCAACCCTAGGGCAGGCCAGATGTTCCGCACCGTCTTCCGAACTGCTCCCGTCCCACGCCGAGCTGCTCCCGTCCCACGCCGAGCCGCTCCTTGAACCGCTCCCCAAACCGATCCTCGAACCGCTCCTCATCCCGAGGCGAGCAATCCTTGTGTCGCCGAGCCAACCACGCGCCGAAGAAAGTTTCACGCGAGTGAAACCTTCGCCAAGATTTCGGATCCGAATCCGAACTCCTTTGCGGCTTTGCTAGAGTCCTCAGGAGTAAGGCAGAAATTTAGGGAGATAGAAGAATATTAATTTAAGCCTAGATCCGAGCGTGCTCCAACATTTACGAGAGCCGCTCAGATCTAGAGCTTGGGATAAGTTCGGAGGAAGGGGGAGGCCCCTATTTATAGAGGCGGCGGGCTCTCCCCTTTTTCGCACAACCGATGTGGGACTATTAATTTTAGAGTTAATTAAATCAAGTTAGTTTGCCCTTCACAAAGTGCAAACTTCCGTGAATTTTAACTCACTCATCGTTGAGCTTCATGATTGATACAACATATCAATTCGAAGGGTGCTCAACTGTGAACGCATAGGAAAAAACCGTTCGTCAATCGGAGTTCGTTTGACCCTCCAATTGATCATCCAAAGATCAGACCAAACATTGTATTTCGCAAATACAGGCAGCTGTCAAAGAGAAAACGCACCTAGGGTTCGCAACCCTAGGTGTGGGGCCCACACAGGGGCCCCACGCGTCAGTCACGCGCGCGCAGCCCGAGGGGCGCGTGCCAAGCACGCGCCAGGCAGGGCGCGTGGCGCCCTGTGGGCGCCTCATCTCATCAGGCGCCCCAAAATTGGGGCGCTTGTTGGCTTGGAGAAGAGACCCGCCCGGCCCAATGGGCCGGGCTTTAAGGTGGGCCCCCTACCCCTTTATTTATAAATCAGCCTCTTGGGCTGATATTAATAAGGGCTTGGGGTTTTGTTGTTTTGGCTATATCTTGGGCATCTGTCGTCCAATTTGGATGTCGTTCGATCCTGGGCATAGACCGGGACATTCCCGTCTTACCCATGAGGTTTTCCTTGCGTTTATATATTATTAAATATGCTCTTAAACAATTTAAGACACATTTAATCTCTTTTTCATCAAATGCAAAATAGTCCCTATCTAGGCTTAAATTATCATATTGCATCAAATGCAATTATTCCATCCCTTGCATCAAAATGCAAAATATTCTCCCTAACTAATTTCTACCTATTACTAGACGAAGGTCGCACTCTGTGTGAGACCCTACAGCCTGACCCTTATAACAGGTTGGGCTCGAGCCCCTATACGGCAGTGACCACGAGCAGTGGTTGCCGTCCTTGCTTCAGGAATCATCATTATGTGGATTACTCATTGACATGAGTATTATTGGGACCACCCTGACTGTTTCCGTGATGAATTCCGCAGTTATAGTCTCTTCGTCTAAACTATGTCGTGTAGATCAAGTCTAGGGTACGGTCAAACTGTCAACCCCAATAACTTGACTCCGGTTAGTTTCTATCGATCTTTAGTCAATTAATGTTAGACTTCTTCCAACATACTCTGCGCAGAGATTTTGCTAAAGACCGAACTAACTCTACGACACTAACTCCCATTGACCGAGAGAGACGAATCCTCTCTTGGCCACTACTCTCCTCGTACGCTTCAAGTGACACCCAATCAAAGACCTTTCGACAGGCCTAGCCTCGAAGTTAGGCCAGTGATCTAAGTGGCACCGTTCACGCACATGTTCGTAAAATGACCTCAAGTCAAAAGACCAACTAGCCTATCATCACTAAGAGTTATCATTGACAGATTGGTCAATGTAACCATATGATAACTATTGTGGATCGTTCAGTGAACCCATTCTTTAATGAGCACCTGTGTCTCGTCTCCGACTTCGCTAAGTCGAACGATCATGAGATCATCGCCACCGCTTAACGGTGAAGACTAGGACACAATGGTCTATCCGATGTTTCGATATCCTTGTCTCGAAACATCTACGACCACGAACCATTTTAGACTTATGCTACAGACGGTCAAACATTTCTCCATGATCGAGATACTCATCTCGATACCTGTTTGACCTTGCATAAAGTCTCCAAACTTTACCTAAGTTAATATCTAATGTTAACTACATTATAATATAACTTAGATAAATTATTACCAAACAACTTACTGTTATTTCGAACAAGACGTTTGTGCTATTCATACAGAGATAATTAGCCTCGAGGGCATCATATCAATACACGTTCCATTAAAAAAGGGTGTTGGCGATAGATTGACCTTCTTCATGAAAGCTAGATGAGGGACCCGATGCCATTTTACCTAGAGTGCTTCAACCAAGCTCTGATACCAACTGTAGGACCCGTGGGATTATACCCTGCACTTCTAGGCAACACACACTGGTGGGGTGAATAGTGTAATGGCACAATAAAAGCTAATTATAACGTTCTTGCGAATGCGGAATTAAAACACAAGATAATTAGCAAAATCCACAAGCACACAAACAACAATCACAAAGACAATGATGTATCTTGCTTCGGTAAATACCTACCCTAGTCACACACTCTTTCCAGAGTCTTGTGGATTTTCCACTATATAGCCTTTTCCAAGGCAGAGCATACGATCTTCCGAGATACAACTCACACACTGTATTAATAGCCACACACTTTTCCAAGTGCTCACTATCTATTTCAAGATAGCACACCCTATTCCAAGGGCCATACACTTTTCCAAGTGCACACTATCTATTCCAAGATAGCCCATACATTCTTTTCCAAGATTGCAAACCATATTCCAAGGGTAAAACCTCTCTTTCCAGAGAGAGTACTTCGACAACTCGGAAGCTAGGTTTCCAAATGAACCGAAATAGAAAATATAAAATTTTCCTATTGCCTTGAATAAATTTACTTACAACCGTGAAGTGCAGAGGCAAAGAAGATTGATGTTCAAGTGCTAGATATAAGCTTGATGCACTAGTGGACTTCCCTTGAGCTTTGGAGTTCAAATCAACATGAAAGAAGCTCTAAGGGATTGAGAGAGAAGATGAAAGTTTGGAAGATTTGCTCTAGTTTTTAGCTCACAAATGATTCTCAATTATGTATGAATTGCTGCCAAAACCCCCCTCACAAACAGGTATAATACTCTTTCAATCGTGCACAAAAACCAAGAAAACGGTCCCTTGAAAAAGCTGTCTAACGGCTATAAATGGGCAGATTTCTCAGCAACCAGACGGCTGGAGAAGGGCGACTAGGTGGCTGATAAAATGTGCAGTCAGCTGCAACTCCTTCATCAGACAACTATCATGAGATGGCATAAGAAAGAAATGAAAGCCAATCTCCAAGCAAACAGACGGCTGAAGAACACTTGTTAGACGACCGATGCATTGTTCAGTCATCTGGCAAGTCTTCTTCAGACGACTGAATAAACATGGGTGAAGAAATAGAGAGTCATGAATATTTTGGTTCACCATGTTATGTCAACTGGAATTCATTGCCCTGATGTATGTACCACTGTGCAGATGCCTGGTCTTTGAACTTCAGGCAACTGATCAAACCCTAGATTTTGACCAACTCAAAACGGATATGCCAGACATCTGGTGAATGTGTTCCATACATTTGGTCAAACGCTAAAAACACAATAGAGAGTGTTTTGGCCAATGAACCTATTGGGATGGGTTCTAGGAAGTTCCTAAGGATATCTAAGATGGAAATAAACATGAATGAATTTGTGTGTCCATCTAATCAAGGCATACAAATGTTCTACAACAGAAATAGCAAAATAGATAAAGAATCATAAAAGGATTTACATATGCTTCATGATGCTTCATGGCTTCAATGTGTACAATGCTCCATGCCTTGAGCCCATCAACCTATCACCACTTGTTTTGCCTCCCCCTTGATGTAATCTTTGTTAATAATCCGAGACTAAAACACTTTGAGACATTAGTTAACACATAATATGATGATCATTATCAAAACTATATTGGACTTAAAGGGCAATATCCAACAAGAATATGACGAGAGAAGGGTGTTCGTACTATCCACAAGAGGATGAGAATATGGATGTGTACGTATCAACATCGTGCAAGTATTACGAACTTTTATATGATATCTTTAAAATGTAAATTCAATTTTCTATACGTTTTCATATGTCATTAGCAAGTGGAATGTTGCGGGACAGAGCATTGAAATTCCTGAATATAGAGTGCAAGCAACCTACTCAACTTACATGCAAGGCACAAATATATCAGATTCGATGCCCAATCAATCAAATGTGCTTCCAGACGATATTTGCATACCAACACATGTTGGAGCATCAACTTCTATGGCGAGACCGGTGGATGAAGAAAGCGATGGAACCGCTAACGACGACCATGACTATGCAAGGGAAGGTAGCATACATTGTGCTGCAGATATGAATAGAGATGCATGGATACTGTTGGAATATTGAGATACACACCAGTGGATTTTGATGATGTGCACAAGTGATATGTGTACTAATATGTTTAATTCAAGTGTATAAGTATTATTGCATAACCATGAAGATTACGCACATTGTAAAAGCAAATTGAAGGACCTAGAAGCCACGATCGAAAGTCTATTTTTGAGCCTCAAATTGAAGCATAAGAAGGCTCAGAATTATAAAGCACATAAAGACTTAAGATCAAGAGGAGATGGCTCAAGTCCAAGATTGAAGATCACGAGCCTGTGATGTATGTCTAAGTGAGTTATTTGTTTAGAAATGTAAAAGCCAATGTATATCTTACACACACAAAATTTCTTGAAAAAAATCATTTTTAAATATACTACATAGCATAATACTTTAATATAATTTTTATAAAGTATTTTTCAAGTCTTTTTAAGTATAAAAATAAGAGTATCCAGAAATAACCGACTATCTAGGTCAGATAGCCGACTACTGGCAGGAAGATTTTACTCCAAACTCTCTGTCAAAATATTACCTGCCTATTATGGATAATAGCCGACTATCTATGTGAAACAACCGACTATTCCCCAGAATAGCCGACTATCTGGGTTAACTCTTGACAGATTTGGAAATTTAATTTGAAATTGAGCTAGCCGTTAACTAACCGTTAGAGGAGACTTTTTAGGCTGATTTTAATCTGATTTTGTGCATATGTCATGTTATTATCTCTCTATAAATTTCAGTGATTTCAGAAGTTTTTAACACAACAATTTCGTATCAAAACAAAACTATCTCTCTGCTTAAAGTGCTCAAAGCTCTCAATTGTTCTTTATTTTTGAGAAAGGCTACTAATTTTAATTTTCTTATACTCTCACACTGCTTAATGTGCTCAAAGCTCTCAATTGTTATTTATTTTTGAAAAAGGCTACTGATTTTAATTTTCTTATACTCGTACTTGTCTATTTATTTTTAGTATATTTCTAGCATTTGAATACTTGTTTTGATCTCCAAGCATAAAGCTTTTTCCATTGAGATTCAACATACAAGTTTCTTTTAATCTTTGTGTTTTAAAGTTATATTCTTTTCAAAGATTAAAACTTGATCTTTGATCTCTAAAGCCTAAGTGCCCATTTTTAGAGGATCAATTTTCAAGATAAATCATTTGATCAAATTGTGCTTAATTCATAACAATTATTTGATTAAGGATTTTTCTTGATTTTCTTAAGCCTCTTTATACACTCTTATACTATTGGCTTTTAGGAAATCATATATTTATTTTTCAGATCTATTGTAAAGTCTTTGGAGAAGACTTGGTGTTTGTATTTCCCACGTGTAAGGAAAAGTGCTGGAAACATTAGTTGGTTGTAACTAGATGTGTGTTGGAAATTCCTAGCGAAGGAAGCTAGGTGCGTGTACGAAGTCCTCCTCGGTTGTGTTGAGGCAATGTTTGCTCTCGTTGAGAGCTAGTGGATCGGTTGCTGCACGTAGGCCAAGGTTGGGCCGAAACAGGGTAAAATCGATGTGTTTGTGATTATGAATAAATATTACATATTCTAACATCATAATCATCTCCTCTTGTGCATATAATCCATGGAACCATGCTCTCTTAATTACATTTACGCTAATTCATTATTTATGAGCATATGCTTTTATTCTGGCACAATTTCACTTCCCAAAGCATTATAAATGTCTACTACATTTTTTGGGATTTTCTTAGATTTTTCAAGTGTCCCGAAGGGGACTAAATCAACTCAAGAGGAAGTGTACACAACATGCGCCTATAGAAGGAATGATAGGCGCCTGGGCAACCAGACAGTCGACTGCCCAAACAACAGCAGTCGCATGTCTTCAAAGAGCTGGAGCTGGAGAAGCTGAAGCCCAACGACAATCGCCTGCAGTCGCCTGTCATCACCTGTCATTTTCGCATCAGTTGACTGATTTTCCAGATGCTTGAGGGAGCAAAAAGAGCCAACTCTCTGTTAATTTGACACTTCTACAGCATGCGACTAAAGAACAAAAGACAGTCGCCTATGGATCACACAGGCGACTGTGATTTTAAAGACAGCCACCTGTCACCCTTTGGAAACAATGACAGTCACATGTCATCAGTCGACTGCCTTTTGTTCAGCAATCGACTGGTCGGGGTTTTTTGCCCAAATCCTGGGTTGCGAGAAACGGGTTTCTCTTAACACGATTTCTCTCCAGTTGTTGTGGATCGTTGGATGACACTTTGGATGGATGAGATACAACCCCTAGGGGGTATAAAACATTACTATTCTGATGTAATAAAGAGAACTTAATCTTTTACTATTTTGAGGTCATCTTCTTCCTTAAGAAGGGGATTAGGGTTTTGGAGAGCTGAGAGTTTTCTGATTTCGTTTTTGCTGTTGCTGAGATTGATTGCTGATTAAGGAAGCATGTATTTGGTGACAAATCTCCAACCCCTTGCTATTATACATTTGTTTTCATTTCTTGTATTGAACTATGTTTATTTCTATGAATGCTTATTTTATTTTTGATGTGTTAGGCTAGATTCATTGTGTGGGTGCTTTGGATTGATGTAGGATGTTTTGATTGTCCTGCTAATGTTAATTTCCAGCACCCTATGTTAATCCATGTTATTGGTTGAAATAAACTTATGATTAATTGGGTTTGATACTATCCATGGAGGAGCCGAAGAACGGTGGTGCTTCGTAATTGTTGCATCTATGTATCCAATGGGTATTGCATATCTTGAAATGAATGCAAGACCCCTTCAATCCATATTTCATAATTTAGAAGTTTAATTCATCCGATAATTCAGATTGTTAATTGGGTTGTGATTCGTTTATTGAATTGTGCATTACCCGAAAGGGGCCGCACAACGGTGGTTGTGTGATGCGCAACACGACCTACATGCACTACTCTCACATACCTTGAAATGGGTGTGAGAGTGATTCATGAGCTTTAATTAGGAGAAGAACCCATTTAGCAATTACCCTTGGTGCACCCCATATGTGCTTAATTGATTTATTTTCCGATCCTCATACCTTGAAATGGATGAGTGATCAAGTTATCATGGAATTAACATTTAACAGAGCAATTGAGTAATCCTACTGATATCCTCAACACCCGCACTCTTCCTCTCCCTTGCATCCAAACCTTAGGACATTACCCTAACCCTAGGGTATTTAGATAACCCACCTATTCAAACAGTCATTCACCCCCATATGGTGGTTAGAAGCCTCAACCATTCTGTAACGACTGGTTTTCATGTATTTAGATTATTTATATTATATATATATATATTGGAGGATTTTCTCCTCATGTGTAGTTTTCGTCTCCGTAGCTTTCACTTTCGATCGTTTCGTCGTGATTTTCTAGCTTCTTCCTTAGGATCGTCGATTTCGGAGTAAGTCATTCGTGACGGGCTTCATATCGGTCATATCTTATTGTTTGATCAAGCCTAGGAGTCTTAGGAATCGATCCCGGAGCTTCGCGCTCCATTTCTGCACTTTCTGTGCACGTTAGCCGGTACAAGAAGGGGAAACGACCGACTAGATGACGATTTAGTCGGTCGGCAAACCTTCATGGACCGACTAGTTTCTGTCAGTAAATTTCACCTAAGTTACTGTTTATCGTTAGTCGGTCCATGAACACTCACCGACCGACTAGGTTGCAAACTAGTCGGTCGACGGGCCTTCACAGACCGACTAATTCATAACCCAGATTTTTCCCTACTTTCGCTGTTTGGTGTTAGTCGGTCACAGTTAATCGACCGACCGACTAGTTGTTAAACTAGTCGGACAGCCACTCTTCTTTGACCGACTAATGACCCCAGAAACCCTAATTTTTGGGCAGCCGTGTGCCTATTTAAACCCCCCCCAAACGTTTTCTTTCTTCATTCATTTTCTCCTAAGCCTCCTTCTTCCCCAAATCATCATCCATCTAACCCTAGCCTTCCTCCTTCATCAAGAGCCTCTCCCCCTCTCCATTTTGGCCGGCCACCACCTCTAGGTCGCCGGAAAACCCCCAAAAAATCCCCAAAACCCCATTTCTCCAGATTTTCTCCATCCATTCCAGATCTGAACCCTAGGTTCCCCGGATCGTTTCTTCCGTTGCCGTGCATGCTCGGCATCATTCTTCCGCTCCGATACGGTAATAAATCGATCTCTTAATGTTTTCATAACCCATTGTGTTTTTGTGAAACCCTAATAAAACTAGGTTGGATGTTGTTCTAATATTTTTTTGCCATGGCAGCGATCTCATCTCCGTAGTTAGCATTTGTGTGACGGCCTCGTTGATAGTCATCCTCGGTGCTAGGCAAGTGAAACTTGCCACTTAGGGTTTTTGGGCCATGTCTTAGGCCATTTCCTTGCTTTAGCGTAAAAGAGACTAGACGGTGAAAGGATAGCCGTCTGGACGCCATTGACATAGCTTGACAACGAAGCTTGGTCCGTCACCTTCATCATGCTTGTATGTCACGTTTAATTTCACTTAACGGTACGCGTATTAACTGTTCATGTCATCCATGCATCTTTAACTGCCATATTTAATTTAAATTAACTGTGCGCGAATATCTGTTCATGCCATTGCATTTTGCCTGTCATGTTTAATTTAATTAACGGTACGTGAATAACTGCTCATGTCATTGCATGCTTGAACACTCATCGTGATTACGTAGCATTGCTACATACTAGTGCTACTTGTTCCGGCTAGGCACCCGTTTTGCGGGCACAACCCTAGGCCAATTACAAATCTGGCTCGTGGTCCAGAAATCGAGCTCAATACAGCCTGCGGGCAATAGGGCACTCGCCTGTGTGTGAGTGATCCCTTGTACTTGAATACAGCCTGCGGGCAATAGGGCGCTCACATGTGTGTGAGTGACCCCTTGTACTTGTTACTTGGCAATACATGTCACACCTACCACTTGTTACTTGCTACTTGTACTTCACTTGTTACTTGCTAGGTTGTTAGTTTACATTTCTTTCAGTTTCCTTGCGCAAGTCTTTCGACTTGCTGACATGTGCCCCTTTTCTCTTTTGGGTGACACATGTTAGATCCCGAGCCTGAGTTTGTCGCTGAGGATGTGGTGTTTGCTGACGATGAGTCAGAGCCCGCATTGATCGAGGACTTCGTGGACATTGGAGATCAGTCTTAGTGTCCTCGTAGAGCTTTCCCTTTTGTTTAGACTGCTTTTAGTTTCGGTGCGTAGCACCCATACTATGGTTGTGTTTGTTTTGTTGGCCGTGTGTTAGGCCTTTAGACTCTTTCCTTTTAGCCTGGTGGCTTTTCTGGATGTTGAACTTAACTTTAATGTTGGACAAATTCCGAGATTTGAGATTTTATTTCTGTCTCTCCTTGTGTTATTATTGTTGTTCCGTTTGTGGTTACAGGGACCTGCTTATGTTTTATTGTCGCTTATCGGGTTTGGGGCTTTACAGCTCCACTCTCGTGCGGACCTTTTCACCTCTCGCCTCCATTTTAGGGAAGCGAGACGTGACAGGTTTTGTTGGTGGCCCATGCAGGTCCTCTTCTATAACTGCGATTATCGGAATGACGATAATAATATTAGAATGTCCAATAAACTGAGTTCGACGTCCGAGTCATAAGCTATAAGTCTAATTGTTTTGTTTTCTGTGTCATTAGATGGCATGAAGGCGATTCACCCGTGGTGGTGGTAGTGGTGCGCCCCCTCATGACGAGGAGCCTGAGCGGGAACCCACCAATGGGGAGATGATGCGGATGATGCTTCAGATGATGCAAGTGCAGCAGGGCGTGCTCCTGCAAGTCCAGAACGCTCCACTTGCTCGAGCTGGTCGGGCAATCCAGGATGCCCCTCGCTCCGAGCCGGGAGCGAAGCAATTTCGGGAGCTGGGTCCCGCATATTTTAATGGGTCTGAGGGTCCTCTGGCTGCCGATAAGTGGATTCGGAACATTGAGGATAACCTGGCGATGGCGAAGATTAACCCGACTGGATGGGTTGATTTGGCTAAGAGGCAGCTAAAGGATAATGCCAGAAACTGGTGGGATGCTGAAGAGAAGATGCTAGTGGAGCCGATAGTTTGGGCTACCTTTAAGTCCAGTTTCGATGAGGAGTTCTTTTCGAAGGCTGCTAGGAAGGAGATGCTGCAGCGCTTCATTGATCTGAAGCAAGGGAGCTCGACGGTGGATCAGTACCACCAAGAGTTCACGAGGCTGAGTCGGTTTGCACCAAAGATGGTGCATGATGCTGATGAGAGGGCTCAGAGGTTCCTGCAGGGACTTGCCTTGGAGCTTCAGAGTTTTGTGACCTCTTCTGACCTGGAGACATATCAGAAGGTTCTGATTGCTGCGAGGCGGCAGGAGTTGAATTTGAACCAGAGGAAGGGACATGTTTCAGGAGCTGGGAAGAGGCCTGTGGAGCAGGTCAGAGCGGCGGTTAGACCTGGATTCAGGCATATCCAGCCTGTTCCGTTCAAGAGGCCAGGAGGGCCTATTCTGAAGACTTGCCATTTCTGCGGCAAGACCGGGCACCTCAGGGATCAGTGTAGGAGGTTCCTGGGGCAGTGTATTGTCTGCGGAGATCCTGCCCATACCATCAAGGAGTGCCCCAAGTCGAAGCAGCCTTGGCGGGCACCCATTACAGCACAGCCGTTGCAGCAGTGAGCTCCTGTGCCCGCTGGACGTGGAGCGCCCCTTGTTCCACAGAGACAGGCCTTTCAGCAGGCTGTTCCGCCGAGAGGGCAAGCTTTCCTGATGACTGAGGAAGAGAGCATGGCCATGGATGAGGTTATCACAGGTAACTTCCCTCCTAGCTGTTTCTTCCTTAGTTATGTTTGATTGTTAGATTATGTTGATTGCTTTCATATGATTGTTGCTAGACTAGGGCTTGATTGTTAGACTGTTTGTAGGTGTGATTTTGGTGTGCACATTTCCTGCACGAGTTCTCTTTGACTCTGGTGCATCGATGTGCATTATTTCTCGGAGCTTCGTGGAGAAGCATTCCTTGTCAACGTCCCCTCTTTCCAAGAGTTGGAATATCGTTACAGGGAATGGCGTAGTCTCGGTGCATCTTGGTTGCAATTCTTTCTCGTTGGTGGTTTGTGGACATGAGCTTTACGCTGATTTCATTGTCCACGACATCATCAACTATGATGCGGTCCTTGGGATGGACTGGCTTGCGAGCTTCTATGCTACGATCGACTGTCGGAGGAAGAAGGTGGTGTTCGAGATTCCCGGACATCCAGTATTTGAGTTCAGCCGAGGTAGCAGTTCGCTTGGTCCTGTCAGATTTCGGGCTAGACCAGTGGAGGTTGTGGCTATGCAGATGGAGTTGGAGAGGCCAGCTGTGGTGCGAGATTTTGATGACGTCTTCCCCGAGGAGATGTCTGGTTTGCCACCTGATCGAGCTCTGGAATTTTCTATTGATCTTGTTCCGGGGGCGCAGCCCATTTCGAAGGCACCATATCGTATGGCGCCAGCAGAGTTGGAAGAGTTGCGGAGGCAGTTGGATGAGCTTATGCAGAAGGGTTATATCAACCCTAGTGTGTCTCCGTGGGGAGCACCGGTGCTGCTGGTGAAGAAGAAGGATGGTTCGCGTCGCATGTGCGTGGACTATCGGGAGTTGAATGTGGTGACCATCAAGAATAAATACCCGTTGCCTCGCATCGATGATATTTTTGATCAGCTTGGAGGTTCGAGGGTGTTTTCTAAATTGGATTTGAGAAGTGGTTACCACCAGCTGAAGGTGAAGAAGGATGATGTTCCGAAGACAGCGTTCATGACGAAGTATGGACACTACGAGTTTATGGTTATGCCTTTCGGTGTAACCAATGCACCCGCAGTTTTCATGAATCTGATGAATCTGATCTTCTACGACTTTTTGGATAAGTTTGTCGTTATCTTTATTGACGACATTCTGGTCTATTCGAAGTCGGAGGAAGAGCATGCCTTGCACTTGAGGACGGTGTTGGAGATTTTGAGGAAGCATCGGTTGTATGCCAAGTTTTCGAAGTGCGAGTTTTGGCTGGATAGAGTTTCTTTTCTTGGGCATGTGGTGACTGGAGATGGTATTTCAGTGGATCCCGAGAAGATCAGGGCCATCAGAGAGTGGCATGTTCCGCAGTCAGCGTCTGAGATCTGGAGTTTCCTTGGGCTTGCTGGTTACTATCAGCGCTTCATTAAGGACTTTTCCCGTATTGCCGAGCCGATGACCAGATTGACGCGGAAGGATGTATCTTTTGTTTGGTCGGGTGATTGTGAGAATGCTTTTGGTGTTCTGAGGGAGAGATTGACGACTGCCCCTATTCTTGTTGTGCCTGATCGCAGCGGTGGATTTGAGATCTTTTGCGATGCTTCTAGAAAGGGTCTCGGTTGTGTGTTGCATCAGCACGGGCACGTTGTGGCGTATGCTTCACGTCAGCTCAAGGTTCATGAGAAGAATTACCCGACGCATGATTTGGAGTTGGCTGCTGTTGTGTTTGCTCTTAAGATTTAGAGGCATTTCTTGCTGAGTGAGAAAGTGAAGATCTTCACCGATCACAAAAGCTTGAAGTATATTTTCACTCAGAAGGAGCTCAACATGCGACAGCGTCGATGGTTGGAGCTCATGGCGGATTATGAGATTGATTTGCGGTTTCACCCTGGCAAGGTGAATGTGGTTCCTGATGCGCTGAGTAGGCTTCCAGCGGTGATGATTTTGACCTCGCAGTGGAGATTGCAGCAGGATTTTTGCGAGTCTGGTGTGGAGATTGTTCTTCCTGGGGAGGCTTCTTTGTTGATGTGTATGCAGATACAGTCGACGATCGTGGATCGGGTCAAGGTTGGCCAAGCCGAGGATCCGAAGCTGGTGAAGATTCGGGAGCAGGTAGAAGCCGGTCTGCGGACTGACTTTTTGATTCATGAGGATGGCTCGCTGAGGTTTAGAGCTAGGTTGTGTGTGCCAGCTGGGGATATTAGAGAGGAGTTGATGGTGGAGGCACATAGTTCGCCGTATTCTGTGCATCCTGGTGGGACCAAGATGTACAAGGATCTTCGTCTGAACTTTTGGTGGTATGGTATGAAGAGGAGTGTGGCTCGGAGTGTAGCCAATTGTTTGATTTGCCAGCAAGTGAAGGCGGAGCATCAGCGTACGGCAGGGTTGCTACAACCGCTTCCGATTCCGGAGTGGAAATGGCAACACATCACTATGGATTTCGTGACTGGACTACCTCGGAGTCCGAAGCAGAATGACGCGATTTGGGTGATCGTAGATCGATTGACCAAATCCGCGCACTTTATTCCATTCCGAGTGGGACAGTCCACTGAGGCGCTAGCGAGGAGATATATGGAGGTAAATTCTTTTGCTCTCCGTTTTATTTCCTTTTCCTAGTTTAGATAGTGATGTAACATGAATCATGCAGGAGATCGTACGACTTCACGGAGTCCCCGTGAGCATCGTGTCGGACAGAGACACGAGGTTCACATCTCAGTTCTGGCAGAGTTTGCAGAAGAGTTTGGGTACGCGTCTGAGTTTCAGCACGGCGTACCATCCGCAGACGGACGGCCAGTCCGAGAGGACGATTCAGATCTTGGAAGACATGCTGAGGGCGTGCATGTTGGATTTCAAGGGTTCGTGGGAGGACCATCTACATCTGGTAGAGTTTTCTTACAACAACAGCTTCCAGGCGAGTATTGGCATGGCGCCTTTCGCCGCTCCTTATGGGAGGAAATGTCGATCGCCATTGAGTTGGGATGACGTTGGTGATCGGGAGCTATTGGGACCTGAGATGATTGTGGAGGCTGTGGATGTTGTCAGGAACATTCGGATGAGGTTGAGGATTGCTCAGGACCGTTTTAAGCATTGGGCGGATGCTAAACGCCGTCCTTTGGAGTTTCAGTTGGGCGACCATGTGTTCTTGAGGATTTCCCCGAATCGTGGTGTGATTCGCTTTGGGAAGCGAGGGAAGTTGAGCCCGCGATACATTGGACCGTTTGACGTTCTGGAGAGAGTTGGCGAGGTAGCCTACCGCCTAGCCTTGCCGCCATCTTTGGAAGGAGTTCACAATGTTTTCCATGTGTCGCAGCTTTGTCGATACATTAGCGATCCATCTCATGCTGTGGATTTCTCGGAGATTACCGTTCGCCCTGATATGACGTATGACCAGCAGCCAGTGCAGATTTTGGACCGGCGTCAGAAGTCACTTCGGAACAAGGTTGTTAATCTTGTGAGGGTGATGTGGCGACACGGCTCGCCAGGAGAGTCTACTTGGGAGAATGAGGATGAGATGCGAGAGCGCTACCCACTTTTTTTTCCGGACACGTGAGGTTGGGAAATTCCGAGGGCGGAATTTTTCTTAAGTTGGGGAGGATGTAACGACTGGTTTTCATGTATTTGGATTATATATATTATATATATATATATTGGAGGATTTTCTCCTCATGTGTGGTTTTCGTCTCCGTAACTTTCACTTCCGATCGTTTCGTCGTGATTTTCTAGCTTCTTCCTTAGGATCGTCGATTTCGGAGTAAGTCATTCGTGACGGGCTTCATATCGGTCATATCTTATTGTTAGATCAAGCCTAGGAGTCTTAGGAATCGATCCCGGAGCTTCGCGCTCCTTTTCTGCACTTTCTGTGCACGTTAGCCGGTACAAGAAGGGGAAACGACCGACTAGATGACGATTTAGTCGGTCGGCAAACCTTCATGGACCGACTAGTTTCTGTCAGTAAATTTCACCTAAGTTACTGTTTATCGTTAGTCGGTCCATGAACACTCACCAACCGACTAGGTTGCAAACTAGTCGGTCGACGGGCCTTCACAGACCGACTAATTCATAACCCAGATTTTTCCCTACTTTCACTGTTTGGTGTTAGTCGGTCACAGTTAATCAACCGACCGACTAGTTGTTAAACTAGTCGGACAGCCACTCTTCTTTGACCGACTAATGACCCCAGAAACCCTAATTTTTGGGCAGCCGCCGGCTGTGCCTATTTAAACCCCTCCCAAACGTTTTCTTTCTTCATTCATTTTCTCCTAAGCCTCCTTCTTCCCCAAATCATCATCCATCTAACCCTAGCCTTCCTCCTTCATCAAGAGCCTCTCCCCCTCTCTATTTTGGCCGGCCACCACCTCTAGGTCGCCGGAAAACCCCCAAAAAAATCCCCAAAACCCCATTTCTCCAGATTTTCCCCATCCATTCCAGATCTGAAACCTAGGTTCCCTGGATCGTTTCTTCCGTTGTCGTGCTTGCTCGGCATCATTCTTCCGCTCCGATACGGTAATAAATCGATCTCTTAATGTTTTCATAACCCATTGTGTTTTTGTGAAACCCCAATAAAACTAGGTTGGATGTTGTTCTAATATTATTTTGCCATGGCATCGATCTCATCTCCGTAGTTAGCATTTTTGTGACGGCCTCGTTGATAGTCATCCTCGGTGCTAGGCAAGTGAAACTTGCCACTTAGGGTTTTTGGGCCATGTCTTAGGCCATTTCCTTGCTTTAGCGTAAAAGAGACTAGACGGTGAAAGGATAGCCGTCTGGACGCCATTGACCTAGCTTGACAACGAAGCTTGGTCCGTCACCTTCATCATGCTTGTATGTCACGTTTAATTTCACTTAACGGTACGCGTATTAACTGTTCATGTCATCCATGCATCTTTAACTGCCATGTTTAATTTAAATTAACGGTACGCGAATATCTGTTCATGCCATTGCATTTTGCCTGTCATGTTTAATTTAATTAACGGTACGCGAATAACTGCTCATGTCATTGCATGCTTGAACACTCATCGTGATTGCGTAGCATTGCTACATACTAGTGCTACTTGTTCCGGCTAGGCACCCGTTTTGCGGGCACAACCCTAGGCCAATTACAAATCTGGCTCGTGGTCCAGAAATCGAGCTCAATACAGCCTGCGGGCAATAGGGCACTCGCATGTGTGTGAGTGATCCCTTGTACTTGAATACAGCTTGCGGGCAATAGGGCGCTCACATGTGTGTGAGTGACCCCTTGTACTTGTTACTTGGCAATACATGTCACACCTACCACTTGTTATTTGCTACTTGTACTTCACTTGTTACTTCCATATGATACTTGCCATGCACCATACTTTAACCGCTAGGTTGTTAGTTTACCTTTCTTTCAGTTTCCTTGCGCAAGTCTTTTGACTTGCTGACATGTGCCCCTTTTCTCTTTTGGGTGACACATGTTAGATCCCGAGCCTGAGTTTGTTGCTGAGGACGTGGTGTTTGTTGACGCTGAGTCAGAGCCCGCGTTGATCGAGGACTTCGTGGACACTGGAGATCAGTCTTAGTGTCCTCGTAGAGCTTTCCCTTTTGTTTTAGACTGCTTTTAGTTTCAGTGCGTAGCACCCATATTATGGTTGTGTTTGTTTTGTTGGTAGTGTGTTAGGCCTTTAGACTCTTTCCTTTTAGCCTGGTGGCTTTTCTGGATGTTGAACTTAACTTTAATGTTGGACAAATTCCGAGATTTGAGATTTTATTTCTGTCTCTCCTTGTGTTATTATTGTTGTTCCGTTTGTGGTTACAGTGACCTGCTTATGTTTTCTTGTTGCTTATCGGGTTTGGGGCTTCACAGCTCCACTCTCGTGCGGACCTTTTCACGTCTCGCCTCCATTTTAGGGAAGCGGGGCGTGACACATTCTTTACATGATCTGACTATTTGTGTGAATTTGCAGATTAGTTCCGTCTCTGTGGATTAGATCCCGTACTCGCTGGGTATATTATTTGTCGACCTCGTGCACTTGCGAGTATCACCTTTCAGGTCTAGTCAAGCAAATTGGCTCCGTTGCCGGGGACGACGTATCTTCATTTCACACTTTGGTTTTTGTCGTGAACATTTGGTGAGATCTTTCCATTCTATTGTTTATATTCGTTGTGGATATCCGAATTTGTTTTTCAATTTATATAATCATCAAAAATATAAAAATTAGGTCAATATTGGAAAGTTTTGGCTTGAACTCAATTGTTTAGTTTATGTGGTTAAGGACTCCTCGAACACATAGACTAGTAAGAAACATAGACATGACCGATAACAATACCAACACCAATGGTAATAACAATACCAATCATAGTGAGGACGACCACTCTCAATGTGAGGGTGATCGAAGTTTGAGATATGTGTTGAGACCGAGTAGGTCTGTTACCGGCTTATGCATTGTGCTTCCAGCAGATGTGAATTCCTTTAGCCCAAGACCTGGGATATTTCAAATTCTCTCCACTTTTTATGATGTAGAGAAGGAGAACCCTTACATATAAAGGATTTTGAAGATGGCTGCCTCACATGTTCCGATGAGAAGGCTAGCAACGAAACCATTTATCTTAAACTGTTTCCTTTTTCTTTTAAGGATAAAGCTAAAAATTGGTTTAATGCTATACCTCCCCATACTATTAACTCCTAGTTGGCAATGCAAGCTGAATTTCTGAAGAAAAAAATTTCCCGTGCACATGACTCAAGAATTAAAGCGGCAAATGACAAACTTTTCTCAGAAGCCGAATGAAAGCTTTGATATCACTTGGGAAAGGTTCAAGGAGCTGCTACTAGCATGTCCACACCATGGATTTGATGAATACCGTCTCATCGGTTTCTTTTACGACGGACTCATCCCACCCATGAAACAATTTGTGGAAATGATGTGCAACGGGGAATTTTTGGATAAGACACCGGAGGAGGCATGGGAGTGCTTGGAATCAATAGCAGAGAACGCAAGAAGTTGGGAGGCGATTCCCGAACCTGAGAGGAGAGAGTTACCCCAACCTTTGTCCCGTGGAGATCTCCTTACATTGACCCAAGAGGAAGCCTTAGAAGCAAGAATGGAGGCCATCATTTGCAAGAGACTTGAAGGGTTGCAGTTGAAAGGAGTGAAGGCCATGACGGTTGGTAATGAAGGCCTATGCAACCTTTGCAGCAGCGTAGACCATAGCATTAACCAATGTCCCAACCTACCGATAGCGAATGAAGTACTTCTAGACCACACACAAATGAATTATGTGGTGAATTCCAACCAAGGGCAAGGATACAACAATTCCAACAATCAAGGCCCGAGTTAGAGTAGTAGTCCGAATTTGAGTTGGGGCCCCCAAAGACAACAACAAGCTCAACCATCGTATCGTCCACCACCGTTCAACAACAACAACAATCAACAAGGCATCCAAAGGAGGAGAGATGAAACAAATGAGCCACAAGTGCAATCTTTGAGCGACACATTGCAATAATTCATCCAAATGCACACGACGCAAAACCAATTTTCAACAATGGAAACAACTACAACAAACCCAGGCACAACACCAACAACAATTTCAACAACTCAACGAGAACATGGCGAAGCTTGCGGCAACTCTAGAGAAGGGCAAGCTTCTGCACAACCACTCCCCAACCCCAACATGAATTCGTCATCTAGGGGATCCAACGTCAAGACTTGTCAAGCGGTGACAACTTTGAGGAGTGGTCGAGAAATTGAGAAGCCGGAGCCACCGAAAGTCAAGGCAAAGATAGTTATGGAGAATGAAGCCACCACAAATGAAGAGGTGCAAGAGGGAAGATCGGACAAAGGCAACCATTCCGAAGGGATCATCATTGAAGAGCCCGAGCCGTACACTCCTCCCGCACCATTCCCTCAAAGGCTTCAACCTCCACAGAAAGATACGTTTCAATCCGAAATCCACGAAATATTTCAAAAATGTCAAATTAATATTCCTCTTCTTGATGCAATAAATCAAATTCCTGCATATGCTAAATTTTTAAACGATTTGTGCACCGTTAATAGGAATGTTAGTGTTAAGAAAAAGGCCTTCCTGACGCAACAAGTTAGTGCTATTGTGCAACATAGCATCCCTCCTAAATACAAGGATCCTGGCTCACCTATAATCCCATGCATCATAGGAACCCAAAAGATAGGGCAAGCCCTCCTTGATTTAGGTTCGAGTGTTAACATTTTGCCATATAACTTGTATGTGCAATTAGGACTCGGAGAATTAAAATCTACACCCATTATTCTCCAATTGGTCGATAGATCCATCAAGGTCCCCAAGGGTAGCAAGAGGACGTGCTCGTCCAAGTGGACAAATTTTACTACCCGGTGGACTTTGTGGTGTTGGACATTCTTAGACCTCAAACAAAAACACCGACCCCTATCATCTTAGGTAGACCATTCCTAGCTACGAGCAATGCTATAATCAATTGTAGGGATGGTCAACTTAAGATCTCTTTTGGCAACATGACCCCTGACTTAAACATTTTTAATGCTTGTAAGTTTCCATCGGGGGATGGTGAGTTTGAGGATGCTTGCATGATTGAGACTCTTGTTGAAGAGCATTTTGATGCGGAGTTTGTTAAAGCGCTTAATTTTGTTGAGCATTTTTGTGAAAACATTGACACCGATTGTTTGTTGCAGGAAGTTGGCGCGGTGACTAAGTGGATGCCATCTTTTGAGCCGCTACCTTTGGACACGTCATGCCAAAGGCCATCGGAGCTGGAACACCCATCCTTGGATTTGAAGCCGTTGCCGCCATATTTGAAGTATGCATTTCTTGGGGAATTCGGCACATTCCCCGTGGTAATATCATCTAAACTTTCTAATGAGCAAGAAATGCAATTGTTAGAAGTGCTTAAAACTCACAAAGGGGCAATTGGTTGGACAATTATCGACATTAAAGGTATTGACCCCTAATTTATAAGCACCACATCTACTTAGAGGATAACACCAAACCCACTAGAGAGATGCAACGTAGGTTAAATCCTAACCTAAAGAAAGTGGTGAAGGGTGAAATCCTTAAGGGCCTGTTCTTTTGAACGAATGAAGCTGAGATTCCACCAAAAACCCTACTGTTCACATCCCATCACCTATCTCTCGTCTGCGTTTCTTCTTCCTGTTCTTTTGCAAAAAAAAAACGGAAGTGAGAATGCCAACGTGGCAGCCGAAAATGGATTCCGAGGCTTCAGCGCAATATGGCTTGGATTACGGAGGATTCCAGCTGCGTGGGCCCCACTTCTCCCGAGCAGCCAATCACAAGTTTCTTTTTTTAATTCATAAATAAACACCCAGTTTAATAATAATTAATTATTTATTTTAACAAAAGTGGACCCCATATTTCATCCCTCATTAGATTCCTCATTCCCTCAACTTTCCCAATTTCACATTCCTACAAAAGAACAGGCCCTAAGCTTCTTGATGCGGGTATTATATACCCCATTGCCGATAGTAGATGGGTTAGCCCCATTCAAGTTGTACCTAAGAAATCGGGGATAACTGTAGTTAAAAATGATAACAATAAGTTAGTCCCCATGCAAGCCACCACGTTGACTATAGGAAGCTTAATTCTAAAACCCGTAAAGATCACTTCCCTCTCCCATTTCTAGATCAAATCCTAAAGAGAGTGGCCGGACACGAGTATTATTGCTTCCTTGATGGCTAATTCGGATATTATCAAATAGAAATAGCACCCGAAGAACAAGAGAAGACCACCTTCACATGTCCTTTTGGCACTTTTGCATTCCGGAGGATGCCATTTGGCTTATGTAGTGCCCCCGCAACCTTTCAACGTTGTATGCTTAGCATTTTCCATGATATGGTTGAAAAGATTGTGGAGGTACTCATGGATGATTTCTCTGTGTATGGTAGCTCATTTAATAACTGTTTATTTAACTTGACTTTGGTGTTAGATCGGCGCTGTGAGAAAACCCTTTTTTTGAATAGGGAGAAATGCCATTTCAAGACCACCGAAGGCTTAGTCCTCGATCATATTGTATCCAATGAAGGTATGCAATTTGACAAAGCCAAGATTGAGGTAATAGAAAAGCTAATCACTCCTCGTTGTGTAAGAGATATTCGATCATTTCTTGGGCATGCTAATAGAAAAGCTACCCACTTCATGACCACCGGTATTTTTCTTATAATTATCGGGCACCGCTAGACCCACTTTTTCCACTAATCACTTTCTAACCCACTTAGCTCTAATTAATTTGAAATTCAAATAACCTAATTAAAACTATAGTGTTAATATGTATCATGAGAAATCTTCCCTAGCTATTCACCACCCTATATTAAACTAAGATCTACAACCTCCCTCTCACATCTCCTCTCTCCAATCAACTTAAGTGCACCCCACTTTTAAAACCAAATAGCAATAAGAATCTCATACATATCACCTAAAATCAATCTGGTCTATTCACCACACTAACTAAACCCCCTCTCTTCTTCCCTCTTCCTTTCTTTTCCCTTAAAAACACCCCTTTTGAACCCTATATAGCAATATCAAGCTTTTAAAACACAAAACGCAGCTAGGGCTTTCTCCCTCACGCAAACCCGCGCCCAGCCGCCGCAAACCCCACGCACGGCCACCCATCGCCGGCCTAGCCTTCCGCCGGCGTCCCCCACTCCAGTCAACCTCCTCCCCCTCGTCAACCCCTTCCTCTTCCAAAACCCCGCGCAAACCGTCAAAATCCCCACAAAACTGCCCTTCACCCTGCCCAACTCACGGCCAGCCACATGGGCTACCGCCGGCCGCTTCCCCCTGCCGTCGGCCGCCCCTCAGGCGACCCTCCATCCACGCAGACCCTCCCCTGGCCGCAGCAAGCCCCAACGACCTCGCTATTCGCTGTTTCGGCCTTCCCTCGCCGCAAGATCTTGATGTCTGCCGCCTCTCGTGCCTCCTCGTTCCGCTGTTTGTATCTTCCCGACGATGTCGAACGTTGTGCGGCTGTCCTTCCCCTTCGCGTTGTTGTTCGGTTATCGTGCCGCTACCCGGTTGATCATCGTTCTTCACCGCGGTCCCGCCGTACCGTTCGCATTATCAGGATCCAACCCCTAACGTCGCTATCCGACGTCAGTGTAGCTTTCACGTCATGTTGAGGTAAACCCCGCTCCGCAGGAACCCCCCCACATCGCATGCTAATCAAGACTAAAAACCATAACTTTACTGCTTTGAAATAACTCACTAATCAAGATTTAATAAATGGGACTGTATGTTGATTCTGGACTGAACACATAGGTAGATCTTGGACTTGTTGAACGAAGACCGCAGCGTGATTGTTTTTAGGCAAGTGATACTTGCCAATGTTGTTTAGGCCATGTTTTAGGCCAATTTGTGTAATAGTGTAAAAGAGACTAGACGATGAAATGATAGTCGCCTAGACGCCTTATTTGATCTAGCCTGACAACGAAGCTGGATCCGACACCTTTACTATGCTATCATTTCATGCCGCATGTCTGGTTGACACAGAAGGATGCGCAAAAGCACGCCTTCCACTCCCAAGCGTAGAAGTGTCAATGCAATAAAAATAACCAGTGAGTACCGGGTCGGATCACAGGGACAAGTCGTTCTATATTCACAAAATTGATCGATAAAGAAAAATAATAGTGTGATACAACAATCTCAACTAACGGTGGATGAGTGTGGGAAAAACGTGTAGTGATAGTAAAATCCTATCCCAAGTGGGTAGGGTTAGAGAACCAAAAGTGAAGTTAAGATAGCTAGGAGAGAAAGCATGGGTTGTGGGTTCACTAAGATTGGTGTTAATCAAGCTCTAATTACCGCATAGAACTCAATTGATCATCCGGCTAAGGACACTCAATCGGAAAATTTAGCTTTCATGAACACGAAAATTTGCAATAAGTATGGATGCATCATCATAGCACTAATCAAATTAGGAGCATGGATTCATCTCGAATTGTGTCCTCTCAGGACTTAACCAATTAAAGTGTGCCCTAACAATTCATCCAAGATTAGCAAGATAATATGCAAGAGGAAATTAGGGCTAAAATTAACAACCCATCATCATGAATCACAACCCACACCAAATCAACACTACACAATCATAGCAAACAAGATGGAAATTTCATTCAAAACTAACCCAAGTTCATTACAACATAGAGATATCAAAGTACAAAGGAGAAGAGGAAGGGTTTCACCCAAGCTTTCACCAAATGAGCCCTAGCCTCCTCCAATTTGCTCCTCCACCAAGCTTTTCCATCATCCCATGACTTCCAACCCTAGCCCAAGCCTATTTGGGGGAAGACGACTCCCCAAAAACCCTAAAGAAACTGTCCAAAATCGAAGCTCCCCAACCAAAATCTCGCAACAGGCGAAATAGCCCAAACAAACGGGCTACGGGTCGGGTGCGCAGTGCGCCCGACCCGCAGGCGCACAGCGCCCGCAAATTTGGTGCGCGCGCTGCAATTTTTGGGAGCGGGCCGGCCCAGCGGCCGGCCCGCTCCGCGGGGGTTTTTGTTTAAATTTAATGTTTTTTATAAGAGTTGCGGCCCACTCCAAAGGAGCGGGCGCTGAGCCCACGAAAATTTGGAAGCGGGACGTCCCGCTTGTTTATTAAAAACCTTTTTTTTATTTTTCTTTTCTGAAAATCCCAGAATATCCTTCTAGCCTCCAAAAATTTCCGAAAAATAGCTCGAAGCTTCCAAAAATTCTGGAAAAATTCCAGAAAATCCAGAAAAATTCCAGAAGTACCTGAAAAATACTGAAAGTAAAAATTAGTTCATAAAAACAACATTTTATGTATAAAATAGGAATAGGCTTTAATAATTCACGATATCACAAATACGCCCGTATCAAGCCAAGATTAACATGATATACACATAAAATGTCCAGAAATGGGGGGAAAATATGTAATTTATATCCCGAATCACACCCCCCAACTAGCTTTTTGCTAGTCCCTAGCAAAATATGCGATAAATTCGGATTAAAGTGAAAAATATGCACCAAACCACAATATCCTCATGGCATCCCCCAAATGATATTTCCAATTGATTTCAAAGACAATATACAAAATGTATGAAAGTAAACAACAAATGAAACTCTCCTCAATCCAATTCAAAGAAAAGTAAGGTAATAAGCCCGTATCACATTCATTAGGATAAATCGCAAATGGGAAAGTTTCTAATTTTCATAGAAATGGCCAAAACAAAAGAAATTCATCTAAGTGGTGGGAGATGAGATTACATCACTCATGTTACTTATTCTTTCATTATTCATTCATTTTTTTCTTTTTCTTTTCTTTTTCCTTCTTTTTTTTTGTTTTTTTATGTTTTGCATTCACGCGATGACGCTATGAAATGCAAACACCGCCCCCTTTAGCCTACACGCGATAACGCTATATAGGCAAAGGGATGGAATGATCCCCCTAAATCTCATCTTTGGCGTCCTCCCCAATGTTTCGTGGGGCACCGGCTAATCAATTTGATTAGGAAAACCATTCACTTATATTGATGCTCTCTCTCATTCTAAACATGAATTATCAACTCATCCACCCACTCCTTAAGAGGAAGACAAAGAATACACAATTGGCCAAACCAATCCAACCAAAAACTAAACCATTCATCCCAAATCATGCAATCACTTACACCAAACTTTTTCTAAATTATCGCAAAGAGAGTATCACGACATATAATGTAGTTCCATACATGGCATATTCGCATATGAATCCAAATTGGAAAAGAATTAAACCATGCCAATCAAACATTCATGAATTTGATACCAAAATGATAATCCGAAAAATTGCATGGCATTAAAGCATGTAGGGACTAAGCATAAAGCTAACGGCGTAGGGACCAGGAGGACAAATATGATATGCAATAAAGAGCAATGGGTGAAGGCAAAATGGAGGTATCCCAAAAAAAATTTGACGCTAACATCAAAATCCTAACAATTCTAAAGATTCTAACACTCTCCCCCAACTTAAAATAAACATTGTCCGCAATGTTGGGAGAGTATTAGATCTCAGCAAAAGATCCTAGAAAAGAAAATAAAAGCATACTAAAGCACTAAAATAAAACATTTATTTATTTACACTATTGGAAAGAATACACCTTAGCAAATGGTGGATCCAAAATTTCCATCGGAGGTGGAAATTGTTCCAATGCTCCTTTTATTTCTTCTGCCAATGCTCCTCGGCCAAACGTGGCAATGGTGGCCATGTACACAACCCCAAGCATCTCCTCAAAGTGCATACCTATATAAGGAAGGAGACGGGTTGTGTAAGAGAGAGATGGGGACACATTCCCAAAAAAAGACATCCACACATGATCAGCAATATAAAATACGGAATGAAAAGTATGATGAATGTGTGAGAAAACTCCCTGGATGGTTGAATATGATGTGGTTTGAAGCTCATCCCCACGGCATTCAATATCAATCGGGGGAGGAAGTGCTATCTCCATAGAAACTACTAAAGGAGAGGGAAGCTCGAGATCCATGATAGCATGTGGTATAGACTCACCCTCGCTTGCCTCTTCTTCGGGCTCATCAATATAAGAACAATCCTCCTCGCCCACTTCGCTCCTAAGTGTGTGCGCGATCGGCTCCTCTATCTCCACCATGTCAACAACCAATTCCTCAACAACTAATTGACACGACCCAACAGAAATAGGAGATGTCGTCAAGATAATTTCCTCCATCGGCTCAACCAACTCCTCCATGCCAACACTTGGTTCCTCAAATACTACTTGGCATGGGACACTCAATTCTTCAACTACCGGTGGGGTGAGATCCACACAAACTTCTTCATTCGGGACTTGGTGGATCAAAACTTCATGGCTTGGCTCATTTGGAGTCACAACCAATGTGTGATCTTCCTCCTTGTAGGACTCCAAATAACGCCAAGCCGCATTCTCATCCATGTCCAAAAGTGGCTGTTATCCAACATATCCACAAAATCCTGCTTCTCCAAAAGCAAACCATCCAAGAAGAATCCAAGAAGACGCACCCTGTCAAATCCATGATGTGGACAACCGTATACTAACTCTGAAAAACGCGTCCAAGCCTGAAAAAATGTCTCACCGATGCGCTGAGCAAAGTTCAACATTCGTCCTTGCAATGTTTTGGTCCTGTAAGATGGAAAAAACTTCATAAAATTTTTTTCTTTAGTACAGGCCAAGATGGAATAAGATGTGGGAGATAAACTTTAAACCATTTTAATGCACTACCATCCAAAGAATAGGGAAAGACTTTAAGATAAAACTTTTCATCACACGTGTTCCCATCAAAATGAAGCTTGCAAGCACTCTCAAACTTCTTAATATGTAGGTAGGGGCTCTCCGCATCCTTACCAAGGAATCTCGGTAGGGATTTGGTCACCCGCATGTCAAACCCAAGAGAGTTTGAAGTACTTGCCATGTTTGAAAAAAACAAAAACAAACAACCAAAAAGACTCAAAAAGCGTAAAATAAATAAGGATGAACAATAAGTGAAAGATGAAGAATCAAAAAGACTCACACTAAGAGATAGTAGTAGCACACTAAAACTTTCGAAATCAATCAAAAAAATGCTAATAATAGAAACCGTTGTCCCCATCAACGGCGCCAATTGGTTGACACGGAAGGACGCGCAAAAGCATGCCTTCCACTCCCAAGCGTATGAGTGTCAATGCAATAAAAATAACCGATGAGTACCGGGTCGAATCACATGGACAAGTCATTCTATATTCACAAAATTGATCGATAAAGAAAAATAATAGCGCGATACAACAATCTCAACTAACGGTGGATGAGTGTGGGAAAAACGTGTAGTGAAACTAAAATCCTATCCTAAGTGGGTAGGGTTAGAGAACCAAAATTGGAGTTGGAATAGCTAGGAGAGAAAGCATGGGTTGTGGGTTCACTAAGATTGGTGTTAATCAAGTTCTAATTACTGCATACAACTCAATTGATCATCCGGCTAAGGACACTCAATCGGAAAATTTAGCTTTCATGAACACAAAAATTTGCAATAAGCATGGATGCATCATCATAGCATTAATCAAATTAGGAGCATGGATTCATCTCGAATTGTGCCCTCTCAAGACTTAACCAATTAAAGTGTCCCCTAAAAATTAATCCAAGATTAGCAAGATAATAGGCAAGAGAAAATTAGGGCTAAAATTAACAACCCATCCTCATAAATCACAACCCACGCCAAATCAACACTACACAATCATAGCAAACAAGATGGAAATTTCATTCAAAACTAACCCAAGTTCATTACAACATAGAGACATCAAAATACAAAGGAGAAGAGAAAGGGTTTCACCCAAGCTTTCACCAAATGAGCCCTAGCCTCCTCCAATTTGCTCCTCCACCAAGCTTTTCCATCATCCCATGGCTTCCAACCCTAGCCCAAGCCTATTTGGGGAAGAAGACTCCCCAAAAACCCTAAAGAAACTGTCCAAAACCGAAGCTCCCCAACCAAAATCTCGCAACAGGCGAAATAGCCCAAACAAACGGGCTGCGGGTCGGGCGCGTAGTGCGCGCGACCCGCAGGCGCACATCGCCCGCAAATTTGGTGCGCGCGCTGCAATTTTTGGGAGCGGGCCTGCTGCTGGGCCGGCCTGCTCCGCGTGTTTTTTGTTTAAATTTAATTTTTTTATAAGAGTTGCGGCCCGCTCCAAAGGAGCGGGCGCTGAGCCCGCGAAAATTTGGAAGCGGGCCGGCCAACGGGCCGGCCCGCTTGTTTATTAAAAACCTTTTTTTATTTTTCTTTTCTGTAACTCCCAGAATATCCTTCTAGCCTCCAAAAATTCCCGAAAAATAGCTCGAAGCTTCCAAAAATTCTGGAAAAATTTCAGAAAATCCAGAAAAATTCCAGAAGTACCTGAAAAATACGGGAAGTAAAAATTAGTCCATAAAAACCACATTTGATGTATAAAATAGGAATAGGCTTTAATAATTCACGATATCACAAATACGCCCGTATCAAGCCAAGATTAACATGATATACACATAAAATGTCCAGAAATGGGGGGGGAATATGTAATTTATATCCCGAATCAATGTCAGGTTTACTTTCAAATTAACTGTACGCACTTTTAACTGCTTATTGCCATGTCATTTCATGCATCAATTTGCTCTATCATGATTGTGTAGCACACGCTACAATAAATTGTTAATTATAAAGGCTAGGCACCTGCTTGTCGGGTACAACCCTATGCCCAAAAACACTTCCTGGCTCGTGATTCAGAAGTTGGGCGCCAGTCCATATACACGTAGAGGGATAGGGTTAAGCGACCACTCAGTGTAGAAGTGTGCCCGATCAGCAATTTCAGCTGTTAGGCGTAGACCCTGTGCACAATGTGAACTCATGTTTCATCGCTTTTAATGATATATTGTTTAGTAGCTTTTGCTACAACTTGTCATATCATGCTCATGTTTTAAACTACTGCATTCATTAAAATAACATGCCATGTCATTTCCATTATTTTATAACTGCTAGTTGTACCCTTACTTTTACGTTTCCTTGCACAGAAATCCCCTTTCTCTTTTTGGAGATTTTTGGTGACATATACCATTTTCTCTTTGGGTGTCACATGTCAGGTCTAGAGTCTGAGTTTGTTGCTGAGGACGATCAGTATACGGACGTTGAGTTTGAGGTTTCTGCAGAGGCAGAGTTGGAGGACACCGGTGACCAGTCATAGTCTCAGCAGAAGACTTCTTTTAGTTGTTGCTTTTAGTAGTTGCTATTAGGATTTCGGTGCGTAGCACCTTACTTCTCTGTTTTATTTTTGGTCATGCTTAGGCCTTCGTTCAGATTATGTACTTCTTTATGACTATCTCTGCATGTTTGGAATATTTGTTGGATGTTGTTTAGTGGATAATCTTATGTCTGCTTTTCATTTATTATTGTTGTTATTTCTTCGCATTGCAAGAATCCGCTATTGGTATCATACACAGACGCTTATCAGACTGCAGCTTCACAGCTCCAAGTCGAGCGGACATCTTCACGTCTCGCCTTCCCTACTTTGGAAGCGGGGCGTGACACCCATGAAATAGTTGACTACAGCTGTTTTGGTGGTCGACTACAGTTGTTTGAATAGCCGACTGCCATTTGTACAGTAGTCGACTACCATCAGCCAACAAACAGAAAAGACACAGTTTCGTGATCTACGGAAAGCTGTTTTTAATACTTGGAGGGGTATTTTTGGAAACGATTTTCAACGATTTTTCAACCCTTTATAAGCTAACACTGTTAAGTGTGGCTTGGGGGGTCGAACACAGGGAGGCATGTGTTATGCTTGTGTCAAAGAGGAACCGGTTCACCCTACGGGTGAGCTAGCCTGGACGATCAGTAGGTTGTCACAGGTTATAAATACGAAGGATGAACGATATATAAAAGGAAACCTAGGACTTCGGTTTCCACCCTATCACGTGTTCTCATTATTACGACCGACGGATAGGAATACGATAGGATTTAGGGTTTAGTGGTGAGACGTTGTCTCTAAGAGTGATATCTAGCGTCCCATGGGCCCGATATTCCGGTCGGTGCCCAGGATGATACGCTAGGACTACCCGGGTTTGGTCGGTGGGCATTCTCATGTCCATTAATACCGACCGACTCCGGGAGCACTAAGCTCGCAACGATTACTCCCAACATCTCATCCTGCCGTTCCCACGCGCTAGGATTCAATGTCTATGCTAAGGGCGTGAGCTGTGGCTAAGGAGTCAACCGCCATGTTTATTCCCCCTTGGCCCGATGGTCAGAGGCGGTCTTTCTCCTGCCAATGACAATGAAACACCCCGCATAACCATCTAAATTCCAATCCCTATCGAAATCTTATTCCTATAGTCGTTCTAGGAGAACCCACGAAGGGGTTTCCACCGAAATCCCAGATTAGGGAACTACTCACAATTCATAGCTAAAACCCAATCTAAACAAAAATCAACGGTAGAAATCGTGATCAAGCAATAGAAATGAGATACTAGCAATGGTATTAAGACAATATTAAAGTTTGGAGTCAATCGGAACACTTACAAAACAGGAGAAAATTCCAGCCATCACAATACAAAAAAGAGAGAAAAATAACAAGATTCGTTTTCAGAAAACCTAGGTCAGCTATTTATAGAAATCGATATCACCTGATCGGTTGAAGCATCAACCGATCGAGTGAGCTGCTTGACACTTCGCTATCGGGCTTCAGAACTTCAACCGGTCGCAGTCCCCAAGCGGGTGGTACCGTCGATTCACCAATTGAGGAATTGCGGCTACTGATGAACCGATCGGGTGATACGTCACTCGATCGGTTGGAAATCAGCTCAAAAGAATAGAGAACTATGTCAGGTTCACACGATCGACGAACCGGTCGGTTGAGCTCTCCGGGTCATCGTTTGGAAAATTCAGCTACAGATGAACCGATCGGGTGAGATGGCACCCGATCGGTTGGAATTCAACTTCAAATGGCAGAGAGCTCTGTCGATCTCACCCGATCACTGAACCGATCGGGTGAGCTGCTCTTCACTTCAGCCTCCGTCCGGTTCAGATACGCGTGCATCAACCGATCAGGTGGCTGGTCCACCCGATCGGTTGAGGGCTGAGATATAGCAATATTCATCGTTTGACCCTCTGGATCGCGCATGACTCCTCCCGTTGCTCCGGGGACTCATGATATCTTCTTTATATGTCCCCAACGCTGGCAATCTCCTGCATTTACACAAAAACACAAAGAAGTGAAAGAAAACTAAAAATCACAAGAAAATGGGTACGGGACGACGAAAAACAATGGAAAATCACAAAGAAGACGTGCGTGAATATATAAAATATAAACGCACGTCAAAATCCCCCAAGCTGAACCCTTCCTCGTCCTCGAGGAAGACGAGTGGGAGTAGGAGCTCGGAGGAAAAAATAGAGAGAGAGAGAGAGAGAGAGAGAGAGAGAGAGAGAGAGATATATATATATATATATATATATATATATATATATATATATAACAAAATCCTAGATCGCCCGTCAGAGCCAACAAGATCGAACACGCCACACTAAGCAAGCATGCGACAAAACACAACACTAAACCAAGGAGTATGAGTCCATACAAGTGTCGTAGGCCCATGCAGTGAAGTGCGAGTGAGTGTGGTCATGTGTTAGCAGACGGTGTTCCTATCTACATTGTGCAATAAGGCTCCATATACACATACCCAAGGAAAGACCCAAATATCGATTCGATTTGAAATAAGCGGCGAATAAATAGCTTAAGCATGCATGAGAACAGAGTAAGAATCGAAGCGTATCATGTATCGGGGACTCCACAGCTAGGGACTAGGAAATCACCACACTATCGCCTAGATAACCGCTGGAAAGATCCTATGCCAAGTGTTTTCAAAAACGATGGAGGTTGAGAAGGTGTGGAGTAGAACACTCGGTGCAAATTCTCGCCTTCCCTTTATTCTCGGTAGGTAGAGAAATATTCACACTAGAATTTTTTTTGGGTTTTGGGCATTTGTATTTTTTTTGGATTTTTGGCTATGCATATTTTTTTTCTTTCTTTTATCTTTTCTTTTCTTTTTTTGGGTTTTTTCTTTTCTCTCTTTTTGGATTTTTGGGATTTTGGGATATATACATGTGTACTCTCCCAAGTGGGAGAACGGTACACGACGAGGGGATTTGCACCAAGTAAAATAAAAAAGAAATCGGATTCTAAACACTTGGGCAAATGAGATTTTTCTCGCAAATCAGAGCATATGCTAAATGTGTTATCCTAGTCCTATTTGTGGAATCCCGACACATGCGAATTGAAGTATACGATATAAATATATTCATGCATGTAGAAGCAGACAGTAGAAGCAAATACCGCATATTCAAATCGGAGCATGATAATCTAGGGGTCATCCCAGGACATGTATATAAATCAAAATCACCAAGTAGAAGCACACCAACTAGCTAGTCACGACACACGACTCACATAAAAGCAAAGTGAACCCACGATGCATGAAATGCAATAGGACTCGGCTTCCTAGGGTTAGTGAATGTGATTATCGAAGCCATGCTATGTGTGTGTGTGTAGTTTTGTGGCAATTCATCATATGGGGTCATCTGTTGGGGAGAGAGAACAAAAGATGAGAAGAAAAAGAAAAACACGATGAAAACGACTCAAAAACGAAGAAAAATACGCAACTGAAGCACGAAGTGCGACTCCCCCAAGCTGAAACTTGCATTGTCCTCAATGCAATAAAAGTAAATACGTGAGGGCAATGAAAATGGGGGGGAATACACACCAACACAAAAGAATGAAAAATGAGAAAAACACACAAACGAAACTGAAAAATAAAGAAAAAGAAACACACAAAATAAGAGATAGAAAAGCACACCCAAACGACACATGTAACAAGCACACAACGACGAAAAACACACGACAACACACAAAAATCGATTTCCCCCAAGCTAAACATAACAATGCTAGCAATATGATATGATCAATGGTGATGCAGAAATATGCCAGGTGGAAAATCGGAAAAGAAAAAGAAACAAATCAAAATGCAGGAGAGGAACTGCCATCATCCTCCTCGGCAGAAGATAGAGGGGTGTGGGCAGGAGAGGTGATGGGTGTGCGGAGAAGTGGGGAGAGGGGTGGAGGAGGTGGGTGGATGGGTGCGGAGGTGTGAACAATGGGTGGTGTGGTGGTGATGATGGTGAGTGGTAGGGATATGGCGACCGATGCGATGGAGGATGGGTGAGATACGGTGACAGAAGTGGATGGGGCGGGAAGTGATCTCGAGCGCACCGGCAATTTCTTGCGGCACGAGTAAGCGGTGATGGAAGTGGAGGGTGGTGGATCTGTGGGGTCGACAGCAGTGGTCGTGAGCGGAGGTGTAGTGGCAGGAATGGAAACAGTGGTGGCGGGAGGGGGAGATCGCCTAGGCGGTGATGGATGTGGTGATGAATGTGATGGGGGAGGTGATGAATGTGATGGGGGAGGTGATGATCGTCGATGAGGTGAAGGGGGTGGCGAGGTGGGAGGGAGTGGGTGGAGGAGGACCGTAGATGTGTCTGAGGTGGCGGAGAATGGTGGCCACGTTTCGCTCGAGTGCGAGGAAACATGGGTGCGAGAAGAAAGAAGAGGACGGGTCTGAGGGGGTAGAGGCAGATGCACCAGTGCGCAGAGAAGCTAACTCAGTCTCTAGAGCGAGATGATCGGAGGTGGATCGACGAACAGAAGTAGTAGTGGCCAGACGGACAGTGGAAGTGGTGTCGGCGGCAGAGGTCATGCCGGCATCGGAGGCGAGGCCAAAGAGGGTCTCAGTGAATGCCTCAGAAGTGATAGGGACAGAAGCCAGGGTGGTGCTACTAGGGCCAGCCCCGGGGTCTCCTCGGGACGCAGGAATGTCCTGCACGCCTAAGTGGACGGCAGGGGGAGGTGATCTGGGTGCGCCCGGGATATGGAACTGAAGATGTAACCCCCCCTAGAAACTCTGGGTCAGGAGGAAACGTCCAATCTGCCACAAGAACGATAGACATACGACCAGGGTTGGGCAAAATGGTGTAAGGAGCCGGGGGTGACCATAGTAGAAGGTAAAACGACCGTCGCCACGAGGCTTGATCATATGAGTGTGCCGCAGGACATCAAGATCTAGACGTGTAGGTCCTGCAGCACAAGGCAAATCTCGAGGGATAACGATACCGTACTGGGGATATGAAGCAATGATGGTAATGAGGCCCCCACAACAATACTTGCCCTGCTGGCGCGGCTAATCTCAAGTAATTTGTGAATAAGCCAAACGCCAGCATTAATAGGTATAACAGGGGCCTCAAAAGCAATCTCGTCAGCACCGCGAATAAACTCAAAAGTCATAGCCCACAGGATAAAAAGGTCAGGGATAGTCACGGTACCTGACTCATCCCTGGGAAAGAAAGTGCTATATAAGATGCGGTGGGCTAGACGAATACTGGGTGGATGATCAAGGAGGCCTTGGCCTTGCCTCGGAGATATCAGTTGTGGAGGGTAAGGCGACCCCAAAATATAGCGACATCGAAGTCGCGGTGATATTCATAGGGACGGATGCTGTCGCCGCCTAGAATGGGGAAACCAAAAATGAGATTGATTGTGTTCAGGTATGTGCGGATGTTTCGGTTTCGGACGCGGAAATCGACAATGGACCCCGCCTCACATTTAAGGGAAGATAGGAATTCTAGTGTGAGGGCGGGGTAAGACACCGCGTGGGCGTTTAAGAAAGGTATCCATCTTAGGTTAGCTAATAGAGTCTCGACCTCGGAGAAAACTCTGAGATCGATAAGATTTTGGGCATGTGCAAACTTAGTGTATATGTGTGAACGTGCGTTGAGTCTATTATAAAAATCTGTCTGGTCACGACCCAAGAAACGGTAACCATGCGGTCCCAACATTGGGTCCACAGGAGGGATAATTGGTTGGGGTGGGGGTTGGGTAGGGGGTAGGAGGAGCACGCAAACTAGGTGGACGTGTGGACTTGCGTCTCTTGCGAGACGGCTCCTCCTTTTGTATGATAGCCTTACCCTTATCCTTGTCCTTGGCCATGGTAGTGTGGTGATGCAAGTGAATGCAAGTCTATATGAATGCACACGACCAAAAGACAATTGAGCAAAAATATATTACCAGGGCAAAATTAAAAATAGAGCTCAAGAACGAATTTACCCAGTAGCGAAGTGAATCCTTGCTCGCAAAACACCCTATGCAGCGCATTTGGGAGATCCGTGAAGCCGCAGCACTTCGATCCAACAAAAGTGAAAATTTTCGAAATAGGGGGAATGGGGCGAAAATTAGGGTTTAGTTGGGATGGATGGGGATGGATGATGGTAGAGATCGAATGAGAGATAGTGGAGATCGTGCGAGGGAGAGAGAGATCGTGTGAGGGAGTGAGAGATCGTGTGAGGGAGTGAGAAATGTGGTCGTGAGGGTGTGGGGAGACGAAACGACATAGGAGAGAGAAAATCGGGTGAGCGAAATGAATCAGGTGAAGGGGGTATTTATAGGGTTTAGGCGAACCGATCGGGTGAGAACTCACCCGATCGGTTGAGGCGATTTTCGAAAAATTTCGTTGGAAGGCAGCTACAGGCGAACCGATCGGGTGAGTTTTCACCCGATCGATTGGCTGCTTCGCGATTTTCCTAAGAGCACTGTCGACTTCACCCGGACAGCGACACGATCATAGCTTCAACGAACCGATCGGTTGATTTGATCCCGAAATTTCCCGAGAGCACTGAAGATCTCACACGATCAGCCACCCGGTCTGTCACTTTTGCCACCCGATCGGTTGGCTGATGAGCTGATATATGCCATCTTCAGACACGGCCCAACCGATCGGTTGACTCATCACCCGATCGGTTGGGGATGATTTCCTGCACAAAATACAAAATTCACCTAAGTTCATCCGATAAAAACTCTCGTTGCTGAATTTATTCACCAAAATAAGAAAAATAATCCTAAAGATAAAGACGATAGTTTAGAACATTGGTTGCCTCCCATGAAGCGCTGTTGTTTAACGTCGTTTGCTCGACGCCTGGTAGATGACTTTCAAGGGGGGCGTGGGTGATGCCCAATGTTTGGCATCCCTTCAGATTTTGGAGTGGTGGCCCTTGGTGTTGACAGTGGTGATAAGTAGACGCTTTCGACGATCCTCCTGCTGGTGGTGTCCGGGGGCTTCTCCCTCACATTGGCGTCGACCGCCACTTTCCGTAGGATCCGGATCTCATCAGCGGTGAGCCCCATGGGCTATTTTCCTTTTCTCCTCGTCGGAGCGGCCTTCTGGAATCCGGGAGGGGTCGTCACGGAGGAAATTACTTCTCCGGTAGATTCTTCTTCTTCCACCCCAGCATGCTCCTCAAGGTTCCCCAAGCTGTCGGGGGGTTCCTCGAGAGAATTTCCTAGGCTCCAGCTTCTACAACTCTTTCTTCCTCAGCTTCCAGCACATTACAACTCTGCTCCTTAGGTGGGTGCTTCATAGACAGCCCCAAATCAAATTCGACCTTCTGGTCGCCCACGTTAAGGGATAGCTTCCCTTTCTTCACATCAATCAGCACGCCAGCGGTGGCCATGAAGGGCCTCCTGAGGATGATCGGCTTATGAGTGTCCTCCGGCATGTCCATCACAACAAAGTCTACAGGCACATGCACCCCGCTGACGTTTACTGGCAGGTCGTCCACAATCCCCATCGGGTATTTGACTGATCAATCCGCTAATTGAAGGGTCATACCGGTGGGCTCAAGGTCGCCCATTCCTATCCTTATGTATAGTGACAGAGGCATCAGGCTGATGCTCGCTCCCAAATTGACGAGTGCCTGATTGATCCTCACTACTCCAATCGAATAAGGAATAGAGAAGCTCCCTGGGTCCTTGAGTTTCGGCAGGTTCGCTCGCTAAATCAGAGCGCTGCACTCCGCCGTAAGAACAACTTTTTCTTTTCTGGAAACCCTCGTCACCAAATCTTTCAAGAATTTCGCATAGGAAGGAATAGTCTCTATGGCCTCGGGGAAAGGGGTCTGCAAGCTCAAGTCTTTGACCATAGCAAAGAACTTGCCATATTTTTCATCAATCTTTGCCTTGGCAAGTCGTTGTGGAAAAGGCACAACGGGCTTAAAGACTCTCAAGTTCCCCCTTCGTTCTTCTTCTTTTCTTCCTCAGAGACTCCCTCCGGAGTCACGGTCTTTGATGACGAAGCTCCGTCGTCATTAGCTTGTACATTTGGTCGCCTATCGACCAACGGAGCTTCAGGTTCCTTAGCGGGCACCCTAGTTGGAATCTGAGTGCCGCTCCTCAATACTATAGCAACACGTTGGCATGATCATGCGTTAATGCCAACGTTTGATTCGGCCCCCTTGGATTTACTTCCGACTGACCCGACAGCTGGTTCTGCGCCCTCTGAAGGTTCGCCACCCGCAACCCCAGCTGGGTTACTTGGTCGGTTAGGGCCTTCTGTCCCATCTCCAGCTACAAGTTAATCTTCTCCTGGTTCGTAATATACTGTGTCAAGATGCTCTCGACCGGGGAGATCACTCGCTGTTGACCATATGGCTGCTGCTGCTGCATGGGCTGCTGGTTCCTGGGGGGATACTGCTGGTACATTTGTTGGGGCTGCTGCTGTTGCTGGTACTACTGCTGCTGTTGCCGAGGCGGCTGATATAATTGTTGATACGGTTGCTGGGGCTGCTGATATGGTGCCCTATAGCTCAGGTTGGGGTGGTTCCGGTTATTGGGAGAATAAGCCGGATTTCAGCTAGTCCTTAGTGGATAGGGCGCGTTACCCGTCGGGTTGTAGAAAAGTGCGCTAGCTTGATCCACCGGTGGTGAGATATCACCACTATCGAAGTCTCCCAGTACTTCAGCTTCCACCGCTGCTACTTGTTGGGTGTTGACACCACCAGCTCCTACCATAAGCACCGAGATCTGGGTCGATAGCAAATCAAATTTTCTAGATAATTTGTCGACGTCCTCGACTCTGTGCATGCCCCCAGATCTGGGTGTGGTGCACTCATCACACCACCTCTCATTATTTGATGCCATGTTTTCCAGATTTTTACCGGCATCTTCCTCGGTTCTAGACATAAAGGACCCCCCAGCCGCGGCATCCATCGAAGATTTCAGGTCGTCCCTCAACCCATTGTAGAACAGATTTATGATCTGCCATTTTGGGAGTTCGTGGTGAGGGCATCTCTGCTGCATCTCCTTGTATCTCATCCAAGCTTCGTGCAAGGACTCGTGGCTGGCTTGGGAGAAGGAGGAGATCTCACTCCTCAACTTCATCGTCTTCCCCAGGGGAAATAACTTGCTCAAGAAAGCATTGGATAGCTTCTCCCAAGTCGTGAAGGTGTTGGGTTCCTTTCCCCTCAGCCATTGCTTGGCCTTGTCCTGCAGAGAGAATGGGAACAACTTGAGCTGGATAGCTTCAGTCGTGACACTGTTGATCCTGAAGGTGTCACACTTCTCAAGGAAGGAGTCCAGATGCTCGATGGGTCTCTCCATGGGTGCCCCAGAAAATTGGTCCTGCTGGATCCACGTCACTAGTGATGGCTTTAGCTCGAAATTCGCGGCCGTGATGGCCGGAGATTGGATGCTGGACGAGGACCCGATGGATGGCATCGAGTACTCCAGCAGGGACTTCTGGGGAGGAGTGTTTTCCCCCATGGTTTCAGCTTCTTCCCTTCTTCTTCTTTCTGCGTTCAGACGCCTCATGGTGGCGTTAATCTCTGGGTCAAGAGGAATCAAGTCGTCAAGACTCCTTGTATTCCTGCGCATTTAAAATCAACAAACACCCGTGAAGCAAGTATGGGATAGAAACAGATAAAACAGAAAATAAAGAATAAAAAAATAAAAATGAAAAAAAAAGTAGAATGCGAAAATTATCGCGAGGTGAGGATGTGAACTAGACTCAAGGGTTCACTGGGCCCTAAAATAAACAAGCACGTTGCCTCCCCGGCAATGGTGCCATAAAGCTTGACGTCCCCTAGATTTGAGCATGCAAGTGCAATAGGATCAGGGATACCAGATTTAAATATTTATACCGCAAGCGCACTGTGTTGTAGTGTGGCTTGTGGGTTGAACGCAGGGAGGCGTGTGTTGTGCTTGTGTCAAAGAGGAACCGGTTCACCCTACGGGTGAGCTAGCCCGAACGATTAGTAGGTTGTCACAGGTTATGAATACGAAAGATAAACGATATATAAAAGGAAACCTAGGACTTCGGTTTCCACCCTATCACGTGTTCTCACTATTACGACCGACGGATAGGAATACGATAGGATTTAGGGTTTAGTGGTGAGACGTTGTCCCTAAGAGTGATATCTAGCGTCCCATGGGCCCGATATTTCGGTCGGTGCCCAGGATGATACGCTAGGACTACCCGGGTTCGGTCGGTGGGCATTCCCATGTTCATTAACACCGACCGACTCTGGGAGCACTAAGCTCGCAACGATTACTCCAACATCTCATCCTACCGTTCCCACGCGCTAGGATTCAATGTCTACGCTAAGGGCGTGAGCTGTGGCTAGGGAGTCAACCGCCAAGTTTATTCCCCCTTGGCCTGATGGTCAGAGGCGGTCTTTCTCCTGCCAATGACAATGAAACACCCCGCGTAACCATCTAAATTCCTAATCCCTATCGAAATCCTATTCCTATAGTCGCTCTAGGGAGAACCCACGAAGGGGTTTCCACCGAAATCCCAGATTAGGGAACTACTCACAATTCATAGCTAAAACGCAATCTAAACAAAAATCAACGGTAGAAATCGTGATCAAGCAATAGAAATGAGATACTAGCAATGGTATTAAGACAATATTAAAGTTTGGAGTCAATCGGAACACTTACAAAACAGGAGAAAATTCCAGCCATCGCAATACAAAAAAGACAGAAAAAATAACAAGATTCGTTTTCAGAAAACCTAGGTCAGCTATTTATAGAAATCGATGTCACCTGATCGGTTGAAAGCATCAACCGATCGGGTGAGCTGCTTGACGCTTCGCTATCGGGCTTCAGAACTTCAACCGGTCGCAGTCCCCAAGCGGGTGGTGCCGTCGGTTCACCAATTAAGGAACTGCGGCTACAGATGAACCAATCGGGTGATACGTCACCCGATCGGTTGGAAATCAGCTCAAAAGAACAGAGAACTCTGTCGTGTTCACACGATCGACGAACCAGTCGGTTGAGCTCTCCGGGTCATCGTTTGGAAAATTCATCTGCAAATGAACCGATCGGGTGAGATGTCACCCGATCGGTTGGAATTCAGCTTCAAATGGTAGAGAGCTTTGTCGATCTCACCCGATCACTGAACCGATCGGGTGAGCTGCTTTTCACTTTAGCCTCCGTCCGGGTCGGATACGCGTGCATCAACAAATCGGGTGGCTGGTCCACCCGATCGGTTGAGGGCTGAGATATATCAATCTTCATCGTTTGACCCTCTGGATCACGCGTGACTCCTATCGTTGCTCCAGGGACTCATGATATCTTCTTTATATGTCCCTAATGCTGGCAATCTCCTGCATACACAAAAACACAAAGAAGTGAAAGAAAACTAAAAATCACAAGAAAATGGGTACGGGACGACGGAAAACAACAGAAAATCACAAAGAAGACGTGCGTGAATATATAAAATATAAACGCACGTCACATATCCAACTCACCTCGGCCAATGATTTCCACTAAGGACTGTGCTGATTCTACGACATTAACTCCCTACATACAGGAGTAACGAATCCTCTCTTGGCCACTACTCCCCTCATATGCTTCAAGTGTCACCCAACCAAAAACCTTTCGACATGCCCTGCCTCAAAGCTAGGTCAGATATCTAAGTGACACCGTTCATGCACAAGCTCATACAATGACCTCAAATCAAAGGACCAGCTTACCTATTATCACTTGAGAGCTACCATTGACAGTTTTATATGTTTTATCCATGTAGTAGCTCTCGTTGAGTCGTTCAATGAACTCATTCTCTAATGAGCACCTGTGTCGCATCTCTGATTTCTCCAAATCAAATGATCATGAGATCATCGCCACCAACATTAGTGAAGACAAAGCGTGCAATAGTTTATCTGATGCATTGATGTATTTTCTCCACGCATCTGTTGGATATGGCCATTAAGGCCAATATGGTTTTGATGATTGTAACGTCCCGCTTCCCGAAAGCAACGGAAGCGAGAACGTTACTAAGGTCCGTATGAACTAGGGCGATGAAGCCTGAGTTCATTAAGCATCTGTGACAACAACCGTGCAGAATTCTTGTATGCATTCAGAACAATAAGAACATTCATATAATTAAAAGCCACATCCAGAAATGTTCATACACGAAATAAAACTATAAGGCTCAGCATAGCCAAAGAAACTACAACAAGGAAAGCATACCCTAAAACAAGTACTAAAGCAAATCTAAAGAAAAGCGGCAACAGCACCGGTCACTAGTCCTCCACAGGGAGCAACTCCGAATCAACAGCAAACTCCTGACTCTCTGGGTCAGGCGTCTCAAACAAGTCCTTCTGGTACTCTGGCTCGTGATCTAACATACATTCCAAAAACACGAATATATGTCAGCAAGAGTCTGGCAAATAAAGTAAGATGATCCAAAGCGAGGGGTACGAATAATAATAAATTATGAAGCATTAACTGTTAATACAAGATGTCAGCAGGATGGTTATAAACATGGCAATTTTAAAGAAAGGTAAAATACTTCTAAGCATGGCAGTTCTAAGGAATTTAAAACGAGCACTAAAGATCATGGCATTTCTACAAACATTATTAACATGGCATTTCTAGTGTACAACTGAGATAACAATAATGAGTTCAAGTTCTGTGTCAGTGTTTTCTATCACTCCTAGGGTTCACACCTTTAAGTCGCAGAGAGTAGGTCGATCCTTCTCACAGGGGTATAATCGTGATTGACGCCACCTACCACCTAGGTAGTGCTCTTGAAGGGGGCCTCTACACGCATGCTCAGTGGCCGCTCAACCCTAACCCCACCCAAAAGGTGTGCTGGAACACGAGCCAACCTAATCAATGTGTACGAATTCACGAATTCAAGATGTTCAATGTGTTCCGTCAATGTCCTTACTACTAAGCAATTTATTCCAACAAGTATGTGTACAACATGAAGTGAAGCATGGTGACATATTGATAATCAGCATTTGCATATGACAAAAAGCAATTAAAACATTAAAACTTCAATAATTTATATAAATTCGTACACTTGCCTGTTTCCAGTGAATCTGGTGTCGTTGCGTTCGTCTTGGCGAGCACTACGTTATGGTACGATCGGTTCTCTATTTGATTAAATATATCTCTGAATTAGGTTCGTCCCAACATAATTAAATAGTAATCCATTTTTTATTGGGTTCTCTACCCTAGGGTGGTGTTTGTATCATATAATTAAACTAACTAGTATGTAATATACTGCTAGTAATGATACTACTAACATATTAAAAGTATTGCATTCTATTAAGGTTCAAGAATATTAATGTCATGTTAATAATAATACAACTAACATTTATAATAGGAGTTGTGTACCAACTTGCATCATAAGCTGAACTATGTGTTTTATAACATTATTATTAAGTAACAAAAGTGGTACGGCAAGCTACCGTTCAAAGTACTAACCTATGTGTTTCATAAAGCTATAGACTCCTAGGGTAGTGCATATGATGGCTTTAACCTTTTGGCTTAAGACCCACAGTGTACAACTCATATACCAATGTTGCTATTATTATATACTTCTGTTTATTGTACTTACTATATGCATGAAGTAATTATAACACTGTTAATAAAAAACTCACCGATTTTGTTTTTCGTCTTCTACATGTGTTTACAGATGGTGCGGCGAATGGTGGCAAAGCAGCGGCGTCGGAGGGGTGGCCGTCACCAGTGGTGCGCCGTTGGAGTCCGGCGAGTGGCGACAACGGTGCAGGAGGCCACGGTTTCGAGATGTGTAGACTACCACTCAAGGGGAGGCTGGCGTTATGGGGAGAGAGGGATGGTATGGGAGGTTGCAGACGGCAGGTGGCTGTGGTCGGCAGGTAGAGGTCAGAACGTGCGTGGGTCGAGGATGAACGGAGAGTGTGTGGTCGGACATTCGAGAGGGGGAACTGGGCGCAGGCTGGCGTGGGTTTGAATGGAGGTGGCAGATAGTGGCACGGGGCAGCGACGAGGCTTGGAGGTGAGGGATAATGTGTTTGGTGATCGGAGGGAGTCGAAGCGAGGTTCATCGGGGCGGTGGACTGCGGGTTGTCTGGGCGTGGACGAGGCGGAAGACGGAAGGAGGACGGGGAACTATGCGACGTCGATGGGCAGAGGAGTTTGGGGATTGGGAGAGGGGGTCAGAGAGTTGAGCGGCTTCAAAGATGATGAGGGAGGCACTGGGAAAGGCCGTGTGGAGCTGGGGAATAGAGGTGGCGGGCTTCGGGTAATGGGCTCACCAGAAGTTTGTGGCGGACTGGCGGTGCGGTGAAAGGCTGATGAGAGGGCTGAGGTTAGTCAAGAAGAAGGGAAGAGGTCGCAGTGTGTGGGTTTAGAGAGAGGAGGGCATGGGGTTTCGATGGGGTGGTGGTGGCGCAGTCCGACGTGGCTGCGGCGAGTTCTCAGGCAGTCGGGATGGAGGAGAGGGGCTACAGGCTGTTCAGGCAGCGTGAGGGGGAGAACGTTGGTGGAAGGAGGCCACCGGAGGGGTTGAAGGCTAGGGTTGAAGGGGGATAGGGTGTGTTTAGGTTTTAATATTAGTGGATGCTGGGTTGCACGAATGAAGAGGCCTGGGGGATATATGGTGGGTTTTTATTTTGTTAGGTTTGTGAGAGGGGGCTCAGGGTTTGTTTAGGTTCAGTTTTCGTTTTGTAGAGGGGGAAAAGGTATGGTGCAGTTGGTAGGGGGTTGTTGATGTGGAAAGAGGGGAAGATTGAGGGGGATAACGTGGAGAGTGATTTGAGGGATATGAGTAACGTGGGATAAGGGAGAATAGGGGGTTTCGGTTGGGATTTATTAATAGGTTCAGATTTTTATAAGATTTGATTTTAAAACGTATTGATTTCAATCAGAACTCAAAATTCAAATTTCAAAAGGATATTTTAATATAGATGAAAAAAATAATAATAATAAATTATGACAACTTGTGCCACGACGTCCAAAAATTAAAAGAAAAAAATGTCGGGGCGATCGAGACGTCGCGAGGAAGGCAAACACAGGGTCTGGTCACGCATAAGAGCGATCGAATTAAAATCACTAAAATCCAACGCAGAAATACACACATAATAACAGAATACGTATTAAATACGTACGACCGAAAAGTGGCCGTTACAATGATGATCACTACAATATGTGTTAACTAATTGCCCAAATTGTTTTAGTCTCAAATAATTAACATTGATTATATCAAGGAAAGACAAAAAAATTGGTGATGGGTTGATGGACTCAAGACATGAAGCAATGGAACATTGAAGCCATGAAGAATCTCGAAGAATATTGTAAATCATTTTTGATTATTTATGTATTTTGCTATTTATTTAGTAGAATATGTGTATGCCTTGATAAGATGGACACACACACACTCTCACATTCATGTCATTTTCCATCTTATGGATCCTAATACCCATCCCAATAGGGTCATTGGCCAAAACACTCTTGATTATGCTTTTATGCCAAGACCAGATGTCTGGAACCCTTTCACCAGACGTCTGGCGTATCCATTTTTAGTTGGCCAAAACCTAGGGTTGATCAGCCGTCTGAAGTTCAAAGACCAGACGTCTGAACAGTGTCTCAGACGTATGGGCAATGAACTCCAGTCGAGTGTACATGATGAGTTACTTTTCATGTGCCCTCTCTATTTTTCACACACTTCGTCCAACCGTCTGAAGAAGACTTAACAGTTGCCTGAACAGTGCATCAGCTGTCTGACAAGTGTTATTCAGACATCTAATTGCTTGGAGTTGGTATTTAGTTTGTCCTTGACCAACTCATTGTCAGCCGTCTGATGAATGATGACCAGACAACTTAACAGTTCTTCGGCCCTCTGGGAACCCTTCTTTAGACGTTTGATGACTATGAATTCTATCCGTTTACAACCGTTGACTGTGATTTTAGGGGCCATTTTCTTATATATATTTTTATGCATGATTGAGAGAGTATTTAAGCACCTGTGTGAGTGAGTTTTTGGCACCAATACACACAGAATAGAGAACCATTTGTGAACCAAAAACTAAAGAACAAAGCTCTTGTTGAGGGATGTATGCCCTCAGATCATTTGTATGTGATGCAAATGATATTTTAAGCTTAGATAGGGGACTATTTTGCATATGATGCAAAAGGTGTTTATGTGTCTTTAAGACCATATTTAATTTAATAAATACATGAAAAGGTTACCTGTGTGACGGGATCATCCCGGTGTAAACACAGGTTCGAACGGTGTCCAAAATGGACGCCAAATACAAAAGATATGCCCAAAACCGTCTAAAAGGCACTATAGGCCTTGCCCATGCCCAAACGGTTTGGGTCAGCCCAAAAACTACATCAGGCCAGGCGACCTCCTAGGCGCCCTGGGCACCCGGCCCAGGCGGCATACGGCCTAAACATCCGGCCCAGGGCCCAGGCAGCATAGGCCTGGGCGCCCTGGGCGCCCGGCCCAGGGCCCAGGCGGCATGGGCCTGGGCACTAGGCCTAGGTGCCCTGCGTGCCCGAGCGCCCTGGGCGCCTGGCCCAGGCCTGGGCAGCGCCCAGGCTGGCTGGCCTCGCACAGGCTGACTGGACAGTGGGGCCCACACATAGGGTTTTGAACCCTAGGTGCAGAATTTTGGTTGACGGCTGATTTTGGACGAAAATCAAGTTTTAGGCTGATCTTTGGGCGATCAATTGAGGGGTTTAATGTACTCCGATTGACTCGCTATTTTTTCCTACGCGTTCACCGCTCAGCGCCCATCGATTTGATATGTTGTATCAAGATCAAAGCTCAACGGTGAGGGAATTAAAATTCATGGAAGTTTGGCCTTCATGAAAGGCAAACTAACTTGAATTTATCAATTCCAAAACAATAGTCCCACATCGGAAGTTGAGTAAAGGGTAGGGGTCAGCCGCCTATATAAATAGGGGTCTGCTCTCCTCTTCAAAACTCGTCTCAAGCTCTAGATTAGAGCGGCTCCCAAAAATGTTGGAGCACGCTCGGATCTAGGCTTAAATTAAATATTCTCGTCTCCCTATAAATTTATGCCTTACTCCTGAAGGGCTCTAGCAAAGCCACGAAGGGGTTCGGATCCGATCCGAAATCTTGGCGAAGGTTCACACTTGGGTGAAGCTTTCTTCGGCACGTGGTTGGCTCGGCGACAAGAGGATTGCTCGCCTCAGGATGCGGAGCGATTCGAGGAGTGGTTCGGTGGGGGACGGGGAGCGGCTCGGAAGACGGTGCTATACACCTTGCCTGTACCAAGGCAAGATTCCGGGTACGTAAATTTAATTAGCATTCTTTTAATTTAATCGCAGTAGCTTAGTTCCCTCTTGTGATGGTCAGACCCATCCCATGTTGGTAGAGATCCTGGCTAAGTCTCTTGAACCTTAGGGCATTGTTAAATAGTTTAACGAATCTATTTTTCCGCTGCATTCTTTTGCGTCTGTGGTCCATCTGACTTAGGATGGGCACAGAATGTGCCCTAAGAGTCCATCAAAACCCTGCAGATCTATTTCATTATCTCTCGCATTCCCTTAAGAGCTTCTTTGATGTTGCATTGAACTCTAAAGCTCTAGGGAAGTCCACAAGTGCATAAAGGTTTTATCTAGCACTTGGACATCAATCTTCATTGCATCTGCACTTCATATCTAGTAAGTACATTTAATCAAGGAAATAGGAAGATTGTATTTTCTATTTCATTTCATTATTTGTAAAACCTAGCTTCTGGGTTGTGGAATTGTTCTCTCTGGAAAGAGTGTTGATTCCCTTGGAATAGGGTTTGCAATCTTGGAAAAGATTGTGTGTGCTATCTTGGAAAAGATGGGCTCTTAGAAAAAAGTGTCGCACTTGGAAAAGTGTGAGTTGTATTGGGTTGCCTGGGAAAAGGCTTGACAGTTGAAAATCCACAAGACTCTGAAAAGAGTGTGGGCCTGGAGTAGGCATTTACTGAACCAGAATATATCGTGTTGTCTGCGATTGTTTTTTTCTCTTGTGGATTTTGCTAATTATCTTGTTTTATAATTCCATATTTGCAAAATTAGTTTAATTAGTTTTTAAACTTTCCATTACACTATTCCTTGTAGTGCATGTATCTTCTAGATCCTACAGCATCTATTACTATGAACAGTTTTAGACTTATGCTACTAGATCGTGATCCTCATCTCGATACATGTTCAACCTCTCATTAAGTCTCGGGACTTTATCAAAGTATTTAATGTAGAAAAAACATATAAATATACTCAGATAAATTGTATCAAATAACATATTATTATTTTGATCAAGATGTTCCAATTACAAAATAATTGGCCTCGAGTATACATTTACCAACATCTCCCACTTGTATGCAGGCCCAATTATAATGGTATCACATACCACTTTTATACATGAGTCTCTCTAGACGTTCAGGTGGCAGAGACTTGGTGAATGGATCTACTAAATTGTCCTCTGTTGGGACCCGTAGGAGTTCTATTTCCTTCCTCGATTCTATATCACATAGGAGGTGATATCTACGAAGAATATGCTTGGACTTCTTTTGCAGCCTTGATTCCTTGACCAACTGATGGTTGAGCTGTTATCATAATACATGTGTGTAACGGCCGGTACTCACTATTCGTTATACGGCTGTGCGTATAGCAATTTCGGGTACCTGATTAGTTTTGTTGCTTTGTATATGAGTCGTGTCGTTGAGTCGATAGGGCCGTAGCACCTTGGTTGCATCTTTAGCAAGCCAACCCCCGACGTGTACCCAACTTGGAATTACTGTCGCCTTTGGACCCCGTATCCTTTGTACGCTTTTCGTGCACGTAATCTTGTTCGTGCACGTATTTATTTTAGACTTTGTCTGAATCCGAACCCTATAGTGTGATATGCCGTTGTGACCCTCTCTGAGAGTATTAAATTGTGGATTTATTTTGGAACGTCATTTCATGGGTCGTTCTCCCACGATTTGACTTTATTTGAAGAGACGTCGTGATTTTCACTTTTGTCGTGAGGCCTTTTTATTTTTAATTTCGTTTCTCATCGTCGAAATCGTGATCTGTCTTCTTGGTTGCGTTTCTCTCGTCCGTGCGGTCATCCCAGTATTTATCTTATGATTTTTGGGCTTCGTTTGACCTACTTGCACTTTTTGGCTCAACCTATTACATTTTTAGACCTAAGTTTCATTGTATTATCTCCCTAATAATTGATTAATAATATTACATCAGAATATTTTGACTTAGCCTATTTTTAACCCCACTTAGCCCACAATCCCACGCAGGAGAGAGAATGGGGATTTGAATTTTCTTATAATAATAATTCTTTAAACAAATAAAACTCCAATACCCTAAACCTAGCTATTATGTGAGCCTTCCCCTCTTTAAATAATAGCCTAGGGTAATATTTTTTGATAACCTAGCTTTTGTTTTCCCAGCAACTCAGAAGAGCCGCCTCCCCCCCACCCCTCGTTTTCTCGCACGCAGCAACAAAAACCCCCGCTCTCCGACTAAACCCTCTCCCCTACGACGTCCTAACCCTCTCTCCGGCTCTCCCCCACCGCCTGCACCACCATGGGCCTCCGGTCATCGTCGGAGCTCCGCCTGAAAGCTCCCGCAGCCGCTGTCAATCGCAGCAGCAGCACAAACCCGCAACCCCCGCTTCTTCTTGCGCTCTCCGCCTCTAGCCCGCCGCCGGCAGCCCCTTGGCCACCGCCCGACCGTCCCTCCTCCCTCTGTGCCTCTGTGGGACCCCGCCTACAGCCACAGAAACCCCCTCTTCGTCGTCATTTGCAGCAGCAACCGCAGTAGCGAACAGCCACCGCTGCCGGCCGCCGTCGCTGCCCCTCCGCCGTGGGTCGCTCCCCTCTGACCCTACGCCGCCACAACAGACCCCCTCTGTCGTTCAAGCTCTGAAACAGTGAGTGTACTCGCTGTTTTGCGTTTCTATGACGTCCCGACACGTCGTATCGTCTCTTCGCCGTCCCCTCTCGCTGTTGAGATCTTCCGACAGTCACCCACCTCTCCTAGGGGTGTTTTCCGACATCATGAGCTTTCCCTATGACGCTCAATGTCGTAGACTTCATGTACGTCATACCGTTCGTCTCGGTTCGTTGTTACGGCTTCCCGGGAGCCGTGAAAACGCCTACCGACCTATTACTCGCTATTTGGAATCTTGTTCGCTGATTTGGTCGCTGCCCGAGAATTGGCGAGCGCGGAATCTATTTCAGAATCTGGAATTAGGAGCGTGTTCTATTATTCCAACCCCTGGCATCAAGACCCGACGCCAGTGTAGCTCTCGCGTCGTGTAAGGGTAAATTTCTGAACACTTAGGACCCCCAACCCATCCATGTTAAACAAGATAAAAATCGGTAATTTTATTGTCTGGTAATTCACTAATAAAGATAATTTAATTTGGGACTGTAGGCTGGTGGATCTGAGCACATAGGTAGACTGGACTGTTTGGACGATGTATTCAGAAAGATTGATTGCAGGCAAGTGAAACTTGTCAGTTCTTTGTTTAGGCCATGCTTTAGGCCAATTCTTGTTTTAGGCGTAAAAGAGACTAGGCGACGAAATGATACTCGCCTAGACGCAATTTTAAGATCTAGCTTGACAACGAAGCTAGATCTGTCACCCTGCCATGTCATTCATGCATTTTTGCCTGTCACTTTTAAATTTCCATATCTGTACGCTCTTTACTTTTGCGCTGCCATGCCTGTCACGTTTATTTTCCTTATCTGTATGCACATTAATTGTACCCATGCCATGACATGCATCCTGATGTCAATCCATGCTTGAATGTTGCATTCGTAGCACACGCTACTTGTACTTGCTTGTTGAGGCTAGGCACCTGCGTTGCAGGCACAACCCTATGCCAAATACACTTCCTGGCTCGTGTTCCAGAAGCGGGCTACTTGTGTTGGTCAAAAGCCAATGCCCGACTTGTTGAGGCTAGGCACCTGCGTTGCAGGCACAACCCTATGCCAAATACACTTCCTGGCTCGTGATCCAGAAGCGGGCTACATATGTTGGTTAAAAGAAAATGCCCGATTACATGTGGAGAGGTAGGGTTAAGCGACCACTCAGCGTAGAAGTGTGCCCATACAGCCACTTCAGCTGTCAGGCGTAAACTCTGAGCACGACATGTTTACTTGACTTGTAAAATCCGTGTGAATGTTTTAGTAGCTTTGCTACCCATGCCATGTCATACTTGTTGCCATGTTATACTTATTGCCGTGTTATACTTGCTGCCATGTCATACTTATTGCATTGTCTCACTTGTTGCATCCATGCATTAAACTGCCATGTCATCGCACATTTTAGAACTGCTAGGTTGCTTTCTTTCTTTTAGTTTTCTTGTACAAGTCTCTTGTAGACTTGCTGACATGCGCCCTCGTCTCTTTTGGGTGTCGCATGTTAGTTGCTGAGGACGAGCTGTTGTTGATATTGAGCCTGAGTCCACCGTTGACATGGAGTACGAGGACACCGGCGATCAGTCGTAGAGACGTAGTTCTGTGTTGCTTCTGATTAGTTCTTGTTAGGTTGTCGGTGTGTAGCACCTTTCCTTTTCTGTACTTTCGTTTCTGTTGGCCATGTTTGGGCCTTTAGACTCTTCTTTTTTTAGCCTGGTGGCTTTTCTGTGATGTTGGACTTTATTTGTGGACGTTCTGAGATTTGGAATAATATAATCTGTCTCTTTTCTTTATTATTATTTTTGTTCTGTATCGCAATTGCAAGGACCTTTACTTGGTTATTCCAGACGCTTTACAGACTGGAGCCTCACGGCTCCAAGTCTGAGCGGACTTCTCACGCCTCGCCTCCATTTTAGGGAAGCGGGTCGTGACAATGTGTATTGGATCTTTAACTGTTGGCAACATCTCTAGCTGGTCCACAAACATTCTCATCTAGACTGCTTCCTTTCCCGCATCATTGGTCGCTATGTATTCGGCCTCCATCGTTGAATCACCAACCGTGCTTTGCTTGAAACTCTTCTAGCTCACTGCCCCTTTATTAAGGCTAAAAATATATCCTGAAATAAACTTGTTGTCATCCAAATCACTCTGTAAACTGGAGTTTGTGAAGCCATCAATTTTGAGTTCTTCACCTCCATAGATCAAGACCAAATCTCTGGTTCTTCATAAGTACTTGAGAATTATCATGACTGCTTTTCAGTGTTCTTCTCCAGGGTCAGACTGATAGTGACTTACTACACCGAGTGCAAAAGCAACATCTAGTCTGGTACAAATCATAGTATACATGATGGATCCGACCGCCGAAGCATATGTGATCCTTTTCATGCAATCTCTCTCCAAGTCAGTCGTTGGAGTCATCTTCTTGGATAGAGTTATACCATGATTGGCAGATATGAAACTGCCCTTGCTATTCACTATGCTAAACCGTTTTAGCACGGTATCAATATACCTGGACTGGGAGAGTCCTAGCATCCTTATAGACCTATCTCTATAAATCTTCACGCCGAGTCTGTATGATTCTTCTCCCAAGTCTTTTATGGAGAAATTGATCGACAACCATTCTTTGACAGATTTCAACATCTCTAGGTTGTTCCCTATCAAAAGAATGTCATCCACATACAATACAAGGATGACTAAAGAATTTCCACTGGTCTTTTTATAAACGCACAGTTCATCTTCATTTTTGACAAAGCCAAACTATTTGACTATTTTGTTAAATCGGATGTTCCAGCTCCTTGTTGCCTACTTAAGTCCATAAGCGGACTTATGCAGTCTACATGATTTCTCTTCGCTCCCACTGACCTTGAAACCTTCTGGCTGGGTCATGTAAATTTGCTCTTCTAAATCACCATTTAGAAAAGTAGTTTTTACATCCATCTGTAATATTTCGTACTCGTAATAGGCATGGATAGTGAGTATAATCCGAATAGACTTGTGCATGGTTACTAGTGAGAAAGTTTCATCATAGTCTATTCCTAGAATCTGACGATAACCTTTTACAACTAGCCTAGCATTGTATGTTTCTCTCTTTCCATCTGCACCAATCTTTTCTTGAAGATCCACTTGCAGTCAATGGGAACAGTTTCCTTGGACGTGTTCTCTATGGTCCATACCTTATTTAACGCACATGGATTCCATCTCGGATTTCATTGCATTAAGCCATTTCTCGGAGTCACTACGCTGAATGACTTCCTGGAAGCTAACAGGGTCATCATCAACTATGATGTTATCCTCGACCCCTCCGTCTACGAGAAAACTGTAGTACCTCTCAAGGCTTTGAGGAATCCAGCTAAACTTCTTGATGACTGGTTGGTAAATATCAGGCTCTGCCTCTCCCATAGGTTCTGACACATGTTCTTATGTTAATTCTCCTTTTGAATATTTGTCCAGATCTACTACCCTGCCAACAGCTTCCTTCACAAGGAACTCCTTTTTCTAAAAATGTGGTGTTGTGAAAGTTATATTATAACCGCAAGCGTAAGGTGGTCATAAAAACGAGTCGAACACGGTGAGGCGGTGGTTGAGTATTAATCAATCGAGGAATATAGTTAGCTACACAGGATCGTATCAGAGCAAGAGTATAATAAGACTATACCAGAAATGAGAAATGCTAGTGTTAAGTATCCCCTCTATTGCAAATTAGTCGTAGAGTTGATCTAGTTTCTCAAATTATTGAAGCAAAGCTATGGGTAAGAATTAATTCCCAATCTTCGTTCTCACCACGTCTCGTGGGAGAACTCAAATCAAAGTCTGGATTTCTAAACTAGAACTCCAATGTCTCGTCGGTAATCCTAATTAGTAGCTCTAATTAATCGGAGTTTGATGTCTCGTCGTAACCCTCATTAATAGAAAATCAATTCAATATTAATATGCATCAAACCATAGCCCTGATTTCTCATCGGTGATTAGGGCTGTGTAGCAATTTAATGACTGAATCTATAATATGCACATCCAAGACTAAACCCTAGCAATAGTTCAACAAATCGATATTTAGGGTGATCAACTCATATGAATAACTACAATAGGGTTCAACTTCGCCCTAGACAAGAAAATTACCCACTAGACATGGAATTAATCATCAAACAATTCATATAAAAATGCATCACAAAGATAAAAGAGAGAGTTGAGAGAGTAATACTAATGTTGACGAATAAAAATCAAGTGTTTGCACCAAAAGAAGGTAATATAATAGCCTTACAAAATCTTAAGAGTAGCCACCCAAAACACAATTAAAACCTAAGGAAAAGTCGTCTAAATTAATTACATGAGTTTGCTTTTATATCCCTAAAAGAAACCCTAGCATATTCGGGTTGAAACCCCATTTTTAACGGGCGCACGACCGTGTCGCTAATTAGCACGACCGTTCACCGCTATGCAGCAAAATCTCCCAAGATACGTGAAGCTTGCACGGCCATATAGATGGGCTACACTGCCGTGTCGGCTCCTTCAACAGACTCTTCAATGTTTCGCAAATCTGGCACGGTCGTGCAGATGGCTGCACGGCTGTGTCGCTTTAGCTCCAATTATGCTAATGGTCTGATACACTCACACAGTAGTGCGTGTCACTACATGGCCATGTTGTCATGTCTTGGGCCCATTTCCTATTCATTACTTCTCCGAACTCCACCGATTCTTCTCCCTTGTTTCTCCCATAAATTCCTTGCACTGTCTGGCTCGCTTTTTTCCTAAAAAATACAAAACACTCCCCAAGATCGAAATGAACTAAAATTTAAAATGCCTGGAGAATGAGAATAAAACATGAAAAATCCATCGGTGAAACGATGTAAAACTATGCAAGATATACGCTCTTGGGTACCAGAGGGTCCGGTTTCGTCGTTGCGAGTGGAATGCGGAGGTGTATGTGGAGGTGGTGGGGGAGGTAGGTCATGCATAGGCTCGTCCACGTGCTCTCCCTCAGCAAGATTAGAGGGAAACCACCAAAGTGTGTATGCATCAATGCATGTCCTATCGGGGTTCAGGAGAATAGTATATTCGGTGTGGTGTGTCCCGTGGAGACAAGTGAATTGGTTATTCCCCCTAGTGGGTATCATGGGCATACGAAAGAGGGTATCGAGATCTAAGGATGAAGGCCCATCGGCCTTGGCTAAATTCTCCAGCAATTCTATTTGCAATGGTGGGTATGAGGCGATAAGGGTAACGAGTCACCCACAATATATTTCTCTAGTTTTAGATGTGATAATCATCATAAGCTTGGAGACGAGTTAGTGGGCAATGTTAAGTGGCACCGCAAGCTGGGTGAGGCCAAGATTAGGGCTGATCTGATGGAGCTGAGTCATGGCCCAAAGGATAAATAATATGGGACGTGGGACATGGCTGACATCACATCAACTGAACATTGTGCATGCAAGAATCATGTGTGCTAAGCATAGGCACAGATGGACAATGGAGGAGGCCATGGCAACCCATGGGTCATAGGCTCCCGAGCCCGTGATAGTGCACCAAAAGGCACCTTCATCAAACTCTGGTGGGTGGGTATCATATGGCCCTATCATGACTTGCGTGGGCCACCCAAAATCTCATTAATCAGGCAAGTGGTTAGCTCCTTATCAGTGTTCATCAGGAGAAATGAGATGCCCATCTGTGTTAGGTGGAGGGAGCTCAAAAATTCCAGTGTTAGGCATCGATAAGTCTCGGCGCCACGATGTAAGAAAGTCCCCATCCCACATTGGCGAAGAGTGTCTCGATGCCTTCAAGTATGCCTAAGCGTTGAAGAGCATCGATATCGACGAATTTGGTCACCAAAATGGAGTGACGACTAAATGTTTCAAAAACTTGGCACTGGATTGCGTCCCTAAATGTGATCCCTAGTGTGTCCATAGTAGGTGGGGGTACTGGAGCACGGGATGCGGGCTCAACCGTCCCGTAGGGATGAGTTTGCCTAGGCAGTGAAGCTGAAGATGGTGCTTTCTTAACTGAGCATTTGGGGGCCATAGCTATGTGTGTATATGATGATACAATGGACAAACAACATACGAGTGCAACTATTGGAAATGCAATAGTAGCAATTATAATTCTTCGCCACAAAAATTTCAGAATTCAAGAACAAAATTAATGGAGGAGATCAATGAAAGAGTTTACCCAATGAGCGAGTCGATCTACTTCCTGTGGCGATGCGAGTAACTTTTGGTGTGTTCACGGCTCTCCCCCAAGCTTGATCTTTGCAAAATGTAACCCAAAGATAGCAGTGAGGGTGATTGGGAACAAATTAGGGTTAGTCTTTTGTGGAAGAGGGGAGGAAAAAGGAGATGTGGAGAGGGATTGGGGAGAGGAGAGGAATTTGAGAGGGGACGAGAGGTTTGGGAAATTTGGAAGTGGATTAGAATGTTGGAATTATGGTTTTGGTGTGGAAGAAGAAGGAAAAGAAAATGGGGGTGAGAACCCTGCTGTGTTTAGCTTGGGGATGCGCGCTATCACTTTTTATTTTCAATTTTTATCTTTATTCCTTCACTTTACCTCTTTTTATCTTATTTTCCACCCATTTTCCAGCCATTTTATTTTTTTTCTTTTTAGCATTACGTTTTCCATCTTTTAGTATGCATGCATGCATGTTTTATTTTGTTATTCCACTTTTCTTTTCCCTTTTTATGCTAGACACATTCTCTATGATAATATCTCTTATTGCTTTAGCAGCCATCACGATGCTTATTATTACTTACCATGCTACTTAGAGTATTTCATAGTCTTGCTATTCATATATACTTGCAAATTAAATTTTTTTAATGACTCCTCTAAGTAAATGCATGGTACTTGTTGAAACTGAATGTATGTAGTAGTGTCTAGTATGCTTCTATGATAACTGCACCAAGATTCACGCATCATTAGCATATCTGAAGCATTGCTTTCATATCTTATTCACCTTCTTGTTGCATGCCTGATTTGATTGTAAACTTTACTGCTTGGCTTTACTATTTGTTGAGATGATTAAGAATATCCATGCTTACATATGAGTTTAGTTGATGTATTATCTTATTGAACTATTTGTGCACATCTTAGAGTGAACCGAGTGTTATTTTATTTCCTTCTCCACATATATTTTTTATTCTTTACTTGTCACTTGAGTTCACCCCTTACAGCTACTTATACCACATCAATTCCCAAAAATCCCATACAAAACAAAAGGCTAGATCCAAAAAATACAAAAAGCCAAAAAGGGGCCAAAAACAAAAAAATTACATGTTCTATAGCTCCTACAAAAATAAAAAACAAGTCAAAAACAAAAGAAAAAAATTTCTTTATTTCATTGCTTGGAGCTACATATATACTTGGGAAAACCAAGGCAAGAATCCCATTTTCCATATTATTTTCCTTTGATGTGACGCCTCAAGCTAAGCTTGGGGGGGTTGAACTCTTTTGATCAAAATGAGTGAGTATGACATTAAAGTGGAGAGGTGAACAAATGGGAAATTTTGATAATGCTAATACTTAGCGAAATAATTTAGCTATGGAGATTTCTTATGATTTGATATGAATATGTGAATGCCGTGACTCTTTTTCTATTCCCTATTGCATGCTTGGTGTGTATCTTCTACGCTTCAGTTACAACTTTTGATTGAAAAGTACATCGCCAATATTTTTGCATATTAAACACTATGAAATGCATGAAATATATATGAGTTGATTGAACCTTAGAGAGTCCCTTTTGTTGATCTTAAAAGTTTGCAAGATTTATATTTATGAAAGATATGAAATCTCTTATTAGTATGTGACCCATTTTATGAGTTATCGTGATGTGTAGCTTATAGCTTGAGATCTGAGCGAATAATCTAGCAACCCTCTCGTATTTGCACTCTTTTTTCTTTTTCTTATTTTTATCGCCCAGTGAGCTTCGTATTCGTCTTCCTCGAGAACGAGTAAGAGGTAAGCTTAGGGGATTTTGATATGTCCATATTTTCCTTACTTTTATCGCATCATTTCATATCATTTTCGTCATCCAAAGTTCACATTTATATATATTATCGCGTGTTTAATGATATATTCGAGTTTCGTATAGAATTGTGGATTTTCAAGAACTTTGGAGCGAATTGGAGCAATTATAGGACATGGACACATCCGTGCCACCCGGAGCATCATTGGCAAGGTTCAATATGTTCGGCAAGGTGAAGAAGAAGATTAGAGGAGAAAAGAAGAAGAAAAGGAGAAAAGAAGCTCCCATGAAGAGTGGTCTGTTATTCCCAGGCAGCTCGGTCGAGCTACTCAGCACTCGACCGAGCGGGCACTTAGAAGACTACAACTGAATCGGATACGCCCCACTCGACCTAGCAGGGCGCTTGCTCGACCGGACTCGGTCTAAGTAGAACGATGACTTTGAACACTTCTTCAGCCACTGTAGCTCAACCGAGTAAGCAAGGTGACCGCCCGCCCGTTTGGCACTCAAATCGGGACAGGGATAATAGGATTAAAATTTGTAACCGCAAGCGCACGGTGTCGAGGTGTGGCTTGGGGGTCGAACACAGGGAGGCGTGTGTTATGCTTGTGAATAATCGAGATCCTGATCACCCGGTGGGTGAGCTAGCTTAATCGCTTGTTGGGTTGTCATGATAAAAAATTAATGATAAAGGGTGTAATAGATAAAAAAGCAACCTAGGACCTAGGCTTCCGCCATATCACGAGTTCTCACTATTACGACCGACGGATAGGAATGTGATCGAATTCTAGGGTTTAGCGGTGAGAAGTTGCCTCTAATAGTGGTACCTAGCGTCCCATGGGCCCGATATTTCGGTCGATGCCCAGGATGATACGCTAGGTCTACCAGGGTTCGGACGGTGGGCATTCCCATGTACATCACTGCCCGACTCCGGGAGCACTAAGCTCGCAACGATTGCTCCCGCCATTTCATCCAAGCCGTTCCCACGCGCAAGGAATCAATGTCTACGCCAGGGGGGTGAGCTGTGGCTAGGGGATCAAACTCCCGTTTTATTTCCCCTTGGCCCGATGGTCAAAGGCGGTCTTTCTCCCGCCAGTGACAATAAAACGCCCCCGTGTAACCATCTAAATCCATATATCCTATCGAATCCCTAATCATATGGTCGTTCTAGGGAGAACCCACGAAGGGGCATCCACCAATGTCCCAGATTTAGAAACTACTCACTAATCATGGCATGAGATACAATAAAACAAATTTCAGCCATCAAAATAGGAATTTAGCAATAGATTACTGTAGCAAGGAGTAATATAAACGCAATATTAAAGTATGAGAACGATCAAGAAACTTACAAATGGAAATAAATTCAAAGCAGCAAAAACCCCTAAAACAGCTTAAGAAAATGTGGATTGCGTTTTCTGAGAAACCTAGGTCTATTTACACATTTTGGCAAGACGCGAGAGAATATTCCCACTAAAAGACAAGAATAAACATTCACCCGATCGGTTGAAACTTCACCCGATCGGCTGAGGCAGCGGGGATTTTGGTCTTCAGCTTCTGGTAATCATCACCCGATCGCTGAACCGATCGGGTGAGTCATTGGGTTCTCGTGCTGGGAAAGCATCTGCTACAGGTGACCCGATCGGTTGACAAGTCAACCGATCGGGTGGACTTTGGCACTCAAAAACAGCGAGCTGTGTCACAACCACCCGATCGCTGAACCGATCAGGTGGAGTCGGCTCTGAAGGATCCTGTCCAAAACAAAGTTAGGATCGATAATTAAAGTGGAGACTTACGCTTGCGTATGCGGAACGATAGTCTCGGAACTTTGCCTTCGGATTCGCCACGACGGATCGAGTCTTCTCACGAACGGAGTAAGGCTACTAATCCACAATCTAAATCTCTATTTTAGATTAAGAACTTGGAAGGAGGGAGAGGAAATATTTCTGCAGAGCTTCGCTATGAAGAAGATGCATGCATGAATTTCATGCAAATGTGTAAGGAAAATGGCTACCCTTGGGTCTTATTTATAGCCCCCAAGGTAGTTATTTTAGGGTAAGTTGTTCCTTTGGAACAACTTAATTAAGGTGTACCATGATGCATGGCACATTATAAGCTTAAGTTGTACCATATGCATGGTACAACATAAGCTTAAGATATTCCCCCTTTATTAGCCATATGTCGCATGCACTTATGCATATATGATGCGACTTTCCCGCTCATACAGAGATCCTCTCCGCAAGGGAACAGATTCCCTTTGCACATGACTTCGTGTGCGCGACGTTCGAGGTCCGTATTCCCTCGTACATCCCCCACAAGGGTGTACAAACGTCTTCCATATCCAACATCTCCCACTCACACTTGAGGGGATTGTAAGAGAACGTCTTTCCCTTAGTTCTTTCATCTATCATACCGAGAAATAGACCGTGCGCCCGTCATGCGCGTAGAGTCTGTTGTTGTGCACTTGTTAGAGATACACAATGACCTCGAAGGTGCAAAGTTGAGTAGTTCAACGCATGCTTTACCCTAGATTATTTCTTCACATTTCTTATACTTTATATTCAACAATTGAATCCCATCTGGATTACAATTGGCTGGCCAGCTTTGAATCATTAAAGTCCAAATGTGAATATGAAATCAATCTTCCTCTTCTTGTGAACCTTCTGATCTTGACTTGATTCGCTTTTCTAACGTGCCCCGCCGAGCCGAATTACCATAGCCCATTAGTAACACGCTAAGATAGCAATCATCTCGTCAAATCTAAAGGAACCAATTGGAGTCCTTGAGGGTAAGTGTTAAGACCCGTATGGCCTTTGAGTCTCACATAATAGCAAACACTATTGCTACTAACTCAGTGGTCGAAATGCATACGTGGTATGAACACGTATTACAACATCACTCCTTTCCCAGGGAGAGTATGTCTTAATGATGTTGTACGGATGAAAAGATCAGACACCACAGTGCCTATCTTTTTGAGTCCCCATACTACTCGTGAAATACTCACGGACTCTCATCCTGCATAAGACAGATAGGATTCAAAAAATCCAATGAGATCTTTATATCCTTGTGATACAGATCTCAGATCTTTTGTAAGCATCCGTATAATGCAGATCTTTTATTCGACTATCTTGTTTAAGTCATGACTCTAAATCATTTGTCTAATGATTTTGACTTTAAACTAGTCTCATCTCTATCTTATCCATCTGATAAGATAAGGCGGTTGCTCATGTGAGAGAGCCAACCTTAATCTGTCCGACATACACACAAAAATAGCTGAGACTTAAACACAAATGTATATAAAATCATTTGTAAGAAACTTGTATGCAAATTAAATTTTTGATCTTCTATAGACATGGGAAATATTACATGATACAGCTCAGCACCTACGCATTCCCATAGATGATAAGTGTTTGAAAAACACATCTCTGGGGATCGCCTTAGTAAGGGGATCCGCTATCATCTCATGCGTGGATATGTATCCTATGTCTACTTCCTTCCGTTTATCATAATCCTTCGCAAACTTGAATCGAATGTCAATGTGTTTGGTCTTACAATGAAATTTAGGATCTTTGACATAGGCAATCGAAGCTTGACTATCACTGTATATAGGAACAGTGCTCGAGTCAGAGGCATTCGTCAGCCTGTCTAAGAATTTCCTAAGCCAAACAGCTTCTTGGACCGCCATGCTGAATGCTACGAACTCGGCTTCCATGGTTGATAGAGTGATGCAGGTTTGTTTCTTGCTGCTCCAGGATATTGCACCATTCCCGAGTAAGAAAACAAAGCCTGAGGTAGATCTTCGCTCGTCGAGATCACCCGCCCAATCAGCATCGGTATAGCCTTCGAGTCTCAAGGTATTGCCTTGATAGCATAACGCATAGTCCGCAGTCCCTTTGAGGTATCTTAATATCCTCTTCACCGCTTTCCAGTGTGCCTGCCCTGGGTTGGATTGGTAACGGCTTACCATACCAACAGCATAGCAAATGTCGGGTCTAGTACACATCATGGCGTACATCAGACTCCCGACAGCACTGGAGTATGGAACTTTTTCCATAGCTTTCTTTTCTTTTGGATCTTTGGGACACATCTCCAAACATAGACCCTCGCCTTTGCTTATTGGAGTATCAATTGGCTTGCAGTCCTGCATATTAAACCGTTCTAAAACTTTCTTTATATACGTCTCTTGAGAGAGAGAAAGAAGTTTCTTGGAACGATTCCTTGAGATCTTAACCCCAAGGATATATGCAGCTTCACCCATGTCTTTCATCTCAAAGACGGATGAAAGCCAAGCTTTGATATCCAATATAAGACGCTTATCATTTCCGGCTATAAGTATGTCATCTACATAAAGAGACATAATTATATACTTGTTTTTAATCCTCTTAATATATACGCAATTGTCTTCGTCGAGCATGGAGAATCCATACGACAAAACAACTTCTTGAAAGCGCATATACCACTGCCTTGAGGATTGTTTAAGACCATATATGGATTTACGAAGTTTACAAACCTTATGTTTGTTTTCTTCTTGTACGAACCCGTTTGGTTGTTCCATGTAGATCTCCTCATCTAGTTCTCCGTTAAGAAAGGCAGTCTTTACATCCATCTGATGTAATTCGAGGTCCAAACAAGCCACCATTGCCAAAATTAAGCGAATCGAGGTAAAACGCACGACAGGAGAGAAAGTCTCTTCGTAGTCTATTCCTTCCTGTTGCGTGAAACCTTTCGCAACAAGGCGAGCTTTATATTTCTCGATGGAGCCATCAGCCTTATGCTTGATTTTGAGAACCCACTTGTTCCCAATGGCTCTACGTCCCTTAGGTAAATCAACCAAGTCCCAGACTTGGTTTGTTTTCATGGATTGAAGTTATTCTTCCATTGCAGCTATCCATTTATCTTTAGCAGGGCATGTGACGACCTGTTTGAAGTTTGCAGGTTCGTCATCATCTTGTAGTAATGTCATGAATGTTTGAGGAAATTCATCCTCAAATCTCAGAGGTGTTAGCCTCGTTCGATTACTACGTCTTGTTTGAGTTTGATCACTCCCACTTGGAATGACATCACTCCCACTTGGAATAACATCACTCCCACTCGGATTAGGATTGGTATCGTTCGTATCATCCATTGGTGAAGTTTGAAACGTATTTTCTTCTTCACCAAGGATTCTCCCACTCGAACGTTCCGATCCTTCTTGATCCCAAGTCTCAAACAAGGATAAGTCTTGACTTATCTCACCCTGTCTTGGAAACTCTTTTTCCAAGAAGACAACATCCCTCGATTCGAATTCTATTAGACCCCCATTGTCCTCTTGACCGACGAAAACATATCCTTTGGAGTTTTCAGCGTATCGGATGAAGATACACTTCCTCCCACGTGGCCCAAGTTTTCCATATTTGTGAGAGGATAAATGTGCGTAAGAGGCACAACCCCAAGGTTTTAGAATGTTTAAGTCTGGAGTTCTATTGTTCCACAACTCATAAGGAGTAGAACTTACCGACTTCGAGGGTACACGGTTTAAGATGAATGCTGCCGTCAATAATGCGTCACCCCAAAAGGTGATAGGCAAATTTGCCTGAGACATCATTGATCGGACCATTTCCATCAATGTCCTATTCCTTCTTTCCGCAACACCGTTTTGTTGCGGAGTGTAAGGCATAGTTACCTGATGTACTATGCCTTTTTCATCACAAAGTTCCTTAAAACTTATTGATTGATATTCACCGCCCCTATCGGTTCGCAAAACCTTAATCTTGCGATCTAATTGATTCTCCACCAAACTCATATAGTTTTTAAAGCAAGCCAAAGCTTCACTTTTGTGGGATATCAAATAGATATGTCCGAAACGGGTGAAGTCATCAATGAATGTGATGAAATAGGACTTCCCGTGTCTTGTCTTAACATTCATTGGACCGCAAATGTCCGAATGGATAAGCTGTAATGGAACTTCGGCCCTTGTGCCAGTTCCAAACGGCTTGCGACAAGTTTTCCCTACAAGACAATGTTCGCAAGTTGACATTTCAACTTTTGAAACATTAGATAGCAAGCCACTTTTGGCAAGTCTATCCATTCTAGTTGGTCCAATATGACCAAGTCTTGCATGCCAACAAATGATTTCAGACTCAGAGTTAGAAGCATTTGTCAAATGAAAACTTTCATTAATGGAAGAAGCAACATCATACATTGTATTTAAAACAATTAATCCATTACAAACATTACCAGAACCAATCAAAGAATTATTACAAACAAGGTCAACACATTGTTTATAGAACCTCCACTCATAATCTAAAGACATTAACATGACCACGGAAACGATATTTCTTCTAATATCTGGAGCAAAGAGGACGTCGTGCAATAATAAAGTCCGGCCGTTGTCGAGAACTAGCTTGCATGTTCCGACGCCTTTGACTTCAACACGTGTGTTGTTGCCGACGTATATCCACTTTGTTCCTTGAGTTATCTTTCGATACTCTACGAAGAACCTTCTGTCCTTCGCAACGTGGTCTGTGGCCCCTGAATCAATCAACCAAAAATAGTTAGATTCAGCAAGAAACACGGAACTAGAAACACATATGTAACTAGCCCTACAAGTTACCTTATCACTTCCATCCGTACACTTACGGGCGAAGTGACCGTACTTGTTGCACTTAAAGCACTTGATCTTCTTCAAGTTTTTCTTCTTTGAGTGCACATTCTTTTGCCACTTTTTGTTCTTTGTCTTCTTTGAGGTCTCCGGTTCTTGCTTACGTTCATTCACAAACCTTAAGCGTTTCCGCTTATTTCCTCCATGTGAGGAACTAGCGGCCACGTGCACTTCTGCACTTGGTTTTGCGGCTTGAATCCGCTCTTCCTCGAGTTCGAGGTGTTTCGAAACATCGCTTAAAGTTTTAATGCATTCATTATGAGTGAGATGCATTTTCATGTTATCCCAGCTATCTGGGAGTGAACGAATGACCGCTTGGATCTGCTGTTCGTCAGACAGCGTAACACCCGCATCCTTTAATTCAGATATAAGATTCGCCATGTGGCGGAGATGCTTTTTCATAGAATGATCTCGCCGCATCTTGTACGAATCAAATTGAATATTCAAGGAGCGGAGTTTGGTAACCGAAGTTCCACCAAACTTTATCTCTAGCTCAGACCATATGTCTTTAGCTAGGTCGAATTCCCGAAATAGGCGCATTATGTCATTGTCCATCGCGGACAGTAACGTAATACGTGCTATTTTGTTCTTTCGAGTCCAAGTGTCATAAGCTTCCCGGTCCCTTTTGTGTTGGGCCGTATTGCCCAACTCAGGTTCTACCATTATGTTTTGGAGTGTTTCGAGCACATCTTGCTCCTCCAAAACATATTGGATCTTTATTGACCAAAGTTTATAATTGTCGCCGTTGAGCTTTTCACCTTTGTTAAGCTCTGCGACAATATTCTTAGAAGCGGTAGACATTTTCGATTCAAAAAACTGCAAAGAGAATGAAAAACACGATCAAAATTCTATGCATAAAGTTTCGATTCTTTAAACACTTGATAAGTTCCTTGGATGCGTTGAAATGTTACTCTAGAATCGAGAAGTTCACTATGTTCCCAACTACCATCTAGTAGTAACTTTCAAAGTATCCCTCTTACTTATCTTAAGTAAAAAGAAATCAGAAATAATACCCGTATGGTATTAGCAGCGGAAAATCACTTTGAAAAAACTTATCTTTCAAAATAGAATAGGTGAGAATTAGCGCAAAGAATTTTAACGCAACAATTGCCAAGCCACGAGACCTGTTCTACACACCCATGGGTTAGATAACCATGGCCGGATCGTGGTAGGACTTGGAATTCTAAATTGCGCTATCCCGATTTAAGGACGGGACATAACCTATTTGAAAAACATCTTTTTCCAAAAATTTTGAAAGCACGTTGGCTAATCTCCGTAGGGTAGAGCACAACGTCACAAGTACATTGGCTAATCTCCGTAGAGTAGAGCACAATGACATGGCTAATCTCGCATGAAGTAGAGCACTATGGCTAATCTTCAAGGAGTAGAGCCCAAATGAAAAACTTCATTAAAACGTTAGTCCCGTATGAACTATTCGGCACTGTGGTTAGCCCCGTATGGACTAATCTACACATTCGAGTTTGACCAAGGCCATTTGTTACCCCGTATGGGTCATCTGGCAAGTTTACAATCGACCCAGACCATTTGTCGGATTGGTCGACCAAAAACACAAAATTGGTCGACCAATTTTCGAATTCAACTTCTTCCCGGTCAGGGCCTCTGCCCTGACCCGGGCTTGGCCAAAGGCCGGCCAGGGCCTCTGCCCTGGCCGGCCAGGGGGCCTGGCCCCCTCGGCCAGGGCCGGCCAGGCCCTGGCCACTGCCAGGGCCTGCCGGCCAGGCCCTGGCCACTGCCAGGGCCTGCTGGCCAGGCCACTGGCCAGGGCCAGGGCTCCTGCCCTGGCCTCGGCCAGGCCCTGGCCTGAGGCCAGGGCGCCGGCCCTGGCCTCTGCCAGGGCCGGCAGGCCGCTGGCCGGGGCCAGGGCTCCTGCCCTGGCCTCGGCCAGGCCCTGGCCTGAGGCCAGGGCACCGGCCCTGGCCTCTACCAGGGCCGGCAGGCCGGCCAAGGGCCGGCCCTGGCCACTGCCAGGGCCGGCCTGGCCGGCAAGGCTCTGCCAAGGCCGGCCACTGCCGGCCTGGCCCTTGGCCGGCCACTGCCGGCCTGGCCATGGCCGGCCATGGCTTGGCCATGGCCGGTCATGGCCAAGGCCATTCGGCGTTGGCCGGCCATGGCCCCTTTGGCCATGGCCGGCCACCCCCTTTAAACGGGGTTGCCGCACTCATTCCTCCCCCTTGATAGGGTGGTCGCCGGTGGTTATTGGCCGTAGCCAACCCCCTCCGCATGGGGAGAGGGGATGCATGGCCTTCATAGCCCATTTGGCCATGGTGCACATGCACCAAATTTTCCTCTTACCCGATGGAAATAACTTCCATCATCTTCCTCGATGAATCCCCCGTTCGTCGATGAAGTTAGTTATTGCCTAATGGCCGTGCGCCAAAAAATGACTAACGTACTACGTGAACGGTCGGTTCTTCCCGTCACGGAGAGTTCCTACCATATCCGTAATGATAGGAGACCCTAACGTGAAAAGAACAACCGCTGCGTTCTCTCCGTCACGAAGCGTTCCTACTATATCCGTAATAGTAGGAGACCCATTCGTGAAAAAGACAACGACTCGTTCGTAGTTTCGACGGGGCGGTGGATTGACCGGGGCGAACCCATATGGCTCTGATACCAATGAAGGATCCTGTCCAAAACAAAGTTAGGATCGATAATTAAAGTGGAGACTTACGCTTGCGTATGCGGAACGATAGTCTCGGAACTTTGCCTTCGGATTCGCCACGACGGATCGAGTCTTCTCACGAACGGAGTAAGGCTACTAATCCACAATCTAAATCTCTATTTTAGATTAAGAACTTGGAAGGAGGGAGAGGAAATATTTCTGCAGAGCTTCGCTATGAAGAAGATGCATGCATGAATTTCATGCAAATGTGTAAGGAAAATGGCTACCCTTGGGTCTTATTTATAGCCCCCAAGGTAGTTATTTTAGGGTAAGTTGTTCCTTTGGAACAACTTAATTAAGGTGTACCATGATGCATGGCACATTATAAGCTTAAGTTGTACCATATGCATGGTACAACATAAGCTTAAGATATTCCCCCTTTATTAGCCATATGTCGCATGCACTTATGCATATATGATGCGACTTTCCCGCTCATACAGAGATCCTCTCCGCAAGGGAACAGATTCCCTTTGCACATGACTTCGTGTGCGCGACGTTCGAGGTCCGTATTCCCTCGTACATCCCCCACAAGGGTGTACAAACGTCTTCCATATCCAACAGGCTCTTCCTCTGGACTGATACGCCCGCACGAACCGATCGGGTGTGTCACGCCCCGCTTCCCAAAAATATGGAGGCGAAGCGTGAGAAGGTCCGCTCAGACTTGAAGCTACAAAGCTGCAAGTCCGATAAGCGTCAATCAAATTTAAAACTGCAGGTCCTTGCAATGCGAGCGAAACAAGATAATAATAATTAAATGAGACAAAAGAATAATCTCAGAATATCCATAAATATAAATTCCAACATCGCAGAAAAGCCACCAGGCTAGAATAAAAGAGAGCCTAAAGGCCTAAACATGGCCAACAAAGTACAAGTACAAAACAACGGTGCTACGCACCAACAACTAACAAAAAGCCTAAAACAAAATAAAGCTCAACAAAGACTCAAAGAATGGTCACCGGTGTCCACCAAAATCCTCCTGGGCAATCATGGACTCAGGCTCAGCGTCCGCAAAACACCACGTACTCAGCAACGGTCTCTGGCTCAGGGTCTAACATGTGACACCCAAAAGAGCAAGGGGCACATGTCAGCAAGTCTACAAGAGACTTGTGCAAGGAAACTGAAAGTACAAGTAAAAGCAACCTAAAAGTTCTAGCATGATGCAATGACATGGCAGTTAAAGTAATGAGTGCAACAAGTAAAGTAAAGCGAAGTAAAGTATGAGCATGGCATGACAATCATAAGACAAGTACAAGACAAGAAAAGTAAGCACCTCGTGCACAGAGATTCCGTCTTTTGGCTAGAGGGCTGATCAGGCCACTCCTAAGCTCAAGCGAACGTTTATCCCTACCCCTCCACGTGTGTCGAGCCAGGGCCTTACCCCCGAACGGGAATGCTCGCTTCTGGAACACGAGCCAGGAAGTGTTTTATCTTACTGGTCTAGGGGTGCACCTAGCCAGTCAAGGGAGTACAAGTACAAGTAGTGTAGCGTGTGCTACCAATGCGACATTCAATGCATGGATGACATGACATGACAAGTAGTAAGGCGTACAGGTAAGGAAAGTAAATGTGACAGTTTAGTATGCATGAACAACAAATTTAAGGGTTGGATCTAGCTTCGTTGTCAAGCTAGATCAATTAGGTGACGGATCTAGTTTCGTTGTCAAACTAGATCAAGTAGGCGTCTAGTCAGCTATCATTTCACTGACTAGTCTCTTTTACGCTAAAAACAAGGAAGTGGCCTAAAAACATGGCCCTACACAAGAGTTGGCAAGTTTCACTTGCCTGCAAGCACGAAGTCTGAGCACACCGTCCAAGAGAGTCCAAAATCACAATTATCCTACGTGCACAAGTCCACCGGCCTAAAGTCCATATTATTAATCTTGATTAGTGAATTTAAAACATTTAAAAATACTTTAAAAATACTGATTTTAGTCTTGATTAGCATGCAATTGGGTTGGGGGTCCTAGGGGTGCAAAGCGTTACCTCAACACGACGCGAAAGCTACACCGGCGTCGGGTAGCGACGCCGGGGGTTGGAATAAAAGATCGCGCTCCAAGTCCAGATTCCAATTAGATTCCTCGCTGGAAATTTTAGAGCAATCGACCGGGCGACGATTCCAGATTCCAAAGCTCGCACGTGCGACGACGGCTACGACGTGCGACGACGTCGTACGCGACGAATCCTCAAAGAGCAAGCACCTAGGTGGGGCCCACAGTAGTCCTAGGGACCTTTGGGGGACCCACAATAACTCTGGAGAACTTGGGGGGCCCACGGTGGCAAGCGGTGCGACGGGTGCGGGGTTGCGACGTATGGCCATCGGTCGTACAGCCTCGGTGCGGGGAGCTCCATCGGTCGCTGCGGGGGAACGGGCTTGTGCGACGCTTGGGGTGTGCAGCAGTGCGGGGGAGCGCAGCGCTGCAACGTTGCGGAGATGCATCGATGCGGGCGAGAGCATCGGTCGGGCATGGAGCGGAGCGGGTGAACGGGAGCGGGCGCTGAGCGGGGCTTGGTGCGGAGCGGGGATGCGGAGAAGTGGGGCGGGTCTCTCGGTCTGACCGAGGGACCCTCTCGGTCGGAGCCGCCTTGGTGCGGGGTTGTGATGCAGCGGCTGCAGCGGGTGCGGACAGAGCGGCTGAGCGGGCTTGGGCGTCGGTCAGGGCGGGAGATTTGGGCTGTTTCCGTCGGTCGGTGCGGGGGGGGTTCGTCGCAACGTTGCGACGAATCGTCGCAACGTCCAATTTGGGTTTGGGAAGAGGCTAGGGCTAATTTCTTGCGAAAATAGGTCTTCCTAGGGGTTGTTTATATAGTGTAGATGGGTTGACTTGGTCTAGGGCTAAATCTAATCGGATTAGAAGTTTAAAATAATTTAAAATTTGAAATCCAACTACTCCAACTCACCCAAAGGTTTGACTTGGTCCAAATGAGCTGGAAATTTGCTCAAAAATTCTTTAATACGTTTAAAACTCAAATAAATTTTCTTTGGCCGAATTTAATATAAAAATTAATTATTAAAAATATTATAAAACTTGTTAAAAATATAAAAGTGGTCAAATAAACTCCAAAAATTATAAAATAAATATCGGGGTGATCGTGGCGACAAATGTGAGCTAACTAAGAAGACGGATCTCAATTTCGACATCGGACGACGAGGCTAAAAATAGAAACGTCTCTCGTCAAGAGTGAGAATCGTCACGTCTTATCGAGTAAGATTAAATTGTGGAAAAACGACTCGAGAAACGTCGTTCCAATTTAGTGCCACTATTTAATACTCTCAGAGACGTTCACAACGGCATATCACACGAAAGTGTTCACAGACGAACAAGGTCTAAAACAAACACGTGCACGGACAAAAGCACGTGCACGAACAACGTACCACGAAAAGTGGTCGTTACATCCTCCCCACCTTAGAATAAAGTCCGTCCTCGGGCTTTCTAATATAGCTAGTCACTCTAGTAACTACCCCAATCAAGCCACATTATAATTTAAACCAAGTATAGTCATTACAAGTGCTTATATATATGCACTAGGTAGTCAAACATTAACACTACCAACACGTATATATATATATATATTCACACACGTCATATACTTATACTTATTATAGACAGTCAAACTTATACACGTATTTCAATCATTTATATATATAAACATACATCCCTTATATAACTACTACCTAGTATAAATCAATAGTTCAGATACTCACATAAGGATAGTCTCACACTTAGCCAATACAATCATGCTCTACCTATATGTAGCTACCTATGCACAAACATCAAGGGTATACTACCCTCTAATATTCATCCAATACAAAACATCTCAACACATATAGTCACACCATACCACTATTAAATCAAATTCACCATATATAATATACACTCACCACTTCTATAATTTCATAATATATATAGTCATTCAAATGCATTCCAATATTTCACCATACATTCACATTACGTACGGTCATATAACTGTATTTACGACACGCCACATATATCATAGTCATCAAGCCTATAACTAAGCACATACCTACCCGTGCATGGTGCACACCCATACACGCTAACATTTCATTTACATACACCAATCATACCATTATATAACTAGCACACAAACACACCTAGTTTTAGCTAGTACACATACGTTCACACAACAAGTCCTTAGTAAGTAACTATACCACAAGTCCAGCACCTATAACTATATACTGGCGTAGCGACCCACAATCATGTGCGTAGCACAACCAGGCACAAACACTCCTATCACTATACATACATCAAACATTGCTATATTCAAACTACAAACATTCATTCAATATACTTAGAGTATACCCACTCAAGCTTGAGTGAGACTCAATACACATATCAGAATATTCTATATACGTAACACGACATTCATACCTATACCAATACCACTCCCCTATATATAAATCTACCAATACAACCGTATACATTTCATAGATCAATCACACTTAATATTTAGTCAGGCAATACTTACGTAGTTCAATCACTCTATATACCATAATAATAATACAGACATCAGCACACGTATAATTATAATATACTCCTTAGTACAAACATTCACCGTATAGTCACACATAAATAATGTATATATTCACACCATAGCCTACTACCTATAATTAGTATACTAACACATTCACACATACATAATTAAGATGTGCAATAGTCGTGTATACCTCACGGTATGCACGCATGCAACATCCCGCAAAAGCAAGCAATACCAATCAAAATTATAATCTTACTACCATATGTATATCACCTATATACTCAGACATCAAAACGTAACTACTTACATCTAAACACAATACATACCCACATACGAGCACACACTCATACGTGCTAATATATATGGGTCACTCAATAGGCCTACTTACTTAACTATACATGCACTTATTATTATCACACCTAGCACACACATAGCTTTACTAATCATTTTATTTCGACCATTATAAGTATCTCTTACTACATTCACAACTTAGATATTTCAACGCTGACTCTTATATACACAAGCATCCCTAGTATAGTATAGCTATCCACACAAAAATCTATAACTACTAACACACAACAACTTCATACTATCACGAATAACTCTGAGTATATATATATATATCACTCAATAGGCAAACATCAATATACTATGGGAATCCTCATTCAAGCCCACGTACACAACTTAGGTACGTGCACTACGACTACCTCACAAGGTCCAAGGGTCTACTAACAATTAAGGGTTGACACAGACATTGACGGACACTTAAGCCTAAGCAATAGAGGGAGGTCGAAAGCGTGACGAGAGAAGGATCGATAAGCACGAATTCAGATAGGACGAATACAAGGAGGCAGCTTGGTTAGGGAAAACATTGGCTCAATGGTGATGTTTAGGTTGAAGGAAAAGGAAATGTAGAGATGCTTAAATAGGATACAGAAAGATAATAGGTTAAATAGCATAAGCTAAAATACGTGGAGTTTGAAAACTGTCGTTCTTCAAAAGTTGAAATCCCAGTCTGAAAAGAAATAGTTGGGGATTGATCAGAAACGAGTTGTTCAAAATAAGTCTGAGTCGAATATTCATAATAAGGGAAAATGTTTTTAATGGCTTATCGCAAATCATTAAGAAAGGAAAGTAAATCATTTGCACGGACATTAAAGACGTAATTTTTTTGAAAATATTATACGGCAGTAATTTAATATAATGTTGTCAAAAGTTTTTGAAAGTCAAAGAATGAAATCAAGTAACGGAAGGATTTAAACTCATGTTAAATGCTTTTCAAAACTTTTAGGCTATGGAAAATCAATATTGAAACTTCTTTTAGAGAAATCAGGATTTGTCAAAAATAAAAACTGATTACACTAAGCTCTTAGCGTACGAGCACAGGAGCCTGGTACTGATAAAAATAATTGAAATTCAATTTAGTTTAGAAATTTTTCTAAAAGCGTGTATGGTGAGCGGAAAGAAGTTAATAGTAACTTAGCATAAGAATTATCAGGATCGAATAGCAAATCTTTAAAATCAAATCAGGGAGGGTCTAAAGCAGAAAGAGGTTATGAAAATAGTAATTTTGCAAAAATCTGAAATAGTGAGAACGACGAGTAAAAACCAACTTGCTGAAATCTGAAATTCCATGTGACTTGAAAAGTATATTAAAAGTAAACACGATGTATTATTCAAATGGCATAAATAAGAGGGAAAATTATAAATCGAATTGAGCAAAATAAAAGTACGGTTCAGAATAAAATTAATATATGAAGGAACGACACATTTACACAAGTACGAAAAACATAGGCTGGGAAAATACTATAAACTAGTATTCAAAAATTTCGACAAACGTTTTAAAAATTTTAAATCAATGAAGGAGTATGAAGTATAAGTATATTAAAATTTTGAGCAAAATTAAACTTAGTGGAAGGGAAGAAAAAAATATTTTCAGAAAGGTTCAAGATTTGCAATGGAGATGTTTGAAAATTGACGACGATCGTCATGAGGCGATCTCGTGAATCGAGGCAAGGAAATTTGGTCGGGTGATCAGAACATACATACGCCTAGGATATGATTCTGGAGGATCTACGGGGAAACTCCTACGGTCGACCAACTAAAGATTTGGAACTAGGCACTAAGACTTCTAAAGGTTAGACGGTAAAGGAAAGCGTTCAGCTTGGTCCAAAATCGATGAACCCAAAAGCGAACGACCGAAGGAAAATCGAGAAGTCTAATATGGTCAGGGTTAGGCAAGGACCACTAGGGTAACTCCTACGGCGATCAATTGCTGACAGGGAGCCTAACTATCAATCAGGGGCCTCTAACTAGCAAGCACGGACGTCTAACTAAGTCTTCTTACCACCTAGTGTCGTAAGAAAACGACTAGACTCAGGGCTTATGACTCGGATGTTGCAATTTATTTAATGGACATTCCGTTATTATCGTTGTTTCGTTAATTCGCAATTGCAAGACTGGACCTGCATGGGCCACCAACAAAACCTATCACGCCCCGCTTCCCAAAAATATGGAGGCGAAGCGTGAGAAGGTCCACTCAGACTTGAAGCTACAAAGCTGCAAGTCCGATAAGCGTCAATCAAATTTAAAACTGCAGGTCCTTGCAATGCGAGCGAAACAAGATAATAATAATTAAATGAGACAAAAGAATAATCTCAGAATATCCATAAATATAAATTCCAACATCGCAGAAAAGCCACCAGGCTAGAATAAAAGAGAGCCTAAAGGCCTAAACATGGCCAACAAAGTACAAGTACAAAACAACGGTGCTACGCACCAACAACTAACAAAAAGCCTAAAACAAAATAAAGCTCAACAAAGACTCAAAGAATGGTCACCGGTGTCCACCAAAATCCTCCTGGGCAATCATGGACTCAGGCTCAGCGTCCGCAAAACACCACGTACTCAGCAACGGTCTCTGGCTCAGGGTCTAACATGTGACACCCAAAAGAGCAAGGGGCACATGTCAGCAAGTCTACAAGAGACTTGTGCAAGGAAACTGAAAGTACAAGTAAAAGCAACCTAAAAGTTCTAGCATGATGCAATGACATGGCAGTTAAAGTAATGAGTGCAACAGGTAAAGTAAAGCGAAGTAAAGTACGAGCATGGCATGACAATCACAAGACAAGTACAAGACAAGAAAAGTAAGCACCTCGTGCACAGAGATTCCGTCTTTTGGCTAGAGGGCTGATCAGGCCACTCCTAAGCTCAAGCGAACGTTTATCCCTACCCCTCCACGTGTGTCGAGCCAGGGCCTTACCCCCGAACGGGAATGCTCGCTTCTGGAACACGAGCCAGGAAGTGTTTTATCTTGCTGGTCTAGGGGTGCACCTAGCCAGTCAAGGGAGTACAAGTACAAGTAGTGTAGCGTGTGCTACCAATGCGACATTCAATGCATGGATGACATGACATGACAAGTAGTAAGGCGTACAGGTAAGGAAAGTAAACGTGACAGTTTAGTATGCATGAACAACAAGTTTAAGGGTTGGATCTAGCTTCGTTGTCAAGCTAGATCAATTAGGTGACGGATCTAGTTTCGTTGTCAAACTAGATCAAGTAGGCGTCTAGTCAGCTATCATTTCACTGACTAGTCTCTTTTACGCTAAAAACAAGGAAGTGGCCTAAAAACATGGCCCTACATAAGAGTTGGTAAGTTTCACTTGCCTGCAAGCACGACGTCTGAGCACACCGTCCAAGAGAGTCCAAAATCACAATTATCCTACGTGCACAAGTCCACCAGCCTAAAGTCCATATTATTAATCTTGATTAGTGAATTTAAAACATTTAAAAATACTTTAAAAATACTGATTTTAGTCTTGATTAGCATGCAATTGGGTTGGGGGTCCTAGGGGTGCAAAGCGTTACCTCAACACGACGCGAAAGCTACACCGGCATCGGGTAGCTACGCCGGGGGTTGGAATAAAAGATCGCGCTCCAAGTCCAGATTCCAATTAGATTCCTCGCTGGAAATTTCAGAGCAATCGACCGGGCGACGATTCCAGATTCCAAAGCTCGCACGTGCGACGACGGCTACGACGTGCGACGACGTCGTACGCGACGAATCCTCAAAGAGCAAGCACCTAGGTGGGGCCCACAGTAGTCCTAGGGACCTTTGGGGGACCCACAATAACTCTGGAGAACTTGGGGGGCCCACGGTGGCAAGCGGTGCGACGGGTGCGGGGTTGCGACGTATGGCCATCGGTCGTACAGCCTCGGTGCGGGGAGCTCCATCGGTCGCTGCGGGGGAACGGGCTTGTGCGACGCTTGGGGTGTGCAGCAGTGCGGGGGAGCGCAGCGCTGCAACGTTGCAACGGTTGCAACGTTGCGGAGATGCATCGATGCGGGCGAGAGCATCGGTCAGGCATGGAGCGGAGCGGGTGAACGGGAGCGGGCGCTGAGCGGGGCTTGGTGCGGAGCGGGGATGCGGAGAAGTGGGGCGGGTCTCTCGGTCTGACCGAGGGACCCTCTCGGTCGGAGCCGCCTTGGTGCGGGGTTGTGATGCAGCGGCTGCAGCGGGTGCGGACAGAGCGGCTGAGCGGGCTTGGGCGTCGGTCAGTGCGGGAGATTTGGGCTGTTTCCGTCGGTCGGTGCGGGGGGGGGGGTTCGTCGCAACGTTGCGACGAATCGTCGCAACGTCCAATTTGGGTTTGGGAAGAGGCTAGGGCTAATTTCTTGTGAAAATAGGTCTTCCTAGGGGTTGTTTATATAGTGTAGATGGGTTGACTTGGTCTAGGGCTAAATCTAATAGGATTAGAAGTTTAAAATAATTTAAAATTTGAAATCCAACTACTCCAACTCACCCAAGGGTTTGACTTGGTCCAAATGAGCTGGAAATTTGCTCAAAAATTCTTTAAAACGTTTAAAACTCAAATAAATTTTCTTTGGCCAAATTTAATATAAAAATTAATTATTAAAAATATTATAAAACTTGTTAAAAATATAAAAGTGGTCAAATAAACTCCAAAAATTATAAAATAAATATCGGGGTGATCGTGGCGACAAATGTGAGCTAACTAAGAAGACGGATCTCAATTTCGACGTCGGACGATGAGGCTAAAAATAGAAACGTCTCCCGTCAAGAGTGAGAATCGTCACGTCTCATCGAGTAAGATTAAATTGTGGAAAAACGACTCGAGAAACGTCGTTCCAATTTAGTGCCACTATTTAATACTCTCAGAGACGTTCACAACGGCATATCACACGAAAGTGTTCATAGACGAACAAGGTCTAAAACAAACACGTGCACGGACAAAAGCACGTGCACGAACAAAAGCACGTGCACGAACAACGTACCACGAAAAATGGTCGTTACAGGGTGGGTATGTCCACTCGATCGGTTGAGAGCTGATACGTGGTTTCTCTTGATGATTTGCTCTCAGGATCTCGTGCGACACCTCCCGTTGCTCCGGGGACTCGTGATGTTAGCATTGTATGTCCCCTGCGCCGACAATATCCTGCAAAAGCACACAAACACAATGAAAGTGAAAAGGAACTAAAAATCACAAAAAGACGGACTCAAAATAACGAAAAACGCGGGAAATTACAGAGAAGGCGTGCGTGAATATATAAAATATAAACTCGCGTCAAAATCCCCCAAGCTAAACCCTTCCTCGTCCTCGTCCTCGAGGAAGATGAGTGAGAATAAGAGCTCGGAGGGAAAAAATAGAAAGAGAGAACAGAAAAAGAAAAGGAAATCCTAGATCACCCGTCAGAGCCAACGAAAACTAACACGCCACACTAAGCAAGCATGCGATAAGCATCGCACTAAACCCAGGAATATGAGTCCCTACTAGTGTCGTGGGTCCACGCGGTAAAGCGCAAGTGAGTGAGGTCGTGAGCTAGCAGACGGTGTAACTATCTAAATTGTGCAATCAAGCTCCATATACACATACCCATGGAATGACCCAAATATCGAATCAATTCGAGTTAGCGGTGAATATTAGTTCAAGCATGTATGAGAGCAGAGTAAGAATAGAAACATATCATATGTCAGGGACTTTACTGCTAGAAACTAGGAAATCACCGCACGGTTGCCTAGATGATTGCTAGAAAGCTCCTATGCCAAGTGTGTTCGAAAACGAAGGGGGTTGAGTAGGTGTGGAGGAGAGCACTTGGTGTAAATTCTCACCTTCCCTTTATTCACGGCGGATAGGAGTAATATTCACAACAGGAATTTTTTGGGTTTTGGGTATTTGTATGTTTTTTTTGAATTTTGGCTATACATATTCTTTCTTTTCTCTTTTTTTTTCTTTTCTTTTCTCTTTTTTTCTTTTCTTTTCTCCTTTTTTGGATTTTTGGATTTTGGCAAAATTGTGTACTCTCCCAAGTGGAAGAACAATACACGACGAGTGGATTTGCACCAAGTAAAACAAAAAAGAATTTGAATTCTAAACACTTGGGCAAAAGGAAAAATTTTTGCGGATCAGAGCAAGAGCAAAATGGGTTATCCTAGTCCTATTGGTAGAGTCCTGACACATGTAAATTGAAATGTAAATATATAGATGATTCATGCATTAAGAAGCAGACAGTGGAGGTAATATACCGCATATTCGAAATTGAAGCATGATAGTCTAGGGGTCATCCAAGGACAAACATATAAAATAAAATCACAACGTAGAAGCACACCAACTAGCTAGTCACACACACACCTCACACAAAAGCAAAGTGGACCCACGGAGCATAAGATGCAATAGGATTCAGCTTCCTAGGGTTAGTCAGAATGATTATCATGGCTAAGCTAAGGGTGTGTGTGGTTCCGTGGCAGTTCATCATGTGGGATCATCTCTAGGGGAGGGAGAATAAAAGGGTGGAAAGAAAAAGAAAAACACGGCGAAAACGACTCAAAAACGGTGAAAAAGACACGACTGACGTACAAAGTGCGACTCTCCCAAGCTGAACGTTGCAATGCCCTCAATGCAATAGGAGTAAATGCGGGAGGGCAACGAAAGATGGGAGGGAAGTACGCACCGACAAATAAACGGGAAAAGCACGAAAAACACACAAAGAGAGACATAGAAAAATAAAGAAAATAAATAGCAAGATGAACTAAATATAGGATATACACACAGACACACAAACAAACACACATCAAACAGGTGACGACACGACAATCACAAAAAATAGATTTCCCCCAAGCTGATCTCAATAATGCTAGAAAAAAGATATGATCAAGATGATGCAGAACAAATGGCTAGGGGAAAAATCAGAAAAAGGGAAATCAAGGTGCAGGAGCGGCAGGCTCCTCATCCTCATCGGAAGAGACTGGAGGGGTGTGGGAGGGAGAGGTGATGGGCGTGCGAAGAAGTGGAGAAAGGGGTAGAGATGGTGGACAGATGGGCTCGGTAGGGGTGTGAATGATGGGTGGAGTGTCGGTGGTAATGGATGGTGGTAGGGATACGGCGACCGATGAGGATGGTGTAGGTAGTGATCTCGCGCGCACAGCCATCTGCTTCTTGCGACGTGAGTAGGCGGTGGTGATGGAGGTGAAAGGTGGTGGGAGTGCTGGGTCAGTGGTAGTGGTGGTGGGAGGGAAAGATCGTCAAGGAGGCAATGGAGGAGGTGATGGGGGTGGAGTCGGTGGTGGAGGACCGTGGACATGGGTAAGAAGGCGGAGAATGGCGGCGACGTTTCGCTCGAGAGCGAGGAAACGTGGATGTGATAGGAAAGAAGTGGATGGATCTGAGGAGGTATAGGAGGATGCACCAGCGCACAAGGTAGCCATCTCGGCCTTGAGAGCGAGGTGAGCAGAAGTAGAACTGCGCATGGCAGAGTGTGTGCCGAAAGCAATGGGTGTGTCGACATGAGAGGCCAAGCCATGCCGGGCCGTGATCAGGGCTTCGGAAGAAATGGTAGTAGCAGCCGGGGTGGTGACACTAGGTCCATCCCCGATGTCTCCTCTGAACGCAGGGATATCCTGCTCGCCCAAGTGGACGGCAGTGGAAGGTGGTCTAGGAGCGTCAAGGAGAACAAACTGAAGATGTATCCCCCCAGAAACTCAGGATCGGGTGGAAAAGACCAATCTCCCGGAAGCTCGATGGATACACGGTCAGGGTTGGGGAGAATGGTGTAAGGAGCAGGGGGATGGCCATAATGGAAAGTAAACCGACCGCCGCCTAGCGATCTGATCATATGGGTGTGCCTCAGGACATCGATGTCGAGATAAGTAGATCCTGAGGCACGGGGCAAATCAGGGGGAATCAAGATGTTGAAGGGAGGGTGTAGGGCAATGATAGTAATGAGGCCACCGCAGCAATATTTTCCTTTGTTTGCACGGCTAATATCAACAAGCTTTTGAATCAGCCACGCAACGGCATTGATGTGTATGCGCGGTGCCTCGAAGGTAATCCCGTCAACACCGAGAATGTAAGTAAAGGTCATCGCCCATAGAATGAATAAATCTTGGATGGTCACAGTGCCGGACTCATCCCGTGGAAAGAATGTGCTCGAGATTATACGATGGGCGAGACAGAAGACCGAGTGGATGATAAAAGAGGACTTGGCCTTGCCCCTAGGATAGTGATCATGTAAAGTGAGGCGTCACCAAAAGAAATCGACATCAAAGTCGGCATGCAATTCATTGGGGAGGAAGCTGCCCTCAAGATTGGGGAAACCGAAAATATCGTTGATGGTGGTCACTGGGGCAAGGAAGTTTCGGCTTGAAGGCAAAAATTGATATTTGACCCCGGCTCAATTTTGATGGTGGAGAGAAATTCTGGCGTGAGAGCGGGGTAGGATAGGGCGTGGGAGTGGAAGAAACCAAGCCAACCTAAGTTTGCAAGTAGGGACTCGACTTCGGAGAAAAATCCGAGATCAAGTAATGTTCGGTCATGTGCAAACTTGGTGGCTAGGTGAGAACATCGGCTAAGGCGAGAATAGAAATCCTTATGTGCTTGGCTCATAAAACGAACTCCCTGCGGTCCTAGCATTGGGTCTACCACAAGCACGATAGGTTGGGGTTGTGGTTGGGTAGACGGTGGCGGACGAACACGTCCACGCATAGAACGTGAGGCCCGTTATCTCTTGCGAGACGGTTCCTCTTTCACCATGGGTTGCTTACCCTTGTCTTTGTCTTTTGCCATGATTTTGCGGTGATTTGGTGTGACATGCAGGATGATATATGGATGCACGCAACAAATGACAAAGTGACAATATAAAAATCCATGTGCAATGTAAAAATTAAGCTATAGAGCGAGTTTACCCAGCGATGATGTGACTCCTAGCTCCCAAAAGATCTCATGATGCACGATGGAGTGATTCGGGGAGCCGCTACACGCCAATCTAAAGAGAACAGAAATTTTTGAAAATTGGGGGTTAGGGCTAGGGTTTTGGGCGATTTGTGGTTTGAACGTGGTCGATGGGAGGGTTCGGATGGTCGGAAAGTGGTGGAGGAAGTGGGAAAATGTGATTGGGAGTAGTGAGAGTGATGAAGGAGATCGATTAGGAAGAAGTGGAAACGAACCGTTCGAAAGAGAATGTTGGAGGTCGGGTGAAATGAAGTCGGTTGGGGGGTATATATAGGGTTTGGGTGAACCGATCGGGTGAAGTTCACCCGATCGGTTGGAAAAAATTTCAAAAATTACTGTTGGATCAGCTGCTACAGGTCACCCGATCAGGTGAATCTTACTCGATCGGGTGAATCTCACCCGATCGGTTGACCGCTCCCCAAAAAACATCCCAAGCTTCTGTTTTCATCACCCGATCAGCGACCCGATTGCTCTCTCCATCACCCGCTCGGTTCACTCTCCGACTGTAGCTGGCTACTTACTGAAACGATTCACCTGATCGGTTGATGTGTAAACCGATCGGCTGGGGCAATTCCTGCACAAAAAGTGAAAATCCTCTAAGTGTCCCAACAAAAATCCCCACAACAGTATTTATTCACAAAAATTAGTAAACTAATCCTATCAAAAACTGACAGAAGTTCAAAACATGGGTTGCCTTCTATGAAGCGCTGTTGTTTATAATCGTTTGCTCGACTGCCGATATGATATTCAAGGGGCTTGTACGGGTGACGCTCAACGGTCGGCGTCCTCTCAGCGGTTGGGGCAGAATTCCTGATTGTTGACAGCAGCGACAGATGGATGGTCTCAACAACTCTCCCGCTGGTGATATCCGGGGGTTTCTCTTTTGTGCTGGCGACGCTCGCCACTCTCTTCAAAATCTGTACTTCGTCAGCGGTGAGCGTCAGAGGCGCTTTCTTCTTTCTCTTCGTCCGAGCACTCTTTCCAGGTCTGGGGGGGGTTGACGGTAAGACACATTCCGGCTCAAGAACTTTCTCTCCATCCAGCCTAGTCTGCTCCTTGATTTCATCCAAGTCTTCAGGGGGGGTTCCTTAAAAGAACTTCCCAAGCTCCTGCTTCATTCACCCTCTCTTCTTCCATTTCCAGAAGGTTGTATTTGGGTTCCTCCGGTGGTGACTTCATCGACAGCGCCAAGTCAAAATCTACTTTTTGATCTCCGACGTTTAAGGACAATTTTCCCTTCTTAACGTCGATGAGTACGCCAGCGGTTGCCATAAAGGGTCTTCCGAGGATAATCGAAGTGTGATTATCCTCAGGCATATCCATAACCACGAAATCCACCGGCACATGCACACCGCAGACATTGACCGACAAGTCGTCGACTACACCCACCGAGTACTTCACTTATCTATCTGCGAGCTGCAGGGTCATCCCTGTGGGTTCAAGTTCACCCATATTAATCCTTCTGTACAGCGATAGGGGCATCAAACTTACACTCGCTCCCAAATTGACAAGCGCTCTATTTATAGATACCTCCCCTATGGAGCATGGCATAAAGAAACTTCATGGGTCCTTGAGTTTCGGCAGATTTGCTCGTTGGATTAGGGCGCTACATTCTACCGTAAGGACCACTTTCTCCTTTCTTGTCCCCTTCGTTGCCAGATCCTTAAGGAATTTCGCGTATGAGGGGTGGTCTCGATCGCTTCCAGAAACGGGATTTGTAGACTCAGGTCCTTCACCATCTCGAAGAACTTGCCATACTTTTCATCAATTTTTGCCTTGGCAAGCCTCTGTGGAAATGGTACGGAAGGTTTGAAAACCCTCGAGTCGTCGCCCTCGTTCTTCTTCTTCTCTTCAGAAACTCCCTCCGGAGTCACGGGGCTCGATGTAGAAGCTCCATTGTTGTTCACTTCCATATTTGGTTTCTCATTGACAAATGGTGCTTCATTGTCTTTCTCGGCCTCCCGCACCGGAATCTTCGTCCCACTCCTCAGAACGATGGCGGAGACATTTGCTTGACCATGTGTCAAGGCTAGAGTTTGGCTTGGTCCCCTTGGGTTCACCTTCGGCTGACCCGACAGCTGTCCTTGTGCCATCTGGAGGTTGGTCACTTGTAACCCCAGCTGGGTCACTTGATCAGCCAAGGCCTTCTGCCCAAGCTGTAGTTGGTGAGTGACCTTCTCCTAATTCGCAATGTACTGAGTCAGGATGTTCTCAATAGGAGAGACCACTCGTTGTTGTTGGGGCGGAGGTTGCTGATTTCGAGGAGGGAACTGTTGATACATCTGATGTTGAGGTGGAGGGGGTTGATATAGCTGCTGCTGCTGAGGTTGCTGGTACGGTGCCCCGTAGCTGAAATTGGGATGGTTCCGGTTGTTGGGAGAATATACGGGATTGGAACTCGTCCTCGGTGGATAGGGTGCATTTCCCGTCGGACTGTAAAATAGGGCATTAACCTGATCCACGGGCACCGAGATGTCTCCAACATCGAAGTCTCCCATTACTTCAGTTTCTACCGCTGCTACATGCTGAGGGTTAGCGCCACCGGCTCCAACCATAAATGCTGAAATCTGAGTCGAAAGCAAATCAAATTTGCTTGACAGCTTATCTACTTCCTCAACTCGATGCATTCCTCCAGCTTTTGGTGTAACACGTTCATCGCTCCACCTCTCATTGTTCGATGCCATATTCTCCAAAATATTTTTGGCATCCACTTCATTTCTTGCCATGAAGATCCACCCGATGCGGCATCTATGGAGGACTTCAAGTCATCCCTCAGTCCATTGTAAAACAATTGATGATTTGCAAGCAGGGGAGCTCGTGGTGAGGACATTTTCTTTGCATTTCCTTGTACCTCACCCACGCCTCATGCAGGGACTCATGGCTTGCCTGGGAGAAAGAGGAAATTTTGCTCCTTAGCTTCATCGTCTTCCCCGGAGGAAAGAACTTGTTCAGGAATGCATTTGAGAGCCGCTCCCGGGTTGTAAACGTGTTGGGGTCCTTCCCCCTCAGCCATTGCTTCGCCCTGTCCCATAGAGAGAATGGGAACAATCTCAACCGAATAGCCTCGGTTGATACGCCATTGATTCTGAACGTCTCGCATGTTGGATATAGACGACATGAATACACCCATGAGGGGATGTATGAGGGTATACGGACCTCAGATGTCGAGTGCACGAAAGCGTGCACGAAGGGAACCTTTTCTCGTGTGAAAAGGACCACTCGATAAGTGGAAAAAGTCACTTTATAAGTGCAAAAGGGCACTTGATAAGTGAATGAAGAAGAGGATAAGTAAATGTGCTAATATAGGCTAATAAGCTTATATTTAGTTATTTCCTACAATAACTACCCCTAAAGCCTATAAATAGGACCCAAGGGTAAGGCATTTACACTAATCCATCCATGCAATAAGTTTGCATAAGGCAACTAATGTTCTTCTTCTCCCTTCCATTAAAATCCTCTTCTAAATAGAGATTTAGGCAGTGAAACGCTGCTTCGATCCTCCGTGACGAAGTACCGACCGTTGTGGCGAATCCGAGGGTGAAGTTCAGAGACTACGGCGCTGCATACGCCAACGTAAGTCTATGTTATTATTGGATCCTAACGTCGTTGTTATGACCGGATCCTACATTGGTATCAGAGCCATACGGGTTCGCCCCGGTCTAACCGTCGCCCCGGTCTAACCGATGAACGCGGCGTTGTCTCTTTCACGAATGCGTCTCCTTCCATTATGGATATGGTAGGAACACGTCGTGACGGAGAGAACGAAATAGTTATTCTTTTCACGTTAGGGTCTTCTGCCATTACGAATATGGCAGGAACTCTCCGTGACGGGAAGAACTTACTGTTCATATCGCCAAACTCGCGCTCCTCATGGATGCTGAGTCTCCATTCAATTGAGAATGTGAACTCTCTTCATGTAGAGCGTGAAGTTTGCGACCTTGAAAACGCGTTGTCTTCATTTTTTGGCACACGGCCATTGAAGCAAAACCGTTTTCTCGACGAACGGGTGCTTCATCAACGAACGGGTGCTTCATCGGAGAAGACGATGGTGGTAATTCTCAACGGAGAAGATGAATTTTTGGTGCATAACCACCATGGCCACATGGGCTATGGAGGCAATGCATCCACCCTCCCCATGCGGAGGGGGTTGGCTACGGCCAATAACAACCATAGCCACCCCACCGGCGGGGGTGTGCGGCCAACCCCATGCAAGGGGGTGGCCGGCCATGGCCATGGCCTGCCATGGCCATGGCCGGCCGGCCCCGGCCGGCCCCGGGCAGGGCCTGGCCGGCTATGGCCGGCCAAGGCCAGGGGGCCAGGCCAGGCCAGGGCCGACCCTGGCTGGCCTCGGCCAGGGCCAGGGCCCTGCCGGCCCTGGCAGAGGCCAGGGCCAGGGCCCTGCCGGCCCTGGCAGAGGCCAGGGCCGGCGCCCTGGCCTCAGGCCAGGGCCTGGCCGGGGGGCCAAGGCCAGGCCAGCGGCCTGGCCGGCCCTGGCAGAGGCCAGCGGCCTGGCCAGCCCTGGCAGAGGCCAGGGCCGGTGCCCTGGCCTCAGGCCAGGGCCGGTGCCCTGGCCTCAGGCCAGGGCCTGGCCGGCCCTGGTAGTGGCCAGGGCCAGGCCGAGGCCTGTCGGCCCTGTCCGAGGCCAGTGCCCGGCCAGTGCCGAGCCCCGGCTGACCCTGTTTTTTGGGGGGGAGGCTTGCATGAATGAGACATGCATGGCTAGCCCATACGGGGCCGACGGCAGTTCTCTGCGGCAAAATTCTCCTGCAGAAGGGGAGCGCCTGGATCCATACGGGAGCCGGCGACGATGGCTTGCAGAAAAATCCCCTCAAGAGGGATCCGGCCTTGGCATGGCTACGGCTCAACCCCGACAAAGGCCAGGGATTGCCGAATATTTCGCTAGTATCATAAGGGTACTAGGTTGAAATATACATTTTGAAAAATACTTTTGAAAAACACGTTTTCAAAATACATTTTCAAAAATCGCTTTTTCCGCTGCAAGTACTATAAGAGTACTATCGTTTGATAAGTGAGGGGGAAATATTGAAAGTTGTTCTAGATGGTGATTGGAATCGTAGAGACCTTTCCGATTCTAGAGCAACATCTTCAATATTTTCCGAAAGTAACTTATCAAATGTTAAAAATATCATTTCAAGTGGGATTTTTTTCCAAGTGGGAGTGATATCTATGTATAAGAAATTTTATGCAATGATTTTTGATCGAACCTTCGGTTTTGTGTCTTTTGCGGCATTTTAAAGCTAAAATGTCTTCTGCCGCTAAGAACATCGTCGCTGAGTTGAACAGAGGTGAAAAACTCAACGGCGATAATTACAAACTATGGTCCATCAAGATACAATATGTTCTAGAGGAGCAAGACGTGCTCGAAACTCTAAAGAACGTAATGATTGAACCCGAGTTGGGCACTACGGCCCAACACAGACGAGACAAGGAAGCTTTTGATGCTTGGTCTCGGAAGAACAAGATAGCTCGCATTACGTTATTGTTCAGTATGGCCGATGACATAATGCGCATCTTCCGAGAGCATGACCTAGCCATGGACATATGGTCCAAGCTTGAGGAAAAGTTTGGTGGCACCTCGGTGTCTAAACTTCGTTCTTTAACTATAAGATTTGATTCATACAAGAAACGTCCAGATCATTCCATGGGGAAACATCTGTGACATATGGCGAATCTAATCTCGGAGTTAAATGATGCAGGTCATGTGCTCACTGATAAGCAACAAATCCAAGCAGTCATACATTCCCTACCAAATGGGTGGGACCAAATGAAGATGCATCTCACTCATAATGAGAGCATCAAGAACTTTAGCGATGTTTCAAAGCACCTCGAGTTAGAGGAAGAGCGGCTTGCGGCCGCCAAGCCTAGTGCAGAAGTGCACATGGTTGTTAGTTCCTCACACTGGGGAAAGAAACGGAAAGATCGTTCAAAGTTTACTAATGAACGTAATAAGCAACCTGAGTCTACCAAGAAACCCAAACATAAGGGTGGGCATAAGAAATGGCACAAGAAGAAAGACTTGAAGAGGATCAAGTGCTTCAAGTGCAACAAGTTAGGTCACTATGCCCGTTCTTGTACGGATGAAGGTGACAAGGCAACTTGTAATGATAGTTACATATGTGTTTCTAGTTCAATATTTCTTGTGGAATCTAATCCATTCTGGATAATTGATTCAGGTGCCACCGACCACATAGCAAGGGACAGACAGTCCTTCATGGAGTATCACCGGATACCCCAAGGAACAAAATGGATTTATGTAGGAAACAACACACGTGTTGAAGTGAAAGGCGTTGGGACTTGCAAGCTAGTCTTGGACAACGGCCGCACTATCTTACTACATGATGTCCTCTTCGCTCCAGATATTCGAAGGAATATTATATCTGTGGTCGTGTTAATGGGTCTTGGTTATAGCTGGTTCTTTCAAAATTGTAAAGTGGACTTGTTTTGTAATACTACTCTTATTGGTTCTGGGTATGTATTTAAAGGATTTATTGTATTAAATACAATGTATGACTCTTCATTTTGTAATGAAAATTTCCTTGTTGCAAATTCTTCGACTTATGATTCAGATATAATTTGTTGGCACGCAAGGCTTGGTCACATTGGACCAACGCGTATGGATAGACTTGCCAAACGTGGCCTTCTATCCAATGTTTCAAAGGTCGAAATGTCGACTTGCGAACATTGCCTTGTAGGGAAATCTTGTCGCAAGCCGTTTGGAACCGGCACAAGGGCCGAGGTTCCATTACAGCTCATCCATTCGGACATATGTGGTCTGATGAATGTCAAGACAAGACGCGGGAAGTCCCATTTCATCACTTTTATTGATGACTTCTCCCGATTCGGTCATATCTATTTGATATCCCACAAAAGTGAAGCATTAACCTGCTTTAAAAACTATATGAGTTTGGTAGAAAATCAATTAGATCGCAAGATTAAGGTCTTGCAAACCGATAGAGGCGGTGAATATCAATCGGCAAGTTTTAAGGAACTTTGTGATGAAAAAGGCATAGTTCATCGGGTAACTATGCCTTATACTCCGCAACAAAATGGTGTTGCAGAAAGGAGAAATAGGACTTTAATGGAAATGGTCAGTTCAATGATGGCGCAAGCTAACTTGCCAATCACCTTTTGGGGTGATGCATTATTGATGGCCACTTTCATTTTAAACCGCGTACCCTCGAAATAAGCTAGCTCCACTCCTTATGAGTTATGGAACCAAAGGTCTCCCGACTTAAACATTTTAAAACCTTGGGGATGTGCATCCTACGCACATATTTCCTCCCATAAGTATGGCAAACTTGGGCCACGGGGAAGGAAATGTATCTTTATACGATACGCAGAAAACTCCAAAGGTTATGTTTTCATTGGTCAGGAAGACAATGGAGGTCTAATTGAATTTGAGTCGAGGGATGTCACTTTCTTGGGAAACGAGTTTCCAAGACAGGGCGAGATAAGTCAGGACTTATCTCTATTTGAGATTAATGATCAAGATGGATTACCTCATTCGAGTGGGAGAATTCTTGGTGAAGACGAAAATGCGTTTCAAACTTCACCAATGGATGATACGAATGACGCTAATCCTATTCCATACGGGAATAATGATCCAAGTGGGAGCATTTCTAACGACATTCCAAGTGGGAGTGATATTAGAATTGATCTAAATTCGAGTCAACAAGGACTTGAAGAATCTCAAATACGACGTAGTAGTCGTACAAGGTTGGCTCCTCTAAGATTTGAGGATGAATTTCCGCAAACCTTTATGACTTTACTACAAGATGATGACGAGCCTGCTACTTTCAAACAGGCCGTATCATGCCCTGCAAAAGACAAATGGATGGAAGCGATGAAGGAGGAGATGGAATCCATGAAAGTTAACCAAGTCTGGGACTTAGTTAACTTACCCAGAGGACGTAGAGCTATTGGGAACAAATGGGTTCTCAAGATCAAGCATAAGGCTGATGGCTCTATAGACAGATATAAAGCTCGCCTTGTCACGAAAGGTTTTACGCAACAGGAAGGGATAGACTACGAAGAAACCTTCTCACCTGTTGTTCGTTTTACCTCGATTCGCCTGATTCTGGCTATGGTAGCTTGCTTAGACCTCGAATTACATCAGATGGATGTAAAGACTGCCTTTCTCAATGGAGAATTCGACGAGGAGATCTATATGGAACAACCAACAGGGTTTGTAAAAGAAGAAAACGAACATAAGGTATGTAAACTTCGTAAGTCCATATATGGTCTTAAACAATCCTCGAGGCAATGGTATATACGATTTCAAGAAGTTGTCTTATCAAATGGTTTTTCCATGCTTGATGAAGATAAATGTGTATATATCAAGAGGATTAAGAGCAAGTACGTTATTATGTCTCTATATGTAGATGACATTTTAATAGCCGGAAATAAAAAGGGCTTTTTGATGGATATCAAGGCTTGGCTTTCATCAGTTTTTGAGATGAAAGACATGGGAGAAGCCGCATATATCCTTGGAGTTAAGATTTCAAGGAATCGTTTGAAGAAACTTCTTTCTCTTTCACAAGAGACTTATATAAAGAAGGTTCTTGAACGTTTTAATATGCAGAACTGCAAGTCCATTGACACTCCTATAAGCAAATGCGATAATTTATGTCTGAAATCGTGTCCAAAGAACCAAAAGGAAAAGGAAATTATGGAAAAAGTTCCATATTCCAGTGCAGTTGGTAGTCTTTTGTACGCTATGATGTGTACGAAACCGGACATCTGTTTTGCTGTTGGAATGGTAAGTCGTTACCAATCCAATCCAGGGCAAGTACACTGGAAAGCGGTTAAGAGGATAATGCGGTATCTTAAGGGAACTGCGGACTATGCTTTATGCTATCAAGGAGATGCCTTGAGGCTCGAAGGCTACACTGATGTTGATTGGGCGGGTGATCTCGATGAGCAACGATCGACCTCAGGATACGTTTTTCTACTCGGATCTGGTGCAATATACTGGAGTAGCAAGAAACAATCCTGCATCGCACTTTCAACTATGGAAGCCGAGTTTGTAGCATTTAGCATGGCAGTCCAAGAAGCTGTTTGGCTTAGGAAGTTCTTGGACAGGCTAATTGATGCAAGTGACTCAGGTGTTGTACCAATACACAGTGACAGTCAAGCATCTATAGCCTATGTCAAAGATCCAAAATTCCATTGTAAGACCAAACACATAGATATCCGCTACAAATTTGCAAAAGACTATGATAAGACCAAGAAGGTAGACATAAGATACATATCTACGCATGAGATGATAGCGGATCCGCATACGAAGGCGACCCCCAGAGATGTGTTTTACAAACACTTATCATATCAAAGGTTGCGTAAGAGCTGAGTTGTACCAATGTAAATTCCCATGTCTGTAAAAGATCAAATTTAATAAAAGAATGAGTTCTTTTTCAAACATTGCATGTGAGTTTCTTGAAAATGTTTCTGTATATTTTAAAATCTCAGCTATATTTTCTAGTATGTCGGACAGATTGAGGTTGGCTCTCTCACATGAGCAATCATCTTTATTATATCAGACGGATAAAATAAAGATGAGACATGTTTAAAGTCAAAATCGTCAGACGGATGATTTAGAGTCATGACTTAAACAAAATGGTCGTATGAAAGATCTGCATCATATGGACATCATCCTTACAACATCATTAAGACATACGCTCCCTGGGAAAGGAGTGATGTTGTAATACGTATTCATACTACGTATGCATTTTTGACCATTGGGTTAGAATAGTAATTGCGTTTACTATTATGTGAGACCCAAAGACCACATGGGTCTTAACGCATTACCCTTATGGACTCTAATTGGTTCCTTTAGATTTGACTGGGTGATTGCTATCTTAGCATGTTGCTTATGGACTATGGTCAATTCGGTCCGGCGGGGCATGTTAGAAAATCAAGTCAAGTCAAGATCGAAAGGATCGCAAGAAGAGGAAGATTAATTTCATATTCACATATGGACTTTAGAGATTCAAAGTTGGCCAGCCAATTGTAATCCAGATGGGATTCAATTGTTGAATATAAAGTATAAGAAATGTGAAGAAATGATCTAGGGTAAAGCATGCGTTGATCTACTCAACTTTGCACCTCGAGGAGTGTTAGGTATCTCTAACAAGTGCACAACAGCGGACTCTATGCGCATGACAGTCACACGGCCTATTTCTCAGTATGATAAATAGAAGAGGTAAAGGAAAAGATGTTTTCTTACAATCCCCTCAAGTGTGAGTGGGAGATGTTGGATATGGACGACATGAATACACCCATGAGGGGATGTTTGAGGGTATACGGACATCAGATGTCGAGTGCACGAAAGCGTGCACGAAGGGAACCTTTTCTCGTGTGAAAAGGACCACTCGATAAGTGGAAAAAGTCACTTTATAAGTGCAAAAGGACACTTGATAAGTGAATGAAGAAGAGGATAAGTAAATGTGCTAATATAGGCTAATAAGCTTATATTTAGTTATTTCCTACAATAACTACCCCTAAAGCCTATAAATAGGACCCAAGGGTAAGGCATTTACACTAATCCATCCATGCCATAAGTTTGCATAAGGCAACTTATATTCTTCTTCTCCCTACCATTAAAATCCTCTTCTAAATAGAGATTTAGGCGGTGAAACGCTGCTTCGATCCTCCGTGACGAAGTACCGACCGGTGTGGCAAATCCGAGGGTGAAGTTCAGAGACTACGGCGTTGCATACGCCAACGTAAGTCTATGTTATTATTGGATTCTAACGTCGTTGTTTTGACAGGATCCTACATCTCCCCCCAAATCTGAGATGTAGGATCCTAATGTCGTACAAGGTTATACGGACCTCAGATGTCGAGGGTATACGGAAGAATACAAGGTTGCTCATAAAAAGATACATTTCCTTTTTCATGTATGAGGGTATACGGACCTCAGATGTCGAGTGCAATATACTGGAGTAGCAAGAAACAATCCTGCATCACACTTTCAACTATGGAAGCCGAGTTTGTAGCATTTAGCATGGCAGTCCAAGAAGCTGTTGGGCTTAGGAAGTTCTTAGACAGGCTAATTGATGCAAGTGACTCAGGTGCTGTACCAATACACAGTGACAGTCAAGCATCTATAGCCTATGTCAAAGATCCAAAATTCCATTGTAAGACCAAACACATAGATATCCGCTACAAATTTGCAAAAGACTATGATAAGACCAAGAAGGTAGACATAAGGTACATATCTACGCATGAGATGATAGCGGATCCGCTTACGAAGGCGATCCCCAGAGATGTGTTTTACAAACACTTATCATCTCAAGGATTGCGTAAGAGCTGAGTTGTACCAATGTAAATTCACATGTCTGTAAAAGATCAAATTTAATAAAAGAACAAGTTCTTTTTCAAACATTGCATGTGAGTTTCTTGAAAATCTTTGTGTATATTTTAAAATCTCAGCTATATTTTCTAGTATGTCGGACAGATTGAGGTTGGCTCTCTCACATGAGCAACCGCCTTTATTATATCAGACGGATAAAATAAAGATGAGACCTGTTTAAAGTCAAAATCGTCAGACGAATGATTTAGAGTCATGACTTAAACAAAATGATCGTATGAAAGATCTGCATCATATGGATGCTTACAAAAGATCTAAGAGGATTCTTAAATCCTATCTGTCTTATGCGGGATGTAGGTCCAGAAGATTATTTGAGTAGTAAAAGGGACTCAAAATCAGACATTGTGGTGTCTGATCATCATCCTTACAACATCATTAAGACATACGCTCCCTGGGAAAGGAGTGATGTTGTAATACGTATTCATACTACGTATGCATTTTTGACCATTGGGTTAGAATAGTAATTGCGTTTACTATTATGTGAGACCCAAAGACCACATGGGTCTTAACGCATTACCCTTATGGACTCTAATTGGTTCCTTTAGATTTGACTGGGTGATTGCTATCTTAGCATGTTGCTTATGGACTATGGTCAATTCGGTCAGGCGGGGCATGTTAGAAAATCAAGTCAAGTCAAGATCGAAAGGATCGCAAGAAGAGGAAGATTAATTTCATATTCACATATGGACTTTAGAGATTCAAAGCTGGCCAGCCAATTGTAATCCAGATGGGATTCAATTGTTGAATAAAAAGTATAAGAAATGTGAAGAAATGATCTAGGGTAAAGCATGCGTTGATATACTCAACTTTGCACCTCGAGGAGTGTTGTGTATCTCTAACAAGTGCACAACAACGGACTCTATGCGCATGACGGTCACACGGCCTATTTCTCAGTATGATAAACAGAAGAGGTAAAGGAAAAGATGTTTCCTTACAATCCCCTCAAGTGTGAGTGGGAGATGTTGGATATGGACGACATGAATACACCCATGAGGGGATGTATGAGGGTATACGGACATCAGATGTCGAGTGCACGAAAGCGTGCACGAAGGGAACCTTTTCTCGTGTGAAAAGGACCACTCGATAAGTGGAAAAAGTCACTTTATAAGTGCAAAAGGGCACTTGATAAGTGAATGAAGAAGAGGATAAGTAAATGTGCTAATATAGGCTAATAAGCTTATATTTAGTTATTTCCTACAATAACTACCCCTAAAGCCTATAAATAGGACCCAAGGGTAAGGCATTTACACTAATCCATACATGCCATAAGTTTGCATAAGGCAACTTATGTTCTTCTTCTTCCTTCCATTAAAATCCTCTTCTAAATAGAGATTTAGGCGGTGAAACGCTGCTTCGATCCTCCGTGACAAAGTACCGACCGTTGTAGCGAATCCGAGGGTGAATTTCAGAGACTACGGTGCTACATACGCCAACGTAAGTCCATGTTATTATTGGATCCTAACGTCGTTGTTTTGACAGGATCCTACATCTCCCCCCAAATCTGAGATGTAGGATCCTAATGTCGTACAAGGTTATACGGACCTCAGATGTCGAGGGTATACGGAAGAATACAAGGTTGCTCATAAAAAGATACATTTTCTTTTTCATGTATGAGGGTATACGGACCTCAGATGTCGAGTGCAATATACTGGAGTAGCAAGAAACAATCCTGCATCGCACTTTCAACTATGGAAGCCGAGTTTGTAGCATTTAGCATGGCAGTCGAAGAAGCTGTTTGGCTTAGGAAGTTCTTAGACAGGCTAATTGATGCAAGTGACTCAGTTGCTGTACCAATACACAGTGACAGTCAAGCATCTATAGCCTATGTCAAAGATCCAAAATTCCATTGTAAGACCAAACACATAGATATCCGCTACAAATTTGCAAAAGACTATGATAAGACCAAGAAGGTAGACATAAGGTACATATCTACGCATGAGATGATAGCGGATCCGCTTACGAAGGCGATCCCCAGAGATGTGTTTTACAAACACTTATCATCTCAAGGATTGCGTAAGAGCTGAGTTGTACCAATGTAAATTCCCATGTCTGTAAAAGATCAAATTTAATAAAAGAACAAGTTCTTTTTCAAACATTGCATGTGAGTTTCTTGAAAATCTTTGTGTACATTTTAAAATCTCAGCTATATTTTCTAGTATGTCGGACAGATTGAGGTTGGCTCTCTCACATGAGCAACCGCCTTTATTATATCAGACGGATAAAATAAAGATGAGACCTGTTTAAAGTCAAAATCGTCAGACGGATGATTTAGAGTCATGACTTAAACAAAATGATCGTATGAAAGATCTGCATCATATGGATGCTTACAAAAGATCTAAGAGGATTCTTAAATCCTATCTGTCTTATGCGGGATGTGGGTCCAGAAGATTATTTGAGTAGTAAAAGGGACTCAAAATCAGACATTGTGGTGTCTGATCATCATCCTTACAACATCATTAAGACATATGCTCCCTGGGAAAGGAGTGATGTTGTAATACGTATTCATACTACGTATGCATTTTTGACCATTGGGTTAGAATAGTAATTGCGTTTACTATTATGTGAGACCCAAAGACCACATGGGTCTTAACGCATTACCCTTATGGACTCTAATTGGTTCCTTTAGATTTGACTGGGTGATTGCTATCTTAGCATGTTGCTTATGGACTATGGTCAATTCAGTCCGGCGGGGCATTTTAGAAAAGCAAGTCAAGTCAAGATCGAAAGGATCGCAAGAAGAGGAAGATTAATTTCATATTCACATATGGACTTTAGAGATTCAAAGCTGGCCAGCCAATTGTAATCCAGATGGGATTCAATTATTGAATAAAAACTATAAGAAATGTGAAGAAATGATCTAGGGTAAAGCATGTGTTGATCTACTCAACTTTGCACCTCGAGGAGTGTTGTGTATCTCTAACAAGTGCACAACAGCGGACTCTATGCGCATGACGGTCACACGGCCTATTTCTCAGTATGATAAACAGAAGAGGTAAAGGAAAAGATGTTTCCTTACAATCCCCTCAAGTGTGAGTGGGAGATGTTGGATATGGACGACATGAATACACCCATGAGGGGATGTATGAGGGTATACGGACATCAGATGTCGAGTGCACGAAAGCGTACACGAAGGGAACCTTTTCTCGTGTGAAAAGGACCACTCGATAAGTGGAAAAAGTCACTTTATAAGTGCAAAAGGGCACTTGATAAGTGAATGAAGAAGAGGATAAGTAAATGTGCTAATATAGGCTAATAAGCTTATATTTAGTTATTTCCTACAATAACTACCCCTAAAGCCTATAAATAGGACCCAAGGGTAAGGCATTTACACTAATCCATCTATGCCATAAGTTTGCATAAGGCAACTTATGTTCTTCTTCTCCCTACCATTAAAATCCTCTTCTAAATAGAGATTTAGGCGGTGAAACGCTGCTTCGATCCTCCGTGACGAAGTACCGACCGTTGTGGCGAATCCGAGGGTGAAGTTCAGAGACTACGGCGCTGCATACGCCAACGTAAGTCTATGTTATTATTGGATCCTAACGTCGTTGTTATGACAGGATCCTACATTGGTATCATAGCCATACGGGTTCGCCCCGGTCTAACCGTCGCCCCGATCTAACCGATGAACGCGGTGTTGTCTCTTTCACGAATGTGTCTCCTTCCATTATGGATATGGTAGGAACACGTCGTGACAGAGAGAACGCAATAGTTATTCTTTTCACGTTAGGGTCTTCTGCCATTACGGATATGGCAGGAACTCTCCGTGACTGGAAGAACTTACCGTTCATATCACCAAACTCGCACTCCTCATGGATGCTGACTCTCCATTTAGTTGAGAATGTGAACTCTCTTCATGTAGAGCGTGAAGTTTGCGGCATTGAAAACGCGTTCTCTTCATTTTTTGGCACACGGCCATTGAAGCAAAACCGTTTTCTCGACGAACGGGTGCTTCATCGACGAACGGGTGCTTCATCGGAGAAGACGATGGTGGTTATTCTCAACGGAGAAGATGAATTTTTGGTGCATAACCACCATGGCCATATGGGCTTTGGAGGCAATGCATCCCCCCTCCCCATGTGGAGAGGGTAGGCAACGGCCAATAACAACCACTGCCACCCCACCGGCGGGGGTGTGCGGCCAACCCCATGGAAGGGCCATGGCCGGCCGGCCCCGGCCAGGGCCAGGCGGCCCTGGCCGGGAGCCAGGGCCCTGTCGGCCCTGGCAGAGGCCAGGGCCGGCGCCCTGGCCTCAGGCCAGGGCCTGGCCGGCCCTGGCCGGGGGCGAGGGCCAGGCCAGCGGCCTGGTCGGCCCTGGCAGAGGCCAGGGCCGACACCCTGGCCTCAGGGCAGGGCCTGGCCGGCCCTGGCCAGGGGCCAGGGCCAGGCCAGGGGCCTGGCCGGCCCTGACAGAGGCCAGGGCCGGCGCCCTGGCCGGCCCTGGCCTCTGCCAGGGCCACGGTCGGCCCTGGCAGTGACCAGGGCGAGGCCGAGGCCTGCCGGCCCTAGCCGAGGCCTACTGGCCCTGGCCGAGGCCAGTGCCCGGCCACTGCCAGCCCCGGCCTCGGCCAGTGCCGAGCCCCGGTTGACCCTATTATTTGGGGAGAGGCTTGCATGAATGAGACATGCATGGCTAGCCCATACGGGGCCGACGACAGTTCTCTGCGGCAAAATTCTCCTGCAGAAGGGGAGCGCCTGGATCCATTCGGGAGCCGGCGACGATGGCTTGCAGAAAAATCCCCTCAAGGGGGATCCGACCTTGGCACGGCTACGGCTCAACCCCGGCAATGGCCAGGGATTGCCGAATATTTTGCTAGTATCATAAGGGTACTAGGTTGAAATATACATTTTGAAAAATACTTTTGAAAATCACGTTTTCAAAATACGTTTTCAAAAATCGCTTTTTCCGTTGCAAGTACTATAAGAGTACTATCGTTTGATAAGTGAGGGGGAAATATTGAAAGTTGTTCTAGATGGTGATTGGAATCGTAGAAACCTTTCCGATTCTAGAGCAACATCTTCAATATTTTCTGAAAGTAACTTATCAAATGTTAAAAATATCATTTCAAGTGGGATTTTTTTCCAAGTGGGAGTGATATCTATGTATAAGAAATTTTATGCAATGATTTTTGATCGAACCTTCGGTTTTGTGTCTTTTGCGGCATTTTAAAGCTAAAATGTCTTCTGCCGCTAAGAACATCGTCGCTGAGTTGAACAGAGGTGAAAAACTCAACGGCGATAATTACAAACTATGGTCCATCAAGATACAATACGTTCTAGAGGAGCACGACGTGCTCGAAACTCTAAAGAACGTAATGATTGAACCCGAGTTGGGCACTACGGCCCAACACAGACGAGACAAGGAAGCTTTTGATGCTTGGTCTCGGAAGAACAAGATAGCTCGCATTACGTTATTGTCCAGTATGGCCGATGACATAATGCGCATCTTCCGAGAGCATGACCTAGCCATGGACATATGGTCCAAGCTTGAGGAAAAGTTTGGTGGCACCTCGGTGTCTAAACTTCGTTCTTTAACTATAAGATTTGATTCATACAAGAAACGTCCAGATCATTCCATGGGGAAACATCTGTGACATATGGCGAATCTAATCTCGGAGTTAAAGGATGCAGGTCATGTGCTCACTGATAAGCAACAAATCAAAGCAGTCATACATTCCCTACCAAATGGGTGGGACCAAATGAAGATGCATCTCACTCATAATGAGAGCATCAAGAACTTTAGTGATGTTTCAAAGCACCTCGAGTTAGAGGAAGAGCGGCTTGCGGCCGCCAAGCCTAGTGCAGAAGTGCACATGGTTGTTAGTTCCTCACACTGGGGAAAGAAACGGAAAGATCGTTCAAAGTTTACTAATGAACATAATAAGCAACCTGAGTCTACCAAGAAACCCAAACATAAGGGTGGGCACAAGAAATGGCACAAGAAGAAAGACTTGAAGAGGATCAAGTGCTTCAAGTGCAACAAGTTAGGTCACTATGCCCGTTCTTGTACGGATGAAGGTGACAAGGTAACTTGTAATGATAGTTACATATGTGTTTCTAGTTCAATATTTCTTGTGGAATCTAATCCATTTTGGATAATTGATTCAGGTGCCACCGACCACATAGCAAGGGACAGACAGTCCTTCATGGAGTATCACCGGATACCCCAAGAAACAAAATGGATTTATGTAGGAAACAACACACGTGTTGAAGTGAAAGGCGTTGGGACTTGCAAGCTAGTCTTGGACAACGGCCGCACTATCTTACTACATGATGTCCTCTTCACACCAGATATTCGAAGGAATATTATATCTGTGGTCGTGTTAATGGGTCTTGGTTATAGCTGGTTCTTTCAAAATTGTAAATTGGACTGTTTTGTAATACTACTCTTATTGGTTCTGGGTATGTATTTAAAGGATTTATTGTATTAAATACAATGTATGACTCTTCATTTTGTAATGAAAATTTTCTTGTTGCAAATTCTTCGACTTATGAGTCAGATATAATTTGTTGGCACGCAAGGCTTGGTCACATTGGACCAACGCGTATGGATAGACTTGCCAAACGTGGCCTTCTATCCAATGTTTCAAAGGTCGAAATGTCGACTTGCGAACATTGCCTTGTATGGAAATCTTGTCGCAAGCCGTTTGGAACCGGCACAAGGGCCGAGGTTCCATTACAGATCATCCATTCGGACATATGTGGTCCAATGAATGTCAAGACAAGACGCGAGAAGTCCTATTTCATCACTTTTATTGATGACTTCACCCGATTCGGTCATATCTATTTGATATCCCACAAAAGTGAAGCATTAACCTGCTTTAAAAACTATATGAGTTTGGTGGAAAATCAATTAGATCGCAAGATTAAGGTCTTGCGAACCGATAGAGGCGGTGAATATCAATCGGCAAGTTTTAAGGAACTTTGTGATGAAAAAGGCATAGTTCATCAGGTAACTATGACTTATACTCCGCAACAAAATGGTGTTGCAGAAAGGAGAAATAGGACTTTAATGGAAATGGTACGTTCAATGATGGCGCAAGCTAACTTGCCAATCACCTTTTGGGGTGATGCATTATTTATGGCCACTTTCATTTTAAACCGCGTACCCTCGAAATCAGTTAGCTCCACTCCTTATGAGTTATGAAACCAAAGGTCTCCCGACTTAAACATTTTAAAACCTTGGGGATGTGCATCCTACGCACATATTTCCTCCCATAAGTATGGCAAACTTGGGCCACGGGGAAGGAAATGTATCTTTATACGATACGCAAGAAGACAATGGAGGTCTAATTGAATTTGAGTCGAGGGATGTCACTTTCTTGGAAAACGAGTTTCCAAGACAGGGCGAGATAAGTCAGGACTTATCTCTATTTGAGATTAATGATCAAGATGGATTACCTCATTCGAGTGGGAGAATTCTTGGTGAAGACGAAAATGCGTTTCAAACTTCACCAATGGATGATACGAATGACGCTAATCCTATTCCATACGGGAATAATGATCCAAGTGGGAGCATTTCTAACGACATTCCAAGTGGGAGTGATATTAGAATTGATCTAAATTCGAGTCAACAAGGACTTGAAGAATCTCAAATACGACGTAGTAGTCGTACAAGGTTGGCTCCTCTAAGATTTGAGGATGAATTTCCGCAAACCTTTATGACTTTACTACAAGATGATGACGAGCCTGCTACTTTCAAACAGGCCGTATCATGCCCTGCAAAAGACAAATGGATGGAAGCGATGAAGGAGGAGTTGGAATCCATGAAAGTTAACCAAGTCTGGGACTTAGTTAACTTACCCAGAGGACGTAGAGCTATTGGGAACAAATGGGTTCTCAAGATCAAGCATAAGGCTGATGGCTCTATAGACAGATATAAAGCTCGCCTTGTCACGAAAGGTTTTACGCAACAGGAAGGGATAGACTACGAAGAAACCTTCTCACCTGTTGTTTGTTTTACCTCGATTCGCCTGATTCTGGCTATGGTAGCTTGCTTAGACCTCGAATTACATCAGATGGATGTAAAGACTGCCTTTCTCAATGGAGAATTCGACGAGGAGATCTATATGGAACAACCAACAGGGTTTGTAAAAGAAGAAAACGAACATAAGGTTTGTAAACTTCGTAAGTCCATATATGGTCTTAAACAATCCTCGAGGCAATGGTATATACGATTTCAAGAAGTTGTCTTATCAAATGGTTTTTCCATGCTTGATGAAGATAACTATGTATATATCAAGAGGATTAAGAGCAAGTACGTTATTATGTCTCTATATGTAGATGACATTTTAATAGCCGGAAATGACAAGGGCTTTGTGATGGATATCAAGGCTTGGCTTTCATCAGTTTTTGAGATGAAAGACATGGGAGAAGCCGCATATATCCTTGGAGTTAAGATTTCAAGGAATCGTTCGAAGAAACTTCTTTCTCTTTCACAAGAGACTTATATAAAGAAAGTTCTAGAATGTTTTAATATGCAGGACTGCAAGTCCATTGATATTCCTATAAGCAAATGCGATAATTTATGTCTGAAATCGTGTCCAAAGAACCAAAAGGAAAAAGAAATTATGGAAAAAGTTCCATATTCCAGTGCACTTGGTAGTCTTATGTACGCTATGATGTGTACGAGACCGGACATCAGTTTTGCCGTTGGAATGGTAAGTCGTTACCAATCCAATCCAGGGCAAGTACACTGGAAAGCGGTTAAGAGGATAATGCGGTATCTTAAAGGAACTGCGGACTATGCTTTATGCTATCAAGGAGATGCCTTGAGGCTCGAAGGCTACACTGATGCTGATTGGGCGGGTGATCTCGATGAGCGACAATCGACCTCAAGATACGTTTTTCTACTCTAATCTGGACCTTATCGGTTGGACCTTATCCTTACAAGGTTGCTCATAAAACGTATCCTGAAATGATCGAACCATTTTGTACGGGTTCGCCCCAATCTAACCGTCGCCCCGGTCTAACCGATGAACGCGGCATTGTCTCTTTCACGAATGCGTCTCCTTCCATTACGGATATGGTAGGAACACGTCGTGACGGAGAGAACGCAATAGTTGTTCTTCTCACGTTAGGGTCTTCTGCCATTACGGATATGGCAGGAACTCTCCGTGACTGGAAGAACTTACCGTTCATATCGCCAAACTCGCGCTCCTCATGGATGCTGAGTCTCCATTCAATTGAGAATGTGAACTCTCTTCATGTAGAGCGTGAAGTTTGCGGCCTTGAAAACGTGTCCTCTTCATTTTTTTTGGCACACGGCCATGAAGCAAAACCGTTTTCTCGACGAACGGGTGCTTCATCGACGAACGGGTGCTTCCTCAGAGAAGACGATGGTGGTTATTCTCAACGGAGAACATGAATTTTTGGTGCATAACCACCATGGCCATATGGGCTATGGAGGCAATGCATCCCCCCTCCCCATACGGAGGGGGTTGACTACGGCCAATAACAACCACGGCCACCCCACCGGTGGGGGTGTGCGGCCAACCCCACGCAAGGGGGTGGCCGGCCATGGCCATATGGGCCATGGCCGGCCATGGCCAAAGGGCCATGGCCGGCCGGCCCCGGCCAGGGCCAGGCCGGATCTGGCCGGCCAGGGCCAGGGGGTCGGCCAGGGCCAGGGGGCCCTGGCCGTGGCCAGAAAAGAGTCAAGGTGCTCGATCGGGTTCTCCATAGGAGCTCCAGAAAACTGGTTCTACTGGATCCAAACCACAGGTGATGGCTTCAGCTCGAAATTTCCGGTCGTAATGGCCAGAGGTCGAATGCTAGATGTGGACCCAATGGACGGCATCGAGTACTCGAGCAAGGACTTTTAAGGAGTGATATTTTCTGCCATGGCGGTAAATTCTTCTCTACTCCTTCTCTCTACGTTCAAACGCCTCATGGTGGCGTTGATCTCGGGATCTAAAGGAACTAAGTCGTCAAGACTTCTCGAGTTCCTGCGCATGAAAAATCAAGATATACCGTGAAGCGCGTATGGTATGATGCCAATTAAAAACAAAAAATAAAGAATAAAGAATAAAAATAAAAGTGTAGAATGTGAAAACTATCACGGGGTAAGGATATGAGCTAGTCTCAGGATGACGGGGTCCTAAATGTAACAAGCACGTTGCCTCCTCGGCAACGGCGCCATAAAGCTTGACCGCCTGCCCGTTTGGCACTCAAATCTGGACGGGGATACTAGAATTAAAATTTGTAATCGCAGGCACACGGTGTCGAGGTGTGGCTTAGGGGTCGAACACAGGGAGGCGTGTGTTGTGCTTGTGAACAATCGGGATCTTGATCACCCGGTGGGTAAGCTAGCTTAATCCATTGTTGGGTTGTCACGATAGAAAATTAATGATAAAGGGTGTAAGAGATAAAAAAGCAACCTAGGACCTTGGCTTTCGCCTAATCACGAGTTCTCACTATTACGACCGACGGATAGGAATGTGATCGGATCCTAGGTTTTAGTGGTGAGATGTTGCCTCTAATAGTGGTACCTAGCGTCCCATGGGCCCGATATTCCAGTCGATGCCCAGGATGATACGCTATGTCTGCCTGGGTTCGGACGGTGGGCATTCCCATGTCCAGCACCGCCCGACTCTGGGAGCACTAAGCTCGCAACGATTGCTCCCGACATTTCATCCAAGCCGTTCCCACTCGTGAGGAATCAATGTCTACGCCAGGGGGTGAGCTGTGGCTAGGAGATCAAACTCCCTTTTTATTTCTCCTTGGCCCGACGGTCAAAGGCGGTCTTTCTCCCGCCAGTGACAATAAAACGCCCCTGCATAACCATCTAAATCCTTATATCCTATCGAATCCCTAATCCTATGGTCGTTCTAGGGAGAACCCATGAAGGGGCTTCCACCAATGTCCCAGATTTAGAATCTACTCACTAATCATGGCATGAGATGCAATAAAACAAATGTCAGCCATCAAAATGGGAATCAAGCAATAGATTACTGTAGCAAGGAGTAATATGAACGCAATATTAAAGTATGAGAACGATCAAGAAACTTACAAATGGAAATAAATTCAAAGCAGCAAAAACCCCTTAAAACATCTTAAGAAAATGGGGATTACGTTTTCTGGGAAGCCTAGGTCTATTTATACATTTTGGCAAGATGCCAGGGAATATTCTCACTAAAAGACAAAAATAAATGTTCACCCGATCGGTTGAAACTTCACCCGATCGGGTGAGGCAGCGGGGATTTTGGTCTTCAGCTTCTGATAATCATCACCCGATCGCTGAACCGATCGGGTGAGTCGTTAGGTTCTCGTGCTGGGGAAGCATCTGCTACAAGTGACCCGATCGGTTGATAAGTCAACCGATCGGGTGGACTTTGGCACTCAAAAACAGCGAGCTGTGTGACAACCACCCGATCGTTAAAACGATTGGGGTGGAGTTGGCTCTTCCTCTGGGCTGATACACCTGCACGAACCGATCAGGTGGGTCTGTCCACCCGATCGGTTGAGAGCTGATACATGATTTCTCTTGATGATTTGCTCTCAGGATCTCGTGCGACACCTCCCGTTGCTCCGGGGACTCGTGATGTTAGCGTTGTATGTCCCCTGCGCAAGCAATATCCTGCAAAAGCACACAAACACAACGAAAGTGAAAAGGACCTAAAAATCACAAAAAGACGGACTCAAAATAACGAAAAACGACGAGAAATTACGGAGAAGGCGTGCGTGAATATATAAAATATAAACGCACGTCACAAGGCTACTCGATCGAGCAGAGCAACAATTCGACCGGACGGTACATACAAAACAATGTTTTTGAGAGAATTTCCAGCCCACTGCAGCTTGACCAAGCAGAGCGACTACTCGACCGAGTAGCGTGTATCAACCCAGAGCTAAGGAAGAGACCAAGCAGAGCCGCGTATCTTGCTCTACTGAGCGGAGCCGATACTCGTTCGAGTAGGGCGTCGCAACCTGACTTAAAGAGGGCCCATTTGCCCAATTTTCCAGATTTTTTGTAGGGTCCACCCCTTTGTATATAAGCACAATTTGTACCCTAGATTAGGAGACAAGTTTATTTTCCATAGTTTTAATTACGGTTTGAGTTTTCTTAGAGAATTTTAAGAGTCGTCATTATTGTTGAAGACAAAGTTTGGATTTTTATTAATTGCTTTTGCTTGGAATCTTGTGATCTTAAGTCTCTGTGCTTGATTATCGATCTTCGACGTTTTGGTAACGATCTCTCATCTTTCTATGCTTGTTTTGATGTTTTCTATTGTGATCATGAATTCTATCGCTATTATCGAATTTCCCATTGAACTTTCTATAAATTATGAGTAGTCTTATCTAGGGCTAATGGATTAGCCCTAGGATCTTAAGATTTAGATGTGAAATTAGGATTTTTATGTTGTTTTGGTATAAAAGGGATATGTTTTGGCTGATCCAACCAAGTTTGTAGGAGATTCCAAATAGGATTTGTGACCACGACAGTGGTGCACATCTTGGACGGATATCCTATGGACTTAATTAGGCACATTAGTGAATTCAATTGGAGTTCGTGACCACGACAGTGGCATGCACTTTGATGGTTTCCACCGACGTCCTATATTACTGATTGATGACTACGACAGTAGCGTCAATGAGAGCCACCAAATCACAGATCAAATCTCTATCCACGACAATGGCGTGAGTAGAGATTGGAAATAGTGGTCGATCGTAATGCATGGATCGCTTGTGAGGTTATCCACGATGGTGGGACTAAACACGGGATACGTTAGACGAGTGTCACAACGACAGTTGGTCATGAGTTTTACATTTAGATGTGACAATCTCTCCTTAATAAAGCCAATTTAACATATGAATTCTAATTTAGCATTGACATCTGACGATCCTAGTGGTGACTCCTATTGCCCCAGTCTTTTATATTGCTGATAATCCCATTTGAGAGATAAACGTGACAACCTTTCTGAGTACACCAACTGATACTTTTCTCAAATTCAGAACAAAACCCAAGATTATATAAGCATCTACCTCCCTGTGTGTTCGACATTTTACTATATTACAAAGCATTGACACAGTGCACTTGCGGTAGTTTTCGGGTTAAAATCCGGATCGATCACAATGCTGTTCTTTCTGAGCGTTAGGCTAAGTTTATCTATGCTATAATTGGCAACATTAAAGTAAACTGGGCTAGATCATTATGGACTCCATCGTCAACTCTGCCTTATCCAATAGAGTCGACACTCCTTTAGGCCATGGCCACTATCTTACCATCCTCTTTAGGGCATATGACATCACCCTGGACAATGAATCTGATGTCTTGGAACCTACTCTTGTTTTTAATGTTCGTACTCTTGCTCGTATGGGACTTCACCGAGACTTAGACCAGAATGTTCCAGAGGAGAGGTTAGTGGGTGAATCGAGTTCTGCTACGGAGAGAAGGAAAGGTAAGAAAGTCATAGAAGAAGAAGAAGAAACTAAAGAAGATGAAGAGATTGAAGATGAAGATGAAGAGCATGCCCCTTCTGACGATGTTCCTGCCTATGTCATTGAGCTTCAAGATATGCTTCTGAAAAAGATTAATAGGTTGAAGATTTCTCAAGACAAGGGCATCAAAGATCTCAACAACAAAGTGGAGAATTTGAAGGACTTGGTAGTGAGCACAAATGAGATTACTGAAAAAGTTCTTAAAGAGATCCTTGATGAGATAAAGGAACTGAAGAAGGAGGAGAAGAACGGTGGTTCTTCTTAGATTATTTGATCACATGCTTAAACCTTTTAAAACAATGGTTTGTAATAATTCTTAAATACTTTGCACATGCGATGATGTTTTAATGTTTTTTATGTCTTGATGCTTGATAACTTAATGTGTAATATGCTTAATACATTATCCTTAAACCGCTTTAGTTATTATGACAAGCCTATTATTATTTCCTGATATCTCTTGTATAACTTGCTTGGTGAAAAATGAAGATTGCATGGGTTATATACTAACTCTTTTGTGCAGATTTTTTCAAGAGAAATTGATTTTTTTCACTCTTGTTAAAAAAATTTCATTTGTCACTTGAGAAGCATGTTTACTATCATATTTTTTTATAATGACAAGGGGAGAAAAATTGAAAAGCAAAAAACATCAATGAATACTATATGATAATATGTCGCTAACCAGCTTTGATGCAGGGGGAGTATGATATGATTTCATACCGTATCTAAGCAGAGGGAGTAAATACATTTACTCATCATTTTCAAAGTCGTATTATTCATATGTTTTTCATTTGGGTATCCTAATCAAAAAGGGGGAGAGTGTTGGAAATCTAGTCCCATCCCAAATGGTTTTGATGATGATCACACCAAATGTTATTGTATACTAATTATTTCTTAAGTGTGTAGGTTGTGCAATAAGCTAATTGAAGCTCAAAACATATTCCGAGAAGAAGAACTACAACTACACACATAGAAGATGAAGTTGGATTGAGCTCACATTCCATGTCTACATTCTGAAGATTCAGTTTAAGCATAGAGGAGCTCAAAGATGAAGCTCAAAGAATGTGCTCAAGCCCAAGCTGAAGAGGAGCTCAAATTCTAGTGAAGCATATGCAACAAGATCAAGTTCAACAATGGCTTCAAATTCTTCATAGTGTCTAGTGTGTGAGTTGTTTTTTAATTTTATTAGGATTATGTCAAAGCCAAGAAGAATATGCGCGCGCGCGCACGCACACACACACACATAAAGAATTTTGAAAATGTTTTTAAATTAATGTTACTATTTTATAAATTTATCTTCTATAATATGAGAGCAAAACTTCTTGAGAAAATCATCTTTCAAGAAGGAGTCAACCTCCAAACACCCAGGAGTTGGCTGCCTTTCAGTAACATAATTTCTCAAAAAACTGCTCTGGGAGTCGACTACCAAACTTGGGAGTCGACTACCAGTTGTAGCAGAATTTCTCAGAAATTGCTCTGGGAGTCGACTACCAAAGTTGGGAGTCGACTACCAAATGTGCGACCAGAATTCCTTGATTCATTCTCTTATTTATTCTAAGCTGATTTTTTGGGCTGAAGTCCAACCTTATTTGAATTATTTCAAATCCCTTCTTAGCTCTATAAATAGAGAGCTTTTTGAGATCATTTTTTACCAATCATTCTTGAGCAAAGTTCAAATTCTCTCAAGCAATTCAAGCTCTCTAAATTATCATCGCTCTCAAGTTCTACATTGCCAAACTGTTTTAATTTCTGATCTTATTATTGTGCATACTTTTTCTATCTTCTTTTAAGATCACTTTTATTTGGCTATTGCAAGTTGTTTTTCAAAATCATTTCTTCTTTATTTTTTGAATATTCTTAAAGGATTTTAAAGCAACGAAAGTTTCTTAATCACATTGAATCATCTAATATTCTTTGTGTGATCAAAGAAAGATTAATTCTTTAGCCACATAGAGCACAATTGCACATTCTTCTTGGCTATAGAATTATTGGGTGTAAAACCAATCTCCACTAATTTTTTGTGGTGAATTGGATTTGATCTTACTTTGAGTCCCTTGGAGATTCGGGTGTTGGAAATCCTAGCTAAGGATAGGTGGTGGTGTTGTAAATCCTACTTGAGACTAGGTGGTTGGAAATCCTAGTGGTGGAACTAGGTCATTGGAAATCATATCGAGTGAAGCTAGGTAATTGTATTGCTAAGGCAATAGTTGATTTAATCTCGATCTGTGACGGTCGGGGACTGGACGTACCCATGTGGGGAACCAGGATAAAATCCATGTCTCTCTATGTGAATTTTCTGTGATTATTTATCGTCATTTACTTTACGCTCATTTATTTATTGTTTGAGCATATGCCACTTACAATCACGTGTTAATATATTCTTGTTCATTTATCGCAAGCCTTTATTTCATTCCACCGTGAGATTTATGTTATTGTTGCAACTCTTTTGGTCTTAATCATTGATATGTCATCTCATCTTAATTTAGAGAAAATCGTGTTAATTAATGACCAAGCGTAGATCACTCTACTAGGATCATTAGGCAATATTGGAGGGGAAGTTATTCTTTGTGTTGTTAATTTACGAAAAAGTTTTATTTATACAACACTATTCTACCTCCTAGTGTTGTTTGCCATCCACAGGATCCAACAGTTCAGTGGCAAGGGGGTGGCCCCATCAACTTACGGTTGACGACACAAAAGGGTCGTTCAGTGGCGAGGGGGTGACCCCTTCGACTTGCGGCTGACGACACGAAAGGGTCATTCAGTGGCGATGGGGTGGCGCATTCGACTTACGGTTGACGACTTGAAAGCGTCGTTCAGTGGAGAGGGGGTGGCCACCTCGACTTACATCTGAAGACAGAAGGGTCGTTCAGTGACGAGGGGGTGGTCCCCTCGTCTTGCGTCCGGTGACACGAAAGGGTCATTCAGAGGTGAGGGGGTGGTCCGCTCGTTTTACGTCTGAGACACGAAAGGGTCGTTTAATGGAGAAGGGGTGGCCCCTTCGACTTACGGCTGACGACACGAAAGGGTCATTCAGTGGCGAGGGGGTAGCCCCTTCGACTTACAGCTGACGACACGGAAGGGTCGTCCAGTGGCGAGGGACTGATGAGACGGGAGGGTCGTTCAGCAGCGATGGAGTGGTCCCCTCGTCTTATGTCTGACGACACGAGAGGATTGTTCAGTGGCGAGGGAATGGCCCCTTCTACTTACGGATGGCGACACGAGAGCGTCGTTCGGTGGCAAGGGGGTGGCCCCCTCGTCTTATGGCTGACAACATGAGAGGGTCATTCAGTGGCGAGAGATGGCCCCTTCGAATTACGGATGACGACACGACAGGATCGTTCAGTGGAGAGGGGTGGCCCCTTCGACTTACGCCTGACGACAAGGAAGGATCATTCAGTGGCAAGGGGTGGCCCCCTCGTCTTACGTCTAACGACATGGAAGGATCGTTCAGTGGCAATGGAGTGGTCCCTTCGTCTTACATCTGACGACGTGAGAGGGTCATTAAGTGGCAAGGGGGTGGCCCCCTCGACTTACAGCTGACGACGTGAGAGGGTCGTTCAGTGGCGAGGGGGTGGCCCCTTTGACTTACGACTGACGACACGAAAGGACAGTTCAGTGGCGAGGGGGTGGCCCCCTCGTCTTACGACTGACTACAGTAGATGGCTACTTAGTGGCGCGGGGGTGGCCCCTTCGACTTACAGCTGACGACATAAAAGGATCGTTCAGTGGCAAGGGGGTGGACCCCTCGTCTTATAGCTGATGAAATGAAAGGGTCGTTTAGTGGAGAGGGGTGGCCACTTCGACTTACGTCTGACGACAAGGAATGGTTGTTCAGTGGTGAGGGGGTGGCCCTCTCATCTTACGTCTGACGGCATGGAAGGATAGTTCAATGGCGAGGGGGCTGCCCCCTCATCTTACGTCTGACGACATGGAACGATCGTTCAGTGGCGAGGGAGTGGTCCCTTCGTCTTATGTTTGACGACACGAAATATTCGTTCAGTGGCGAGGGGGTGGCCCCCTCGTCTTACGGCTAACGACACGAGAGGGTGATTCAGTGGCGAGGGGTTGGTCCCCTCGTCTTACAGCTCACAACACGAGAGGGTTGATCAGTGGCGAGGGGGTGGCCCCTTCGATTTACGGCTGACGACACAAAATGTAACGGCCGATATTTCTGGGCGTGTTGATTGTTGTGTACCCGTACTTTATTTTGATCACCAGGATGTTTTCGTCCGTAAGTCATATTTCTACGCGTCGATGCGAGCGCGTCTCTGATTTTTGATTTCTACCATGTCGTGATTAATTAACTATTAACCCTAATTGTTTACTCTTAACTATCTTATTAATTAACCTAACCCTACGAAATGAATTCCACTGAATTATATCGGAGAGATCCAACCGTGCCTTCAATCTCCTCCCCCACATCCAGCTCTATCCCTTCAAGCTGCCCCCTTCACTGTTCGTATTATAACCCAAGCAAACAGTAGCAGCAGCAGCAGGCAATCACCTCAGATTTTCCTCCTCCCTCCAATTCCAACCAAATTGGAATTCATCAAGCCAGATCAAACGTTCAGCCAAGAAATCCACACCAAATCAAAACCCAAATCAACATTCACCAAATCAAAACCCAAATCCAATTGAAACTGAAATCAGAAAGAAGAGGGAAAGATAGAATTGAGATATGTGTTTCAGATCAAATCAAATACAACACAAACCAATCTCCCTCCCTCTCACGTGCCCCTCCCTCCTAGTCGCCGCCCTAGCAGGCCGCCGCCCCTCTTCTCCCCAGGCCGCGCTCCTCTCCACCTCAGGTCGACGCGACGCCTCCCCCTGCAAGCAGCCGCCATTGCCCTTGATGCCCTAGCCGCTGCCGTGCCGCCCTGCCGGCCGCCCCTTGCTGCCGAGCCCCCTGCTGTGAGTCATCCTGCAAGATGAAACAAAAAACAGAAAGAAAGAAAAGTGAGGAGAAAGAAAAGAACATATCTAAATAATAAAAGGAGATAAAAGATAAGAAGAGATATAAATTCTTAATGGGTTTTGGGTTTAAGTTTGCTATTGGGTATTGGATATATATCTTATTGGGTTTAAGTTTAAGTTATTGGGTTTGGGGTATTATACTTATTGGGTTTTTGGGTTTAAATTATCGCTTATTGGGTATGGTTCAAATGAAATTAGCTTACTGGGTTTTAAAATGGATTTAATTGAGAATTGGGTTTAATTTGGGTAAGCTATTACTTATTGTATTTTAATTTAATTAAGTAAATTAGTTATTTGGGTTGGGTTTATTAAAGCTAAATGTTAGTGTTATAGGTGTGTACTGTTAGTCTGCTACATCCATAACAGTTTATATATGTTAGGAATAATCGTAGCACTACGGATGACTTGGGTCTTGCCCGAGTCAATCCGAACGATTGGGTGGACTTAGCGAAGAAGCAGCTGACGGAAAATGCTCGCAATTGGTGGGATGCTGAGGAGACCAGGCTGACCAAGCTTATTCCATGAGCTACCTTCCGTCAGAGGTTTGACGCCCAATATTTTCCGAACGCTGTGAAGAGGGAGATGCAGCAGCGCTTCATCAACTTGGAGCATGGCAAAATGACTGTCGATGAGTATGTGGCCGAGTTTGCCATGCTGAGTCGCTTTGCCCCTACTCTGGTGACGGACCCAGAGGATTGTGCCCACCGCTTCCTACAGGGCTTTGATCTAGACATTCAAGCTTCGATGTCCTCGGCCATTTTACTACCCATGAGGAAGTCCTGGTGGCGGTAAGGAAGCATGAGCTAATCGTGAACCAGAAGAAGGCACGTCAAGCAGGCAAGCACCCGATGGAGCTGTAGAGGAGTGCACCCAGGCCCATGGTTTGTCCTGTTTAGACTACTCAGTTCAAGAGGCCAACTGCACCCGTCCCCAACCGAGCTTAGCTGACTTGCCATTACTGCGGCAAGTTTGGTCATGTGAAGAATGATTGCAAGAGGCTGCTGAACCAGTGCCTAGTTTGTGGTTCGCATGATCATACTGCGAAGGACTGTCCCCATGGCACTCGACCTGTACCTGCTGGAGCTCCTGGACCTGCTCAGCGGATGGTACCTGCACCTGGACAGCATGGACCGCCTCTATTTCCGCAGAATCGGGCCTTCCAGCAGGCCAACCAGCCGAAGCACCGAATGTTCACCATGACAGCTGTAGAAGCTGAAGGTGAGAATGATGTGATCGCAGGTAACATCTAGACTTAGACTTTACTTTTTTTACATTCATGCTTGATTAGATCACCATGCTTAACTTAGTTATATTATATCTTAGGTGTCATCTTAGTATCATCTCACCCAGCCCTGACTCTGTTTGATTCAGGGGCTTCCATGTGCATCTTATCCCGGAAGTTTGTAGTTGAGCATTCGATTCAGCATTCGATTCCCACTTTCACTCTCCCCAAGTGTTGGAATATCACTACCGGGAATGGTGTAGTGAAAGTTGCATTAGGATGCAGACCCTGTCCATTGGTGATTAGTGGACATGAGTTATATGCTAACTTCATTGTCCACGATCTGCCCAACTTTGATACTGTTCTCGACATTGATTGGTTAGGAGCGTTCTATGCCATGATTGACTGTCACAAGAAGAAGGTGGTATTTGAAATTTCTAATCACCCGGTGTTCGAGTTCGTTAGTGGAGGTCGTTCGTTTGGGCCTGTCAAATTCCGGGCCCAGCCGGGTGATTTGATTGTTGCATCTTTGATAGCTAGACCTGAAAAGCTTGAAGTGGTAAGATATTTTGAAAACGTCTTCCCGGAAGACATTTCTGGACTACCGCCCGATCGAGCGTTGGAGTTCGGCATTGATCTTATGCCAGGGGCTCAACCGATTTCGAAGGCACCTTACCATATGGCTCCTGCAGAGGTAGAAGAGCTGAGGAAGCAGTTGGATGAGCTATTGCAGAAGGGCTTCATTCATCCCAGTTGTCCGTCTAGGCAAGTTATGATGCGGAGGAGAAGGTCCGATCGAACAATTTAGCATGAAACAACAGATATAGCAGCAAAAGATATTATTCAAACACAGAAGGTAACCAACAAAGAGTTTAACATAAAAGCTAAAACTGTACGTACCGGAGGCAACTAAAGGAAAAAAAAGTCTGCTGGGGTCCACAGGTTGTGGCAGCTCTATCAAGTCTGTGACATGTGCAAAACACATGTCAGCAACGAACTAATGAGACCATAAGTTAATGCAGTTATACAATTCTAGCAGTTCTAAATGGAATTTAAAAGACAACTACACAGGCAGTCCTAGAAAGCAGGAAATAAGTAATGGTTATTCTAATCGATCTGCTAGGGGTGTCCATCTAGTCAGATCGTCTAGGAGTTGTTCATGTAGTTCTATCAATCTGCCAGGGGTGTCCATCTGGTCAGATTGTCCAAGTCTAGAAAAGGTCAAACGACCGGAATGCATCCCTGCGAAGCAAACAGGAGTGCACCAACTGCGATACAAAGTTAAAGCCTAAGGACTCAAGCTGCGTAGGCGGAGGGGAGCTACCCCCCAGGCCCAGCTAGACTCTTTTGTCCTACCCCACCCGCGAGTCGTTTGTGTTATGGACACGAGCCAACAAACGCTCCATCTAGACACGAGACAAGACAAGGATCACGAATGATATGGCATATCATACCGGAGCGCACCAGTCACGGGTGAGCCAAAGCTGGGGAGCACCAGTTCTCAATGGTCACCCCCGTCGTCGATCCGAAACAAATCATTAATCATGAATGATACTACGTATCATACCGGAGCGCACCAGTCACGGGTGAGCCAAAGCTGGGGAGCACCAGTTCTTAATGGTCACCCCCGTCATCAATTAACTATCCGTATAGCGAGACATTCCTGGACGAGCCAGCAACGCTCCACAAGTCCGTAAGCGAGCCATCTCTGGGCTAGCCAGCAGACGCTCTACAAGAGTAGTGCCAACCTCCGTATAGGAGAGGCCCACGCCTGTGATCTCCTACGAAGATCCACACAATCAAAATGTCTGGCTTATTAATTAGCATGCGAGGTTTAAGTTGCATTTTAAAGGTGGGTTCGAGCAGAAAATAACATCTGATCATTTTCAAGTATTTTGTAGAAATAAATCTAGCAGTTCTAACATCAATTCTAGAAAAGTATAAAAGCAATAACTAAAGTCTCATTCCTTGCCTGAAAGATTCCGGCAAGGATGTAGTCCAGCAGGGTCTGGGTTAACCAACGGATCAACGGAACCGTAATACGACGTGAGAGTTACTCTGACGTCGGGTAGCGACGCCAGGGGTTGGATTTCCTGTAGAGCTTCGGTAACGACGTCGGCTTAGAAAAAGTATTATATCTGTTACATAAGATTACGTCATATCAGGACAAGGCTAAGCTCTTAGAATAATAATATATCTATCGTTTACACGTATATATGTATATACCCAAAATAATTTAATAATCACATATTATTTCTTACACAAAACTTAGCATAAAATACAACTTACTGGTATCTATCACTAGTATAAAACAATGATATACTTATTTAGAGGACATACAGCATCCATTCTAACCTTGGTTAAATAATCGGTGTAACTCTGCCAAGCTAACCTAATGAGTTACAGACAAATTATAAGCGGCGATCTCCTCGCGGATGACCTAGCAAGGGTGGGGGACGTTGACAACGGCACGGAGCCGTTGAGCGTCGTCGCGGGGTAAGGAAACGTCGCTGCGACGCCGGGGTTGCTGCCACAAAACAGCGGCACGGGGCTTGTTTCAGGCGGCAAGACGGCGACTAGGGGGTCAGTCGGCGTTCCGCTCGCCACAGGCTGTCTCCGGCCGAGCGGCACCGTGGGTGCGTTGCGGGCTGCTGCTCACGGCGAAGCAGCCAAGGCCGTCGGCGTTCCGAGCCGCGAGGGTCCGTCTGAGGGTGAGTCGCCGACGAGAGGGGGAGGTCCGGCTGCTGCGATGGGGGTCATCTTGTAGGGTTTATTAAGAATCTGTTACGATTGTTACTCCATCTCTCAGAAAGGATACAAAGAAGCGGGCACGAGTCACGGAGGCTATCTATAGGTTCAAGCAAGGTTCTAGGGTCCTACTGCGTGCACAGACGACATCTGCTGTGCACACAGACCAAATCACTTTACGCACAGACCTAATTGTTGTGCACACACAAAAATTCAAATTGGTCCGAAAACAGGCCGTTAGATCCTACCCACCTTAGAATAAAGTCCGTCCTCGGACTTTCTTAATTTCAGGCATGGTTAGACTCCTCTAGTTAACTATAGTAACTATCCCGATCATTCCTAGCACAGTACTTCAACCAACATGTAACCTAATACATCTATCTATATACATGCTCAGTAATAATATACATCAATTATTTCCCAACCATTATATCTTGTACTTATAGCTAGGTTAATATTATTCACGCATACATTTCTAACTCATGGAAGTGCCTCCGCACATCCATACCTACGCACAATCATATTCCAACATTCAATAATCACCCCATCATATACAACCATTGCGTTATACATATAGTACACATATACTAACCAGGGTATTTAAATTCATCACGAATTTAAAACCGAAAAATACATATATCTACTCAATATAACCTACAAAAGGTATAACCCCTAGTATACATTCAACACACCAATCATAACAATAATACTTAGCTATATTATAACTATTCGCCACAATACCAAATGACAAACAATTTCTTATTACAAGCAATACATAATCATACTATCATATTAATCTATTCCTACAAACACAATGCATCCAGCCTAATAACTATACATATAGCACATTTCACACATACTCATTCAAACATGTAAACCCTTCAGTCATAAATATAGAATAAACCTGTATCTATATATAGCATAGCCACGCACGTCCAGGTGCATAGCGTAACCCAGCACAAACACCTATATAACTACATTCATCGAATCCTATCATGCAAGGATATATATAACACTATACTCACATCCGCAAATCGCAACCACATTATAAAATACTTACTGAGTATACTCACTCGCTCTCGAGTGAGACTCCAAGATACATACCAAACAATATACAATCTATGTACTTATACACACTCCTATATATCTATATGACACGACTCATCATATGTAGCCTTAGTAAATAGCTAGACATCACTATACAATCATTCACACATCAGAACAAGTAATTCATACTTATCCCGTATATACGTATATACAATCACGCAACACATTCCTATCCTAGTATCTATAAGCATGTCCACTCGTACTCGAGGTGAACACTAAGACTTATATGTATTCACAGGAATTATATATTCACACCTATTATTTTACATAAGTATCTATACTTATTCATGTACTATATATAGGGCTGTTGACGAACGAGCTTGAACGAGCTTGAACAGGGAGCTTGGTTTTGTTCATGAACAGAATCTAGCCCTAACTACATACACATAATCATTACATTCATCGCAGTACACATATTCCATTATTCATCCATAAGCTCACATATACTTAAGTAATAATTACTAAGCATGCATGTCAATGATATATATAATATATATATATATATATATATATATATATATATATATATATACACGAGCCGGGTAATCCTCCTCATGGATCTACGGGGAAGGCAGAACAAACACAAGGCTCTAACGTGCAGACACTTCCAATATTCGACATCTATGGTGGTTAAACAATCTCCAACTATCCAGCCCTAATGGCTGGTCCCAATCATTATAAACACCAATAAAATTTCCAACTCTGAAAGCCCGTTCATGAGAACCTGTTATAATGATCCTGTTGTTCTCCGCTTCAATTGGTTCTTGGATCAGCTGCCTCTAGGAATCTCTAAAGTGAAACTACCAACCAATTCTAGATTTTCGGACGTCAGACTTACTTACGATTTCCTTTTCAATCCAAACAACCAAGGCAATCTACTAACTCTTTTCCCATATTTCCTGATCATTGAGCACTCGTAAAACCAAACTTGCTCACTTGACTTGATCTAGAATTTTCATTGACACTTAAACTGCTAGTCACTGTTGACTATAATCCATCCACATGATCTGGAGAAGTCATCGCCTTTCACCATTTCGTAAACTGTAACTGGAATCCAGTGATCAGTACGCACTCGATGCGTATTCGAACGGTCGACTTTGAAACTCCCATGACATTCCCAAGATCCTTAATTCCTTTAAATCACTGTGTCCAAAACAGATCATGTTGTCGATCTTATACAATCCATCATAAGATCAATCTCGTCGTCACATTATCACTCTGAATCTCTTCTGTTCATCTCTAATGATCATATTATTTACTTCAACCACGTTGCTATCCTCGAACTAGTTTTTTTTTATTCGACCCAGGTTATACTGTTGCTACTCAGCTTATATATATATATATGCTCATAATATCCGATGCATAACATTTCACTTGATCGATGTAGGTCCACGCCTTTAGTCGTTAAGACAAGACTTCTAATCATCACACTTCTATCACGAGCATCATACTAAGAGTCGATCTCGTTCCCCCCTCGATTCAATGTTCTCACTTCCATGGTTCCTTGTCAAGTCGAGCATCCAACCTTATAACTATCCAATGTGTTAGAAATACATCACCTTAAACTTCATCTTATTCCTGTATTCTCGCTCAAATCCAAACTAGAGGGGGCCAAGGAACTAGTCTAAACCTAACTAACTTATGTCAGACTCGAATATTGTTGGTTGTTTGAATAGTTACTGCAACACTATTGTTTCGATAAATCATTCGATCAGGACCTGCATGGGCCACCACAAAAACTGTCACGCCCCGCTTCCCAAAAGATTTGGAAAGCGAGACATGGCCAGCCCGCATGGACTCGAGCCGTTGAGGCTCGGGGTCCAATAAGCGTCTAGGCAAGTTATGATGCGGAGGAGAAGGTCCGATCGAACAATTTAGCATGAAACAACAGATATAGCAGCAAAAGATATTATTCAAACGCAGAAGGTAACCAACAAAGAGTTTAACATAAAAGCTAAAACTGTACGTACCGGAGGCAACTAAAGGAGAAAAAGTCTGCTGGGGTCCACAGGTTGTGGCAACTCTGTCAAGTCTGTGACATGTGCAAAACACATGTCAGCAACGAACTAATGAGACCATAAGTTAATGCAGTTATACAATTCTAGCAGTTCTAAATGGAATTTAAAAGACAACTACACAGGCAGTCCTAGAAAGCAGGAAATAAGTAATGGTTATTCTAATCGATCTGCTAGGGGTGTCCATCTAGTCAGATCGTCTAGGAGTTGTTCATGTAGTTCTATCAATCTGCCATGGGTGTCCATCTGGTCAGATTGTCCAAGTCTAGAAAAGGTCAAACGATCGGAATGCATCCCTGCGAAGCAAACAGGAGTGCACCAACTGCGATACAAAGTTAAAGCCTAAGGACTCAAGCTGCGTAGGCGGAGGGGAGCTACCCCCCAGGCCCAGCTAGACTCTTTTGTCCTACCCCACCCGCGAGTCGTTTGTGTTATGGACACGAGCCAACAAACGCTCCATCTAGACACGAGACAAGACAAGGATCACGAATGATATGGCGTATCATACCGGAGCGCACCAGTCACGGGTGAGCCAAAGCTGGGGAGCACCAGTTCTCAATGGTCACCCCCGTCGTCGATCCGAAACAAATCATTAATCATGAATGATACTACGTATCATACCGGAGCGCACCAGTCACGGGTGAGCCAAAGCTGGGGAGCACCAGTTCTCAATGGTCACCCCCGTCATCAATTAACTATCCGTATAGCGAGACATTCCTGGACGAGCCAGCAACGCTCCACAAGTCCGTAAGCGAGCCATCTCTGGGCTAGCCAGCAGACGCTCTACAAGAGTAGTGCCAACCTCCGTATAGGAGAGGCCCACGCCTGTGATCTTCTACGAAGATCCACACAATCAAAATGTCTGGCTTATTAATTAGCATGCGAGGTTTAAGTTGCATTTTAAAGGTGGGTTCGAGCAGAAAGTAACATGTGATCATTTTCAAGTATTTTGCAGAAATAAATCTAGCAGTTCTAACATCAATTCTAGAAAAACATAAAGGCAGTAACTAAAGTCTCATTCCTTGCCTGAAAGATTCCGGCAAGGATGTAGCCCAGCAGGGTCTGGGTCAACCAACGGATCAACGGAACCGCAATACGACGTGAGAGTTACTCTGACGTCGGGTAGCGACGCTAGGGGTTGGATTTCCTGTAGAGCTTCGGTGACGACGTCGGCTTAGAAAAAGTATTATATCTGTTACATAAGATTACGTCATATCAGGACAAGGCTAAGCTCTTAGAATAATAATGTATCTATCGTTTACACGTATATATGTATATACCCAAAATAATTTAATAATCACATATTATTTCTTACACAAAACTTAGCATAAAATACAACTTACTGGTATCTATCACTAGTATAAAACAATGATATACTTATTTAGAGGACATACAGCATCCATTCTAACCTTGGTACTAACCACTTCTTATACTACCAACTTAATAAATAATCGGTGTATCATCAAGTAGTAGGGTGCCAATTAGACTATACATCAAATCTTCCAAGCTAACCTATAATACACTTAAAATATGAGTTACAGACCAATAATCTTTCCTAATATATATATTATAAGGCCAACATATGATGAAAAACGAGTAACACATGGTCCCATCGTTATATACTTACGTGTATAAGCGGCGATCTCCTCGCGGATGACCTAGCAAGGGGGGGGGGACGTTGACAACGGCACGGAGCCGTTGAGCGTCGCCGCGGGGTAAGGAAACGTCGCTGCGACGCCGGGGTTGCTGCCACAAAACAGCGGCACGGGGCTTGTTTCAGGCGGCAAGACGGCGACTAGGGGGTCACGGCGGGGCAAGGCGAGGCCGTCGGCGTTCCGCTCGCGGCCTGGGGCGGGGCACAGGCTGTCTCCGGCGATGTCGAGCGGCACCGTGGGTAGCGTTGCGGGCTGCTGCAGCTGCCACCGAAACAAGTCGAGGGTGGCGGCGTTCCTTGGCTTCGCTGGGAGAGAAAACTTACATCTCAATTTTATAGGCCCTAGGGTTTTCATAGCCTAGTGTAGCACGTGAGGGGCTATGTGGGTTGCCTAGGATTTTATAATATTAGGTTGTGGGCTTAAGGTTACACATCTTGTAGGGTTTATATTAGAAAATTGGGTGAGGGCACAACGTGAGCAGCGGTTTTCAAAAGGGAGCAGGTGGGGGTCTAGGTTGCTAGGTAGGGTTTTAAAAATTGTTATTATTATTATAAAACCCAATATACACTCCACCCTCTCATCACAACTGCTGTGGGTGCGGCAATAGGAAAAGAAAGTGGCCAGGTCAATAGTGGGGGCTAGCCTAGCTAGGTTAATGGGTAGGTTTGATTTAAATAAGAATCTGTTACGATATAATATCACAAACAAGATGTTACTCCATCTCTCCCTCCTCACATGGGTGTATGCGGCCAAGAGTGGGCAAAGGGCTGAGTCAACAATATTTGGATGCATAATATTATAATAATTATATTAGGGGAAGAAACCAATGGATCTTGGGGTTAATCCGATAATAGTTTGGTCGAAAAGTGAAAGTAGGTCAAACGAAGCACAAAAATTGTGAAATAAATACTGAGGTGACCGGGGCGACGAGAGAAAGGATACAGAGAAGACGAATCACAATTTCAACGTCGAGAAGCGAAATTAAAAAAATAAAAAGGTCTAGCGGCGAAAGTGAAAATCGTGACGTCTCATCAAACAAGGTCAAATCGGGAGGGAACGACGGTGAAATGACGTTCCCAATAACACCACAATTTAATACTCTCAGAGAGGGTCACAACGACATATCACTCGGTAGTGTCCGGATGAAAGGTAAGGCTAAGAAAAAAAAATACGCGAACTTCAAGTAAGATACGCGTACAAAGGGTACGGGGTCCAACGGCGACTCAAGTTGGGCACACGTCGGGGTTGGCTTGGGTTGACACGTGTTCCCAAGTCGGACACGAGTCACGGAGGCTATCTATAGGTTCAAGCAAGTTTCTAGGGTCCTACTGCGTGCACAGACGACATCTGCTATGCACACAGACCAAACCACTTTACGCACAGACCTAATTGTTGTGCACACACAAAATTCAAATTGGCCCGAAAACAGGCCGTTACACCAGTGTATCTCCTTGGGGTGCACATGTCTTGTTGGTGAAGAAGAAGGACGGATCGAGGAGAATGTGCATTGACTATCGGGAGCTAAACAAGGTCACAGTGAAGAACAATTACCAGTTTCCCCGCATTGATGACATCTTCGACCAGCTTGGTGGATCGAGAGTATTCTCGAAGTTGGATCTCCGGAGCGGATAGCATCAGTGAAAGTCAAGAAGGAGGATGTGTCCAAAACATCCTTTCGGACCAATTGCGGGCATTACGAATTTGTGATTATGACATTCGGTGTGACCAACGCCCCTGTTGTGTTCATGAATATCATGAATCTTATCTTCTATGATTTCCTAGATAAGTTCGTGGTGATTTTTATAGATGATATCTTGGTGTATTCGAAGAGCGAGAAAGAGCATACCGAGCATTTGAGGATGGTCTTGGAGATGCTCTGTCGTCATAGTCTATATGCCAAGTTCAGCAAATGCAAATTCTAGTTGGACAGAGTCGCATTCCCTGGGCATGTAGTATCAGAAGCTGGCATTTCAGTATATCCGGAGAAGGTCACGGTAGTCAGTGAATGGCCTACACCTCGATCAGCATCTGATATTAGAAGTTTCCCTGGATTGGCGGGATATTATCGCAGATTCATCAAGGATTTTTTGAGGATAGCTGAGCCCATGACGAGGTTGATGAAGAAGGATATCAAGTTCGGCTGGTCAGATTCTTGTGAGCAGGCCTTTAGCACTCGGAAGGAGGCTGACAACCACACCGGTCTTGGCTATTCCAGATAGAAGTGGAGGCTTCGAGATTTTCTGTGACGCATCAGGCAAGGGTCTTAGATGTGTTCTGCATCAGCACAAATATGTGGTCGCATATGCTTCGCGTCAGCTGAGGGTTCAAGAGAAGAACTATCTGACCCATGATTTGGAGTTAGCCGCTGTCGTGTTTGCATTGAAAATCTGGCGACATTTCTTACGGAGTGAGCAAGTGAAAATATTCACTGATCACAAAAGTTTGAAATACATATTCACTTAGAAGGAGCTGAATATGAGATAGCGTGGATGGTTGGAGTTGATGGCTGACTACGACATTGACCTTCAGTATCTTCCGAGGAAGGTGAATGTCGTACCTAACGCCTTGAGTCATCTGCCAGATGTGATGATTCTTACAGCTCAGTGATCGGCCCCGGATATACACCCGAAGAACGATTGTATTTTTACCGCAAGCGCATGGTGATCACTCCATATTTTACACCCTTTTTCTGCATGTTTGCATGCCACTTTGATGGATCATATCGCGTTTTTCATGATTATTCGACAATATTGCGATGCTTTTCACTATTTCTTGTTTTTGTCGTATTTCAGGAGACATGGGGCGATTTGGAGTGATTTTGAGATCAAGAGGATTTGCACCCACTCCGGAGTGTCACCCACAGCTCTTTTGAGGGCCATTAAGCGATAGAAGACGAGTGAAAGAAGAAGGAACTTCGTAGGAGCGACGAGGAGGAGAAACGAAGAAGATTGGGCATCTACAGCATGTCACTCGACCGAGTGAAGTACTCACTCAGCCGAGCAAAGAAGCCCGCTCGGTCGACCAGACCGGACACGCACAATAGAAGAATATCGGCGTGCACTCGGCCGAGTGACAATAGACCACTCGGCCGAGTATGAAGATCCCCTCGCCCGAGTGGCACGGGAAAATCCATCCAAAAAGAGGCCGACTTACTGGAATATTACAGTCGATCTGAGAAAGCCACTCGGCCGAGCATGGAATGCCCCTCGGCCGAGTGAGTAAAGCCACTCGGTCGAGTCACCTCCGAAGACAGACCCCCGAAAATCCCCGACTTACTGGAAATGTACAGGGTTTGTCACTCGACCGAGTGACATTTGTCACTCGGCCGAGTGAGCCGTTCCGCCTGCTGCATAAAGTACGATTTCTGGGCTGCGCAAGGGCGTTTTGGTCACGATTTTCTGGGCGATTTTGAAGGGTATTTAAACTCAGTTTTTGCCCTAGTTAGAGAGGATTTTTTAGAGCTTTTTGGCAGCCTTTTTGAGAGCTTTTTAGATCATTAGATTTAGCTTTTCTCTTGGAGATTAAAAGGCTACTTTTGTTGGATGCTATTGAATTCTCATTGGTTTGTCTATTCTCTTATCAAAAACCCTATTTTTGTTAACAATTTCTCTATTGCAATGAATTGTGCTGATTTTATTATTGATTTTCTTGAGTATTGCATGATGATTAGTGAGTAGTGCCTTCGTCTTAGGGTGTAGGGATGAACCCTATAGACCCTATTTCTAATTTGTGATGAATTGGTGAAATTCTTGCTAGAATTGATTAGTGTTAGGTTGGGATTGATTAATTACGGATAGCTAGGGATTCATATCGATTGGGATTTGTAAGAGATTGGGTCCCAATTGATAGGAAGCCCTAGAAATTCGATTTAGATTTACGATTGGACTTCTCTAGAATTGGTTTGCAAGAGATTGGACCAAAGCTAGGATCGTGTTTCTATACCAATATCCGTTTGCAAGAGATTGGACGGGTAGGAACTATCTAACCCTAGATCGTAGCTCGAGTTTGCACGAGAGTGGGCTCGAGATACGATTGAATGATGACGTCATTCTTCACGCTAGCGGCTTATGTAACGACCAATTTTAGTAATGACGATTATATGAATAATATTGGATGTTCCCTCCTTGTGTGCTTTTCTCCGTCAGACGTTTCGTTTAGTTTCTCCTGATCTTTTATCTTCCGTAGCATATCTCGATGGGGCTTGGAGTAAGTATTCTTACGATGAGCTTCATAGCGTCCATATCTTAGAGCTAGAGTGATCCTAGAGGACATAGGAATCTTCCCGAAGCTTCGCGCTTCGATTCGGCACTTTTGGTGCATCTTAGTTGGTTCATGAAGGAGAACCAACCGACTAGATTGCAATCTAGTCGGTCGGCCATCCTTCAGGAACCGACTAGTTCAACGAAATAATTCTAGCTAAGTTACTGTTTACTTTTAGTCAGCTAAGCACATTCTTCGACCGACTAGTTCTCAAACTAGTCGGTCAGAACTTGTACTCAGACCGACTAATTCTGAGTCCTTCTGTACAGCCGAGTTACTGTTTATAGTTAGTCGGTCAAAGAACATCTACCGACCGACTAGTTCCCAAACTAGTCGGTTAGATTTCCTTCTCTGATCGACTAACTCTCGGTACTTAATATCCATCTAATTTTACCCTTAGTCGGTCTATGAACAATCACTGATCGACTAGTTCCCAGACTAGTCGGTCGACGAGCCTTCACAGACCGACTAAATCTGCCTACTCTGTACCGACACTGTTCTCTGTTTGCTTTTAGTCGGTCTCAGTTGGACGACCGACCGACTAGTTCCCAAACTAGTCGATTGACTACTCTTCACTGATCGATTAGTTTGCCCAGTAAACCTAGGTTAAGTCGTAGCCGTCGCTATTTCTTTCTATTTAAACCCTCGACCATTTCTTTTCTTTCTTCACTTCTCCAAGCCAACCTTCTTCCCCAATCATCCCCTAACCTTCCTCTTGCCTTTCCTCTTCCTCCCGTGCTCCCTCTCACCCTCCATTGCGCCGGCACCATCTCGTAGGCCGCCGGCCGACCCCAAAAACCCTAAATTCTCCTTTCACTCCAGATTTTCCCCACAATCTTCCATCTCCAGATCTGTTGTTTAGCCGCTGCGAGGAATTCTTTCAACCGTAGTTCTTCGGGATCGCTTCTTCCGTTGCCGTGCTAGATCCGATTTGGCGACGGCAATCCGGAATCCGGCGAGATCTTCTCCTACCTGCAGATCCGTAGGCGTCTCGATCTTCGCTTCGTAAACGGTTAGTGATCTACCTTTAATTTCCCTAAACCCACACTGTAAATTAGAAAACCCTAATTAAAAATGGATTATTAGACGTTGTAGGATTCCAATACAAAACTGGTTTAGATCTCCATTTCTAATTTTCTATTTTGCCATAACAGCGAACCCAATCTCCGTAGGATACCGATCTTGAGACTTTCGTCGAACAACAACTTCGGTACCAGGCAAGTGAAACTTGCCAACCTTGCTTTAGGCCATGTTTTTAGGCCATTACCTTGTTTTAGCGTGAAAGAGACTAGGCCGTGAAATGATAGCGGTCTAGGCACAAATTCAGATTCTAGCTTGACAACGAAGCTAGAATTTCCCTTGTCATGTCATGTCATACCTTTGCCTGTCATGTTTAATTTTCTTTAACGGTACGCAATTTCATTTTGAATAATTGTCATGTGCATCCATTTTACATATCATGTTTGCATGTTGCATCATAGCACACACTACAAATCCTTGTATAAATCCGTGTTTCCGTGTTACCGGCTAGGCACCCGTTATGCGGGCATAACGCTACTCCATACGTGTTAAAAACACTTCCTGGCTCGTGATCCAGAAGCGAGCATTCCGTGTTCGGGGGTAGTGCCCTGGCTCGATACATGTGGAGGGGTAGGGATAAACGGTCACTTGAGCGTTAGAGTTGGCCCATACAGCCACTCTAGCCAAAGGGCGGAATCTCTGTGCACGACGTGCTTACATACTTGTACTTGTCCTTGTCCATGTTAATCGTTTCCATGCCATGTTTACTTGCCATGCTATATAATGCCATGTCATAAACTGCTGTTGCTTTACTTGTGGTTCTCATTGCATAAAAAGTCATGTCATACCATACTCTAGAACTGCTAGGTTGTTTTTACTTTTCTTTAGTTTCCTTGCACTAGTCTTGTAGACTTGCTGACATGTGCCCCTTCTCTTTGGGTGTCTCATGTTAGTTGCTGAGCCAGAAGTTGCTGTTAAGGGCGACGAGTTCGTGGAGTTCGTGCCCGATCCCATTGCTGACGTGGAGTACGAGGACACCGGTGACCAGTCCTAGTGTTCCCTCGCTGTTACTTCTTTGTTAGTTGTGTTGTTGTCGGTGAGTAGCACCGTTGTTGTTAGTTTCTTTGTTGGCCATGCTGGGCCTTTTCCTTTTATACTCTTTTATTTGACTGGTTGCATTTCTGGTTGTTGAAATTATATCTGGACTCTGAGATGAATAATTTTATTTATTTGCCTCTTTTTCTATTATTGTTATCTTTGTTCTGAGTCACGTTACAGGGACCTGCTATTTTATGGTGATTGACGCTTATCTGACTTGCGGCTTTGTAGCTTCAAGTTTGAGCGGACCTCCTCACGCTCCGCCTCCACGTTTTTGGGAAGAGGGGCGTGTCAGGTTTCTTTGGTGGCCCATGCAGGTCCAATCTCGTAATTGTGACCAAATCGGAACAACGATAAGAAATTATAGAATGTCCGATAATTAATTTCGACACCGAGTCATAGGGCTAAGAGTCTGATTTTGTTTCGTTTTCTGTGTCATTAGATGGCTGGGAGACGGAATACCCGTGCTGGTGGTGGTGTGCCCCCTTGTGTCGAGGAGCCGGATCGGGAGCCCACCAACGGGGAGATTATGTGGATGATGCATCAGATGATGCAGGTGCAGCAGGAGATGCTGCAGAATGCCCGGAATGTTCCGCCTGCTCGTGCAGTGCAGCCTGTTTAGAATGTCCCTCGCTTCGAACCAGGAGCGAAGCAGTTTCGGGAGCTGGGCCCCGCTTACTTTGATGGGACCGAAGGACCTTTAGCTATGGATGAGTGGACCAGGAACATGGAGGACAACTTGAAGATGTCGAAGGTCGACCCGGCTGGATGGGTTGACTTGGCGAAGAGGCAGCTTAAAGATAATGCTCGGAACTGGTGGGATGCCGAGGAGGAGATGCTGGAGGAGCCGATATCTTGGGCTACTTTCAAGTCCAGGTTCGATGAGGAGTACTTTTCGAAGGCTGCCAGGAGGGAGATGGCGCAGCGCTTCATCGACCTGAAGCAGGGGAGCTTGACGGTGGACCAGTACCACCAGGAGTTCACCAGGCTGAGTCGTTTCGCACCGAAGATGGTGCATGATGCTGATGAGAGGGCCCAGAGGCTTCTGCAGGGGCTTTCTTTGGATCTTCATAGCTTTGCGACTTCTTCTGATTTGGAGTCCTATCAGAAGGAGCTGGTTGCAGCGAAGAGACAGGAGCTGATTATGAACCAGAAGAGAGGATGTGCTTCTGGAGCTGGGAAGAGGCCTGTGGAGCAGGCCAGGGCAGTGATGAGACCAGGGTTCAGGCCCAATCAGCCGATGCAGTTCAAGAGGCCCGGAGGACCTCCTACTCTGAAGACTTGCAATTTCTGTGGCAAGACTGGGCATGTCAAGGATCAGTGCCGGAAGATGTTGGGGCAGTGCTTGATTTGTGATGATCCTGCGCATGCCATGAAGGACTGCGCGAAGTCCAAGCAGCCGTGGAAGGGACCTGTTGCAGCTCAGCCGTTGCAGCAGAGGGTGCATGTACCTGCTGGACGTGGAGCGCCTCTCGTACCGCAGAGGCAGGCTGTTCAGCCGAGGCGGCAGGCTTTTCTGATGACTGCAGTTGAGACTGAGGCGGTGGATGAGGTTATTGCAGGTAACTCTCAATCTAGTTGTTCTTCCTTAGTTAATCTTGTTGTTGGAAATTTGTTTGGTTGTTTGTTATGTATGCTAGAATAGAATTTGATTGTTAGACAATCTGTTAGGTGTGATTTTGGTTTGCACATTTCCTGCACGAGTTCTCTTCGACTCTGGTGCATCGATGTGCATTATTTCCCCGAGCTTCGTGGAGAAGCATTCCTTGTCGACTTCCCCTCTTCCCAAGAGTTGGGATATCGTTACAAGAAATGGCGTGGTCTCGGTGCATCGTGGTTGCAATTCTTGCCCTTTGGTGGTCTGTGGACATGAGCTCTACGCTGATTTCATCGTCCACGACATCATCAACTATGATGCCGTCCTCGAGATGGATTGGCTCGGGAGTTTCTATGCCACGATCGATTGTCGAAGGAAGAAGGTGGTGTTCGAGATCCCTGGACATCCGGTGTTCGAGTTCAGCCGTGGTAGCAGTTCGCTTGGTCCGGTCAGGTTCCGGGCCAAACCGGTGGAGATCGTTGCTATGCAGATGGAGCAGTGTCGACCTGCGGTAGTGCGTGACTTCGACGACGTCTTCCCTGAGGAGATGTCTGGATTGCCGCCCGATCGAGCTCTCGAGTTTTCGATCGATCTCATTCTGGGAGCGCAACCCATTTCGAAGGCGCCGTATCGTATGACACCATCAGAATTGGAGGAATTGCGGAAGTAGCTGGATGAACTTCTTCTGAAAGGTTACATTAATCCCAGTGTGTCTCCGTGGGGAGCACCGGTCTTGCTGGTAAAGAAGAAGGACTATTCACGTCGCATGTGTGTGGACTACCGGGAGTTGAATGCGGTGACCATCAAGAATCGATATCCGTTACCTCGTATTGATGATATTTTTGATCAGCTGGGAGGATCGAGGTTATTCTCTAAGCTGGATCTGAGGAGTGGTTATCACCAGCTGAAGGTGAGGAAGGAAGATGTTCCGAAAACAGCGTTCAGGACGAAATATGGACACTACGAGTTCGTGGTTATGCCTTTCGGTGTAACCAACGCGCCCGCAGTTTTTATGAATCTGATGAACTTGATCTTCTATGACTTTTTAGATAAGTTTGTCGTTATCTTCATTGACGACATTCTGATCTACTCGAAGTCAGAGGAGGAGCATGCGTCGCACTTGAGGACAGTATTGGAGATCTTGAGGAAGCATCGGTTGTATGCTAAGTATTCCAAGTGCGAGTTTTGGCTAGACAGAGTTGCTTTTCTCGGGCATGTGGTGACAGGAGATGGTATTTCGGTGGACCCCGAGAAGATTAAGGCTATCAGGGAGTGGCCTGTTCCGTAGTCAGCGTCTGAGATCCGGAGTTTCCTTGGTTTGGCTGGTTATTATCGGCGTTTCATTAAGGACTTCTCCCGTATTGCCGAGCCGATGACCAGACTGACGCGGAAGGATGTATCTTATGTTTGGACTGATGATTGTGAGAAGGCTTTTAGTGTTCTGAAGGAGAGGTTGACGACTGCCCCTGTTCTTGCTATGCCTGATCGGAGTGGAGGATTCGAGATCTTTTGCGATGCTTCCGGCAAGGGTCTCGGTTGTGTATTGCATCAGCATGGGCACGTGGTTGCGTATGCTTCTCGTCAGCTTAAGGCTCATGAGAAGAATTACCCGACACATGATTTAGAGTTGGTCGATGTCATGTTTGCTCTGAAGATTTGGAGGCACTTTCTGCTGAGTGAGAAGGTGAAGATCTTCACCGATCACAAAAGCTTGAAGTACATTTTTACTCAGAAGGATCTCAACATGCGACAGCGTCGGTGGTTGGAGCTCATGGCGGATTATGAGATCGATTTGCAGTATCACCCTGGCAAAGTGAATGTGGTTCCAGATGCACTGAGTAGACTTCCAGCGGTGATGTTGTTGACTTCACAGTGGAGATTGTAGCAAGATTTTTGCGAGTCCGGTATTGAAATTGTTCTTCCTGGAGAGCTGGAGAGGCTTCTTCGTTGATGTGTATGCAGATACAGTCGACGATCGTGGATAGGATCAAGGCTGGGCAGGCTGGAGACCCGAAGTTGGTGAAGATTCGGGGGCTGGTGGAAGCCGGTCTGCGGACTGATTTCTTGATTCATGAGGATGGCTCGTTGAGATTTGGAGCCAGGTTGTGTGTGCCGGCTGGAGACATCAGAGATGAGTTGTTGGTTGAGGCACACAGTTCGCCGTATTCTGTGTATCCTGGTGGGACCAAGATGTACAAGGATCTTCGTTTGAACTTTTGGTGGCATGGTATGAAGAGGAGTGTGGCTGTCATGCCCCGCTTCCCAAAAATATGGAGGCGAAGCGTGAGAAGGTCCGCTCAGACTTGAAGCTACAAAGCTGCAAGTCCGATAAGCGTCAATCAAATTTAAAACTGCAGGTCCTTGCAACGCGAAACGAAACAAAGATAATAATAACGAAAAGAGACAAAGAACTATCTCAGAATATCCATAATAATAAATCTCAACATCGCAGAAAAAGCCACCAGGCTGAAAAGAAAAAGAGTTTAAAGGCTCAAACATGGCCAACAAAAGTACAGCATACAAACAAAGGTGCCACGCACCGACAACTAACAGCAGAACCTAAAATAAAAGAAGCTCAGCAAAATCACCAAGAAAGGTCTCCAGTGTCCACAAAACTCCTCCTAGGCAAACATGGACTCAGGCTCAGCATCAGCAAAACGCCACGTACTCAGCAACGGTCTCTGGCTCAGGGTCTAACATGTGACACCCAAAAGAGCAAGGGGCACATGTCAGCAAGTCTACAAGAGACTTGTGCAAGGAAACTGAAAGTAGGCAAAAGTAAAGCAACCTAGCAGTTCTAGCATGATGCAATGACATGGCAGTTAAAGTATGAGTGCAACAGGTAAAGTAAAGTAAAGTACGAGCATGGCATTTAAACATGGCATGGATGACAAGTATTACATGAATCATTCACAAGACAAGTACAAGACAAGAGAAGTAAGCACCTCGTGCACAGAGATTCCGTCTTTTGGCTAGAGGGCTGATCAGGCCACTCCTAAGCTCAAGCGAACGTTTATCCCTACCCCTCCACGTGTATCGAGCCAGGGCCTTACCCCCGAACTTGGAATGCTCGCTTCTGGATCACGAGCCAGGAAGTGTTTTTAACAAGTATGGCATAGGGGTGCACCTAGCCGGACAAGGAGTACAAGTACAAGTATTGTAGCGTGTGCTACGAATGCGACATTCAATGCATGGATGACATGTAAGATACAATGCATGGCAGTTAAAAGTGCGTACAGGTAAGGAAAGTAAACGTGACAGTTTAGTATACATGAACAACAAGTTTAAAGGGTTGGATCTAGCTTCGTTGTCAAGCTAGATCAATTAGGTGATGGATCTAGTTTCGTTGTCAAACTAGATCAAGTAGGCGTCTAGCCAGCTATCATTTCACTGACTAGTCTCTTTTACGCTAGGAACAAGGAAGTGGCCTAAAAACATGGCCCTACACAAGAGTTGGCAAGTTTCACTTGCCTGCAAGTACGACGTCTGAGCACACCGTCCAAAGAGTCCAAAAATCATAATTATCCTACGTGCACAAGTCCACCGGCCTACATCCGTTTTATTAATCTTGATTAGTGAATTTAAAACATTTAAAATACTTTAAAAATACTGATTTTAGTCTTGATTAGCAGGCAATGGGTTGGGGATCCTAGGGGTGCAAAGCGTTACCTCAACACGACGCGAAAGCTACACCGGCGTCGGGTAGCGACGCCGGGGGTTGGAATAGGAGAACGCGCTCCAAGTCCAGATTCCAAATTAGTTTCCTCGCTGGAAAGTTCAGAGCATCAACCGGAGCGACGATTCCAGATTCCAAAGCTAGCACGTGCGACGACGGGCTTCAACGTGTCGCAACGTTGTGCACGGCGAATCGTCGGAGGGAAGGCACCTAGGTGGGGCCCACAGTAGTCCTAGGGACCTTTGGGGGACCCACAATACCTCTGGAGAACTTGGGGGGCCCACGGTGGCAAGTGGTGTGACGGGTGCGGGGTTGCGACGTTTGCTCTCGGTCGTACACAGCCAAATGCGGGGGCTCCATCGGTCGGTGCGGGGGAACGGGCTTGGTGCAGCGCTTGGTCGGTCGCGAGCCTTGGATGCGGGGCTTTGCTTCGGTCGGAGCGGGGGACAGCGCCGGTCGGGCGCTGTGGATGCGGGGGTTGCAACGTTGCAACATTGCAACGTTGCAACATCGATCGGTGCGGGCGGCCCGCTCGGTCAGACACGAGCGGAGGCGGGCGACAGAAGCGGGTCGGTGCGGAGGGTTGGTGCGGAGCGGGGATGCGGCGACAGCGGGGGCGGCCATCGGTCTGACTGAGAGAATCTCTCGGTCAGGCACGGAGAAGCGGGGCGATGGCTGTGCGGAGCGGGCGGGGCTTGGTGCGGGTGGAGCTGCCGGTCTGAGCGGGGGAACGGAGCTGATTCCGTCGGTCGTGCGGCAGCTGCTTGTCGCAACGTTGCGACGATTCGTCGCAACGTCAAATTTGGGTTTTGGAAGAGGCTAGGGTTAATTTCTTGCGAAAATAGGTCTTCCTAGAGGTTGTTTATATAGTGTAGGTGGGTTGACTTGGTCTAGGGCTAAATCTAATAGGATTAGAAGTTTAAAATAATTTGAAATTTGAAATTCAACTTCTCCAACTCACCCAAGGATTTGACTCGGTCCAAATGAGCTGGAAATTGGCTCAAAAATTATTTAAAACGTTTAAAACTCAAATAAATTTTATTTGGCCGAAAATAATTTAAAAATTAATTATTAAAAATATTATAAAACTTGTTAAAAATATAAAAGTAGTCAAATGAACTCCAAAAATTATAAAATAAATATCGGGGTGATCGTGATGACGAAAGTGAGCTAACTAAGAAGACAGATCTCAATTTCAATGTCAGACGACGAAACTAAAAATAGAAACGTCTCCCGTCAAAAGTGAAAATCGCCACGTCTCATCGAATAAGTTTAAATTGCGGGAAAACGACTCGAGAAACGTCGTTCCAAAATAGTGCCACTATTTAACATTCTCAGAGACGTTCACAACGGCATATCACATGAAAGTGTTCACAAACAAACAAGGTCCAAAACAAACACGTGCACGGTCAAAAGCACGTGCACGAACAACGTACAACGAGAAGTGGTCGTTACAGTGGCTCGGAGTGTAGCCAAGTGTCTGGTTTTCCAGCAGGTAAAAGCGGAGCATCAGCGTACGGCAGGGTTGCTACAACCGCTTCTGATTCCGGAGTGGAAGTGGCAACACATCACTATGGACTTTGTGACTGGACTACCTCGGAGTCCGAAGCAGAATGTCGCGATTTGGGTGATCGTAGACCGATTGACCAAATCCGCGCACTTCATTCCTTTCCGAGTAGGACAGTCTACTGAGGCGCTAGCGAGGAGATACATGGAGGTAAATCTTTTACTCTCCGTTTTAATTTCCTCTTCCTAGTTTAGATAGTGATGTGACGTGAATCGTGCAGGAGATCGTGCGACTTCACGGAGTCCCTGTGAGTATCGTGTCGGACAGAGACACGAGGTTCACGTCTCAGTTCTGGCAGAGTCTGCAGAAGAGTTTGGGTACGAGTCTGAGTTTCAGTACGGCGTACCATCCGCAGACGGATGGCCAGTCCGAGAGGACGATCCAGATCTTGGAGGACATGCTGAGGGCGTGTATGTTGGACTTCAAGGGTTCTTGGGAGGATTATCTGCACCTTGTTGAGTTTGCCTATAATAACAGCTACCAGGCGAGTATTGGCATGGCACCTTTTACCGCGCTATTCGGGAAGAAATGTCGATCGCCACTGAGCTGGGATGACATTGGAGATCGGGAGCTGTTAGGACCTGAGATGATCGTGGAGGCTGTGGATGTTGTGAGAAACATACGGGAAAGGCTGAGGATTGCTCAGGACCATTTCAAGCATTGGGCTGATGCTAAACGGTGTCCTTTGGAGTTTCAGCCAGGTGACCATGTGTTCCTGAAGATTTCCCTGAATCGAGGAGTGATTCGCTTTGGGAAACGAGGAAAGCTGAGCCCGAGATACATTGGACCGTTTGACATTCTGGAGAGAGTTGGCGAGGTAGCCTACCGCTTAGCCTTGTCGCCATCTTTGGAAGGAGTTCACGATGTCTTCCATGTGTCGCAGCTTCGTCGGTACATCAGTGATCCATCTCACGCTGTAGATTTCTCGGAGATCACTGTTCGCCCCGATCTGACGTATGACCAGCAGCCAGTGCAGATTTTAGACAGGCGTCAGAAGTCACTTCGGAACAAGACCGTCGATCTTGTTAGGGTGATGTGGCGACACGGCTTGCCAGGAGAGTCTACTTGGGAGAGAGAAGACGAGATGAGAGAGCGTTACCCACTTTTGTTCCCTGACACGTGAGTGTTAGGAAATTCCGAGGGCGGAATTTTTCTTAAGGTGGGGAGGATGTAACGACCGGTTTTTGTAATGACGATTATATGAATAATATTGGATGTTCCCTCCTTGTGTGCTTTTCTCCGTCAGACGTTTCGTTCAGTTTCTCCTGATCTTTTATCTTCCGTAGCATATCCCGATGGGGCTTGGAGTAAGTATTCTTACGATGAGCTTCATAGGGTCCATATCTTAGAGCTAGAGTGATCCTAGAGGCCATAGGAATATTCCCGAAGCTTCGCGCTTCGATTCGGCACTTTTGGTGCATCTTAGTTGGTTCATGAAGGAGAACCAACCGACTAGATTGTAATCTAGTCGGTCGGCCATCCTTCAGGAACCGACTAGTTCAACGAAATAATTCTAGCTAAGTTACTGTTTACTTTTAGTCGGTCTAAGCACATTCTTCGACCGACTAGTTCTCAAACTAGTCGGTCAGAACTTGTACTCAGACCGACTAATTCTGAGTCCTTCTGTACAGCCGAGTTACTGTTTATAGTTAGTCGGTCAAAGAACATCTACCGACCGACTAGTTCCCAAACTAGTCGGTTAGAGTTCCTTCTCTGATCGACTAACTCTCAGTACTTAATATCCATCTAATTTTACCCTTAGTCGGTCTATGAACAATCACTGACCGACTAGTTCCCAGACTAGTCGGTCGACGAGCCTTCACAGACCGACTAAATCTGCCTACCCTGTACCGACACTGTTCTCTGTTTGCTTTTAGTCGGTCTCAGTTGGACGACCGACCGACTAGTTCCCAAACTAGTCGGTCGACTACTCTTCACTGACCGACTAGTTTGCCCAGTAAACCTAGGTTAAGTAGTAGCCGCCGCTATTTCTTTCTATTTAAACCCTCGACCATTTCTATTCTTTCTTCACTTCTCCAAGCCAACCTTCTTCCCCAATCATCCCCTAACCTTCCTCTTGCCTTTCCTCTTCCTCCCGTGCTCCCTCTCACCCTCCATTGTGCCGGCACCATCTCGTAGGCCGTCGGCCGACCCCAAAAACCCTAAATTCTCCTTTCGCTCCAGATTTTCCCCACAATCTTCCATCTCCAGATCTGTTGTTTAGCCGCTGCGAGGAATTCTTTCAACCGTAGTTCTTCGGGATCGCTTCTTCCGTTGCCGTGTTAGATCCGATTTGGCGACGGCAATCAGGAATCCGGCGAGATCTTCTCCTACCTGCAGATCCGTAGGCGTCTCGATCTTCGCTTCGTAAACGGTTAGTGATCTACCTTTAATTTTCCTAAACCCACACTGTAAATTAGAAAACCCTAATTAAAAATGGATTATTAGACGTTGTAGGATTCCAATACAAAACTGGTTTAGATCTCCATTTCTAATTTTCTATTTTGCCATAACAGCGAACCCAATTTCCGTAGGATACCGATCTTGAGACTTTCGTCGAACAACAACTTCGGTACCAGGCAAGTGAAACTTGCCAACCTTGCTTTAGGCCATGTTTTTAGGCCATTACCTTGTTTTAGCGTGAAAGAGACTAGGCCGTGAAATGATAGCGGTCTAGGCACAAATTCAGATTCTAGCTTGACAACGAAGCTAGAATTTCCCTTGTCATGTCATGTCATACATTTGCCTGTCATGTTTAATTTTCTTTAACGGTACGCAATTTCATTTTGAATAATTGTCATGTGCATCCATTTTACATATCATGTTTGCATGTTGCATCGTAGCACACGCTACAAATCCTTGTATAAATCCGTGTTTCCGTGTTACCGGCTAGGCACCCGTTATGCGGGCATAACGCTACGCCATACGTGTTAAAAACACTTCCTGGCTCGTGATCCAGAAGCGAGCATTCCGTGTTCGGGGGTAGTGCCCTGGCTCGATACACGTGGAGGGGTAGGGATAAACGGTCACTTGAGCGTAAGAGTTGGCCCGTACAGCCACTCTAGCCAAAGGGTGAAATCTCTGTGCACGACGTGCTTACATACTTGTACTTGTCCTTGTCCATGTTAATCGTTTCCATGCCATGTTTACTTGCCATGCTATATCATGCCATGTCATAAACTGCTGTTGCTTTACTTATGGTTCTCATTGCATAAAAAGTCATGTCATACCATACTCTAGAACTGCTAGGTTGTTTTTACTTTTCTTTAGTTTCCTTGCACTAGTCTTGTAGACTTGCTGACATGTGCCCCTTCTCTTTGGGTGTCTCATGTTAGTTGCTGAGCCAGAAGTTGCTGTTAAGGGCGACGAGTTCGTGGAGTTCGTGCCCGATCCCGTTGCTGACGTGGAGTACGAGGACACCGGTGACCAGTCCTAGTGTTCCCTCGTTGTTCCTTCTTTGTTGGTTGTGTTGTTGTCGGTGAGTAGCACCGTTGTTGTTAGTTTCTTTGTTGGCCATGCTGGGCCTTTTCCTTTTAGACTCTTTTATTTTCCTGGTTGCATTTCTGGTTGTTGAAATTATATCTGGACTCTGAGATGAATAATTTTATTTATTTGCCTCTTTTCTATTATTGTTATCTTTGTTCTGAGTCACGTTACAGGGACCTGCTATTTTATGTTGATTGACGCTTATCGGACTTGCGGCTTTGTAGCCTCAAGTCTGAGCGGACCTCCTCACGCTCCGCCTCCACGTTTTTGGGAAGCGGGGCGTGACAGCTTAGGTTAGGGTTTGCAAGAGATTGGGCCCTAACCTAGGTTTGCTATAAACCGGCAATAGCGCGAGAGCGTGAGCTTGGTTCTACATTTAGTTGTGACTAGTTCACCTAAGATTCAAGCCTAGCAATGATGAAACCTACGAATCACAATGATGAGATACGGTCCGTAGCGGGGATTCCCTACCTCTAGGCGTTTAATTTTATTGATATTTCTATCGACATTTGAATGATTGTGACCATTTTATCCCAAATTATTCTCGATCATATTGATAGCTAGGTGATTGGAAGGAGACACGGTCATTATCCCTCCCTGAGTTCGATACCCACTCGCCGCTACATCGTGTGCTTGCGGTAAGACTACGGGTCGCTTGTCTCTGGTGTGTGTACTCCTGGGGCACGATTACACGGTCAAGTGGCGAGCGGGTATCGAACACGAGGAGGTGGTGTTGGCTCCAATCTATCCTAGGTTGGCTCGACTACGAATGTTTTATTGGTCGAGATGGTTATGGTATGATAAAATGGAAATGTTGGTGGATGTCGGTGTCGATGATAAGGATGTTGGTCAAATAGCGATTCGAATTCAATACAATAAAAGAGTCTAGAGCTAGGGAATCCCCACTACGGATCGTCATTTATCCTTATAAATAGTGAATCTCAATATTATTAGACTTGTGTTGGGGTGAACTAGTCGTACCTGAATATAGAACCAAGCTCACGCTCTCTCGCTGTTGTCGGTCTATAGCAACCTAGGATAGGGCCCAATCTCTAGCAAACCCTAGCCTACGCCACTAGCATTAGAATCGACATTATCGTTCAATCACACCTCGAGCCCACTCTCGTGCAAACTCGAGTTACGTTCTAGGTTGTGATAGTTCGTATTCGTCCAATCTCTTGCAAACGAATATGGGTATAGATTTATAATAAAAATCCTATCTTTGGTCCAATCTCTTGCAAACCAAATCTAGAGAATCTTGATTATAAACCTAAATCGAATATCTAGGCCTTCTCATCGATTAGAATTCAATCTCTTGCAAATCCCAATCGATGGAAATCCCTAGCTATCCGTAATAAATCGATCACAACCTAACCTCCTAGCAATCCTAGCAATTTAGAAATTCATTCATCACAAATCTGAAATTAGATCCATAGGGTTCATCCCCAAACCCTAGAACGACAAATCTACTCAAGCATAGCAATAACGATATGAGAATCAATAAAAATCATTGCTTGCATACAAAAAGATAGAAAAACAAAGATTCAAATAACAAGAACAAAATACTTAGCTTTGATGAAGATCTTCAATCCAAATACAAGCTTTTAGATCCAAGAGGGGGCATAGGGCATGGCCTAACCTCTAAAATAATCACTAAGAAAACATCATGGGAACTTCCTCTAATGACGGCTACAACCCTCTTAAATATCCCCCCAAAAAACCCTAACAAAACTGCCCAAAAACCCTCTGAAACCCGCGCCCAAAACTGAATCTGCGCGTAACTTAAATTCTGCGCCAGTCGCGACTCGGCCGAGTGGAAAGCTCACTCGGCCGAGTGGGAATTCCTGCAGAATTTCCAGAAAGCAGCACTATGTCAAAAACTGGCAAAAACTGGTCACTCGACCGAGTGGGAATCTCACTCAGCCGAGTGGAAATTTCACTCGGCCGAGTGACACTGACATGCGAATTCCAGCACTGCAGCATCGACTTGCAAAAATTCTCCAGATTTCATCCGACCTCCGATTGACGCGTTCTTGGCGGTGTTGGAACCGTCATGAAGTCTATTATCCATAAAAAATATGAGAAAAATAATTTGACCTCTGAAATGATAGCATATTTCAAAAGAGTAGAAGGTTGTCTGAAAATCTGGGCGCTCGTGTCATCGGCTTCACTCGGTCGAGTGGGATTCTTCACTCGGGCGAGTGGACTTCTCTACTCGGCCGAGTAGGTCTTCTAATGTTCTCCCCAGAATTCCAGAGAGTCGGCTTTGATTTCTTTCAGAAGTCCTGACTCACTCGGGCGAGTGGCGATCTCTACTCGGCCGAGTGGATGTAACCACTCGGTCGAGTACATTGTGGCTCAAGATCCCTTCGTATCAGTTGTACTCGGCCGAATGCGCTTCTTCACTCGGCCGAGTGGGCTGTGTTACTCGGTCGAGTGGCCTGTTTCTGGAGTCAACTCTTCTTCTCCTCGCCTCTTCATCGATTCTATCGATTTCCTTCTTCTTCCACTCATCTTCCAGCGCCGTTAGCTCCTCGATAGAGCCATGGGCGACGCTCCGGTACATGTGCAAGTCCTTTAAGCTCATTTTTGCTCCCGATTGCTCTATATTTTCTGAAATCCGACAAAAACAAGAAATAGTGAAAAGTAACGCAATATCGTCGAATACTCGTGGAAATCGCAATATGAGCAATCGAAATGGTGTGAAAACATGCAGAAAAAAGGTGTAAAATATGGACCGATCAAAATCCCCCAAGCTTGCCTCTTACTCGTACTCGATGAAGATAAGTAAAGAGACGAACTCGGGACATGAATACAAAGGAAATGAAATGAAAAAGAAAGAAAACGAGGTGGAAGGGGTCGCTAGATTATTCTCTCAGATCTCAAGCCATAAGCTACACATCACGATAACTCAGAAAATACGAATCTCATGCTATAAAGATTTCATATCTTATTTAAACATGGTACTTGCAAGCTTTTAAGAACAAAGGAAGGGACTCCCTAAATTCATGCAATCAACTCATATTCACATCATGAATTTCATAGAATATAATATACAATTCATTGGCGATGCACTTTTCAATCAAAAGTTATAAATGAAGCATATAAGATACACACCAAGCATGCAATAGAGAATAGAATAAGAGTCATGGCATTCACATATTTATTTCAAATCATGAAAAATCTCCATATCTAATATATTTTGCAAAGTCTAAGCATTATCGAATATTCCCATTCATGCACGTCTCCACTCTAAGGTCATACTCACTCATTTGGTCAAATGAATTCACCCCCCCCCCCCCCCCAAGCTTAGCTTGAGGCATCGCATCTAAAGGAATATGATAGTGGAAAATGGGATTTTTGCCTTGGGTTTCCCAAGTATTTTGTGGCTCCAATAATGAGATAGAGAAATATCTTTCTTTTTCTTTTTGACCTTTTTGTTTCTCATTTTTCTTTTTGGATTTTTGTAGGAGCTATTTGATTTGTATTTTTTTTGTTTTTGGCTCCTTTTTGGCTTTTTGGACTTTTTGGAGCAACCTTTTTCTTTTGTAGGGATTTTTGGGAAATAAATGCGATATAAGTAGCTTTAGGAGGTGAACTCAAGTGACATGTAGAGAATAAAAAGATATAAATGGAGAAAGAAATAATGTAGCACTCGGTTCACTCTAAGATGTGCACGAACGGTTCAATAAAATAATACTTCAACTAAAACTCATATGTAAGCATGGATATTCTCAATCATTTCAATAAATAGTGAAGTCAAGCAGTAAAGTTTACAACCATATCAGGCATGCAACAGAAGGTGAACAATAAAACTGATGCTTCAGATATACTAATGATGCGTGAATCTTGGTGCATTTCCAACAAAAGCATACTAAACACTAATCCATACATTCAGTTTCAATTAATATCATGCATTCATGTAGAGGAATCATCAAAAGAAATAGATTTGCAAGCATATGTGAATAGCAAGACTATGGAATACTCTAAATAGCATGGCAATGAATAATAAGTATCATGATGGCTACTAAAACAGTAAGAGATATCATCATAAGGAACAAATCTAGCAAAAAGAGGAAAAGAAAATAAAGATATAAAATAAAAGAGAGGAAAGAAAAGAAACAAAGAGGCACACAGTATGATGCATGAACACACATAAAATGAAAATAAGATGGAAAAATCAAAAAGATTATGTCACGACCGCTTCCCTAAAATGGAGGCGAGATGTGAAAAGGTCCGCACGAGAGTGGAGCTGTGAAGCCCCAAACCCGATAAGCGTAAACAAAACATAAGCAGGTCCCTGTAACCACAACGGAACAACAATAATAATAAAAGGAGAGACTGAAATAAAAACTTCACATCTCAAATATTGTCCAACATGAAAATAAGTTCAACATCCAGAAAAGCCACCAGGCTAAAAGAAAAGAGTCTAAAGGCCAGAACAAGGCCAACAAAAGCAACGACATAACAAGGTATAGGTGCTACGCACCGATAACAAAACAACTGTCTAACAAAAGTAAAACACAACGAAGACACTAGGACTGATCCCCAGTGTCCACGTACTCCCCGTCAAACACAAGCTCGGGCTCGGCGTCAGCAAACACCTCGTCCTCAACAAGGTACTCGGGCTCAGGATCTAACATGTGTCACCCAAAAGAGTAAAGGGGCACATGTCAGCAAGTCTAAAAGACTTGGGCAAGGAAACTGAAAGTAAGGGGAAACTAGCAACCTAGCAGTTATAGTAATAAGCAATGACATGGCAGTTAAGCATGATGCAGCAGTTTAAAAGAGAGACAAGCACGCACGATGTAGCGAAAGCTACCAATTCACTAATCACTTATCACTTATCACTTATCACTTAGTGAATAGAGAGTCCACCTGCTGGCCAGCTCGTGGCTCAGGCCGCTTATCTCGTATCACTAATAAACACTTATCACGATCATCACTTAGTGCATAGAGAGTCCACCTGCTGGCCAGCTCGTGGCTCAGGCCGCTTATCTCGTATCACTAATAAACACTGATCACGATCATCACTTAGTGCATAGAGAGTCCACCTGCTGGCCAGCTCGTGGCTCAGGCCGCTTATCTCGTATCACTAATAAACACTTATGCACTAGAGAGTCCACCTGCTGGCCGGAGTGGCGGATCAGGCCAACTCGGGGCTCAGTCCGCTTATCTCTTACCCCACCCATATGTGTCGAGCGTTGGGGTTTCCAACTACAGGGCTCGCTTCTGGAACACGAGCCAGGAAAATAATAGCGTTGTAGCGTGTGCTACGCAATCACAATAATTAATCACTATGCGATGCCAGGAACAAACATTAGCGTACAGTTAATCGAATTTAAACGTGACAGGCAATATGCAATGGCATGAACATATTCGCGTACCGTTAATTTAAAGTAAACGTGACATACAAGCATGATGAGGGTGACGGACCAAGCTTCGTTGTCAAGCTAGGTCAAGGGCGTCTAAACGGCTATCCTTTCACCGTCTAGTCTCTTTTACGCTAAAGCAAGGTAAATGGCCTAAGACATGGCCTAAACCCTAGGTGGCAAGTTTCACTTGCCTATCACCGGGGATGACGGTTACGAAAGTTCGTTTCCGCGGATGCTAGCCTACGGGGAATCGCTGTTATGGGGAACAATCATCAAAACACAAGTATTTTATTAGGGTTTCATAAAAATTACAATAGGATATGAAAACAACGGTAGATCGATTTCTTACCGAGAGGAAGCGGAAGAAACACTCCGGGGAACCCTAGGATCAGATCTGTAGAAGATTGGAGAAGTTTGGGGAAACTAGGGTTTTGGGGGATTTGGGGATTTTGATGGGTTTTGGTGAGATTTTGGGGAAGATGAGAGGTAGATGGAGTGAATGGATGGTTTGGATGAAGATTCTAGGGCTTGGAATGAAGGATTGAAGCTTGGAGGAAGATGGGGGCTCAAGGGGGAAGATTTTAGGGTTTTGGGTCGTGTTGGAGGAAGAAGAAACGTTTGGGTTGGGTTTAAATAGGCTAGGCTGGCGGCTGCCCAGAAATTAGGGTTTTAACACTGATTAGTCGGTCAAAGAGCAACCACTGACCGACTAGTTTGGCAACTAGTCGGTCGGTCGACCAACGCAGACCGACTAAGTGCAAACAGTAACTCCTGAACGAAAATAGGATTTAGAGTTAGTCGGTCCATGAACAAGTACTGACCGACTAGTTTAGCATCTAGTCGGTCGATGAACGTTCTTAGACCGACTAAGAGCAAACAGTAACTCGACTGTTCAGTAGAACCAAGAATTAGTCGGTCTGAGTACAAAACTTAACCGACTAGTTTAATAACTAGTCGGTCGAAAGATGAACTTAGACCGACTAAGAATGAACAGTACTGATACTAAAATTTAGATGATGTGTTAGTCGGTTAAAGAAGCATTGCCGACCGACTAGTTTGCAACCTAGTCGGTCAACCAACGTTCTTAGACCGACTAACGATAAACAGTAACTCCTGAATAATTTTAGAAAGCCAACTAGTCGGTCCAAGAAGGATTGCCGACCGACTGGATCGTCATCTAGTCGGTCGGTGGCCCTTCTTACACCGGCTAATGAGCACCAAAAGTTCCGATACGGAGCGCGGGGCCCCGGGATCGATTCCTAAGACTCCTAGGCTTGATCTAATAGTTAGATATGACCGTTATGAAGTCCGTCACGAGTGACATACTTCGAAATCGACGATCCTAAGGAAGACACGAGATAATACGACGAATCGATCGAAAATGAAAGCTACAGAGACGAAAACCACACATGAGGAGAAAATCCACCAAAACATAAATTATATTATATTAAATCCAGATACATGAAATGCAGTCGTTACATCCTCCCCAACTTAAGAAAAATTCCGTCCACGGAATTTCCAAATACTCACGAGTCCGGAAACAAAAGTGGGAAACGCTCTCGCATCTCATCCTCATTCTCCCAAGTAGACTCTCCAGGTGAACCGTGTCGCCACATCACCCTCACAAGATTGACAATCTTGTTCCGAAGCGATTTCTGATGCCTGTCCAGGATCTGCACTGGATGCTGGTCATACGTCATATCGGGGCGAACGGTAATCTCCGAAAAATCCACCGCATGAGACGGATCGCTAATGTATCGACGAAGCTGCGACACATGGAAAACATTGTGAACTCCTTCCAAAGATGGCGGCAAGGCCAAGCGATAAGCTACCTCGCCAACCCTCTCCAAAACGTCAAACGGTCCAATGTATCGCGGGCTCAACTTCGCACGCTTCCCGAAACGAATCACACCACGATTCGGGGAAATCTTCAAGAACACATGGTCACCCGGTTGAAACTCCAAAGGACGACGTTTAGCATCCGCCCAATGCTTAAAAAGGTCCTGAGCAATCCTCAACCTCTCCCGAATATTCCTGACGATATCCACGGCCTCCACGATCATCTCAGGTCCCAACAACTCCCGATCACCAACGTCATCCCAACTCAATGGCGATCGACATTTCCTCCCATAAAGAGCGGCGAAAGGCGCCATGCCAATACTCGCCTGGAAGCTGTTGTTGTAAGAAAACTCTACCAGATGTAGATGGTCCTCCCACGAACCCTTGAAATCCAACATGCACGCCCTTAGCATGTCTTCCAAAATCTGAATCGTCCTCTCGGACTGGCCATCCGTCTGCGGATGGTACGCCGTGCTGAAACTCAGACGCGTACCCAAGCTCTTCTGCAAACTCTGCCAGAACTGAGATGTGAACCTCGTGTCTCTATCAGACACGATACTCACGGGGACTCCATGAAGTCGCACAACCTCCTGCACGATTCACGTTACATCACTATCCAAACTAGGAAAAGGAAATAAAAATGGAGAGTAAAAGAATTTTACCTCCATATATCTCCTCGCTAGCGCCTCAATGGACTGTCCCACTCGGAACGGAATAAAGTGTGCAGATTTGGTCAATCGATCTATGATCACCCAAATCACGTCATTCTGCTTCGGACTCCGAGATAGTCCAGTCACGAAATCCATAGTGATGTGTTGCCATTTTCCACTCCGGAATCGGAAGCGGTTGTAGCAACCCGGCCGTACGCTGATGCTCCGCCTTCACTTGCTGGCAAACCAAGCACTTGGCTACACTCCGAGCCACGCTCCTCTTCATACCATGCCACCAATAATTCAGACGAAGATCCTGGTACATCTTGGTGCCACCAGGATGCACAGAATACGGCGAACTGTGTGCCTCCACCATCAACTCCTCTCTGATATCCCCAGCTGGCACACACAACCTGGCTCCAAACCTCAGCGAGCCATCCTTATGAATCAAAAAGTCAGTCCGCAGACCGGCTTCCACCTGCTCCCGAATCCTCACCAGCTTCAGATCCTCGGCCTGGCCAGCCTTAATCCGATCCACGATCGTCGACTGTACCTGCATGTACATCAACGACGAAGCCTCCCCAGGAAGAACAATCTCCACGCCAGACTCGTAAAAATCCTGCTGCAATCTCCACTGCGAGGTCAAAATCATCACCGCTGGAAGCCTACTCAAAGCATCTGGAACCACATTCACCTTGCCAGGGTGAAACTACAAATCAATCTCATAATCCGCCATAAGCTCCAACCATCGACGCTGTCGCATGTTGAGCTCCTTCTGAGTGAAAATATACTTCAAGCTTTTGTGATCGGTGAAAATCTTCACTTTCTCACTCAGCAAGAAGTGCCTCCAAATCTTAAGAGCAAACACAACGGCAGCCAACTCCAAATCATGCGTCGGATAGTTCCTCTCATGAACCTTAAGCTGACGAGACGCATACGCCACAACATGCCCGTGCTGATGCAACACACAACCGAGACCCTTGCCAGAAGCATCGCAAAAGATCTCAAATCCACCGCTGCGATCAGGCACAACCAAAATAGGGGCAGTCGTCAACCTCTCCTTCAGAACGCCAAAAGCACCCTCACAATCACCCGACAAAACAAAAGCAACATCCTTCCGCGTCAACCTGGTCATCGGCTCAGCAATACGAGAAAAGTCCTTAATGAATCGCCGATAATAACCAGCAAGTCCAAGAAAACTCCGAATCTCAGACGCAGACGACGGAACAGGCCACTCACTGATGGCCCGAATCTTCTCGGGATCCACTGAAATACCATCTCCAGTCACCACATGCCCGAGAAAAGCAACTCGATCCAGCCAAAATTCGCACTTCGAAAACTTAGCATACAACCGATGCTTCCTCAAAATCTCCAACACCGTCCTTAAGTGCGAGGCATGCTCTTCCTCCGACTTCGAATAGATCAGAATGTCGTCAATAAAGATAACGACAAACTTATCCAAAAAGTCGTAGAAAATCAGGTTCATCAGATTCATGAAAACTGCGGGTGCGTTAGTTACGCCGAAAGGCATAACCACAAACTCATAGTGTCCATACATCGTCCTGAACGCTGTCTTCGGAACATCTCCCTTCTTCACCTTCAACTGATGGTAACCACTCCTCAAATCCAATTTTGAAAACACCCTCGAACCTCCAAGCTGATCAAAAATATCATCAATGCGAGGCAACGGGTATTTATTCTTAATGGTCACCGCATTCAACTCCCGATAGTCCATGCACATGCGACGCGAACCATCCTTCTTCTTAACCAGCAACACCGGTGCTCCCCACTGAGACACACTAGGATTAATATAACCCTTCAGCAACAACTCATCCAACTGCTTCCGCAACTCTTCCAACTCTGCAGGTGCCATACGATACGGCGCCTTCGAAATCGGCTGCGCACCTGGAACAAGATCGATAGAAAATTCCAAAGCTCGATCAGGCGGCAAACCAGACATCTCCTCGGGGAAGACGTCACCAAAATCTCGCACCACAGCTGGCCACTCCAGCTCCATCTGCATAGCCACAGCCTCCACCGGCCTGGCCCGAAATTTGACAGGACCAAGCGAACTGCTACCACGACTGAACTCAAACACTGGATGTCCGGGAATCTCGAACACCACCTTCTTCCTCCTACAGTCAATCGTAGCATAGAAGCTCGTAAGCCAGTCCATCCCAAGAACTGCATCATAGTTGATGATGTCGTGGACAATGAAATCAGCGAAAAGCTCATGTCCACAGACCACCAACGAGCAAGAATTGCAACCACGATGCACCGAGACCACGCCATTCCCTGTGACGATATTCCAACTCTTGGGTAGAGGGGACGTCGACAAGGAATGCCTCTCCACGAAGCTCCGAGAAATAATGCACATCGATGCACCAGAGTCAAAGAGGACTCGTGCAGGAAATGTGCAAACCAAAATCACACCTAACAATCAATTAACAATCAAACCCTAGTCTAGCAAACAAACATGTTCAAGCAAACAACACAATCTAACAATCAAACCAGCTAGGAAAGTAACAGCTAGATTGAGGATTACCTGCAATAACCTCATCCACAGCCTCGCTCTCCGCAGCGGTCATCAGAAAAGCCTGCCTCCTCGACGAAACAGCCTGCCGAAAAACCTGCCCCTGCGGAACAAGAGCCGCTCCACGACCAGCAAGAACAGACGCTCGCTGCTGCAACGGCTGTGCTGCAACAGGTGCCTTCCAAGGCTGCTTCAACCTCGGGCACTCCCTGAGAACATGGGCGGGATCTCCACAGGCAATACATTGCCCCAAGAACCTCCTACACGATTCCTTGACATGGCCCTCCTTGCCACAGAAATGGCAAGTCCTCCGAACAGGCCCTCCTGGCCTCTTGAACTGAGCAGGCTGGTTCGGCCTGAATCCAGACCTAACCACAGCTCTCGCCTGTTCCACAGGCCTCTTCCCAACACCAACAGCAGACCCCCTCCTCTGGTTCACGAGCAGCTCCTGCCTCTTAGCCGCTACCAGAACCTTCTGATAAGATTCCCGGTCAGAGGAGGTCACAAAACTCTGGAGCTCCGAAGCGAGCCCCTGCAGGAACCTCTGAGCCTTCTCCTCAGCGTCCTGCACCATCTTTGGTGCAAACCGACTCAGCCTCATGAACTCTTGGTGATATAGGTCCACCGACGAGTTCCCTTGCTTCAAATCGATAAAACGCTGCAGCATCTCCTCCCTGGCAGCCTTTGGGAAGAACTCACCCTCAAATCTGGCCTTGAAGGTAGCCCAAGCGATCGGCTCCACCAACATCTTCTCTTCAGCATCCCACCAATTCCGAGCATTATCCTTGAGTTGCCTCTTTGCCAAATCAACCCATCCAGCCGGGGTGATCTTGGCCATCTTCAGATTGTCCTCGATGTTCCGAATCCACTCATCGGCAGCCAGAGGACCCTCAGAACCATCAAAATATGCGGAACCCAGCTCCCGAAATTGCTTCGCTCCTGGCTCAGAGCGAGGGGCATCCGGAAGAGCCCGGGCAGCTCGAGCAAGTGGAGCATTCTGGACTTGCAGAAGCACGCCCTGCTGCACTTGCATCATCTGGAGCATCATCCGCATCATCTCACCGCTGGTGGGTTCCCGCTCAGGCTCCTCATCATGAGGGAGCGCACCACTACCCCCACCACGGGTGAAACGCCTTCCTGCCATCTAATGACACAGAGAACGAATCAGATTAGACTCATAGCCTATGACTCGGACGTCGAACTTAGTTTATTGGACATTCTAATATTATTATCGCTATTCCAAAAATCGCAGTTACAGAAGGACCTGCATGGGCCACCACTAAAACCTGTCACGACCCGCTTCCCTAAAATGGAGGCGAGACGTGAAAAGGTCCGCACGAGAGTGGAGCTGTGAAGCCCCAAACCCGATAAGCGTAAACAAAACATAAGCATGTCCCTGTAACCACAACGGAACAACAATAATAATAAAAGGAGAGACTGAAATAAAAACTTCACATCTCAAATATTGTCCAACATGAAAATAAGTTCAACATCCAGAAAAGCCACCAGGCTAAAAGAAAAGAGTCTAAAGGCCCAGAACAAGGCCAACAAAAGCAACGACATAACAAGGTATAGGTGCTACGCACCGATAACAAAACAACTGTCTAACAAAAGTAAAACACAACGAAGACACTAGGACTGATCCCCAGTGTCCACGTACTCCCCGTCAAACACAAGCTCGGGCTCGGCGTCAGCAAACACCTCGTCCTCAACAAGGTACTCGGGCTCAGGATCTAACATGTGTCACCCAAAAGAGTAAAGGGGCACATGTCAGCAAGTCTAAAAGACTTGGGCAAGGAAACTGAAAGTAAGGGGAAACTAGCAACCTAGCAGTTATAGTAATAAGCAATGACATGGCAGGTTAAGCATGATGCAGCAGTTTAAAAGAGAGACAAGCACGCACGATGTAGCGAAAGCTACCAATTCACTAATCACTTATCACTTATCACTTATCACTTAGTGAATAGAGAGTCCACCTGCTGGCCAGCTCGTGGCTCAGGCCGCTTATCTCGTATCACTAATAAACACTTATCACGATCATCACTTAGTGCATAGAGAGTCCACCTGCTGGCCAGCTCGTGGCTCAGGCCGCTTATCTCGTATCACTAATAAACACTGATCACGATCATCACTTAGTGCATAGAGAGTCCACCTGCTGGCCAGCTCGTGGCTCAGGCCGCTTATCTCGTATCACTAATAAACACTTATGCACTAGAGAGTCCACCTGCTGGCCGGAGTGGCGGATCAGGCCAACTCGGGGCTCAGTCCGCTTATCTCTTACCCCACCCATATGTGTCGAGCGTTGGGGTTTCCAACTACAGGGCTCGCTTCTGGAACACGAGCCAGGAAAATAATAGCGTTGTAGCGTGTGCTACGCAATCACAATAATTAATCACTATGCGATGCCAGGAACAAACATTAGCGTACAGTTAATCGAATTTAAACGTGACAGGCAATATGCAATGGCATGAACATATTCGCGTACCGTTAATTTAAAGTAAACGTGACATACAAGCATGATGAGGGTGACGGACCAAGCTTCGTTGTCAAGCTAGGTCAAGGGCGTCTAAACGGCTATCCTTTCACCGTCTAGTCTCTTTTACGCTAAAGCAAGGTAAATGGCCTAAGACATGGCCTAAACCCTAGGTGGCAAGTTTCACTTGCCTATCACCGGGGATGACGGTTACGAAAGTTCGTTTCCACGGATGCTAGCCTACGGGGAATCGCTGTTATGGGGAACAATCATCAAAACACAAGTATTTTATTAGGGTTTCATAAAAATTACAATAGGATATGAAAACAACGGTAGATCGATTTCTTACCGAGAGGAAGCGGAAGAAACACTCCGGGGAACCCTAGGATCAGATCTGTAGAAGATTGGAGAAGTTTGGGGAAACTAGGGTTTTGGGGGATTTGGGGATTTTGATGGGTTTTGGTGAGATTTTGGGAAGATGAGAGGTAGATGGAGTGAATGGATGGTTTGGATGAAGATTCTAGGGCTTGGAATGAAGGATTGAAGCTTGGAGGAAGATGGGGGCTCAAGGGGGAAGATTTTAGGGTTTTGGGTCGTGTTGGAGGAAGAAGAAACGTTTGGGTTGGGTTTAAATAGGCTAGGCTGGCGGCTGCCCAGAAATTAGGGTTTTAACACTGATTAGTCGGTCAAAGAGCAACCACTGACCGACTAGTTTGGCAACTAGTCGGTCGGTCGACCAACGCAGACCGACTAAGTGCAAACAGTAACTCCTGAACGAAAATAGGATTTAGAGTTAGTCGGTCCATGAACAAGTACTGACCGACTAGTTTAGCATCTAGTCGGTCGATGAATGTTCTTAGACCGACTAAGAGCAAACAGTAACTCGACTGTTCAGTAGAACCAAGAATTAGTCGGTCTGAGTAAGAGATATCATCATAAGGAACAAATCTAGCAAAAAGAGGAAAAGAAAATAAAGATATAAAATAAAAGAGAGGAAAGAAAAGAAAAAAAGAGGCACACAATATGATGCATGAACACACATAAAAGGAAAATAAGATGGAAAAATCAAAAAGATTATGCAAAAATTTAAAAAAAATTAAAACCCTAAAATAAAGTAAAAATGCAACTAATGCATCTAAATGGCATGGAAATGCACTCCCCTAAGCTTAAACTTCACATTGTCCTCAATGTGATCATAATGGAAGAATATGAGGAACAACGATAATAATAGGGGCTGAATGAAAAATGATGAAATCAATGACATGAAATCCTCTTGCAACTACATGCACATACAATGATGCATGAGAGTGCCTTCCCCCAAGCTTATACCAAACAATCCTATTCAAATGACTCGATCAAAAATATCACGGCGTCACTAAGCAAGATTAAGTCAAACAAATAAGAAAGTAAGGTTTCACTTGAAAGAAATGCTCGGTGGTGGTGAGCAAAAGGGTGTGGCGTATCAAAATATGAAGAGGGCAATTAATATATATAATGGGTTTGGGGTATAAAAATTTTTGTTGCCGTCATATGAGGTGATATTTATTCAATCAAATCTATACGGTCCTCTCGATGTTGAGAGGATTCGTGTTTATTGAAAGCATAAAATTTCTACACTACTGGATTGATATCACATATAGCAAAAGGCGGATCCAGTATCTTTGCCGGTGCAGGCAACTGCTCCAACTGCTCCTTCCGTGGCTCTGCCAGATGCGTGTGTCCACGGACTCCAACGAACTCCAGCAATGCATCCTCCAGCATTCCCACAAGGACTCCAGATGTACCCTGCAGAGAATAGGATGCATCAGTTCGCTGCAAAAAATTCACCCTCGTAATAAAAGTATCCCAAAGAGGATCGTCTATAAAAATATATGGAATAAATAATGGTGGACGATACTTCCCTGGAAATAATCCAATATCCTCACGTGCCGTGATAGCTGTCTCCATGGTGTCTTCTCTATGCTGCTAAGGTAAATCTAGATCATAGGTGTGGACCTCATCAAGATGCTCCTCATCATTGTCAGACTCATCCCAGCGCACCTCTTGATCATATTCATATGCGTCCATGGGTGCTAATTCCTCGCTCTCCTCCTCGTATACATCCCATTGTACCTTTTGTTCATATGTATGTGTATACTGCAAAAGGCACGATGAGTCGTCAAAATCTGAATCACAAAAAACATCATACACTGGAGGGGAATCAAATGTAGGAGATGAGGGGGTGAAGAGATCTCCCTGAAAGGGAGCCATAAGCTCTGTGGGATAGTCCTCGGCGTCAATGGAAGGATGAGGTGGCTGCGGGAGCTCTGATGGAGGAGGATAGTGCTCTGGCTCTGTGTGTAAGGCCTCCTCAAAAGCATGCTCTGGCTCGACAGTGTGCTCATTTGCCTTCTCATCAACTATCAATGTAGGCTCTCTCGGGAATGGTGATGCTGGCTGCTCAGGTATGTCAACTTGTGGGGATGTATCATGTGGAGGGGAATGCCTGCAAGCAATCTGAAAATAGTCTATCCCCCTCAAGACTGACATGGATGTCCTCCTCAATTGTTCCTGCAGCTGAACCACAGTTATAACAAAATCTGCAAATCGTAGCTCAAATGCATCACCTCCTGTAATGCTCTCTGAACCGGTGAACCTCACTGACTCTAAGAGGCCCCCCAATAATCTCTGAAATGCGTCCTCCTCTGGATGCGTATATGACTCAATTTCTGCTTCCTCCACTGCCTCTTCGTCCATCCATTCTTTATATGCAAGAGTTGTATCGTCGGATGTGGGATCGATGACGGTACATTCTGGCTCTGGTAATATGACCGGTGATGCTTCTTGCCCATAAAATGAAGAAGCAGAACTGATATCTTTGGAAATCTCTGCAACCTTAAGCATGAGCGCATTCATTTCAAGCACCCTCTTCGTCCATTCCAATTAAAGGTTGCTCTTATCAAGCCTGGCTTGTATTTCAATCTGGTGTGCATGCATCTCGTCAAAAAAGTTTTCTCCCATCTGAGCACTCTGATCATAATAGTATTCTCCCATCTGAGCACTCTGATCATAATAGTACTCTTCCATCTGAGCACTATGATCAAAATTTGTGGTCCACGTAGTATAATCCATAGCACCTGATCAACAAAGATAAATACCTGGAGAAAAATATCAGTGGCACAAAAGAATATAGAAATGATAATAATGGTGGCGGGGGTGAAAATTCCCTTTTGTTAAAAACAATTTCATAGTCTAATCAACCTAATTGTGACAGATTGGCACCCAACGGGAAACACCTCCCCGGCAACGGCGCCAAAAACTTGATCCGCCCCAGATATATACCTGAAGAACGGTTGTAGTTTTACCGCAAGCGCACTGTCAAGTGGCGAGCGGGTATCGAACACGAGGAGGTGGTGTTGGCTCCAATCTATCCTAGGTTGGCTCGACTACGAATGTTTTATTGGTAGAGATGGTTATGGTATGATAAAATGGAAATGTTGGTGGATGTCGGTGTCGATGATAAGGATGTTGGTCAAATAGCGATTCAAATTCAATACAATAAAAGAGTCTAGAGCTAGGGAATCCCCACTACGGATCGTCATTCATCCTTATAAATAGTGAATCTCAATATTACTAGACTTGTGTTGGGGTGAACTAGTCGTAACTGAATAGAGAACCAAGCTCACGCTCTCGCGTTGTTGTCGGTCTATAGCAACCTAGGATAGGGCCCAATCTCTTGCAAACCCTAGCCTAAGCCACTAGCATTAGGATCGACATCATCGTTCAATCGCCCCTCGAGCCCACTCTCGTGCAAACTCGAGTTACGATCTAGGTTGTGATAGTTCGTATTCGTCCAATCTCTTGCAAACGAATATGGGTATAGATTTATAATAAAAATCCTAGCTTTGGTCCAACCTCTTGCAAACCAAGTCTAGAGAATCTCGATTATAAACCTAAATCGAATATCTAGGCCTTCCCATCGATTAGAATCCAATCTCTTGCAAACCCCAATCGATGGAAATCCCTAGCTATCCGTAATAAATCGATCACAACCTAACCTCCTAGCAATCCTAGCAATTTAGAAATTCATTCATCACAAATCTGAAATTAGATCCATATGGTTCATCCCCAAACCCTAGAACAACAAATCTACTCAAGCATAACAATAACAATATGAGAATCAATAAAAATCATTGCTTGCATACAAAAAGATAGAAAAACAAAGATTCAAATAACAAGAACAAAATACTTAGCTTTGATGAAGATCTTCAATCCAAATACAAGCTTTTAGATCCAAGAGGGGGCCTAGGGCATGGCCTAACCTCTAAAATAATCACTAAGAAAACATCATGGGAACTTCCTCTAATGACTGCTACAACCCTCTTAAATAGCCCCCAAAAAAACCCTAACAAAACTGCCCAAAAACCCTCTGAAACCCACGCCCAAAACTGAATCTGCGTGTAACTTAAATTCTGCGCCAGTCGCGACTCGGCCAAGTGGAAAGCTCACTCGGCCAAGTGGGAATTCCTGCAGAATTTCCAGAAAATAGCACTCTGTCAAAAACTGGCAAAAACTGGTCCCTCGGCCGAGTGGGAATCCCACTCGGCCGAGTGGGAATGTCACTCGGCCGAGTGACACTGACATGCGAATTCCAGCACTGCAGCATCGACTTGCAGAAATTCCCTAGATTTCATCCGACCTCCGATTGACGCGTTCTTGGCGGTGTTGGAACCGTCATGAAGTCTATTATCCATAAAAAATATGAGAAAAATACTTTGACCTCTGGAATGATAGCAAATTTCAAAAAAGTATAAGGCTGTCTGAAAATCTGGCGCTCGTGCATCGGCTTCACTCGGCCGAGTGGGATTATTCACTCGGGCGATTGGACTTCTCTACTTGGCCGAGTAGGTCTTCTACTGTTCTCCCCAGAATTCCAGAGAGTCGGCTTTGATTTCTTTCAGAAGTCCTGACTCACTCGGGCGAGTGGCGATCTCTACTCGGCCGAGTGGATGTAACCACTCGGTCGAGTACATTGTGGCTCAAGATCCCTTCGTATCAGTTGTACTCGGCCGAATGCGCTTCTTCACTCGGCTGAGTGGGCTGTGTTACTCGGCCGAGTGGCCTGTTTCTGGAGTCAACTCTTCTTCTCCTCGCCTCTTCATCGATTCTATCGATTTCCCTCTTCTTTCACTCATCTTCCAGCGCCGTTAGCTCCTCGATAGAGCCATGGGCGACGCTCCGGTACATGTGCAAGTCCTTTAAGATCATTTTTGCTCCCGATTGCTCTATATTTCCTGAAATCTGACAAAAACAAGAAATAGTAAAAAGTAACGCAATATCGTCGAATACTCGTGGAAATCGCAATACGAGCAATCGAAATGGCGTGAAAACATGCAGAAAAAAGGTATAAAATATGGACTGATCACTTAGTGGGAGTTACAGCAAGATCTACGGGCGTTGTGTATCGAAGTTGTTTTACCATGAGCCACATCATCGTTGATGAACATGCAGATTCAGTCGACGATGGTAAACCGGATCAAGACTGCTCAAGCTGGAGATGTTAAGTTGCAAAAGATCAGAGAGCAGGTTGAAGCAGGACTCTAGACTGATTTTCTTATCCATGAGAATAGATCCCTGAGATATGGCTGCAGGATCTGCGTACCTGCAGGGGATATCAGAGAGGAGTTGATGAACGAGGCTCATAGTTCACCTTATTCTATTCACCCTAGTGGTACAAAGATGTACAAGAATCTTCATCATAATTTCTGGTGGCATGGAATGAAGAGAAGCGTGGCACAGAGCATTGCCAAGTGTCTTGTGTGCCAGCAAGTGAAGGAAGAGCATCATCGCACTGTTGGACTGCTACAACCTCTGCCAATTCCGGAGCGGAAGTGGTAGCACATCACGATGGACTTCGTGACTGGCTTACCTCGGAGCACCAGGCAGAACGACGCAATCTGGGTCATCGTTGATCGATTGACCAAGTCTGCGCACTTCATACCATTTCGAGTGGGTCAATCCACGGAAATACTGGCGAGAAATTATATGGAGGTAATGATCTAACTCATACATTTATAATTCCTTCTAGTATAAGTTATGATGTATAACATGTCGTGTAGGAGATTGTACGACTGCATGGAGTTCCCGTGAGCATTGTATATGACTGGGATACGAGATTCACGTCTTAGTTCTGAAAGAGCATGCAGGCCAACCTGGGTATCAGTCTAAAATTCAGTATCGTGTATCACCCGTAGACGGATGGATAGCCAGATCGTACTATACAGATCTTGGAGGATATGCTGAGAGCCTGCATGCTGGATCTCAAAGGCTCATAGGAGGATCATCTGCATCTGGTGGAGTTCTCCTATAACAATAGCTATCAGGCGAGCATTGGCATAGCGCCATTTGCTGCTCTTTACGGGAGGAAATGTCGATCGCCACTGAGTTTGGATGACATTGGTGATAGAGAGCTGTTGGGACCAGAGATGATAGTCGAAGCGGTTGATGTAGTGCGAGATATCAGAGACAAGATTCGGATCACTCAGGACCGTTATAAGCATTGGGCGGATGCTAAACGGCGTCCTTTAGAGTTTCAGCCGGGAGATCATGTATTCCTGAAGATCTCCCCGAATCGAGGAGTGACCCGCTTCGGGAAGCGAGGAAAGCTTAGTCCGAGATACATTGGACCCTTCGATGTGCTAGAGCGAGTTGGAGAGGTAGCTTATCGCTTATCACTACCACCATCCTTAGAGGGAGTTCATGACGTCTTTCATGTGTCCTATCTCCGTCGTTATATCAGCGACCCTTCTTATGTTGTGGATTACTCAGAGATTTCAGTTCGGTCAGATCTGACGTACGAGCAGCAACTAGCGGAGATCCTAGATCGATGCCAGAAAGTCCTCAGGAACAGGACTGTTGATCTAGTCAGAGTGATGTGGCGTCGCGACTCACCAGGAGAGTCCACCTAGGAGCAGGAAGATGAAATGCGAGAGCGTTATCCATATGTGTTCCCTGCTCCTTAGTTGATAAGAATTCCGAGGACAGAATTTTTCTTAAGGTGGGTAGAATGTAGTGGCCGGTATTTCTAGGCGTGTTGATTGTTGTGTACCCGTACTTTATTTTGATCGCTCGGATGTTTTCGTCCGTAAGTCCTATTTCTACGCATCGATGCGAGCCCGTCTCTAATTTTTAATTTCTACCATGTCGTGATTAATTAACTATTAACCCTAATTGTTTACTCTTAACAACTTATTCATTAACTTAACCCTACAAAATGAATTCCACCGAATTATATCGGTGAGATCCAACCGTGCCTTCAATCTCCTCCCCCACATCCAGCTCTCTCCCTTTAAGTTGCCCCCTTCACTGTTCATATTATAACCATAGCAAACAACAGCAGCAGCAGCAGGCAATCACCTCAGATTTTCCTCCTCCCTGCAATTCCAACCAAATTGGAATTCATCAAGCCAAATCAAACTTTCAGCCAAGAAATCAACACCAAATCAAAACCCAAATCAACATTCACCAAATCAAAACCCAAATCCAATTGAAACTGAAATCAAAAAGAAGAGGGAAAGATAGAATTAAGATATGTGTTTCAGATCAAATCAAATACGACACAAACCAATCTCCCTCTCTCTTACGTGCCCCTCCCTCCTCCTAGCCGTCGCCCTAGCAAGCCGCCGCCCCTCTCCTCCCCAGGCTCTGCTCCTCTCCACCTTAGGCCGCCGCGCCGCCTCCCCCTGCAAGCCGCCGCCGCCGCCCTTGCTGCCCTAGCCGTCGTCGTGTCGCCCTGTCAGTCGCCCCTTGCTGCCGAGCCCCCTGCTGTGAGTCATCCTGCAAGAAGAAACAAAAAAAAGAAAGAAAGAAAAGTGAGGAGAAAGAAAAAAACATATCTGAATAATAAAAGGAGATAGAAGATAAGAAGAGGTATAAATTATTAATGGGTTTTGGGTTTAAGTTTGATATTGGGTATTGGATATATATCTTATTGGGTTAAAGTTTAAGTTATTGGGTTTGGGGTATTATACTTATTGGGTTTTTGGGTTTAAATTATTGCTTATTGGGTATGGTTCAAATGAAATTAGCTTACTGGGTTTTAAAATGGATTTAATTGAGTATTGGGTTTAATTGGATAAGTTATTACTTATTGGGTTTTAATTTAATTAAGTAAATTGGTTATTTGGGTTGGGTTTATTAAAGCTAAATGTTAGTATTATAGGTGTGTACTGTTAGTGTGCTACATCCATAACAGTTTATATATGTTAGGAATAATCGTAGGTTAGTTTATAACGGTATAACCTAAGATATGTTAGCATTTAATGAGTTAAACATGTTTGGCTTATTGTCCAATATTTAATGACACAGATACGTTGCATCTTTTCCATAAATTGCTTGGACATCCGAATTCGTCCTAGTCAGGCAAGTGTGCGAATTATTACAGTTTATTACATTTTAATTGCATTTCAACTTGTAAATGAAAAACACAAACATGCAACATGTTCATCAATTAACCAATTAATTTTCTTGTTATGAAATGCCTGAAATTGCTTGTACACATATATCATGCTTCACACTACACTTGTACACACATTGTTAGATTGGACATTAATGAAACATTTTGAAAATAATTGAGTTCGTGAATTCGTGTGCTTCAAAAGAGAAATCTTGAATTCATGAACGCGTGCAATTTGATTAGGCTGGCTCGTGTTCCAGCACAACATTTGGGTGGGGTTAGGGTTGAACGTCCACTAAGCGTGTGCAAGGGTCACCTTCAAGAGCACCACCCGTATGCGGTGGGTGGCGTCAATCACGATTAAATCCCTGTGAAAAGGCCTGACTTACTCACCACGTCTTAAAGGCGAGAACCCTATACAAATAGAAATCATTTGCATGGAACTTAAATCATTTATCATCACTTCACTGCACACAAGAATTGCTATGACCATCGTCTTGTACTATCTTTAGAACTGTCATGCTCATAAATGCTTTTACTTTAACTGTTTAGAATTGCCAGGTTCATAATTGCATGTGAATAAATGTATAACTGCGACTTTAGTACTATTATCATCTTTTAATCTGTTTAATAATTCGTACACCTCGATTTGGGTCATCTCACCTTTTACTTGCAGACCATTGTTGACATACATTCGTGTTTTTCGAATGTATGTCAGATCCCGAGCCTGAGTACCAGGAGGACTTGTTTGAGACGCCTCACCTGGAGAGTCAGGAGTTTGCCGTTGACGGCGAGTCGCTCCCTACGGAGGACTAGAGACTTGTTCTGCTATGGTTTTCAGATTTGCTTTTAGTACCTTGTAGTATGAGTATGTTTCTGTGTTGTACTTTCCTTTGGCCATGCTGAGGCCTTGTCGTCTTATTTCCGTGTGCGAACTTCTGGAGTGTGGCTTGATATTAATAAATGTTTTTATTGTTCTGAAATGCATGCGAGAATCCTGCAAGTTGTTATCACAGACGCTTAGTGAACTCGAGCTTTATCACTCCAGTTCATGCGGATCTTAGAAAAGTTCTCGCTTCCATTGCTTTTGGAAAGCTGGGCGTTACATAAAAGGGTCATCCAGTGGCGAGGGGGTGGCCCATTCGACTTACGTCTACCGACACAGAAGGGTCGTTCAGTGGTGAGGGGGTGGCCACTCGTCTTACGTCTGACGACACGGAATGGTCGTTCAGTGGCGAGGGGGTGGCCCCGTCGTATTATGTCTGACGACACGGAAGGGTCGTTCAGTGGTAAGAGGGTGGCCTCGTCGACTTACATCTAACGACACGAGAGGGTCGTGCAGTGGTAAGGGTGTGGCCCCTTGTCTGAAGGCTGACGACACGAGAGGGTCGGTTAGTGGCAACGGGGTGGCCCCCTCGCCTTACGTCTGACGACATGGAAGGATCGTCCAGTGGCGAAGGAGTGGTCCTTTCTTCTTACGTCTGACGACACGAGAGGGTCGTTAAGTGGCGAGGGGATGGCCCCCTCATCTTACGGCCGACGACACGAGAGGGTCGTTCAGTGGCGAGGTGGGCCCTTCAACTTACGACTGACGACACGAAAGGGTCGTTCAGTGGCGAGGGGGCAGCCTCATCGACTTACACCTAACGACACGGAAGGGTCATTCAGTGACGATGGGGTGGCCCCCTCGTCTTACGTCTGACGACATGGAACGATCGTTTAGTGGCGAGGGGGTGGCCCCGTTGTCTTACGTCTGACGACACGGAAGGGTCGTTCAGATGCGAGCGGTGGACCCATCAATAGTGGCCCCCTCGTCTTACGACCGACGACACGAGAGGGTCATTTAGTGGCGAGTGGTGGCCCCTGTCTTACGGATGACAACACGAGAGGTTCGTTCAGTGGCAAGGGGGTGGCCCCCTCCACTTACGGTTGACGACACAGAAGGGTCGTTCAGTGGCGAGGGGGTGGCCCCTTCAACTTATGTCTGACGACATGGAAGGGTCTTTCAATGGCGAGGGGGTGGCCCCCTCGTCTTATGTCTGATGACACAGAAGGGTAGTTCAATGGCGAGGGATGGCCCCTTCGACTTACGGTCGACGCCTGTTAAAGTGCATAAGTCAATTTTCATCAATATAATTGTTAAATAAATGTGGCTAATCTATATTTTCCTAAGGATCAGATACCTGTAACGAGGAGCTTGATGGGGTAATTCCCACAAAATTCATAAATTCTCTATCGAAGAAAGTTTTTTCGAAAAGGAAGCAAATTTGTATTGATGAAAGACAAACATGTCCAATAAAGGAAGAAAAAAGTGTACATGCATTTTTGATTTTCTCCAGGGATCATTTTATTTTCACACATTTATTTGATCTTAGATTTAGAAGCTCGCTAATCGACCACCTTGGTTACAGGTAACCCTGTTATCTTGCCCTTTTGCTTTGAGGCACATTCTTTGCTTGGCAAGTCGCCGACTAGGTTCTTGGGATGCACATGCTTGACCAGTGCGTTGATTTCTTTTTTAAGTGTCCAACAATCATTGGTATCATACCCATAATCATTATGGTACTTACAGAATTTGAAGTCATCCCGTTTTTCATATTTGCCTTTTTTGGCGGACTCTTGAACAAGTTCCTCTAGCTGGGCATAAACTAGGACCTCTGTCTTGGGAGCATTTGGTCTTGCATAAGCTTGGTGCTCCTTGCTTCGAGGGCTTCTTTCCCTCTGTCTCTTATCCCGAGATTTCTGGCGAGGGTTCCTGGGATTGCTTTTCTCGTTTGGTGCCTCCACGATGGGCAGGAGTATCTCTTTCAGCAGTTTCAATTGTCTCATCCGCTTCTTCAGAGACAGTGAACCAATCTGTTATATTGAACAGCTCTAAGAGGTTGTTCGGTGAAAAATGGTGGAGGGCCCTCCGCAAATGCTTGTTCTGCACTGCTTGAGTAAAAGCAGCGATGACAGTCACATCCTGCGTGTCCTCTACCTCGAGCCTTTCATCGTTGAACCGCTGGACGAAGGCTTGGATTGACTCTTTTTCCTTCTGCTTAAAAGTGAAGAGGTTGGAGGACTTTCTCTTTGGGCGCCGATCCGCGACAAATTGCATACAAAACAAATCGGCCAATTCATCGAATGACCCAACACAGTCATCGGGTAATCCATTGTACCACCATTCTGCCGTCTTAATTATGGTTATGTGGAAAGCTCAACAAATGTATGGCTCGTCTGCTCCATGAAGCAGCATCACGTTTAGGTATTTACGGACGTGCACCCACGGGTCGCCTTTGCCGTCATACGTCGACATTGAAAGGAATTTGAACTTTGGGAGGAAAATGGCAGAAGTGATGTTATCCTTTAACGGGATCCGTCTGATTGCGGGATGAGTAAGTTTGAATCGCCCATTCCCGCATTGCAGGTAAGTAGCTCCTAAGGATCGGTTAGGAATTTCTTCCGCCTCTCTCCTCTCCTTTCCACCAGCAAAATCGAGAGGGCTGTAGCCTTGAGTGACCCCATTTATTTCCTGATCCAGGATGCTGCGAGTTGCACATATATAGTTTGAGGGACTGTGTCATCCTTGGAAGCCAAAAGCACGGTTATCATTCCATATTTGGCCATTATGGTGAGATGTGGGTGTTGTATTGAGTGGCATATTCTCCTGTCGATCCTGTTGAGAGATGGGTATGCCCTCGAGGCAAATTCATCCCGATGTATCTATACAGAGAATGAGTTCACTGAACGACCCAACAAGAGTTATCATATGGTTATGATTGACCAATCTGTCAATGATAACTCTTAGTTATGATAGGCAAGTTGGTTTTTTGACTTGAGGTCATTGTACAAACATATGCATGAACGGTGTTATTTAGATCACTAATCTAGCCTCGGGTAAGCCCTGTTGAAAGGTCTTTGGTTAGGTGACATTTAAAACGTGTGAGGAGAGTAATGACCAAGATAGGATTCGTCTCTCACGGTCAATGGGAGTTAGTGTCATAGTGTTAGTTCGACCTTTAATGAAAACTCTGGCCAGAGTATGTTGGAAGATGTCTAACGTTATTTGACTAAAGATCGATGGAGACTAGCCGGCTTCGAGCTATTCGGGTTGACAGATTGACCGTACCCTAGGCTTGAATTCAACGGCATAGTTTTGACGAAGAAACTAAAACTGCGGTATTCATCACGGACACAGTCAGGGTGGTCCCGACAATACTCATGTCAATGAGTTAACCACATAAGTATGATACTGAAACAGGGACGGCACCAGTTGCTCGTGGTTACTACCGTCTGGGGCTTCGAGCCCCACATGTAGTAGGGTCAGGCTGTAGGGTCTCATACAAAGTGCGACCTTCGTCAAGTAATAGGTTAAAATTAGAGAGTATGCATTTGATGCCAGGGATAGAATACTGCAAAGAGTTTGCAATTATCTTCTGCATTCGGGATAAATGATCCTGAGTTCCAGTGGGAGATGTTAGGAGATGTATGCCCTCAGATCATTTGTATTTGATGCAAATGATTTTTCATAATAGATGTGGACAATTTTGCATGTGATGCAAAGTAGAATTAAATGTGTCGTAAAATGTTTACGTGCATATTTAATGTAATAAATGCGTGAAAAATATTACTTGGATGACGGGATCGTCCCGGTCTAAACGCAGGTGCAAACGGATCGCAAATCGGACTCCAAACGTGCGAAATAAAGCCTAAACAACAAATAGCCCTATTTGGGCATTGCGGGGCGGGCACCCACTAGGCGGGCATCCGACCCGCACCAGCCTAAGCGACGGGTGGGTGCCTAAGCTCGTAATGCAGGCTGGCGGGCACCCCGGCTTGCTGTGCGGGCCTGGCCGCCCCCGCCTGCCCGCACAGCGGGCGGGCGCCCCTCTCTACAGGCGCCCGCACCTGCTTGTGGGCTGCCAAGCGTGGGGTTGGGCCCCACAGCTTAGGGTTTTGAAACCTAGGCTGTTTTTGTGGCGGCTAGATTGTATTTGCGAAATACAAGTTTTGGGCTGACTTTGAGCCCACGTTTGAAGGGTCAAACGGACTCGAAATGACTCGTCGTTTTGGCCTTTTCTTTAAGCCAAACTAACTTGAATTTTTTTACTCCAAGTTTATTAGTCCCACATCGGAAATGGAGTAAAGTGGAGGGGTCAACTACCTATGTAAATAGGGGCATGCCCTCCTCCTCATAACTCGTCCCAAGCTCTAGATCTGAGCGGCTCCCAAAAGTTTGGAGCACGCTCGGATCTAAGCCGTAAATAAATATTCTCTTCTCCTAATATTTTTCCTTTGCTCCTGAAGGGCTTTAGCAGAGCCACGAAGGTGCTCGGATTCGATCCGGAGTCTTGGCGAAGGATCCACTCAAGGTGAAACTTGCTCCGGTGCATGGTAGGCTCAGAGAAAGGGGTTGCTTGCCTCGGGATGCGGTGCGGTTCGGGAAGCGGTTCAACTCAGGACGAGGAGCGGCTTGGGACGCGGTTCGGTACACTTTGCCTGTACAAGCAAAGTTCCGGGTATGTAGTTTAATTAAGCATTTCATTTATTATATTGCAGTAGCTTAGATCTATCTTAGTGTGGTCAGACACACCTCAAGATAGTAAAGATCCTGGCTAGGGTCCTGAAATCCTTAGGGCTTGCTCGTTAAATAGTTTAACGTTTTCCCCTGCTTTTTCTTTTCTGTCTGCTTCTATCGTTTGTCCGACATATGACGGACATAGAGTAATGCCCTAAGGGTCCCTCAAAACCCATCATTGGTATCAGAGCTTTAGATCTACTTCTGATCTAAGGACTGCAATATTTATAAATGCAAGTATGCTTTTTTAAATACATATAAAATCTTATTTTAACTTTATGAGATAAATTGTTAAAATGGAACCACTTGTTATTAGATGCTTTAAAAAATTATTTTATGTGATAAAATCCTTTTTAGTAGCATGCTAATTTTATGTGATGATTTAAAACAAATGTTTTGAAATAAAAATTATGTGATAATTTTTAATGAAACTATTGATTTTTATTAGATACAAATTTTTATGTTTTAAAATCATACGTAAAATTTTAGTGTTAAATTTTAAGTTGCATATTATTATGTATAGGATAAATTTTAATATGTTGTTTATGTTTAATAATTATTTGATAATTGTTAGATAGTTAGAAACTTTTTATGCGATATTTAAGTTGATAAGATGTATGCTGATTTTATGTGATAAAGTTAGTTTATGGTTATTCTAAATTCTTGCTTAGTATATGATAATTCAAGAAAACCTTTTAGGTTATCCATTAAAAGCCATCTAATTATTATGAGATAATTTTAGATTGCTTTGATATGATTTAAAATTGTTTTAAATGCCTAATACACGATTAGGATAGCACCATAAAAATCATTCCTTATAATTGATAAGGACTTAATAAAAGTTATTAACCAATCCTAATAATTTCGAATTTTAGGATTCAACTAGTTGATAGGCTTAACTAGTTTTAGTGAAGCCATTCATAATCGTACGAGACACATATGAATAATAAGTTTCCTTCAATGGACTATGATTCGGTCAATGTGCTTGGCTAAGTTTGTTGGATCACCCTAGCTATAATAGAGATAAGTGATACTGGCTTAGTTAATTCCATGGTCGTGTTCCGCTTGACCGCAAGGATGCAAATTATGATTATGATAACATCGTCGATTATATCTAAGTCAATTATGTTAAAAATCTTTTTCAAGATTAGCCGTAGCCCTCCTTGTTTTAGAGCTTGGCAACTATAGGTTTTGTGTTATAGTTGTTAAGCACACTCAAGCTATGACATAGACCCTTTATGGAAACCAACTTCTCAATACATAAGATGTAGTCTAGACTTGACGCAAACCGTCTGTCGTGTATACACCGAGCGCCGGCGTAAGTTAAGCTAGACACGAAAACAAGGGTCCGACTAGACTAGTTATTGTGATTTGGATGAGCACACCCATGATCATAAGTGGCTAGGGGTAAAAACCAATAAGAGAATCATATATGATATGATTGATGAAGAGTCATCTACCAATCGCAGAGTCAAGCAATTTGTTGAGCACACTCAAGGTTGTGAGGCTCAGGGTGGTTGGATCTCTTTCCCATTAATTTAATTTAATTAAATCGTTCATTATTATGGCTTAAAATGATCGCTAAAATAGTGGGAGGATATAGTTAGATAAAAGCTATTCTATCTATATTTAATATTGAACATATGCTAAACTAGGGTAATTAGGTAATTCTATGTTTACCAATTGAATCAAGTTAACTGGTCCAAATAGTTAACTGGTCCAAATAGTTGGTTAATGGAATATTCTAAGAGAATAAGTTAACTGGTCCAAATAGTTGGTTAATGGAATATTCTAAGAGAATAAGTTAACTGGTCCAAATAGTTGGTTAATGGAATATCAACTCAAATTCTAATTGATAGACTAAACCATGTTCTTATTGACATTAAATGACCTTCTTAAAGCACAAGCTTAAGGACAATGATTTCCTTAAGTTCTGGGTCCAACAAAATAAATGCACGCTACCTGTCACTCGCCTCTATAAGGGGCAGCTCGAACATACTGATGTTCAAAGCAAGTTTCTCCATACAATTTGTTGAGTCAACTCACGGTTGTATGGAAAACGGTTTCGATCTGCAAGTTTCGAAAATTCGATCAAATTATTTGAATCGAATATGAGTGCATGAGCGGTGCAAGACTATGTATCCCAATCGGATCTTGAGACGAGCAACTTGTTGAGCACACTCAAGGTTGTAAAGCTCAAGCGTTTGGATACATGAGATGCTTGTATGGTTATTTATTTATATTTGGTTGTAAATATCTAAATGAGATTTAGAAAGGAAGAAAGCACTAACGAAAGTCAATTGAGAAAGATAGTTTTATTTATCATTAGTAAAGGCATAAGTAGGAGGAGCTGAAAATGTGACATATTTGATGTCACGGTTTCAGGATAACTGTTATACAAAAGAAATAGATTGTCTACGTGTTGGAAAAAGGAACAATTGTTGTTTCTTGGACCGTATATGATGTCAAACACATTTTGACGAATGTCGTCACCTTGCTTCTAAAGCAATGTTTTATGTGAGTAATTTGTATAACGATAATGTATTAAATGTTAATACATGAATACACAAGATAATAACAAAACTTATATGGCAAAATAGACTAGGCCGTACCAAAGAGACTAAGCTTCACAAGTCACATAAAGAGGGGTCTGGTCTCTCATATTATGAAGTATACAGACACTTGTGAATCTTATCTCAAAGGTATGATGGCCGAAACTCCTTCTGTAAGACTGTGGGAGAATGAGTTGTTGAACTCATAGTCTCGTACATACAGATGTACCCGGACCCAAGTCTAAGTTAGCCAGGATAAGTTGTTCTTATTTTATTACGACACGTGTTCTTGCTGAAACACAAGTCTGATAAAATAGATAACACAATGATAGAAGTGTTTGAACTGCTTCAATCAGATCGAAAAGTCAAATACTTAGCTGTATAAATCTTGCGTAAATTAAAAAGAAAATGTGATTTTCTCTCAGGTCAAGTCTCTTAACACATCGGTGTGTTAGAGAGCATGAATCGCACTTTGTTAGACATGGTGCGATGCATGGCAAGTGACTCTGAATTACAATCCTCCCTCTGGGTTAAGTCCCAGATAGTAATGCCTAGGTTTTGATAAGGTTTTATGAGGACATTATCAATAAGATATTCATTAAATCAATCGTTAGAAAGTTAAAGGATTACTCGAGTCTCGTGAGACGAAGAGTCGAGTTAGACATCATAGTCGATGATGGCCTAGACAACTTCCAGGGTGCAATTCGGAGTAGGGACTCTGATTAATAACATGATGCAATCAGAAATGGTCCATGCATATAAATAAAGTATGGACTTTAGTTTATGTGCCCAAAAAAGTGTTTCTTATTGACTGCAAGTAAATCTTCAAGACAGAAGATTGGTGCAGAAAGAAAATAGTGAAGTACAAATTATGCTGGTGGAGAACGTTTTTCATCCTAACTCCTATAAACGGAATATGATGAAACTATCTCACCAGCAGATGTGTACAGATCTACTTGGACCGAACTCAATGTTAATACTCATGATGACCATGAAAACTGGAGCATTCATGTATAGTATGTTTTCTAAATGTGATTTAGAAGAACCAACTTATATGAATCGGCCAGAGAGTTTTCAAGGTCAGTGGAAGCAAATAAAAGCATGTGAGGCATCAAGGAGCCGGAACATATGGTTTGACAAAGTGGTCAAAGAGTTTGACACTTTATCAAAAATGATTATAAACCGTCTAAATGACCAGTAAAACTTATTATGGATTATTCTCGTAAGGTACGACGAGCTGGATGAGATCCAGTCAAGACATAAATTATGGATTCCAAGGGACCAAGGAATTATTTGGATGGGATTCAAATATGTGGTCTAAGATAAACACAGTAACCCCTTAAGTCTATACAATAGACGTTTTAGCAGATCCACTCACGAAGGCTCGACCACATGAAGTCTGAAAAGACTTATGTGTAAATGCGGTATGAGATACCGGGATAAATGGGCCCAAGTGTAAGTGGGAGATGTTGAGAGATGGGTATGCCCTCGAGGCAAATTCATCCCTGTATATCTATACAGACATCTTGTTCAAAATAACAGTAAGCTGTTTGGTAAGAATTTATCTAAGTTAACAATAATGCAGTTATCATTAGAAACTTAGGTGAAGTCCTGAGACTTAATGCAAGGTCAAACATGTATCGAGATGAGGATCTCGATCATGGAGAAGTGCTTAACCGTTAGTAGCATAAGTCTAAAAAGGTTCGTGGTCGTAGATGTTTTGAGAAAAGGACATCGAAACATCGGATAGACCATTGTGTCTTAGTCTTCACCGTGTAGCGGTGACGATGATCTCATGATCGTTTGACTTGGCGAAGTCGAAGACGAGACACAGATGCTCAGTGGAGAATGAGTTCACTGAACGACCCAACAAGAGTTATCATATGGTTATGATTGACCAATCTGTCAATGATAACTCTCAGTGATGATAGGCAAGTTGGTCTTTTGACTTGAGGCATTGTACCAACCTGTACGTGAACGGTGTTACTTAGATCACTGATCTAGCCTCGGGTAAGCCCCGTTGAAAGGTCTTTGGTTGGGTGACATTTGAAATGTGCGAGAAGAGTAATGACCAAGATAGGATTTGTCTCTCCCGGTTAATGGGAGTTAGTGTCGTAGGTTAGTTCGATCTTTAGTGAAAACTCTGGCCAGAGAATGGTGAAGATGTCCAAAAATATTTGACTAAAGATCGATGGAGACTAACCGGCTTTAAGCTATTGGGGTTGACAGTTTAACCGTACCCTAGGCTTGAATTCAACGGTATAGTTTTGACGAAGAAACTAAAACTGAGATATTCATCGCGGACACAATCAGGGTGGTCCCGACAATACTCATGTCAATGAGTATACCACATAAGTTTGATACTAAAACAGGGACGGCACCTGCTGATCACGGTTACTACCGTCTGGGGCTTCGAGCCCCACCTGTAGTGGGGTCAGGTTGTAGGGTCTCACATAGAGTGCGACCTTCGTCGAGTAATAGGTAGAAATTAGGGAGAATATGCATTTGATGCAAGGGATAGAATACTGCAAAGAGAGTGCAATTATCTTCTGCATTCGGGATAAATGATCCTGAGTGCTAGTGGGAGATGTTGTAGGATATATGCACTCAGATCATTTGTATTTGAGGAAAATGATTTTTCATAACAGATGTGGACAATTTTGCATGTGATGCAAAAGAGAATTAAATGTGTCGTAAAATGTTTACGTGCATATTTAATGTAATAAACGCGTGGAAAAGGTTACCTGGATGACGAGATCGTCCCGGTCTAAACGCAGGTGCAAATGGATCGCAAATCAGACTCCGAACGTGCGAAATAAAGCCTAAACAACAAATAGCCCTATTTGGGCATTGCGGGTCGGGCACCCACTAGGCGAGCACCCGACCCGCACCAGCCTAAGTGGCGGGTGGGTGCCTAAGCCCGCAATGCGGGCGGGCGGGCACCCCGGCTTGCTGTGTGGGCCTAGGCGCCCCTGCCTGCTCGCACAGCAGGCGGGCGCCCCTCTGTGCGGGCTGGTAAGTGTGGGGCCCACTCGGTGGGCCCCACAACATAGGGTTTCAAACCCTAGGCTGTTTTTTGTGGCGGCTGGATTGTATTTGTGAATACAAGTTTTGGGCTGACTTTGAGCACACGTTTAAAGGGTCAAACGGACTTGGAATGACTCTCCGTTTTTTCCTACGCGTTCACCATTCAGCGCTCTTCGATTTGATAGGTTGTATCAAATGCGAAGCTCAACGGTGAGGGAGTTAAAATTCATTGAAGTTTGGCTTTTTCTTTAAGGTAAACTAAGTTAAATTTTTTTACTCCAAGTTTATTAGTCCCACATCGGAAGTGGAGTAAAGGCGAGGGGTCAGCCGCCTATATAAATAGCGGCATGCCCTCCTCCTCATAACTCGTCCCAAGCTCTAGATCTGAGCGGCTCCCAAAAGTTTGGAGCACGCTCGGATCTAAACTGAAGATAAATATTCTCTCCTCCCTATATTTTTCTCTTGCTCCTGAAGGGCTCTAGCAAAGCCACGAAGGGGCTCGAATTCGATCCGGAGTTTTAGCGAAGGATCCACTCAATGTGAAACTTTCTTCAGCGCGTAGTTGGCTCAGCGACAAGGGGGTTGCTCGCCTCGGGATGCGGTGCGGTTCAGGAAGCGGTTCAGCTCGGGACGAGGAGCGGCTCAGGATGTGGTTCGGTACACTTTGCCGGTGCAAGCAAAGTTTCGGGTATGTAGTTTAATTAAGTATTTCATTTATTATATTGCAGTAGCTTAGATCTATCTTGGGGTGGTCAGACCCACCTCAAGATAGTAGAGATCCTGGCTATGGTCTTGAAATCCTTAAGGCTTGCTCGTTAAATAGTTTAACGTTTTCCACTGTTTTTCTTTTGTCTGCTTCTATCATTTGTCTGACGTTGGACAGGCAGAGAATAATGCCCCAAGGGTCCCTCAAAACCCATCAGATCCGCCCTTGGATATCTTAGATCCCTAGGCATGGAAGCATCCTTCGTCAATGCCAGAGTTGGATTTGGAGGCGGTAGTTACTCAGTTGTGAGCGGTGGGCCTCACATGCTTTGGCTCACCACGGACGCCAATGCGCTGATGCTCTTGTTGACCCGCTATTCAAATCGGTCGAATTGCTCCTGGGACACCTTAGGCACATTGGTTGCACTTCTGGGTCCTTTTGATGAGGATGCGAAGTCTGTAGCATCCTTCACATGGACACTGTTCGCGTTCTGATTCTCGTTTGGACCAGGGTTTGGTCCGACGTTGCTGGGTCCAACCGACATAGCTTGTTAATTGCTCTAGGATGTCGAACTGATGAACTTTTCCACAGACAGCGCCAACTAGGCCAAAAATGACCGAAATAATAATGATGCTGACGTGGACCCTTTCTTGTTGAGTTGGAGCCTCGCCAGCTGGTTGAATGTGACCTTATGTTAGTAGAACCAGGGTCGTTGATAGTTGGTAGTTGACTTGAAATGCTTGTTCGACCCTCGAATGGATCGAGCCTTGGTCGATTGATGTTGAGAAGCACTGGCACGACCTTTTCACTCGATCGGGTCTTGATGATCTACACCACAAGGAAGCGTCAGGGGGTCGGATCTGGGTCCCGACCCAAATCTCCTCCGATGCTTAAGTTAGAACATGGCTTAAGAGAGAAAGCTTGGAGCAGTTGAGATCGATCCACGGAAGCTCATCTCAGGTCTAGCGTCGCAAGCTTTTTTGAGGAAGAAGTATTAATTGGTGTATAGAAATGTCAGAGTATCAGATCTCGTACATCCCCTATCTTGTTCGTCTCCAGTGTATTTATATGCCTCTGAGATCTCTTCAGTGACGCTGGGAGGATAACGGTCACCAATTATGGTGCCACGATCTTCCCTCTTTAATAGGGGTAACCGTCACCCACGTCCCTGCTAATTATGAGCTCACCTTCAATCCCGCGTTCAATTGGTGGGAGTGCAATGGGTGAATGGTATGTGGGCTTTGACAGAGTTAGCTTCAGGCTTCTTTCATGGGCTTTGTGGGCCTTAGTCGCTCGCCGAATGACCGCCCGTCCGTTTGGCACTCAAATCGGGACGGTGATACTAGGATTAAAATTTGTAAACCGCAAGCGCACGGTGTCGAAGTGTGGCTTGGGGGTCGAACACAGGGAGGCGTGTGTTGTGCTTATGAACAATCGAGATCCTGATCACCCGGTGGGGGAGCTAGCTTAATCGCTTGTTGGATGTCACGATAGTAAACTAATGAAAAAGGTGTAAGAGATAAAAAAGGCAACCTAGGACCTTGGCTTCCGCCCTATCATGAGTTCTCAGTATTACGACCGAAGGATAGAAATGTGATCGGATTCTAGGGTTTAGCGGTGAGACGTTGCCTCTAATAGTGGTACCTAGTATCCCATAGGCCAGATATTTCGGTCGATGCCCAGGATGATACGCTAGGTCTACCCGAGTTCGGACGGTGGGCATTCCCATGTCCAACACCGCCCGACTCCGGGAGCACTAAGCTCGCAACGATTGCTCCCGACATTTCATCCAAGCCGTTCCCACGCGCGAGGAATCAATGTCCACCCTAGGGGGTGAGCTGTGGCTAGGGGATCAAACTCCCGTTTTATTTCCCATTGGCCCGATGGTCAAAGGCGGTCTTTCTCCCGCCATGACAATAAAACGCCCCCGCGTAACCATCTAAATCCCTATATCCTATCGAATCCCTAATCATATGGTCGTTCTAGGGAGAACCCACGAATGGGCTTCCACCAATGTTCCAGATTTAAGAACTACTCACTAATCATGGCATGAGATGCAATAAAACAGATTATAGCCATTGAAATGAAAATCAAGCAATAGATTACTAAAGCAAATAGTAGTGTAAATGCAATATTATAATATAAGAACGATCAAGGAACTTATAATAAAAATAAATTCAGAGCAGCCAAAATCCCTAAAACCAGCTTAAGAAAATGGGGATTTCGTTTTCTGGGAAACCTAGCTCTATTTATACATTTTGGCAAGATGCCGGGGAATATTCCCACTAAAAGACAAAAAATAGACGTCCAACCGATCGGTTGAAACTTCAAACGATCGGGTGAGACGATCGGGAAATTTGGTCTTCGGCTCTGATAAACCTCACCCGATCGCTGAATCGATCGGGTGAGTCTTTGAATTCTCGAGCTTGGGAGGCAGCATCTATAGGTGACCCGATCGGTTGACAAGTCAACCGATCGGGTGAACTTTAGCTCTCAAAAACAGAGAACTGTGTCACATCCACCCGATCACTGAACCGATCGGGTGGAGTTGTCTCTTCCTCGAGACTGATACGGCCGCATGAACCGATTGTAAGGATCGCCTTACCCTTGTAATACTAACAACACACACTAGAGGGGGGTGAATAGTGTAATGGCAATAAAATTGTCCAATTAAAATTTAACTTGCAAATGTGGAATTATAAATGCAAGAGGAATTAAAAGGCACAATCAATCCAAACGCAAACACACAGTTTTACCATGGTTCCCCAAACTTGGGTACATCCAGCCACACCAATATTCACTATATTCCCACACAGAGAAGTGAATACAAATCTCACAAGGAGATACCCCACAAAGAGGATTTATGCCCTACACAAGGACCCAACCAATCCTACACGAGGATCAAGACTCCCACACAAAGAATCACTAACTCCCACTCAGAGAATTAGGGTTAGCCCTACACTAGGACACTTAACTCCCACAAAGAGAGTTACTCCCACAAATAAAGTTTCCTAGTCCCACAAAGAGACACACTCCCACAAAGAGAGTATCCTAATCCCACAAAGATAAATAGGAAAAAATACAATTACACCAAGTAAAGTAAATATTCTTACCTATGCCTTGAGATGCTTACTCATTAATGGATGCAAGGCATGGAAGAGGATCTCCAAGTGTTGGGATAAGCTTGAGAGCACTTGGATGATTTCCCTTGAGCTGGACTTCAATGCATGAATATAGATGAATGCTCAATAGAGGGAAATGAGGGAGCTTGAGAGTTGCTTATTGATCTCTTGAGATTTTCTATAGAGTCAAGAGTTATCAAGTGTTGTCCAGCCTTCTCAAGAGATGGCAACATACTCAAATATATAGGAACCCCATATCAAGCCCCAAAACCCAAAGAAACAGCCAAAGAAAGAAATCCGCAACGGCTAGAAACTGGGCGAAAACGACAGGAACAGTCGACTGATGATCAAAAGACAGTCGACTGATCAACGGCTAGAAAATATCCAACGGCTATAATCTGAGCCAGGACAGTCGACTGATGAAGTCAATACAGTCGACTGACAAACAGGACAAGCACCTGTTAATCCTTCAGCAGGCGACTGCTGCAGGGGATGGATCAAAACAGATAGCTGCACTCTTTCTCCAGTTAAACGCACAGGCGACTGATGTCAACAATACAATCGACTGGCTATTAGCCAGTCGACTATAAAACCTTAATTAGTCGTCTGCAATATAAGATGGAGAAACAACAGAGAGATGCAGAGAATGCACTTACGCTATACAGGCGACTGATGACCAATCTCCAGGCGACTGTAAAAATACAGACGACTGTAAACTGATCGACAGACGACTGTGCGTAAAGCTCAAGTTTGAGTCAATTAGAATGTTGACTTGAGCTGTGCATGTCAGGCGACTGTAGAAGGATCTACAGTCGACTGGAAATCACCCAGTCGACTGAGTTTCCTTCAGCAGGCGACTGACGGAAAGCCAGAGACTCCAAATGAGTCTTTGGACAGAGTGAACCTATTGGGTTGGATTCTATGATAATCCTAAGGCTCACTAAGATGGTTATATGCATATGCATGAATGAGTAAACCATCTAACAAGGCATTACATTAATCCTAGACTCAAAAAAGAGAGAAAGCAATAAAGTAAATTACATGGATTACAATGCTTTCCTTAGAGTTTAAGTCTTCAATCTTGATGCCTTGATTGCTCTCCATCATCTCCAAGCTTTGGCACTCCTTAAGTTTAAGCTCTGGCTCTTCTCCTTTGATGTCCATCCTTGCACCAAGTGATTAGTCTCCAAGAAGGATATTCTTGAGATAAAACTGAGAGACTAAAACATGAGAGTCATTAGCAACAACGTAATGGTGTGATCATCATCAAAATAAAATTGGTATAAAACACCAATACTCAACACCGATCGGGTGGATCTGTCCACCCAATCGGTTGAGAGCTGATACATGATTTATCTTGACGATTGGCTCTCAGGGTCTCGTGCGACACCTCCCGTTGCTCCGGGGACTCATGATGTTAGCCTTATATGTCCCCTGTGCCAGCAATATCCTGCAAAAGAACACAAACACAACGAAAGTGAAAATGAACTAAAAAACACAAGGGAAAGGATTCAAAACAACGAAAAACGACGGGAAATTACGAAGAAGACGTGCGTGAATGTATAAAATATAAACGCACGTCAAAATCCCCAAGCTGAACCCTTCATCGTTCTCGAGGAAGACGAGTGAGAATAGGAGCTCGGAGGGAAAAATAGAAAGAAAGAAACAGAAAAAGAAAAATAAATCCTAGATTACCCGTGAGGGCCAACGAAAACTAACACGCCACACTAAGCAAGCACGCGATAAGCATAGCACTAAGCCCAGGAATACGAGTTCCTACTAGTGTCGTGGGTCCACGCGGTGAAGCGCAAGTGAGTGAGGTCGTGAGCTAGCAGACGGTGTAACTATCTAAATTGTGCAATCAAGCTCCGTATACTCATGCCCATGGAATGACCCAAATATCGAATCAATTCGAGTTAGCGGTGAATAATAGTTCAAGCATGCATGAAAATAGAGTAAGAATAGAAACATATCATATGTCAGGGACTCTACTGCTAGAAACTAGGAAATCGCCGCATGATTGCCTAGATGATCGCTAAAAAGCTCCTATGCCAAGTATGTTCAGAAACGAAAGGGGTTGAGTAGGTGTGGAGGAGAGCACTTGGTGCAAATTCTCGTCTTCCCTTTATTCATGGCGGTAGGAGTAATATTCACAACAGAAAATTTTTGGGGTTTTGGATATTTGTATATTTTTTAGATTTTGGCTATACATATTCTTTCTTTTCTCTCTTTTTTATGAATTTTTTTTTCCTTCTCTTTTTTGTAGAGGTGGGATAATGCGCATTCTCCAAAAGCGGGAGAACGATGCGCGGGTAAGTGGCAAAATCGTGCACTCTCCCAAGTGGAAGTATTGTACACGACGAGGGGATTTGCGCCAAGTAAAACAAAAAAATTCGAATTCTAAACACTTGGGCAAAAGGAAATTTTTCGCGAATCAGAGCGTAAGCAACATGGGTTATCCTAGTCCTATTGGTAGAGTCCCGACACATGCGATTTGAAGCGTAAATATATAGATGATTCATGCATAGAGAAGCAGACAGTGGAGGCAATATACCGCATATTCGAAATTGAAGCATGATAGTCTAGGGGTCATCCAAGGACAGGCATATAAAACAAAATCACAACGTAGAAGCACATCAACTAGCTAGTCACAACACACAACTCACACAAAAGACAAAGTGAACTCACAAAGCATAAAATGCAATAGAACTCGGCTTCCTAGGGTTAGTGAGAATGGTTATCGTAGCTCAGCTAAGTATGCGTGTGGTTTGGTGACAGTTTCATCATGCGGGGTCATCTCTAGGAGAGGGAGAATAAAAGGAAGGAAAGAAAAATAAAAACATGACGAAAACGACTCAAAACGGTGAAAATGACACGCCTGACGCATATAGTGCGACTCTCCCAAGCTGAACGTTGCATTGCCCTCAATGCAATAGGATTAAATACGGGAGGGCAACGAAAGATGGGAGGGAAGTACGCACCGACAAAGAAACGAGAAAAAATATGAAAAACACACAAAAAGAGACATAGAAAAATAAAGAAAATAGATACCGAAACCAACTAAACAAAAGACATACACACAAACAAGCACACAACAAACAAGTGACACGACGACAATCACAAAATATTGATTTCCCCCAAGCTGATCTCAATAAAGTCTGGAAAAAGATATGATCAAGGTGATGCAGAAAAAATGGCTAGGGTGAAATCAGAAAAAAAGGGAAATCAAGATGCATGAGCGGAAGGCTCCTCATCCTCCTCGGAAGAGAGTGGCACAGGCAAAGAAACGGAAAAATCATGAATAACAAACAAAAAGATGGATCTCTCACTGTCTAGAGGATTTATGTTTATTGAAAACATAAAATTTTATGCTATTCTTATACTACTGGATTGATATCACCTATTACAAAAGGTGGATCCAGTATCTTTACTGGTACAGGCAACTGCTCCAACTGCTCTTTCCGTGGCCCCGCCAGGCGCGTGTGTCCACGAACACCTACAAACTCTAGCAATGCATTCTCCAGTATTCCCACAAGGACTCCACCTATACCCTGCAGAGAATAGGATGCATCAATTTGCTGCAAAAATTTCACCCTCATAATAAAAGTATTCCAAAGAGGATCATCTATAGAAATATATGAAATAAATAGTGGTGGACGATACTTCCCTGGAAATAATTCAATATCATCTTGTGCTGTGATAGCTATCTCCGTGGTGTCCTCTCTCAACTGCTCAGGTAAATATGGATCATAGGTGTGGACTTCCTCGACAGGTTCGTTTAGATATGACACGTCCAAGCATACCTCCGATACATAATCGTACGTGTGTTGTAAAAGGTACAACGTGTCTAAAATATCTGAATCGAAATAAATATCTAATGGAATACATGATTCAGAAATGGAATGGGTACAAATATCTCCCTGGGTGGGAGCAGTAAGCTCTGTGGGATAGTCCTCGGCGTCAGTGGAATGATGAGGTGGCTGCGGAAGCTCTAATGGAGGAGGGTAGTGCTCGGGATCCTCATGAATGGCTGTGTCCTCGTCTCGATGCACGACCTCCTCATCGATAAGCTCTGGCTCCGTGTGTAAGGCCTCCTCAAAAACATGCTCTAGCTCCACATGGTGCTCTTTTGCCTCCTCATCAACTATCAATGTAGGCTCTCTCCGGAATGGTGATGTTGGCTGCTTATGTGTGTCAACTTGTGGGGATGTATCATGTGGAGGAGAATGCCAGCAAGCAATCCAAAAATGTAGTCTATCCCCCCTCAATTGTTCCCGCAGCCGAAACATGGTTCATAACAAAATCTGCAAATCGTAGCTCAAATGCATTGCCTGCTGTAACGCTAACTGAACCGGTGAACCTCGCTGACTCCAAGAGGCCCTCCAATAAGTTCTGAAATGTGTCCTCCTATGGCGGTGCATATGATTGAATTTCTGCTTCCCCCATTGCCTCTTCGTCCATCCACTCTTCATATGCAATAGCTGTATCGTAGGATGTGGGATCGACGATGGCACATTCTGGCTCTGGTAATATGACAGGCGATGATTCTTGCCCATAAGATGAATAAGCAGAACTGATATCTGTGAAAATCATTGCAGCCTTAAGCATGAGCGCATTGAATTCAAGGTCTCTTTTCATCGATTCCAATTGAAACCCACCCCTTTCAATCTTGGCTTGTATTTCAACCTGATGTGCAAGCATCTCATCAAGAAGGTGACCTCCCGTCAGAGCTTTTTGATCAAAATATGTGGTCCACATGGAAGCATGCATCCCATCAAAAAGGTATTCTCCCATCTGAGCACTCTAATCAAAATAGTATTGTCCCATCTGAGCACTCTGATCAAAATAGTATTCTCCCATCTGAGCACTCTGATCAAAATCGTATTCTCTCATCTAAGCACTCTGATCAAAATCTGTGGTCCATATAATATAGTCCATAATACCTGATCAACAAAGATACATACCTGGAGAAAAATATCAGTGGCACAAAAGAATATAGAAATGATAGTAATTGTGGCGAGGGTGAAAATTCCCCGGCAAGGATGTGGGCTAGTCTCAGGGATAACAGATTCCTAAATGTAACAAGCACGTTGCCTCCCCGGCAACGGCACCATAGAGCTTGACTGCCCGTCTGTTTGGCACTCAAATCGGGACGGGGATACTAGAATTAAAATTTGTAAACCGCAAGCGCACGGTGTCGAAGTGTGGCTTAGGGGTCTAACCAGGGAGGCGTGTGTTGTGCTTGTGAACAATCGGGATTCTGATCACCCGGTGGGGGAGCTAGCTTAACCGCTTGTTGGATGTCACGATAGTAAACTAATGAAAAAGGTGTACGAGATAAAAAAGGCAACCTAGGACCTTGGCTTCCGCCCTATCATGAGTTCTCAGTATTACGACCGAATGATAGGAATGTGATCGGATTCTTGGGTTTAGCGGTGAGACGTTGCCTCTAATAGTGGTACCTAGCGTCCCATGGGCCCGATATTCCAGTCGATGCACATGATGATACGCTAGGTCTACCCGAGTTCGGACGGTGGGCATTCCCATGTCCAACACCGCTCGACTCCGGGAGCACTAAGCTCGCAACGATTGCTCCCGACATTTCATCCAAGCCGTTCCCACGCGCGAGGAATCAATGTCTACGCTAGGGGGTGAGCTGTGGCTAGGAGATCAAACTCCCATTTTATTTCCCCTTGGACCGACGGTCAAAGATGGTCTTTCTCCCGCCAGTGAAAATAAAATGCCCCCACGTAACCATCTAAATCGTTATATCCTATCGAATCCCTAATCTTGTGGTCGTTCTAGGGAGAACCCACGAAGGGGCTTCCACCAATATCCCAGATTTAAGAACTACTCACTAATCATGGCATGAGATGTAATAAAACAGATTATAGCCATTGAAATGAAAATCAAGCAATAGATTACTGTAGCAAATAGTAGTGTAAACACAGTATTAAAATATAAGAACGATCAAGGAACTTACAAATAAAAATAAATTCAGAGCAGCCAAAATCCCTAAAAACAGCTTAAGAAAATGGGGATTTCGTTTTCTAGGAAACCTATCTCTATTTATACATTTTGGCAAGATGCCAAGGAATATTCCCACTAAAAGACAAAAATAGACGTCCACCCGATCGGTTGAAACTTCAACCGATCGGGTGAGACGATCGGGAAACTTGGTCTTCGGCTCTGATAAACCTCACCCGACCGCTGAACCGATTGGGTGAGTCTTTGAATTCTCAAGCTTGGAGGCAACAGCTACAAGTGACCCGATCGGTTGTGAACTTTAGCTCTCAAAAACAGAGAACTGCATCACATCCACCCGATCACTTTGTTGGATCTAGATCCTAGCCTAGAGGGGGTGAATAGGCTTATAAAAATAATTCGTGCAACCCAAGAATAAGCACATGCAGTTATAGCAGCAACATGGTAAATAAAAAGCAGACACAGAGTACACAGCAGATTTACCCTGGTTCGGTCGACCCTTCGACCTACTCCAGCCCCCAAAGCAGATACTAGTATTGAATAGCGCAATAGGTACAAAACCACAAGTTAGAGCACGCTCAGAGCACACTCTACGTCTCTACACTCGCCAGGCTCTCAGTACCACACACACAGTGTTTCCTCTCACTATCAATCCTAGTAATGCTTTCTACCATCTAGTCCCAAACTAGCTGGGTCCCACTTGTCTAGCCCCAACCAGACAAGTCCCAAAATAATCCCCAAAAATGGTAAAGTTTCCCCTACAGAGAACGTTACACTAAGACACGAATAAAAGAGTTAAGGGTTTAGAAATGCTCAGTTCGTGTCCGTATAGGCGTCTCTGTCAATCAGCACGTCGTCAGCTCCAATCTGACGCAAACGGTGTCTCAATCCGACTCCTGGATGTCAAGTTGTAGCCCTTTGAATTCTAGTAAACAAATAGGTCTGTGCGTAAAGCAGCTGCAGTTGAAACTTAATTGTGGGAGGTCGGTGCGCACAGCAACTCCCTTAATAAAAATTTTGCCACGTCAGCTGCTCTTAGATTTTCACCATTGTTCGAAATTAACGGCATGTAATCAATCCCCGCCGTTGATTCTTTTTCTTCCGTGATCGTGCGGCTCTCGTTCAGCTAGGGCATGCAGGCGTAATCAGCTTTTGATGGCGACGGGATCAGGTCACGGCGCCGACGAGATCTCGAGGGTGACAGCGGCTCAGATGACGGCGATCTCCAGCGGCAGCGAACGGATGTCAGCGACTCCCCTTCGCAACGTCGGTGGCAGCGCTGTCTTCGATCGGCGACTTTAACTTCTCTGTTTCGTTCTAGGGCGTGCAGGCAACGGCGGTCTATTCCGGGCGGCGGACGGATCGCTTCAACTCTCCTCAACGACGGTGGCAGCTCCGTCTTCGAGTGCTTCAACGTGCAGCGGTGATCTTTTCGAGCAAAGGCGGGAGCGACGTCCTCGTCTTCAACAACGGCAATCTGGCTTCTCGTCCTCGACGGCCTTTCGTTGGTGGTTTGACGTCGACGGTGACTTGTGGGCTCTCGTCGCTTCAACTTCGTCCTCCGACTTCGACAACTGCTCTCTGTCTTCAACTCCTCCAACGTCGATGGCTGCAACAAAGGAGATCGGCAGCGGACTCTGATGAGCACCTCTCCACGGTGGCGTTCGACAGCTTTGAGGATGTCGCTGTGATGAGCTCTCCTCGTTGACGGTGTCGCTTCGACTATGTTGCTGCTGTGGAGTCGATACGGTGGCGAGTTCTTCATGTTCTTGACAGCATCTCCTTCACGACGGTGATTCTCTGGTCGACCCAGCAATGACGACGGCGTTCAAGCAGCGGCGGTCTTTGGATGGTTTGTCTTCGAGGCCGTCTTCTTCGAACAGTGGCAGAGGCAGCGCCTTCGTGTGGCGCAACAGCTCTCCCCGTCGACGGTGAAGTGACCTTGTGAAGTCTTCGGCAAGGAGAGAGGAGCGTGGGATGCTTGGGCGAATAAGCTTGCGGCTTGTGCTTGAAGATAGGCTTGTGCTCGGGCTTTGATGGTGTTGAAGATGAGATCTTGGCTTGTCCTTATGAAGCACAGGTTGTTGATGGGTCTTCTTGGCTTGGAGATGATATTCGCTGAAGCTTAGATGCCCTATTTTTGTGTTTACGGCATGATAAAAATTTGATATTGGAGGCTATGGTTTTTGGCTGCCGCACACTCTTATTTTTGTGAAAGCCACTCTAAATTTTGTGAAAGCCACTCTTTGGTTTTTTTTGTAAGCCGCAAATTGACAATGTGAGGTTGGGCTCTTTTAAATAGTAGTCACTAGGGTTTTCTAAGGAACAAAGATTTGATCACAAGAAATCCCTAGAGTTAAGGAGATTAGGTTTGAAGCAATCTTGGGATAGGATTTTTGAATGATTCTTCATAGCAATACAAATTGGTTTGATATGGGATTTGGTAGAGATTTGAATTGGGAAATTGTATTTTTCTAGGAATTGGTTTTGGCTAAGGAGTTTGTATGGCCGTAGGATATATTCCAATAACCAAATAAGATTTGGCTCCATCTCTCCATATTGGACCAAGTCCACTTTGTCTTAGCCAAAGCTCTCTATCTCACCCAAGTAGCTATATGAACAGCAGTTTCTCAAATAGCGAAAGATGTATCGTTTCGCCAATCCTGAAACACACTAAGCACACACGTCAGATATAATGACATGTTTGTCATCATCAAACCAAGATCATAGATCGTTGCCCCCAACAATCTCCCCCTTTTGGTGATGACAAACCCGATTTGGGCAATAAGTATGGGTGTGTTAGGTGCGTTGAAAGGTGTAGTGCAATACGAATCATGGAATGAGATATTCAAGTATTATAGCATGCACAACATTATAACTAATATAAAAGCTTGCTCCCCCTTCTCTCAAGCTCCCCCTTCAACATTTATTCAAGTATTTCTTATGCTCCCCCTTCAACAAATAATACCGACATCAAATCATCAAATCTGTCAAATCATTTCTTTCTCCCCCTTTGTAATCACCAAAAGTGGATTAAAGAAGTCACAAAAAATATTCCATGCAAAAGTAAACCATTATTAAATGTAGCATACAATTTGCATGAGTTTTCCAAAAAATAGACAATTCAAGCTCATAGAATTTCATAACAAGACTTCTCCTCCTTTGTGTAAGTGTAATGATATAGACAATAAAGTACTTAGGGAGATTCAATTTTAGAAATTCAACCAAATCAATTCACATTTTCCAATTTTCATGAATATCACTAGTATTGATTTTTCCCACCTCATCAAAGATGAGTTCAAGTTACCAAACCCCAAAACATGGCCTAAAAGGACTTTTAAATGTGGGGTGGCATTGCTTGACAAGTTATTTATACCAACACTAATGATTACTCATGTAGCATAAGTTGGATACTCGTGGGTTGTGTATTAGCCATGAAGTGTATCCATTTTTCATACAGAGCAATTTTCACTTTTTTTTTCATTTGCAATTCTTTTGTGCTCAAATTTTATTCATGGCTATACACATCATATCCCTTAGAAAAATCAGAAATTAATCATTCCTACATTCACTTTCCATTATTCTTCAAAAGAATCTCCAAAAGCACTAAAAAAGTCAATTATCGTGAAAGTGCAAATGTAGGTGTAGAAGTCAAGTTTGAAACTTATGAGACATGTCATGGCTACTAAAAAGAATAACATCATGTTCATGTAGCTACAACAATAATGAATTGACTTCTACAACGGATAGATTTGAACATTCAATAATACCACTTATAGATATTCATAAGAGGATATTCAATAAGCCCAATTTTTTTTTGATTTTTTTGTTTTTTCAATTTTTTTTGTTTTTCTTCTATAAAGAACTAAAACACGCCTAAAAAACAACCAAGCAAGCACACAAACAAAAATAAGTCAAGCACAAACAAAAATAAGTCAAGCACAAACAAAAACTATGAAGGTATGCAATGAAATGCAAAGAGTGATAAAAAGTATACCTTCTCGTCGCTATTTGACGAAGGAGCTAAAAGAATGAGACATTGAAAAATTTGCTCCTCGTCAAATCTCCACCTTACCTACATGAAAGGTGTTAAGTGTGACCTTGGAATCCAACAAGGTCCACTAGTGTTAGCCATTATTGTTTTAGGAACCCACACTTGTTTAAACTTGATATTTGTGTTCCTAAATTTACAATAATATGAAGTGTGGCCTACACTATCACAAGTAAAGCACTTTGCATATTTGTTCTTTGCAATAGAGGGTACATTGTGGAATTTCTTGAATTTTTGCTTTTCAACGTTTTTCGGACCAAAACCAAGTCCTCTTCTATTATTGCCATATAATTGATTCTCTAAAATAGTGTCCAACAATTGTTTTCCCATAGAGAATTTCTTAATGGCCACTTCAAGATGAGAGACTTTGATTTTTAATTGTTTATTTTCTTCCACAAGCATCGTGCATTTACTAACGAAAGCCAACTTGTTTTCTTTTTCCTTCTTTTCATATTCAATAGTTTTCTTTTTAAGATCGTTATCTAGCATGCAAAATTTATCCTTAAGCTCTCTTATTTCATATTCTTTTTCAGCTTCGAGCTTCATTAAATCTTGTTTAAGCATGCTATTTTGGTTTAATAATGAGGAACAAGAAATACAAGGAGCATTTTCATCAAAGCTAGCTTTTTCCTTCTTTATGATTTCAATAGTAGACTTACATGCATTAAGTTCAATTTTAAGCTTTTCATTCTCTTTAAACACTTTATCATCTCTAACTTGCATGTCATAGTTCTGATTTTGGAGACATTCAATAGTGAACTCATGATCTACTATTTGATTTTGCATTTCTTCACAAATTTTAAGAAGTTCAGCTTTGCTACCTGACGGTGTCTCATCTTGGATCCCCATCAAAGCCATGCAAGAATGGGCTTCATGTTCCTCCTCGCTTTCAGCTTCGCTATGCATATCCCATGTTAATACCTTCGCTTTTCCTTTTCCTTTAGCGAGCTGAGCAGTTTCATTTGGGCAATCCTTCATCAGATGTCCTCTTCCCCTGCATTTAAAACATTGCATTCTATCAGTAGATTTCTGATCATTAAATTGCATGGAAGAATTATTAAAGTTAGAACGATTAAACCTGGGTGCCATTTTTTCTCTTCCTTGTTTGGTTCTGACAAACTTTCTGAAGTTTCTTACCGTTAGTGACATGGCCTCATCATCATCCTCATCTTCTTCCCTATCTTTCAAATCAAGGGGCTTTATGGCTTTCTCTTTCTCCTCAGGTTTCTCTCTTGCTTCAACATTTTGCAGTTCCAACTCATGGGACATCAAATTACCAATAAGGTCCTCCACCTTCAATTGAGACAATACATTTGCTTCCTAGATGGCGGTGACCTTTGGTCTGAAAGAGCTTGGCAATGCTCTTAAGATCTTCCTCACTTGATCAAGGCTATCATATGGCTTTCCAAGCGAGCTAGACTTGTAAACTATGTCGGTGAACCTCGCATACATCTCTGATATGCTCTCTGATGGTAGCATGTGAAATCCCTCGAACTCTGCACTCAAAAGTGACAGTCTAGACTCCTTTACCTGTGACGTTCCCTCGTGCGTCACCTCCAAAGTATGTCATATCTCCTGCGTAGTTAAACAATGTGAGATTCTATTATATTCAGATTTATCAAGTGCACAAATGAGAGCATTCAAAGCTTTAGCATTTAAAGAATAAGATTTCCAATCATTATCATCCCATTTGTCATTTGGTTTTTCAATCTCAACATTTTCTACTTTAATTACAGGCAGTTTATATCATTTTTCAATTATTTGCCAAGCTTTATAATCAACAGAAATGAGGTAAATTTTCATTCGATTTTTCCAATAAGCATAATCACCTCCATTAAATCTAGGGGAACAGGAAACAGACTGACCCTCAGCAAAAGCACTATCCATATGGTTATTCACGGTCAAACCTAGGCTAGATCCTAAAACCTGCTCTGATACCACTTGTTGGATCTGGATCCTAGCCTAGAGGGGTGGTGAATAGGCTTATAAAAATAATTCGTGCAACCCACGAATAAGCACACGCAGTTATAGCAGCAACATGGTAAATAAAAAGCAGACACAGAGTACACGGCAGATTTACCCTAGTTCGGTCTACCCTTCGACCTACTCCAGCCCCCAAAGCAGATACTAGTATTAAATAGCGCAATAGGTACAAAACCACAAGTTAGAGCACGCTCAGAGCACCCTCTACGTCTCTACACTCGCCAGGCTCTCAGTACTACACACACAGTGTTTCCTCTCACTATCAATCCTAGTAATGCTTTCTACCATCTAGTCCCAAACTAGCTGGGTCCCACTTGTCTAGCCCCAACCAGACAAGTTCCAAAATAATCCCCAAAATGGTAAAGTTTCCCCTACAGAGAACGTTACACTAAGACACGAATAAAAGAGTTAAGGGTTTAGAAATGCTCAGTTCGTGTCCGTGTAGGCGTCTCTGTCAATCAGCACGTCGTCGGCTTCAATCTGACGCAAACGGTGTCTCAATCCGACTCCTGGATGTTAAGTTGTAGCCCTTTGAATTCTAGTACGCAAATAGGCATGTGCGTAAAGCAGCTGCAGTTGAAACTTAATTGTGGGAGGTCGGTGCGCACATCAACTCCATTAATAAAAATTTTGCCACGTCAGCTGCTCTTAGATTTTCACCTTCGTTCGAAATTAACGTCATGTAATCAATCCCCGCCGTTGATTCTTTTTCTTCCGTGATCGTGCGGCTCTCGTTCAGCTAGGGCATGCATGCATAATCAGCTTTTGATGACGACTGGATCAGGTCATGGTGCCGACGAGATCTCGAGGGTGACAGCGGCTCAGACGGCAGCGATCTTCAGCGGTAGCGAACGAATGTCAGCGACTCCCATTCGCAACGACGGTGGCAGTGCTGTCTTCGATCAGCGACTTCAACTTCTCCGTTTCGTTCTAGGGCGTGCAGGCAACGACGGTCTACTCTGGGCAGCGGACGGATCGCTTTGACTCTCCTCAACGACGGTGGCAGCTCCGTCTTCGAGTGCTTCAACGTGCAGCGGTGATCTCTTCGAGCGAAGGCGGGAGAGACGTCCTCGTCTTCAACAGCGGTGATCTGGCTTCTCGTCCTTGGTGGCCTTTCGTTGGTGGTTTGACGTCGACGGCGACTTGTGGGCTCTCGTCGCTTCAACTTCGTCCTCCGACTTCGACAACTTCTTTCTGTCTTCAACTCCTCCGACGTTGATGGCTGCAACAAAGGAGATCGACAGTGGACTCCAATGAGCACCTCTCCACGGTGGCGTTCGACAGCTTTGAGGATGTCGTTGCGATGAGCTCTCCTCGTCGACGGCGTCGCTTCGACTGTGTTGCTGCTGTGGAGTCGATACGGTGGCGAGTTCTTCACGTTCTTGACAGCATCTCCTTCGCGACGGTGACTCTCTGGTCGACCCAGCGGTAACGGCGGCGTTCAAGCAGCGGCGGTCTTCGGATGGTTTGTATTCGAGGCCGTCTTCTTCGAACAGTGGCAGATGCAGCGTCTTCGTGTGGCGCAACAGCTCTCCCCGTCGACGGTGAAGTGACCTTGTGAAGTCTTCGGCAAGGAGAGAGGAGCGTGGGATGCTTGGGCGAATACGCTTGCGGCTTATGCTTGAAGATAGGCTTGTGCTCGGGCTTTGATGATGTTGAAGATGAGATCTTGGCTTGTCCTTATGAAGCACAGGTTGTTGATGGGTCTTGTTGGCTTGGAGATGATATTCGTTGAAGCTTAGATGCCCTGTTTTTGTGTTTACGGCATGATAAAATTTGATATTGGAGGCTATGGTTTTTGGCTGCCGAACGCTCTTATTTTTGTGAAAGCCACTCTTTGGTATTTTTTTTGTAAGCCGCAAATTGACAATGTGAGGTTGGGCTCTTTTAAATAGTAGTCACTAGGGTTTTCTAGGGAACAAAGATTTGATCACAAGAAATCCCTAGAGTTAAGGAGATTAGGTTTGAAGCAATCTTGGGATAGGATTTTTGAATGATTCTTCATAGCAATACAAATTGGTTTGGTATGGGATTTGGTAGAGATTTGAATTGGGAATTTGTATTTTTCTAGGAATTGGCTAAGGAGTTTGTATGGCCGTAGGATATATTCCAATAACCAAATAAGATTTGGCTCCATCTCTCCATATTGGACAAAGTCCACTTTGTCTTAGCCAAAGCTCTCTATCTCACCCAAGTAGCTATATGAACAACAGTTTCTCAAATAGCGAAAGATGTATCGTTTCGCCAATCTTGAAACACACTAAGCACACACGTCAGATATAATGACATGTTTGTCATCATCAAACCAAGATCATAGATCGTTGCTCCCAACACACTGAACCGATTGGGTGGAGTTGTCTCTTCCTCGGGACTGATACGGCCGCATGAACCGATCGGGTGGATCTGTCCACCCGATCGGTTGAAAGCTGATACATGATTTATCTTGTCGATTGGCTCTCAGGGTCTCGTGCGACACCTCCCGTTGCTCCGGGGACTCATGATGTTAGCCTTGTATATCCCATGCGCCTGCAATATCCTACAAAAGAACACAAACACAACGAAAGTGAAAATGAACTTAAAACACAAGGGAAAGGATTCGAAACAACGAAAAACGACGGGAAATTACGAAGAAGATGTGCATGAATATATAAAATATAAACGCACGTCACCGAACGATCCCCCTCGAGTGCCGGCCCAATGACTCGACAGAAAGATATTCATATCCATGTGGAGATATTGCATTATTGTCATGACTATAATTGCATATTAGGCTTTTTAAATAATCATGACATGTTCGATTAATTGACTAACTTCTACATTTTCACCTTACACTTTCACGGGATTAATTGTTATTGCACATATTGAATTGTTATTATGAAAAATGGAAAAGTGGTTGTATGCGGATGAATTGAGAATAATGAGAAACATGTTGCTCTATGGGATATGAAGTGTCATGCCTTGGATTAAAAATAAAGCTCATAAAAAAATTTGTGTTGAAAAAGAAAAATGATTCATATTCTGAAAAAGAAAAGAAAAGGAGATTGGTATGAAAAATGGATACTGTATATGGCAATGATACAACCCACAGACATCCAACTTATGCTTTCAGATAAATCTTTAGCTTTGGTGTTATGTCCGTCAAGCAGTGCCACCACTCGTCTAAGAGTCATTATATGCTATGTATGTGTGTTGGTAACTTGAACTCATGCTTCATGAGGTGGGAAAACTCAATCCTAAAAGAGTTTTTTATATGGGAAGCTGGGTTGCTTGGTTGATTATCATGAAACTTCTCCTATGCACTTTCACTTCTGATCGTTACATAAGCACGAAGATGTTTTAGTGATTGTTATGAAATTAATTGAATATCGATTGATTATTTTAAATGTCTTAATGTGATCATATGTCTTGATTAATAATGATTTATCTTCACATTTCATATGACATGGATTTCTTTAGTGCTCTTTTGATGATAACAAAAGGGGGTGAGCTGTATTGGTAAAGATTTGATTGATTGATGAAGTAAGCATATTGATAGGGGGGCATGTTGATAGAGGAGGAGCATGTCAATAGGGGGAGTAGCTTGCATATGATCTATATCTTGTTGGCATGCAGCATCACACTTCACAAACACATATCACGATGACATGTTTTTGAGCATATTGATCAAATCTTAAATGTGGGTTGTCATCGTCAAAAGGGGGAGATTGTTGGATAAACGATATATGATTTCCTATTTGATGATAACAAACCTTCATGAATATTGTTGATGTGTTAGTTAAGTGTTTTCATGAACAAATAAACAAGGAGAACATAGTGGCAAACTTGTGAATATGATCACAATTGGCAATGCTGTAAATTATGAGCAAGAGAATGAGAGGTGGCAAACTTGTGATTAATGACATTTGACTTGGTCAACATAGTTTACAAATTCCATGGAGAGATGAGGAGATAAGATGTGCTAAATTAAAAATTCAAATAAATTCAAAGAGTCCTAATTATCCAAGGATTGATCAAGTTCATTGCATCAAGGAGATAAGATGATTGTGAATCAATTTTGAAAAGTCCTAGTGGATCTAAGAGAATCCAAGTGCAATCAATTTAAATTGGAATTTATCTCTAAGATGAGAGCTAAAACGAAGTTTTGATTGAGCTATGACCCTTGAGTCCAATGATATATATATATATGTTCCATAGGTCTCAAAGAAAATCCCCAAGAGAGCACAACCATAGCCGGCCCTAGTATGTCCATTGCACTCCCAAGTTGTGCCAAAGCCTACTAAGTTCTCAAGCCAAAAGCTTTCATCTTCAACACAACTCCAACTCTCGGTCAATGCCTTCATCTTCAAGCCAAGTGACGTGGTGCCACACTGGCGGTCGGCCGCGCGGCACGTGGGTTTAGAAATTTGTAACCGCAAGTGCACGGTGTTGTAGTGTGGCTTGGGGGTCGAACACAGGGAGGCTAGGATGTGCTTGTGTCAAGGAGGACCAAAATCACCCCGTGGGCGAGCTAGCCCGAATCGGTAAATGGTTGTCACAGAAAGGAATGAAGGGTATGAACAATAAGAAAGTAAACCCGGGACTTTGGTTTCCACTCCAACGAGCGACTCTCGCCGATACGGCCTACGGGTGGGATAGCGATCGGAATTAGGGTCTAATGGTGAGACGTTGCCTCTGAAAGTGGTACCGACATCCCATGGGCCCGATATTCCGGTCGGTGCACATGATGATACACCGGACTTCCCGGATTCGATCAGTGGGCACTCCCGTGTCCATTAACACTGATCGATTCCGAGAGCACTAAGCTTGCAACGATAACTCCCAACGTCTCATCCTGCCGCTCTCGTGTGCTAGGATTCGGCGTCTACGCTAAGGGCGTGAGTTATGGCTAGGAAGTCAACCGCCAAGTTTATTCCCCCTTGGCCCAACGGTCAAAGGCGGTCTTTTTCCCGCCGATGACAATGAAACACCCCGCGTAACCGTTAGAATCCCAATCCCTATCGATTTCCTAACCATATGGACGCATCGGGAAGAGCCCCCGAAGGGGTTTCCGCCAAAATCCCAGATTTGGGAACTACTCACAAAAATTCATTAAAAAGCGATCTAAATGAAAATGAACCGTTGGAATCATAATCGGACGATTGGAATGCGGAAGTAATAGAGTAATTAAGACAATACTAAAATTTGAGAAAGATCCGAAAACTTACAAAAGAACAGTAATTACAGCCGTCACAATGGGAGAAAACAGTAAAAACTAGCAGCTCCCCCGTTTCTGGAACCCTAGGGGCTCTATTTATAGACTCTCGTATCACCCGATCGGTTGACAAGTCAACCGATCGGGTGATCCGTTACAGATAATAACAGAAAACGGCGAGCTTTCACCCGTTCATATGAACCGGTCGGGTGAGTTGTTGGAGTGACCGGTTGGATCTTGGCGTCATCGGGTGAAGTGATCGGTTGGGTGCTCGTGTCTTCAGCTCCTCAGCATCAGCTACAGATGAACCGATCGGGTGAGAGTCACCCGATCGGTTGGAATTTTGCTCGAAAAGACAGAGAACATGCCCCCGCTGAACCGGCCTGTGAACCGGTCGGGTGACTTCTACTTGGGCTCCGGCTGAGACCGGGTGGTGCACGCGTGCATCACCCGATCGGTTGGAGATGGCCAACCGACCGGGTGAGGGGCTGAAAGATGTATTCTTTGACGTTTGACCCCCTGGATCACGCGTGACTCCTCCCGTTGCCCCGGGGACTTGAGATATCGTCGTTAAACGTCCCCTATGCGGCCAATCTCCTGCAAACATGGAGAAACAAAGAAAAGTGAAAGAAAACGAGAAAATACGAGAAAACGAATAAAAGACGGTGGAAAACACGGAGAAACACAAAAGAAAACGTGCGTGAATATATGAAATATAAACGCACGTCAAAATCCCCCAAGCTGAACTCTTCCTCGTCCTCGAGGAAGACGATTGAGAGTAGGAGCTCGGAGGGGAAAAATAGAGAGAAAGAGAGAAAAAGAAAACTCTAAATCCTAGATCGTCCGTCAGAGCCAACAAAATCAAAAATGACACACCATGCAAGCAAACGTCAAATCACATCACTAAACCTAGGAAAACGAGTCCCAATAAGTGTCGTGGGCCCACGCGGTGAAGCGCGAGTGAGTGCGGTCGTGTGCTAGCAAATGGTGTCGCTTTCTACAATGTGCTATGAGCTCATATACGCAAATCCAGGAAATGACCCAAATACCGATTCGAATTTGAAATTGCGGTGAATATTAGTTCAAGCATGCATGAGAAGAGTATAAGAAGTGAAACGTATCATGCGTCGGGGCCTCCACAACTAGGGTTAAGGAAATCACGCCACTATAGCCTAGATACTAGCTAAAAAGTTTCCGAGCCAAGTGTTTTCGAAAACGATGGGGGTTGAGATGATGTGGAGAAGAACACTCGGTGCAAATTCTCGCCTTCCCTTTATTCTCGGTAGGTAGGAAAAATATTCACACTAGATATTTTTTTTGGGTTTTGGGTATTTGTATTTTTTTTTTTTTGCTTTTTGGCTACACAAAATTTTTCTTTTCTTTTCTTTTTGGGTTTTTCTTTTCTTTTCTCTCTTTTTTTGGATTTTTGGGTTTTTGGCTATACACATGTGTACTCTCCCAAGTGGGAGAACGGTACACGACGAGGGGATTTGCACCAAGTAAAACAAAAAAGAAGTCAAAATCTAAACACTTGGGCAAAGGAAATTATTCTCGCTAAATAGAGCATAGGCTAAATGGGTTATCCTAGTCCTTAATTGTGGAATCCCGACGCATGCGAATTGAGATATACGATATAAATATAGCATGCATATAGTAGAATCAAATACCGCATATTCAAATCGAAGCATGATAATCTAGGGGTCATTCCTGGACAGGTATATAAAATAAAATCACAAAGTAGAAGCACACCAATAGCTAGGCACGATGCACGACTCACAAAAAGCTAAGTGGACCCACGATGCGTGAAATGCAAGAGGACTCGAAATCCTAGGGTCAGTGAGTGTGATTATTAATGCCATGCTAGGTGTGTGTGATTTTGTGGCGATTCATCATAGGATTCATCTCTAGGAGAAAGAGATAAAAAGAAGAGGAGAGAGAAAAAAGAAGAAAAAATAAAAAACACGATGAAAACGACACAAAAACGAAAAAGAAGGACTCAAATGACGCACACAGTGCGACTCCCCCAAGCTGAAGTTTGCATTGCCCTCAATGCAATTTGAGTGAGTACGGGAGGGCAATGAAGATGGGGGGGATACGCACCGACACAAAAAGAAATGAAAACGAGGAAAACACAGAGATGAAACTGAAAATAAAGAAAGATCAAAATCAAAATCAAACGACAAGAAAATAGAAACAAAACCACACGACACGACACTCAAAAAGGGGAAAAACAAGCACACACACAAAAATAAGAAAAACAACAAAACACGACGACACACCAAAATAGACGTCCCCCAAGCTAGACCTGACAGTGCTAGCAAATAAAATGTGATCGTGAAGTGCAGAAATATGCAAGGGGGAGTCAATCGGAATCACTGGTACTGGAATGGTAGGGGGAGGAGGGAGGGGAATAGTGAATGAAAGAATCCTCAGAGGAAGAGGAGGGCGTGCCTATGGGGGAAGGAGGGGCGACAGTCTGGAGCACGGGAGGATCGATGTGCACCGGGGGGCTGTGGTGGAGAAAGATCGTACCAGGTGGGCCGACAGTTGGGTGCCAATCGGGAGGATCCAAGGGTGGTAGATGCACTAATGGAGAATACCAAGGATCGGGGTAAAACTCCCAAGGCAGATAAGATGGGGGGTAGGGTAGCCGCAAAGGGGCCAAAGGTGGCAGGATCGCGAAAGGTTCGCAGGCGGGGCTATAGAGGTAGACAGCACGGTCTTCACTGAAGGGAGTGAGCATATTGATATTGATCAAGTAATCGCGATCAATACGGCTACGTCCAGGCAAAATAGGGAGGTCGGGTGGTACTCTCAGAACACATCTGACAATAAGAGTGATCATCCCACCACAACAGATGGAACCAGAAGTGGCGCGGCTAACGGCAAAAATTTCGTGGACGATCCAATGAGCGGCGTTTATGGGCATAGGGATGTGCCCAAGGATCCTGTCATCGGACATGGCATAGAGAAAGAAGAGCTCATCCCTAGATACAGTGGACACATTCACGCGGGCGAAAACAGTGTTGGCGAGGATGCAATGGGCGAGGCGGTAACACGGGTGAATAATGTAGGCGGCAGGAGCCTCGGGTGGAAAGGTGGTGTACCGGGTAAATCGTTGCCAAACACCATCAGCCCGAAATTGAGAGTAGATGTCAGTTCGATCGTGGGTGGAATGTTCAGTATTAAGATCGGGGTGACGGAGATTGAGGATATTGTTCAACTCGATGAAACCCAGAGAAAAGTCGCAGTTGAAAGCGCGGAAGGAGAAACCCCCATCAAACAACTCGAGGGAACTAAGGAATTCAAGCGTGAGATTCCTGTGTGTGAGAGCATGGATGTGAGAGAGGGTATAGCACCCGATACAGTTGAAAATTCTGGCGACGCCGTTCGAAAGCCCTAGAGCTTCGAGTGTGGGGCGATCGGCGAAGAGTGTAGGTCTCATCGGGCGATGAAGTAGTGCTCGCAAACGGTCAGACTGTTCTTCTGTAGAAGGGTTTATGCCAAGGAAAGAGGGGGAAAAGGGGCCGTAGAGCGGATCACGGCGCGAAGATGATGTAATCTCTTTCCCTTTCTTAGACATGGCGACTACGTGGGTGGTGAAAATGAAAGTGGGGGCGTGCCTACGATGAATATAGAGCAAGTGAAGCAGCTACAACACCAATTTAGGATATTACAGATAAAGTAAGAGATGTGTAGAGTGGAAGAGTGATACCCATCGATGTAGCAAGATCCAGCTCCCGGGGGACTCGCGTAGTAGGAAACAATTCGGGAAGCTGCCGCTCGCTGATCCGACAAGAAACAGAATTTTGAAAATTTTGGGGCTAGGGTTAGGGTTTGGGGGTTTTGATGATGGAATGTCGACGATGGCGAGGTGGCGGGGGTGGGGAAGTATGGGAGTGAGTGGGGATGAGGGTTTATGGGCAGTATGTAGGGTGGAGGAGGTCGATTCGACAGCTGGAGGGCGTGAAACCGCGTGAAGGGGATTTCCTGGGGTCGGGTGGCGGTCACCGTGCGGTAGGGGTATTTATAGGGGCGAAACTGAACCGATCGGGTGAGTTCTCACCCGATCGGGTAGGCAAATTTCGAAAGTTCATGTCGGCCAACAGCTACAGGTGAACCGGTCGGTTGACTTGTCAACCGATCGGTTGGCCGCTTCCCAATTTTTTCCTGAGAATTGAGGGCTGCTCACCCGGTCGCCTCAACCGATTGCGCTCGAACTCAACCGATCGGTTGATATTCCCCAAAAATTTCCCGAGAGTTCTCCCCAGCTCACCCGGTCTGTCACCCGGTCTCTTCATTCTTCAACCGATCAGTTCATTTGGGGACAGACTTCGGCTTGTATCTGATACATCCCAACCGATCGGGTGGGAATTCTTCCGATCGGTTGAGGCCTTGTTTTCTGCAAAACCCAACAGATTTGTCTAAGTCCCTGAACGGATGTTCTCGTGGCTGATTTTATTTATAAAAATAGATAAAATAACACTAAAAAGTGGGGGAAAAGTTTAGAACATGGGTTGCCTCCCATGAAGCGCACTTGTTTAACGTCGTTGGCTCGACGCCTCTAGCGGTGGTCAATTAGGATCCGGATGGTTAGAGGAAGAGTTGTCGCTCGTTGGGGATCCGACCGGAGAGAATTCTGGTTCTCCAACTGCATAGTGTTTCAGACGCTGTCCGTTCACTTTAAACGGCTCATCCCTTCCCATTATCTCGATAGCCCCATGCGGGAAAACCTTGGTGACGTGGAACGGTCCCGACCATCTTGATTTGAGTTTTCCAGGAAAGAGCTTCAGCTTTGAGTTGAATAGGAGAACTAAGTCCCCTTCTTTGAATTCCCTCTTCAAGATTCGCTTATCGTGCCACCGTTTGAGCTTCTCCTTGTAGATCTTGGCGTTCTCATAGGCATTGAGCCGGATTTCGTCGAGCTCGTTGAGTTGTAACTGCAGGTGCGCTCCTACCTTCTTGGTGTCGAAGTTCAGATTCTTAACTGCCCAATATGCCTTATGCTCCAATTCCACAGGAAGATGGCAAGCTTTCCCATAGACAAGCCGGTAGGGAGTTGTGCCGATAGGAGTTTTAAATGCCGTCCTGTAGGCCTAAAGCGTGTCAGGAAGCTTCGATGACCAGTCCTTTCTAGAATTGGCTACCGTCTTTTCTAGTATGCTTTTAATCTCCCGGTTAGAGACTTCCGCCTGACTGCTGGTCTGCGGGTTGTAGGCACGCCCCACCCGGTGTTGTACCCCGTATTTATTTAAGAGGGCCTCGAATTTCTTCTCTATAAAGTGGCTCCCTCCGTCACTGATCAGGACACGAGGTACACCGAACCGCGGGAAGATGTTGCTTTTAAAGAACTTGGCCGCCACTCTGGAATCGTTGGTTGGACTGGCCACCGCTTCAACCCATTTCGACACGTAGTCTACGGCCACCAAGATATACTGGTTCCCCGAGGAGGAAGGGAACGGTCCCATGAAGTCCACTCCCCATACATCGAAGATTTCTATCTCCATGATGTAGTGTTGAGGCATCTCATTCCTTTTGGAGATATTCCCAGCTCTTTGGCATTTATCGCAGGCTTGGACATAAACATGTGTGTCCCTGAAGAGTGTAGGCCAGTAGAATCCGCTTTGGAGAATTTTTGCGGTGGTTTAGTAGGTGCTCGCGTGCCCCCCACATTGCTGCCCATGGCAGTGGGAAATGATGGAGGTCGCCTCAGTTTCAGGGATGCATCTTCGTATCACCCCATCATTGCAGGTTTTGTATAGGTGGGGGTCATCCCAATAAAATTTGCGGACCTCATGGAAAAATTTCTTCTTCTGCTGAAAGCTCACATTGTGGGGGACGATGGCACAAGCCAGATAATTTGTGATGTCGGCGTACCAGGGGGCCCAGGAGGAAGAGACAGAGAAGAGATGCTCGTCGGGGAGTGAATCATCGATCGGTGTAGCATTTAAATCGAGAGTGGGCATCCTGGACAGGTGATCGGCAACAACATTCTCCGCCCCCTTCTTGTCTCTGATTTCCAGGTCGAATTCCTGGAGGAGGAGAATCCATCTAATTAGTCGTGGCTTAGCTTCTTTCTTGTTCAATAGGTATTTAAGAGCCGCGTGATCCGTGTGCACGATCACCTTGGCGCCAACGAGATATTGTCGGAATTTATCCATGGCGTAGATCACCGCGAGCAATTCTTTTTCCGTGGTAGTATAATTTATTTGGGCGGCATCAAGGGTTTTGCTCGTATAATATATGACATGAAGATTTTTATCCTTCCTCTGCCCCAAGACCGCACCAACCGCATAATCACTAGCGTCACACATCAGCTCAAAGGGTAGATTCCAGTTTGGTGGCTGTATTATGGGCGCGGAAATCAAAGCTTGATTCAAAGTGCGGAAGGCCTCCAGACACTCCTCGCTGAAGACGAAAGGCACGTCCTTCACGAGGAGTTGGGTCAGCGGCCTGGAAATCTTCGAGAAGTCTTTTATGAAGCGGCGATAGAATCCCGCGTGTCCTAAGAAACCACGGACTCCTCGAAGATTGAGCGGTGGTGGAAGCTTTTCAATCACTTCAACTTTAGCCTTGTCAACATCGATTCCCCTCGAAGAGATGACGTGCCCCAGCACAACTCCCTCTTGGACCATGAAGTGGCACTTCTCCCAGTTTAGGACTAGTCCCTTTTCCTGACATCTCTCCAGGACCTTTGTTAGATTGCTGAGGCACGAGTCAAACTTGGTTCCGTAGACGGAGAAGTCGTCCATGAAAACCTCCATGATGTCTTGGGAGTAGTCGGAGAAGATAGCAGACATGAGTCTTTGGAATGTAGCAGGGGCGTTACAAAGTCCGAACGGCATTCTTCTATAGGCATACGTCCCGAATGGGCAAGTGAAAGTCGTCTTCTCCTGGTCATCGTTATGAATAGGGATCTGAAGAAATCCTGAATACCCGTCCATGAAACAGAAATAATTATGCTTCGCCAGTCTCTCGAGCATCTGGTCGATAAAGGGGAGATGGTAATGGTCCTTCCTCGTAGCCTTGTTCAGCTTTCTATAGTCAATGCACATCCTGTACCCCGTGACGGTCCTCGTTGGTATTAACTCGTTCTTCTCATTGCGAACCACCGTCATTCCTCCTTTCTTGGGTACGACGTGCACCTGGCTAACCCAGCGACTATCGGAGATAGGGTATATAATACTGGCATGTAGAAGCCTAACAATCTCTTTCTTTACAACTTCCATCATTATGGGATTCAACCTCCGATGTGGCTCAATCGAGGAGGCTTGCTCATCTTCAAGCAGAATTCTGTGTGAGCAGAGGCCTAAGCTAACCCCTTTTAAATCCTCAATTGCATATCCGAAAACTCCCTTAAATCTTTTTAAAACACCAAGAAGTTTGGTCAATTGGTCTTCGGGCAGTGAAGAGTTGACTATGACCGGAAGGGTCGAGCCAGCTCCCAAATATTCATATTTAAGCCCCGGTGGTAATTCTTTCATCTCAACTTCTTGAGGCCCCGACGCATACTTCTCAAGCTGAGCATCCTCAAGGGAAAGGAGTTCTTCGCGGATTTCTTGGAAGCCAGCATCCGGAATCTCACCCTCGGCCGTGGCTCCGCATGGCAAAGTTTCGCAAGGTGTAGTGGGGACGATCGAGGGAGGCACCGGGTCTCTTTCAAGCTCATAATGATTGTCCGGGAAGAAGGCTTGTAGGTGAAAACAGGTTTCAACCATCGATGATCCCCCACAACTGTTTCTAGCTTCGTCATTGTCCAAAGACCGGGGACGCTCAGTAGAAGTCTGCAAGGGATAGATTGATTCCTCTCCAGCGTAGCCTACAAACCCGGTCGGATGACTCTCCTGACAAAACTCCGCGGACAACTCTTCTTCACTACGTTCGGGACCATGGTTGTCGATATACGCCACTTCACCATGAGGAAAGAGAGTTGCCATGGCAAGGTGCTCCTGCGCATCTCGATATCTCCTCTGACTTTCCACGGCGGCAGACAGGAGGGATAGTATATTCGAAGTATTCAGTGATTCCGCTAAGCTCTGCGCCAAACAGCGGATATGGTGAGAGTGATCCCAGATGTCTCCTGAAACTGCATGCAACATCCTTGCCGTGGGGCCAGGACCTTATACGAAAGGAGAGAGAGAATTGCACAAGTGGCAAACACGTCAAAAGCACGGGTTGCATAAACGGGAACCACAAGTTGCGATGGAAGCACGGCGATTCAGTCAATTAGCACTATACAATTACTATCCACAGTATGTCCAAGTGAAAGTGAAAAGTGTAGAGTGCGAAAATTATCGCGAGGTAGGGATGGGAGCTAGACACTAGGGTTCAAGAGATCCTAAAATAACAAGCACGTTGCCTCCCCGGCAACGGCGCCATAAACTTGGCGTGGTGCCACGCTGGCGGTCGGCCGCGCGGCACGGGGGTTTAGAAATTTGTAATCGCAAGCGCACGGTGTTGTAGTGTGGCTTGGGGGTCGAACACAGGGAGGCTAGGATGTGCTTGTGTCAAGGAGGACCAAAATCACCCCGTGGGCGAGCTAGCCCGAATCGGTAAATGGTTGTCACGGAAAGGAATGAAGGGTATGAACAATAAGAAAGTAAACCCGGGACTTTGGTTTCTACTCCAACGAGCGACTCTCACCGATACGGCCTACGGGTGGGATAGCGATCGGAATTAGGGTCTAATGGTGAGACGTTGCCTCTGAAAGTGGTACCGGCATCCCATGGGCCCGATATTCCGGTCGGTGCCCAGGATGATACACCGGACTTCCCGGATTCGATCAGTGGGCACTCCCGTGTCCATTAACACTGATCGATTCCGGGAGCACTAAGCTTGCAACGATAACTCCCAACGTCTCATCCTGCCGCTCCCGCGTGCTAGGATTCGGCGTCTACGCTAAGGGCGTGAGCTATGGCTAGGAAGTCAACCGCCAAGTTTATTCCCCCTTCGCCCAACGGTCAAAGGCGGTCTTTTTCCCGTCGATGACAATGAAACACCCCGCGTAACCGTTAGAATCCCAATCCCTATCGATTTCCTAACCCTATGGACGCATCGGGAAGAGCCCCCGAAGGGGTTTCCGCCAAAATCCCAGATTTGGGAACTACTCACAAAATTTCATTAAAAAGCGATCTAAATGAAAATGAACCGTTGGAATCATAATCGGACGATTGGAATGCGGAAGTAATAGAGTAATTAAGACAATACTAAAATTTGAGAAATATCCGAAAACTTACAAAAGAACAGTAATTACAGCCGTCACAATGGGAGAAAACAGTAAAAACTAGCAGCCCCCCCGTTTCTGGAACCCTAGGGGCTCTATTTATAGACTCTCGTATCACCCGATCGATTGACAAGTCAACCGATCGGGTGATCTGTTACAGATAATAACAGAAAACGGCGAGCTTTCACCCGGTCATATGAACCGGTCGGGTGAGTTCTTGGAGTGACCGGTTGGATCTTGACGCCATCGGGTGAAGTGATCGGTTGGGTGCACGTGTCTTCAGCTCCTCAGCATCATCTACAGATGAACCGATCGGGTGAGAGTCACCCGATCGGTTGGAATTTTGCTCGAAAAGACAGAGAACAGGCCCCCGCTGAACCGGCCTGTGAACCGGTCGGGTGATGATTAGGGTTCAATATTGTATATTTTACCCCTCATTAGATGGCATTTTATGCATAATTTGTATTCATTTTGGCTCAGATACGTGCATTTTGATGATATCACTTAATATTGGAGCTTACCGTTTTTATATGCTTAAAACATAATTTTTACAGCTTATTAGCATCTTCATCTTGGTCTTCTATTATTTTTCAGTTGAATTTCGTGAAGTCCCGATTCCAACGCATATTTTTCCAGAATATTTGGAGGTCGGAACAATTTACTACAATTTACTACATTTTTTGGAAGACAATGTGACGGTGCTGAAAATTTCTGGGCTAGAAAGTCTGCTTTTCCCCTCTTGTGCAGAATTCTGCTATCATTGCAGTATATATTCTGACTTAATGATATTTTTCTGGTATTCTACACTTTGTTACGGTTCCATCTCCGCCTGGAACGCGTCATTCCGAGGTCGGATGTTTTTCTAGAATTTTTGCAAGACAGGGTGACGGTGCTGAAATTTCTGCAGATTTGGGCATTAGTTGCGGGTTTGGGCGCGGATCCGACCCGTTTGGGCTGTTTTCAGACCCGAAATTCTGAGTCTATTTCTTGGGCTTTCCTCCCCTCTTTTTCCCTCATTCCTTCTTCCCCATTCTTCATCTTAGGGTTAGGGTTTTGGTGGAGCAACAAAGAAGCAAGGAGGAGCATTTGGTTTGGGTTTTGTTCTTCATTGGAGATATTGGTGAACTCTTTCCCTCACCTTGTGTATTTTGATTTAGTGAATTGTAATGATAATGGATGATGTTTTTAGAAGTAAAAATCTCTTTTTTCTTGTTATAATGAGCTAGATCTTCTTCTTGTGTGGTTGTATGGTGATTTGTGTTTGCTTTGGCTTTGGTTTTCAATCTTGCATGTTTTAATGATTATGTGGTAGAATTGATGAGATATAATTTGAATTAGGGATCCTAGTGGGTGTCCCTAGAGTGGATTTTGCCTAGTGGTACCATTCTTGTATGCTTGGTTGTTTATTATCTCAATTTTTCATACCCTACTTTCATTGCACACCAAGTGTTCGATAAAATGTCACATCCACCGATTGCTTTTTCCTTAGCCGGAAAGACAATTGAGTTATCCTCAGATTGAACCCATATGCTTAGCAACCTCATTCCCACACACCACACAAGCTTCCTCGCCTATTTGCCTCTCCGATTCTCGAACCCTAGGATGTTGGTTTGGTAGATGGTTTCACACACATTTTCACACACTTCCACCCCGTTAGTGTAGTTGGTTGTTAACCGCCGTTACCCTTCCTACATCAATTGAATTTGTGATTGCAAAACGACTTGTCCCCGTGATCCGACCCGGTCTCACCGGATATAAATTTATTACTTGACGTCCTCCTACACTTGGGAGTAGCGCTCAAGCATCACATACTTGAGACGCGTTCAAGCAGGTGACTTCTACTTGAGCTCCGGCTGAGACCGGGTGGTGCACGCGTGCATCACTCGATCGGTTGGAGATGGCCAACCGACCGGGTGAGGGGCTGAAAGATGTATTCTTTGACGTTTGACCCACTGGATCACGCGTGACTCCTCTCGTTGCCCCAGGGACTTGAGATATCGTCGTTAAACGTCCCTTACGCGGCCAATCTCCTGCAAACATGGAGAAACAAAGAAAAGTGAAGAAAACGAGAAAATACGAGAAAACGAATAAAAGACTGCGGAAAACACGGAGAAACACAAAATAAAACGTGCGTGAATATATGAAATATAAACGCACGTCACCAAGACCTTTGCATGGACTTTGTAAATCACGGCCAAAGCACCTCAACAAGTCTCCAAGCATCTAGAGTTCAAGTCTACGTCCAAGAATCATCTATCAAGACTTCAATCTTCAAGCACCCAAGAAGCTCTCATCCAAGGCCTTGCTTGGACTCTGCAACTCACAGACAAGGATAAAGTTTCAAGAACCTGAAACCCCAAACTCCTTCCAATATTATAGCACATCTCAAGCTCTTCATCTAGGCTAAGAAAGCACTTCAAGCCATGCAAAAATCACAAATAAATCACTTTGGGGTTGATTTGTTGCTCGGGGATGTCTGGATGCATCGTTGACCCAGTCGGAATCAAGAAATTCACGAGCCTGGTCCATGCAGACCACGTACCATCTTCGTTGCTGAATCATCTCTACAGCACTCGGGAATTGCCTAGTCTGTGTTCGGTCCGCAGCCTCCAAATCACGAGCCAGGCTCATATGAACCACGGGCCACGACCATTGCTGACTCGTGCATGGCGCTTACTTTGCGCACCGCCTGAACCAAAGCAAACATCACCCGATTTGGATTCTGACCGAGTGGAAGTCCTAAGAATTGTGAGCCTGACCCATTGACACATCAAGCCAAAAGTCGTTTCTTTGTGCACAGACGGTTCAGAGACAGATTTGCCTAGCGAACTTTGAAGAGCCATATCTTTTGATCCCATCATCGGATTGAGACACAATTAGTGCCAGCACGACATTGACTTGGAGCACAATGACATATACTACTCATTCGTCAAAAACTAATCACTATAAACTCTTTTCACTATTCTTATTTGTGACTGAATTGTTTTAGATCCTCTGTATTTTATACTTTTGTTTTTGGGCTCTTGACTTGTTGGGGCATGACAAGAGAAAGTATTTGCTAGAATAGTAGTGTTCGACACTTTGGAGAGTGAGGTACAGATTTGGTGAGCTGAGTGTTGGGGCACAAAGTTCCGTGTGTTTTATATCTTGACATTATTATTCTATTGATTATTTTGGGGTTGGAGTATGTCGTTGGGGGTGATCAAATCAGGTTTAAAACGTGTGTACTCTATGTTTGCTTTCTGCATTATTTTATCTGCATGTATTTTCTCTGTGATTGTTTGACTGAGTAGGTTATCATTTTTATACTCGCGAAAATTGTCCATAAGCCAATTCACTCCCCTCTATGCTTAGATTACGATCCAACAATGATAGCTTGATTGTTGGAAGTTTTTAGGTCGGGAGCAATTCCAACATTTCATAACCTTTCTTGCTTAGTGTGTGCAATACTTGGGTTTGTGCAGATTTCATCTCCTTGTTTGTCATGTAAGGATCTCGAATCGTCTAAAGTGTTGATAAGCCGTAGTTTCAATACTTCACTTTTATTGTCTGTAAAAAAATAGTAGCACAACGTATTTTGTGTTACAAAAAACACCGTTCATCTTCATGGCATAAAACATCAATACATTAAAAATTTAGAGATTTGAAATTTTCCTTTGACCACGCGATCGTAAACTTTGATTGTTTCTAAAGAATGGAAAATTTATCACTTCTAAATACTTGATAAGCACATGCAAAAAACATAATATCTATTATACATTTGACAAACTTTTTTGAATTTTAGGGCTGACTAGGACAAGATAAAGAGTGGCCAAGATTTGATCTTGATAAATCAATGGTTGAGATTGGATTTTGTGAAAATTTTAGTGGGAAAACCTAAATTTTTTTTGGGTGGAGGGAAGTGTCTTAGGAACCAAAACTTTGAAAATAAAAGTGTATTGTGAAAGATTATGTAGATTAAATTTTTGGGGGAAAAGTGTTTTGGGAACCAAAACTTTGAAATTAAAAGTGTCTTAGGAAAAATTGTGAAGAAACATAATTCATTAAATTAAACAAAATAAAAAAATTAGCGTACAAAAATTTAGCGGAACAACAAACTAGCGTAAAAATATTTAAGTTAATACCATCACCGAAAAATACCCTACGGTTTGTTGTTCCGCGGCCGAAGTCACCAGGTAAAATTTTTAACGCTAATTTGTTGTTCCGTGCTGAATTTGTTGTTCCTCGTTGAATGCGCTCGGGCGTTTTTTCGTGCCAACAAACGACGCCTTCGCAATTTTTTTACGCCGAATTTGTTGTTCCACGCCAAAGGCGCATACATCGAATTTGTTGTACCGTGCATAATACGCTCACGCGTTGTTCTGTAAATTTTTTACGCTAATTTGTTGTTCCGTGCCAAAGGTGCCCGTACCGAATTTGTTGTTCCACACCGAAGACGCTCGCGCATTGTTCTGCACCGAATTTGTTGTTCCACGCCAAAGGCGCCAGCGCCAAATTTGTTGTTCCATCCGAAGGTGACCACGTCGTATTTGGTGTTTCGCGCCGAAGGCGCCCGCTAAATATTTTTATGCTAATTTGTTATTCTGCGACAAAGGTGCCCACGCCGAATTTGTTGTTACGCGCCGAATGCGCTCGCGCATTGTTCCGCGCCAACCAACGGCGCCCGTGCCAATTAAATTTTTTTACGCTAATTTGTTGTTACGCGTCAAAGGCGCCTGCGCCGAATTTGTTGTTCCGCGCAAAATGCGCTCGCGCGTTGTTCCGCGCCGAATTTATTGTTCCGCTAAATTTTTACGCTAATTTATTGTTTCCCGCCAAAGGCACCCGCGCCGAATTTGTTGTTCGAAGGCGCCCGTGCCGAATTTGTTGTTATGCGTCGAAGGTGCTCGTGTTTTGTTCCGCGCCGAAGGTGCCTGCGCCGAATTTATTGTTTCGCACCGAAGGTGCCAGCGCCGAATTTTGTTGTTACACGCCGAAGGTGACCACGTCGTATTTGTTGTTCTGCGCCAAAAGCGCCCGCGTCGAAGGCGCCCACGCCGAAGATACTCGTGCCGCTAAATATTTTTACGCTAATTTGTTGTTTTTTAAATTTTAGCTGTGCAAATAATTTTTTGGGGTACAAAGATTTTGCAGGAGGAAATCTTAAATGAACTGTTCCCGCGGACACGTGTTATGACTAGTATATCTATATTTTACAAACATATAGACCAATATGGACATGCTAAGCGTCTAAACGAGGAGTGGACATTTGGTGCCATCTGACACTCGTTATTCACATATGTAATGTAATGTGTATGTATGTAAATATTTCCTTTTTTTGGGTACATCGGAAAGAAAAATATTTCCTTTTTTGACATTTAGTTGTCAGTTGACACTTGTTATTATTTTATATAATGGGTGTGTACGTAAATATTTCATTTTTTTCCATTTATGTGGATTCTTTAAAGAGAATAATGGGTATCATACGCCATATTAGAGGGTCTCTCATATTCCCTCTCACATGAAGGGGGCAAGTACAACAAGTACAAGCCCATGTGGGCTTGTACTTGCCCCCTTCATGTGAGAGGGAATATGAGAGACCCTCTCATATGGCGTATGATACTCATTATTCTCTTCTTTAAAACCCATTTCCTGATGATTTTTAAATTTGCATTTGAAGTTGATTTTCCAATTTTCTCATCATTATCTTAGTAAATGTGTGTTTCTATCTTAGATAATCTAATTGGCATATGTCATATTAATCATCCATCAACAAGAATACTTCAGTGTTTTCTTTCTTTCCATGTATTTAGCTTTTACTAAATTTTTTGCATCTATGTCATTTTTAAATATTTTGTAGATTCTTGTTAGATTTTTATATTAGAATCATCCAAGCGTGTTACTTATTTCTTTTTTCTACCATGATTATCATATACAAATGTATTACTCATGCCAAATTATTATCAGGCAGCAAATTCATGCTTTTTCGCTCCACGATCCGCCCGCCCACCCACCCACCAAACAATCGCGAGTATGTGACCAATGAACAGTGACCGAAGAGCATTGTTATTTGCACGACGAAAAATGATAATCACATTATACCTTCTAACGTCAGTACATCCTATTTTTTGTTTCTTTTTTGAAACCACTCTCAACACTCTTTTCATCCAAATACCTATTCTACCTTCTCCACCCCTAAATCATCTTCATTCTCTTCCCACCGCCTACACTGCCACACTCGTCTCCACCATCGCTACCGACACTACCACCTTCCAACGCCTATTCCATTAGCAATTAAACCCAAATTTTTTAAAAGGCAATTAAACCCAACAAGTTCAATTAAAACCAAAAAATATACATGAACACCAAATTGGTGCTTGATCATATAGGCACGCACGTCATAAATAAACTTTTTTAAAAATTATTAATTAGGTAATAAGACATACGTAATAAAGGGATGCTCGAGTTTTATGCATGAGCAAATGATTGTGGTAAATTATTTTTTGGTGATTTATTTGGTAATTTCGGGGGCGGGGGAGGACGTGAAAATGACGATGATGTGGGGGTAGAGGAGAGGAGGCGATGATGACGGAAAGTAGAAGTCGGCGATTGTCAGATGATGAGGAAGAGCATTAGAGGATGAGAGAAAATAGTATAGTATATTGAGGAAATGGTAGAATATATATGAAAAAATAATGACAAACGTGTAATTCGAATTGTAGTACACTTATACAAAAGTGTAGTGCAAATAACATTACTATTGAGAGTGCTTCTAGACGCATTACATGTTTTGCTCACATTGTTACATTTATTTACAAGTTTTCCATTATTCTTTACAAGTTTACCAAAGGAAATGTCAAACTTATAGATAAATATAACATGTTTAGCAAAATGTTTGATGTGACTAGTAGCACTTACTCTCAAGTGATGCTAGTCACGTTATATTTAGTCCATTAACATTTTAAATTGCAAGCACATTATACACCTTTTTAGATATTGCTAAACACATGGCATTTTCTTTCAAAAAATTTTGTTTTATCGCTCTGTTCCTCAATGCCTTCTTCCTCCTCTGCTAACTCCTCCAACTCCTCGTCATCATCATCCTCTAACTCCCTCACACTCTCTCTCCCTCTCCATGATCCCCCTTCATTACATCAAATCCTCTTCATCCTCATCCTATGCATTCTCCTCTTGCAATTAAACCTTAAAATTAACCGGAAAATAAATTAACCTAACAATTTCAATTCGATCGAAATGAGTAAAAAAGGAGGAGTAGATGAGGCAGTAGTAGGAGGATGATGGAGAAGTGTAATGAATGGAAGAGAGAAAAGGGTAAAGACGAAATTTCACTCAAAAGATAAAGTAGGTATTAAGATAATGGTAAATTTGGAAATAAAATGTGATATCTTTAGCAATTTGCATGACGTGACTAGGAGCACGCCTCACTCACGAATGGAAATTCTATACACAGACCTGATTAATTTACACTCAAACCAAGTTATACACACCAAACCATATTTAAAATTCACTTTCTTGCTTTATATACACTCATATTCCCAAATTACACATTTACTCTTCCACCCGTTCTCTTTTACCTCATTCCATCGCCTTCGCCATAGCCTCCCCCCCGCCTTCTTCATCAGCCGCCTCCGCTGTCTCACTTAGCCAACCACTCTTTACGTCGCCTACGCCATCCTCTCCTCCCCTCTCCTCCCCTCTCCAGCCTCTTCCCCATCTCATCCATTCTCCCTTTATCCTCGAGGCGACGGCAACAGCAACGACGGAAGAGGATACGATAATAGGAAGGAAAGGAGAGTGAAAGATGTAAAGGAGGATTTGGGGATGTGGTGTGCCGTGTCAACGACTCAACACAAGAGGGGAAGTATGCGATGGGTAGGAAGAGCAGAGTAGGACAAAAAGATTAAATTTTTTAATTTCAATGGTAAGTTTGTAAATTTTGGAAGAATGGTAAACTTGTAAACAAACTAGTCATAACCCGTGCCCGCGGGCACGGTTAATTTAAGATTTTCCCCATCGAAATCTTTGTTTCCAAAAAAATTATTTCAACAGCCAAAATTTAAAAGAACAACAAATTAGCGTAAAAATATTAGGGGCACGGGCACCTTCAGCGAGGGCGCCTTTGGCGCGGAACAACAAATACGAAGTGGGCGCCTTCGGCGCAAAACAACAAATTCAATGCGGGCGCCTTCGATGCGGAAGAACGCGCGAGCGCCTTCATTGCAGAACAACAAATTCGGCGTGGACAGCCGCGAAACAACAAATTAGCGTAAAAAATTTAGTGAAACAACAAATTCGGTGCGGAACAACGCGCTAGCGCATTCGGCGCGGAACAACAAATTCGGCGCGGGCGCCTTTGGCGCGAAACAACAAATTAGCATTTCGGCGCGGGTGCCTTCGGCACGGAACAACAAACCTCAGGGTATTTTTTGGTGACGGTATTAACTTAAATTTTTTAATGCTAGTTTGGTGTTCTGCTGAATTTTTTTACGCTAGTTATGTTATGGTTCATGTTTCTCTACAATAATTTCCAAGACACTTTTAATTTCAAAGTTTTGGTTCCCAAGACACTTTTTCCACCAAAATTTAATCTCCACAGTCTTTCCTAAGACACTTTTAATTTCAAAATTTTGGTTCCCAAGACATTTCCCCCACCAAATTTAAGATTTCCTCTAAAATTTTCACAAAATCCAATTTCAACCATTGATTTACCATGATCAAATCACAGCCACTGTTTATCTTGTTCTAGTCAGCCCTAGAATTCAAAAAGGTTGTTAAATGTATAATAGATTTCACAAAATCTAATCTCAACCATTGATTTACCAAGATCAAATTTCAGCCACTCTTTATTTTGGTTCATGTTTCTCCACAATCTTTCACAAGACACTTTTAATTTCAAAGTTTTGGTTCACAAGATACTTTTCCCCCCAAAATTTAATCTCCACAGTCTTTCCCAATACACTTTTAATTTCAAAGTTTTGGTTCCCAAGACACTTTTGCCCTCAAAATTTAAGATTTCCCACTAAAATTCTCACAAAATCTAATTTCAACCATTGATCTATCAAGATCAAATCCTAGCCACTCTTTATCTTGTCCTAGTCAGCCCTAGAATTCAAAAAAGGTTGTCAAATGTATAATAGATTTCACAAAATCTAATCTAAACTATTGATTTACCAAGATCATATCTCAGCCACTCTTTATCTTGTCCTAGTCAGCCTTAGAATTCAAAAAAGGTTGTCAAATGTATAATAGATTTCACAAAATCTAATCTAAACCATTGGTTTACCAAGATCATATCTCAGCCACTCTTTATCTTGTCCTAGTCAGCCATACAATTCAAAAAAGTTTGTCAAATGTATAATAGATAATCCGTGTGTGTAGCATTTTGGTCTGTGTGTATAGCCACCCCACCCTTTATCTAACGCAAAGCGACGAAGCTACCCCTCAGTTCTCGAAAGAATCTCCTCGATCGCTCGTCTTTGTTCTCATAAATCCAATTTTATTCTTTGTATAAATCCAATTTTACACCCACACACACCCCCCTCCCCCCAACTGCGCTCGTGTTTTTTTTGCTTACTATATCTGAAACCCCCCACCTGCACGGGCAAAGCTCTCGTTCTCTCTCCCTCTCTTTAGATTCCCAAATCTCTGCTGCCTGAACCCTTATCATATAGAGAGCCAAAAAATAGGGGGAAAAAACCCTCTTTTGGATTGAAAATCAAGCATCGGAGATTCTTTTTTGCCCTAGTTTTACTCGTCACACAGTTCTATTCAATTGATATCTGAGAGTTAGGGTTTAGAGGATCCCGCACCTGATCACGGCAATATCTTTTTGTGCGCGCCGCGCCCCTTTTCTGTCATGGATTTACAAATTCCACTCATTCCCATTTCCCCCCTGTGCTATTGAAGTGAAGGTCTAGGGTTTGGTCAAGTGCGGACTGCCAGTGAGTATTGCTTGCTCATGGGGAGCACCGGCGAGCACGACCGGAAGCGGAGGCACTTCAGCTCAGTATCACCGACAGCGGCGGCCAAGAAGCATCCGGCATTCGCAGCGTCAGAGGATAAGAAGGTATGGCCTCCTTGAGAAGCTTGCTTTATTTCTAGTTTTGTTGGTTTGGATGCAATTGATTGATGGCAGCACTACATCAAGTGTGTAGAGCAAGTAAATTTTTAGGTGCTAAACTCCTAGTCTGGTTAAGTGAAGTAATTTGACTGGTACTGATGCAATTAGATTGATCTGCTGGTTTAGGGTTCATGTTGTTGCTATGGCATTATCAGAAATTCAAAATTTTAGCTGTCATCATATTTTGATCAAGGTTGGATGCAGTTGATTTGAGATATGCAATGATCAAATTATGTATGTTGAAATACTTTTGTGAAGATTTTGGCATAGTGTGATTTTGGGGCTCCATGCTTTCTACCAGTTGGTTTTCAATTTATACTGATTTCTTGTGAACACAAGCCTTGTGTCTTAAATACTGGAATAATATGACACTCAAAATTTAGTGAGATGTGGTAATTCAGGTGAATGTAGATGGTGCCATTGGACATCATCTTTTGGTATTCTTGCATCAGCTTGGTTTTAGCATCGAGAAGTGTACTGTAGGAAACTGATTTGAAAATTGAAGAGCAAGGCTCCGTAAGCAATTTGTTTTGGGTCATGGGAGGTTTAGCAAGGTTATCTTTTGAATTTGCAAGTTGGGTTGCAGTGTACTCTGTGTAGTTATATTAGTTTAGATGTGGAGAACTTGCATAACATTTTAGCTTTAGCAGTTGAGAATCACATTGTTTTTCATGACTATTTACATTTCATGCTAATCGGTTCACATGGTTTGAATTGTATAAGATGAAGAATGAATGCCATTTTTTGATTCCTGATTAATGCATAATCTAAATGATTGGCATCTTTGCAGTTTATCAAGAGCCCTTTTCTTTCTGAAAGTTTGTAAAAATAGGGCCATTTGCTGGTCTTGCTGCCAAACTTTCATGCAGTGTTTTCTCTTGTATGCCAATTGTTAGGCTTCTAATTTTCAATAAACTTTAATGAAACGTAAATATAATTGCTTTTTTGACATTCTGTATGGTAATCGGTCTCTGGATTTTTTGATACATTCATGTTAGATGATCTTTTTGGGTCACTGGAGAATTCATTGTCACTTGTCCTCTGCTTTCTTTCTTCCATTATGGAAGATTGGCTTTGCAGTAGACCGTTCATGAGTTGCAGTTTGGTGACTGCTTCATTGATCTGTCTTCTTTCCAAAATCTTAATATTTTTATACTATTTATGTGCTGGCATGTTATGTGGCAATAATTGGTGTGTGAAAATGTACATTTGGCCGAGAAGATAGAAACTGCTATTCATAGACTATGATGAAAAGGTTCTTTTGCCGCTGTACATAAATTGGGATTTGTGTCATTAATTAATTGTGAACTGTTAATACGGTAGAATGCATGAGCAATGCTGGATAGATCATAACCAGTTTACCAAACATACCAATTGAAAATTTAAAATCTGGATTATATAGATAAATTTCTTCTGTTGGGAAAATTCATTTTGCGTCATGTGAATCAGCAGCCTACCATGTGCAAACAGTTGTCGCTTTTGATCTTGTTAGCCAGGGGGAAATGATAATATGTTCACGATAGGCTATAGTAATTTTTTCTTATTTTGTGTTCCATTGATTTTCTTGTTGCCTGCTTCTTGCAACTACAATTTTAAAGATATTTTGCTGTCTTTCTTCATTTAGATTGATTTGGATCTGACTGTCTTTGCTTGCTGTGTCAGTTTAGACTATCTGCCTATTTATTTCAGTGAGGTAGATTTTGTACCCTGGAAAAGCAAGCAGCATACTTGCCGTATTTGGCTTGGAATTTGGTGCTGTCATAGGGGTAGGCTCGTAGCACTATGTCAACTGTGGTCTCAACAGTTTGTTCAAATTGTCAATTGAGACTTCTCAGTCTAAACATATGCTTTATGGTTGGCCCTATTTAGATTGGAATGTACCTTGACGACGATGGCTTATAATATAATGCTACAAAGCGTGCTTCTCTTATGTGCTTCTCTTACATGATAAACGGTCTCCATTTCTAATACTTTTGTTAGAACCAAAGTGTTCTTCTACATAAAGCTTGTCTTTGGTATTACATATTGTCTGGAAGGCGCTGCATATATAATAAATTTCTTACCTTTGAGAAACTCGGTGCATGGCTTTCAGTGTTAAACGAGGCTTTATATCCCTGGACCAATAATTTTCAGTTTCCTAGCCACCAACTAGACTTACAAGTTTGGCAATACCCAGTGTTCTAAAAGGCGGGTTCATTATGCGTGCGGTCCAAAAGCGCATACCGCATATGCGGATTATGCGGCCGATTATGCGGATTACGTGTTTTAATAAATAAATAAGCAGTAAGTATATATACATATATATATATATATTTGTGTATATTTAATTATAAAATCCGAACAGATGGTAATAAGAAAAAATCATATTAATTTTTAAAAATATGGATTAATGCATACTAAAACATCAGCATTATCAAGGTGATCAATTCATAAAATAATTAAAGTCTAAAGTAATCTACACACAAAACATAAATATTTAGTTTGACATCCAAATCAAAAACATGTGAAATATAAGTATTTTGGAATAATAAAAGATCCATTCTATATCTACTCATCATCTTCATCGTCAGCTTCATAACGATCATCATCATCAAACCCCCACCAGTAAAATGAAAAAAGGAAAAAACATGCGGCGAAGCTGTTGCTTTTCGTTAGGAAAAAAGAAAAAAGAAAAAAACATGCTGGCATACTTGTTTCCCGTCGCCAGTTCGCTCCGTGCTTTCCTCAGCGATCCATTGCTGCTTTGCTTTTGGATAGGATGAGTGTGGCCATCGCCTTTTGTTTTGGAAAAATCCTTAAAAACTGATTTGCATGCTTAACGGGTCGGGTTTGTTAATGGTTTGGGGTTTTATAGTTGCTGATTATGCGTCCATATATTCGCATATGCGGGTGCATCTCAGTTATGTGACCAGTTATGTGACCGATTATGCGGTCAACTGCATAATTTGACCGCATAACTGATTTTTCATGCGGCCAAAGGCTGCCTCCTTATATGTGGCCGCATATAACTTGTTTTAGAACACTGGCAATACCTATATCTTTCATAGTTCCATTTTTAGGAATTTAATTGGAACTCTGGGTTGCTTTAGATGGACAAGCAGTTCTGAAATTTGGTGAATCTTTTTGTGAAGCTTTATTTGTTATAGGTGTCAGTGCCCTTTTTCGAAGGGAAAAGATTTATACCAAGGTGATAATTAGGCTTATGATGTGTCTTTTTCGACATGTCTTATCAGGCATAACAGAAGCAAATTCTTGCAGTGGAATGGATCTGGTAGGTCTGAGCTTTATCTAACTAAATTATACATGTGATGGTTCCTCCCAAGTTTTCCAAACTGTCTGAACAAATGTGGTTTGCATGCTTAGATTTTAACAAATGCAGGAGAAAATGCATGTTGTCTGCATCACTTTATTCAAGATTGTTAATTGTGTACTGTATTGTATGTTTGGGGACAAAAAGATTGCATCACAATTGATTCTTACCATGTTTACATAACCTATTCCCCGTCTTTTCTAGTTGGTGCATAAATATGGTATACTGCAATTTTAGCGACAGTAGAAAAGCATACTCATTAGGATAGGATATGATTTTGTCACTCAAAGTTGGCGGGGGTCCCGGGTTAAGAATTAAGATCTGAATGGACCATTTATCTACTCCAATGGTTCAATTTTATACAAAAACAAACAGCAAAGGTATCAAACAGCAGCCCAATTCAAAGCTTAATATTTTGAAAATTTCCTTAGCTCTATATTGGTTGTCTGGCAAAAAGCACAAATTTCTTATATTTCTTATTCTTGTGTTGATTACCTTTAAGTCTTTTTACCTTCGCCATCTTGTGATGAGTCTTGGCCTTAAAAGTGCCGCATTTTTGTACTTAATATTTCAAATAAAATTGTATCTAGATGAACTTATTTTTGATGGGAGAAGTCATTGAGTTCAATGACAATTTAAGAAAGAAAGATTTTGTTCATATGTATTAATATTATCCCAATGATGATAAGCTTCTACCATATAGAAGCCTAGTAGGGGCAGCAAAAGAATGAAAAATATATTATATAAATTTTTATTTTTTACACATGTTTCATTGGACCAAGTTTTTTGTTATGCATATATAATTCGAATTTCCAAACTGCTAGTTGTTCCAGTTGCGGACAATGACACTTCAATATGAAATCCTGTTGATGCTTGATCCAAATGAAGATGGTTGCTTGAATAAATGAGGTAGTTTTGATTTTTTGGTTGTCAAATGATTGTTTGATTAGGTTGCTTTTGCTGTGGTTTATTGTTGAGCTCTTGGCACAGATTGTGAACGCTTCAAAATTTCCACCACAACAAGGTTATTTGAATATAAGTTGACAAGTTAATCTCTGAAACATTTAATTTTGCATGAGTTAAGGTGTTTAAGGAGGACGCATTCCGATTCATCCATTTTGTTCTTGTTCTTTTTAGTGGAGTGTGCATCACTATTATATCATGTGGTTGATCTATTAATTAAATAATGGCGATCAGCTTTAGAATATATCATAATTCAATCTCATAGTCTACATCATGACATGGATTTTAGTAGGAAAGATACGTCTATACTGAAATCATAGGTTTGTTTGAGAAAGTTATAGCTGTACTGCCTTATACGATCTGTAACAAACAAGTATTACAGAATGGGTGCTATGCAAAATTTCCCCTTTTCCATTATCTATAAGTAATTGCGAACAAATTCCTTGTAGCTTGATGTTACTGTGCTTCGGTATCGAAATCAAAAGCTTGCCCAACAATTGGAGGCCCAGAAGGTTGAGTATTCTGCCCTTGAAAGCAAATTTCATCAGCTGGACGAGAGACAGACAAATTATGGTGATACGTTAGGTGTGATAAGGGAGTCTTGGGAGCGGGTGAGTGACTGATTATCCCATCTCATCATCTTTATGCTGACCAGTTCTCTATACCGGTTTAACAAATATTGTTGATTATTTTACCAGCTAGTGGACGATCTGGAGTTGCACTCTGTTGGCATTTGCGGATATGAAAATGGTGGATATGATTTAAAAAGTTCTTCTGTGCTTGAGGGTGAGACTGCAACTTTGCTTCATTATATTTTGTGCTTGAGGGCGAGACTGCTTTGAGGGTTGATATGATTTATCTATATTTTATTGTGTTTTGCATATCATGATGACAAAAGTTTAAAAATACTCTTGGATATGGAAATTATAATTTCCTTTCGGAAAAGTGCCTACTTATAATCAATTTTCCAGTATCAGATGCCAATATGAGGTGCCTAGACTGTTTTATACTGATGCGGGCACCTGAATTCCAAGATATTTTTTTTGAACATCTACCAATATTTTACAAATAATTAAAAGGCAAGTGTTTATTAACTATTGTGAATAGAGAGGAGCTATCACTGACTAAACCATGTAGATTACGACTCTTGGGTTTAAGAATATGCTATGTGTGTTGAAATGGTATACTACTACAAAAGAATCCAATAATTCCTAAACATGTCGCTTTTATGAAGAAAATGTGTGATCATGCTTGTGTGACGGTTCTGGTGGGATGAAAATTAAGCCAAAAATCACTGTCTATGTGTTTATCCAGGTTGGTAGCTAATGCTATTAAACTGCTGAAACTGCTCTGCGCTAGCTTTAAATTGCATGTTTTAAACTCCTAGTCCTGGCTACATGCCTCGGGATTTCCTTATTGTAGGTTGCATTTTGGCTGTCCACTAGGGTTTATGCAGATGAGGGTCTATGTTCTGTCAGATCTTATCCATGACCCTCAATGGAACGTTCAGACCATTTTCTAATCTAAATCCCAAAGGAGGATGATGATCCAAACTCAATGCATGCACTTAGTCGAGTTCAGTTTTATTGTTATTTATTATTCTCTAAGGGAAATTATCGGTATGTGCTGAGTGCATACCCGAAAATACGCTCCATGAGAGAAGCATGGGGCATGCAACACCCTTATTTGTCCCCCCCCCCTTTTTGTTTTTTGTTTTTGTTTTTGTTTTTGTTTTTTTGTTTTTTTGTTTTTTTGTTTTTTGTTTTTTTTGTGTGTTGGGGGGGGGAGGGGGGGGGGGGCAGCCTCTCGCCTCTCTTACACAGCGCACTTGCTTGGTATGCGCCGCCAGCACATGCCTATCAACCTCAAGCCCATCAACCTCTTATTTAATTTCATACTCATTTTAAGTTGTGTTTTGCTTCTATTGTTCATATTCTAGCCATGTTCTAGAAACTAGTAGCCGTCTAGGTGGATATGGCCTGTGGCTTTAACATGTTATTAAGGCATTGTCCCCAAAATAGGTAAAAACTAAATAAAAGAAATATAGCGTTGTAAGAAACTAAGAAAAACCTTATGACAGGGCTACCTTTTCTCAATGCTGTCACCACCACTCCTTGTGCTGTTATTCTCTGGGGCCTCACCACTTTTGCTTTGGTTTTGATCATTCTGATCATCGCGCTGAGGAGATCTAGATGCGAAAAGGGTTAGGGGTTGATTGATTACCCTTTTATTAGAAGCATGTTGTTAGTTACGCTCATGGACCAGCTCCTAAAAGAAGGGTTGGGGGCCACGTTGTAACTCTCTCTCCCTCTCTCATGGCACGACAATAGAGTCGGTGGCAACGAGGCCATCAAAGGTGGAGGTGCTGAAGCAATCTGGTGACGGCATCAAGGAATGGCAGTCAGCAAGTGCCATCTGGTTCTTTTGTTATATCCTCAAAGCCATCCAGTTCTTCTATAATTACCTTTTTGACGGTTGATTATTAGGTGCTCGCACAGTCTGCCAGGTGCTGGGTTAGGCTCCTAAAAGTGGGTATGTTTCCTACAACATTGAATTCTGTCATGATCATTTAGGCCATGTTTGGGTTTTGGGGTTTGATTTGACGAAACAAATGGACAAATGGAATGCTAGAATCTATTATTAGAGGTTATAAATTTGACTAAGGGGCGAGAGAAACATGTGGTTCGTGCTATCGCTTTGAAAGTGGCTTTAGTAGAGTTCAAAGAGTTCTTCAAGAGTATTGATGTATTGGTTGCATTTTTTTTCTCTTTTTGTGCAAAGCCACGGTTGGAAAAAGCCAGAATTGACATTTCACAGATGAAGAAACCTAAGATCTCCTTCTCTATTGTTACTCAAATGTTCTGCTTATACAAATTATACTACAACATTTTTTGTTCCTTCTCTTTGTGTATAATATACCTACTCTTCCCTCTTATACATTCTCATTCAAAGTTTTTCTATTAAATATGTTATTCACTCCATCCAAATCCCAAAAACCCACTCAAATTCAGACATTTTGATTAACATTTGTCTTTTTACAATTGTCAAATATGCTAAATATGATATCTCCCTTTAAGCAACTACTACCAAATGTATATTCAAAGTTTTATTAGGCTGTATATGTATTGCTGAATTGCATATATATATGTTTATTATACATATGGGGGAGTTTCCCCATGGGCAAATCCGTGGGAAAATCCCACTAGGACAAAAGGATGGGTAGAGATGTGGCCATGGTTTGGCCACATTAACAAGGTGGGCCTTGCTGGGGCTTGGGTGATGGCTTGTGTCCTGTTGGGGTGTTTGTTTGGGGCAACCAAAGAAAGCCCCCCATTTCCGTTAATTGCATGCTTGCCATCCCTTTTTCATCCCTTTTTCATGAGCCCCTCCCTCTCTCTACTATTTACAAGTTTCACACCTCCCTTTTTGCACTTTGCCCCCCGCGGGGTTTTTGCACTTAGGCGACTGCTTCACATTTTTATCACATGGCGCTATCCACACTCACACCCACACTTCCCTCTCAGTTCCCTTCGCGTGCGGGCCCTGTCTCCCTTAAGTTGGTTTCATTGAGTCTTCGTGCACCATGTGCAATTTCTAGTATATGTGTGTGTGTATATATATATAAAACAATTGAGGAAGGAATCTTATGACTAGTACAAAGTGGTTGATGTAGTAGTGGTCATGATTTGGCCACCTCATCGTGTGGGACCCATCTCCCCCCTTCTCACAAAAATCCCATGCATCCAAAGGCCACACGCACATACCCACGTCTCACAAAATTTATTGCACCCAAGACCGCACTCACAAAAATACCCACGTCCGGGTGACCCGCGTCCTTTGAGGGGAAAGGGTGGTCCTTGTAGACACACACACATAGAATAATGAGTATCATGACACACACACACAGAATAATGAGTATCATATGACATATGAGGCTTGAAGATCATAATCGTTCATTTTGATCTATATATACTAAAATCTTAAAATACCAAATATGGGGTGAACCTAAGGGATTTTGTCCGTTCATTCGCTTGTCATAAATTTAACAGTTTGCATGGATAAAACTGTTGCGACGGGTAAATGAGGAGGCAAAACCCATTGGGTTCACATGAAATTTGGTGTTTTGGATTTTAGAACATGAAGATCAAAATGCACGGTTTCGACCCTCAAAAAATAGTGGCTGTGGGAGTTTTTGAGGCAGTATATGATGCTAAGTCTCATGTCATATGAAACTTATTATTCTTATATATATATATAATGGGAATCAGCTGTCCAAGGAGGAATTTCCTGCTTGGGAGCTCACGGCCAACCCCATCCCTAAATTTTTTGTGGGATATGTTCTACACCTCATGGATGGTCACCACACCAAAAATCAAGTAAATCCAATGTTATTTGACACTCATTCTACCCGTTACAAATTAAACGGTCACAGAACATAGAACTTTTTGCAACGGATGGACCGAGGATCAGATGTCCCTAGGGTTCACCCATATTTGGGGTTTTGGGGTTTTAGAATGTGTACACTAAGTGTGCCACAGAGGAATTTCCTCCTTGGCTCGTTGATACCCTACATATTGCCGGCTATGACAAAATGGTGGCTAGAAAGACAGCTGAGATTGAATTTTTGTGGAATCAATGGTTAGGACGAGAGTTTGTAAAAATTTGAGGGACAATCTTAAAATTTTGGGTGTAATTAAAATCGGGAGGGAACTAAATTTTGGAGAAGACTAAAATTTTGGGGAACTAAATTCTTTAGGAGAACTACATTTTAATTTAAAATTTTGGAAGGAACTATATCTTAAGGCAACTAAATTTTGGTGGGAACTAAAATTTTTTGGTGAACTAAATTCTCTGGGTGGTGAAACTAAATTTTAGTTTGATAATGGCGAAAAAATTTTGTGGGGAGGGGTGGAATATTTTGAAGGTAGCTCTAATTTTTTTGAGTGGAGTTTGAATATGGTTTAATTTTATGTTGGGATATTTTGAATGCAATTGCAAATTTTTTTGAGAGAGATTTTGACTGGGTTGAAATTTTTTGGGAGAATATTTTGAATGCCATGTGACAATGAATATTTTGAATGCCCTGTGACCTATGGTCACGGGTTATGACTAGTGTGTGCAATAACATGGATATATCTTATATGCCAATTGCCTTTCTATTTGGGACTGATGTATTTGGTGCATCTGGGTATTGCAAGTTGTTCCTTCGCCATAAACTTGACTCAGGTTTTTGTAATTCTCCATTTGAGGTGTTTGCCTTCAAGACCCTTTGACTTCCTACTGAGAGCCATTTCAGAGCTATACTATTAGTGAATTCTTGAAACATATGATCTATGAATGGCGTAAGTTTTTCCGCAGTACATTGGTACATTATAGCCAATGGTCCTATCTACTAGAGACTGAAGTCTGATGAAATTTAATTTTTATATCATATTATTATTGTCTTTTTGATCCAGATGGAGCAGCAATCTTGACTGGGTTGAAATTTTTTGGGGGAATATTTTGAATGCCCTGTGACCTATGGTCAGTGGCGGAGCCAGGAATTCAGTGAAGGGGGCAAAGTATTTAACGTCACATAAATTAAATAATAAAATAAATAATTTAAAAAAGATCTCTAGAAATTTCATTCAATACTGATCTTCATTAAGTAATATATGTGTTTGTAGTTTGTGCCTTCACAAAAAAAATGATCCCAAAAAATTCATCTATCTGCTTCTTCCACTAGCATTGCCCACGATGTGTTTTCATGCCTTGAAATCGCTTGATAATCACGTCATTGCTGATGCTGCCAAAAATGTCACTTTCAATGTATGTAATCAAGCAATTGTTTATCCATTCATCTCTCATCGGTTTCGTAAGCGATTCTTCACTATATGCATAGCAGAAAATGCTCGCTCAACTGTAGCTGTTGCAACTGGCAAGATTAAGGATAATGTTATCAGTAAATAAACAAGCGGATATACTACATCTCTCTTTGTCTCCACCATTTTCTTTGCAAGATCGCCAACACCATTCATTTCCAAGAGGTCACCACTGCCACGCATATCAAGAATGTAAGTCTCTAACTGATCGGAGAGCATCATAAGATCCAACTCTGAGAAATCAACTGGATAAAATTGAGCAAGACGAACTAAACTCTCTTTGTTGAAGGCTCTGAATGAGTTGCTTAGGTTTAAACATGACATGCAAAGAAGCAACTCGCTGTTTACTTCATCAAATCGATCGTTAAGCACAGAAAGTTGTAGATCAATGACCATGTAAAACAACTCATTTCGATAGTGATGAAGATTTGTCATTGCTTCTGCATTGCGTCGTGCTCGTCCTCGAGCTACAAATGCAATATCCATTTGAGGCACAATAATATCGAATTTTGTACAAAACAATAAAACTTTTTGAAGAAGTAGCTCCCATCCAGTTTCTCTCATCGTCTGTAATCGTTGCTTGGATATCTTGACTAGGTTGATTGCATTCACTATATCTTGATCTTTTCACTGCAAAGCTTTTGCTAATTCATTTGTATTTTCCAATACATTCTTCATTAGATGTAATCCCAAGACAAAATCAAAATCTTGCAACGAGCCTAGTAAGGCAAATGCTTCTCCCTTTGCCTCTTGATTTTGACCATCAGCTGCCACAAGTTCAAGCACATCAATAACAGATGGGAACATGATAATCAAATTTAAAATTGTCCCGTAATGTGATCCCCAACGTGTGTCATATGGTCGTTTCATGCTAGTCTCTTGATTTGATCCTTTACCACTTGAAAGTTCACCACTTTCTACGAGCTCAACAATTCTAGACATTTGCTTTATTCGAAGTGCATCTCGACGTTTGCATGATGCCCCAACAATATTGACAACACTAGAAACCATATTGAAAAGTAAATCAATTTGGTTATGGTTTTTAGCAACATGAACAAGTGCTAACTGAAGTTGGTGTGCAAAGTAATGAATATAGTAGGCAGACGGATTCTCCTTCAAAATGAGTGTCTTCAGTCCATTTGTAAAACCTCCAACTGTAAAAGCATCGTCACCCGCCTCCTACATGAGATTTAAATAGATAGCAATATAGGCAAAATGCAGCATCCTTTGTTATGCTATACTCCAATCAGCTTCCATACTTAGTAAACCAACTATCATTAAAACGATGCAACGTTTTCCCGAACTCTCGTTGTGGAAATTTGAAATTCCTTGGTTGAAAAGGACCCTTTTGTAGATATGCCCTACGAACTATATCTTGATCATTCGGATGGTAATTAGATATTTGAGCTCGGAGTCCCGGATCTGATTCAAGATTAGCTACGCCATCTATGCGACTTATCTTTGGTCGGGGTTGTACTTCATCAGCAGTGTTTAATTCTAAGGTTGGCAGCTTTCGTCTGGTGACAAACTTATCCATTACTGGAAGACATTAGACAATTCGACGGATCATGAGTTTTTACTAAAAATAAACAAGAAACAGTTTTAATATAACATGTCCTAAATGCATTATTATTGTATCTCTGAATTGTGTTCGTAGACGTGATACTTCATTTGGAGAGAGTAAAATTGATATGTGACTGAAATTATAAATGCAATAACATAGTTCTAAAAGAAACTAGTCAAACCACTCCATGAAAATGCCCTACATGATTCTGTGAAGATTAGCCTTAGATTGCCAACCCACTAGAAGTATCAATAGAAGTCAAGTGAAATATGTCTATTGGTACAAAAAATAGATGGTTTCTGGATTCATACCTTCCAACTTAAAGAAGAATCAAAAGTTTGAGTTGCAACTTGCAATTGCAAATGCTTCTAGATCCGAACCAACTTGCTGCCGTCCAATATGGGTTTTTGATTTATCGGAAGGAAGCATTATTCTGCTGCCCCCCTCAAATTGGATCTGCCTGCGACTGCGATGCGACGAGCGTATTAATTTGACACCCAAAAACACACAATAAAAAAAATAAAAGCAACTGAAGCTGCAATTGGCAAAGCCAAAACAAAAAAATCTACCTCCCAATCCAACAAACAACAGTCACAGACTCACAGATGCACTGGCATAGATGAACTGCAAACCCAAAAATCGAAATATCAACAACAGTTACAGTCGAAACCCATGAAAAAAATTTACTGGCAATTCAAGAAAAGGGCCTTTACCTCTCGCAGGATCCAAAAATGCAGGAGGGCAAACAAGGGGCAGTGCCTCCCACTGCTTCTTATAGATAGAGGGAAGGTTCAAGCATGTCAATGAAAATGGGCGTTGTCATGATTTTGATCGTGGGGCCCCATGTGAAGTGTGAACACTCTGGAATCTGGATGATACTTTAATGGCGAGCAGAAAACGAAGACGGCGTGCTTTGATCCGAGCAGAAAACGAATAGCGGGCGCAAAAAAATGAAGGCGGCGGCGTTCTTCGATAGGGTTTTTTTTTCGGATGAGGGGAAACACATTCACAAAGTAATTCGGGCTGTTGAAATCGGGCTGGGCTTTGCTCAGTTGCTGCCTTGGACTTTGGTGGCTCTGCACGTGAGGAGGGGGGGCAGATATTTTTTTTTGCAGTTTGAGGAGGGGGCAGCATAGGGGCAGATATTTTTTTTAGGGAATTTGAGGGGGGCAGCTGCCCCCCCCCCCCCCCCCCCCCCCGTCCCAACGTGGCTCCGCCACTGCCTATGGTCACGGGTTATGACTAGTGTGTGCAATTCTGTCTTCATAGTTTAACATGGATATATCTTATATGCCACTTGCTTTTCTATTTGCGACTGATGTATTTGGTGCATCTGGGTATTGCAAGTTGTTCCTTCGCCATAAACTTGACTCAGGTTTTTGTAATTCTCCATTTGAGGTGTTTGCCTTCAGGACCCTTTGACTGTTCTTCCTACTGAGAGCCATTTCAGAGCTATACTATTAGTTAATTCTTGAAACATATGATCTATGAATGGCGTAAGTTTTTTCACAGTACATTGGTACATTATAGCCTATGGTCCTATCTACTAGAGACTGAAGTCTGATGAAATTTAAATTTTTTATCATATTATTATTATGTCTTTCTGATCCAGATGGAGCAGCATCGTCCCCCCTAGAGGAAGATTTTATGAGAAGGCTTCTGGATAACGGAGCTACTGAAAGTTGCTGTGATGTGTTATCCCCTAATCAAATTGAAGAGGATGCTAGGACATCGCAAATAACGACTAGAAACATCTTGCAAAACATTCTGGTGTCCATTAATTGTTTATGTCATGTAAATGATGAAGCTGTTTCTGCTCGCTGCATGACTCTGCCAGATGATGGTATGAGTTTTGAATTCACATTGTATTTTCTTCATATGCGTTTCTATGCCTTTGGTCATGTTTATGGTTCATGTGTTGCTCAAATTATTCCTGTCTTCTATAGAATCCGACAGACAATTGCAGAAGACTGCTAATGACTTACACATGGAAGTTAAGAGTTTGCAAGCGGCAATTTGTGATCTTCATCTGAAACACAGACCATTGGCAAATAAGGTTCAGTACCATCGAGATATGGATGCCAAAAATAAAGCAGAATATAAACGTTTATCAGGTACCTTTTACCACAGCTATCAAAGGCTTGCTGGTAGTTTGCTTATTATCTGAGTCCCGGATGTATCCAAACAAGGGGCTTATTTACTGAAGACCCACCATTCTTATTATCAATTTGACAGTTCTCTGCTAACTTTGTGAAGGGGAATTGGCAAGTACTGTTTCCGAGTTGGAAGATATCAATTGTAAATTGGCAAATCTCAAGGCTCAAAAAGATGCAGTGCCAGGGGCACCTTTCTTTTTTCCAACTTTAGGAAATAAACAAGCGGGTGGAGACAAGCTGAGAGATAAACAAAAGGAATTGCAAGATTTGGAGTCTACACTCAAGGATTTGACGGTACACTGTTAATGTTTGAATGTGGTTGTTTGTGATATTCATATATTTAAATTTGAGTTCCTGAACAGGATGTGGCATCAAGTCGGCTTGTTGAAATAAGAAGGCTGCATGAAGGAAGGATAGAAGTTTTGAAGAGGCTAGCTGATTTGCAGGTTTTGCTTAAATTATTTTATTTTTGTAATGGATTTTTCATTTTAATTTATTGTTTTCGTTCAATAGATTAGTTCAGGCGATATTTGATTGTTTATGTGATTTGCCAGAATGCTGTGAGGGATGTACAAAGTATCACTTCGTCCAATGCTTTTTTACTATTGAGTGAACAGCTGGATAAATCAAAGGCAGAAATGGATCAGTGTCGAGCATCATTGGAGAAACTACAGGTGGTAGCTGGTCGGTAGATGGATGTAGCATATGTAGTTACTTGCTTCACCTCAACTCTTCATATAACAGTGTGCTAAGTTTCCTTTAAACTCACTGTGATAGGTTGAAAAGGATAATTTTATCTGGCACGAGAAAGAAGTCACTGTGAGATCTGATCTAGCTGATGTTTCTCGAAAATTCTGTACACTCTCTGAATCTCATATCGCCGATCTAGAGCAAGATCTGCAGAAATTTGCGGAAGAAATTAGTGCAATTGAGGGCAAGCAGGGACACACTTCAGAAGAACCAGGTACTGAAGATGGTTGATGTTGCTGGTGTTAAATTTTTATAACTTCTCTTTTGTTCCTAAATTAGTCCTATTAGCGGCTATACTTCTGCATCACAGGTAGGAATGAAATCATCGCAGAGTTTAAAAATCTTGTTTCATCCCTTCCCAAGGACACATCGGTTATGCAGAGTGAACTCAGTAAATATAAGGAAGCAACTTCAGATATTCATTGTCTACGAGCTGAAGTCCAGTCACTTTCTAGTAGATTAGATGGGAAGGTGTGTCTTCTGATATCTCCTTTCAGATAATTGTCTTCAGTATTTGGTTATGTGGCCCAGGATATTGACTTGCAGGCACTGAAGTTGTATTATCAATACAGGTGAGGCAGCTGGAATCATTATCTACTAGGTCTGCTCAACAACTTTCTGAGATAAAGAAACTGCAGACAGTGGTATGATTGCTTTCTTCTGTACAACTTTTACCTGTTATGCCCCGGTACTACGAATATTAAAGTGTACATCACATTTTTATGTTATGATCATTCTGTTATAGCAATTAATAGATCATGTCCTTAAACTGAAGTTTTTCCATTGCAGAAATTGTTTACATTGTACTGTAGATTTTCAAAGAATAAATTTGGCATTAAAATTTGGATGCACAATCGATGGTTTGAACTTGTAACATGGAATATGCAGGTTGTAAATTGCATTACTTAGGTTCTTATGGGTTGGAGTTGAATTTTTTACAGACATATCCCAACATGCTGATAGAATATTCTGTCATCATTTTTTCTTTTATTTGTACATTGTTAAGAGTATCTGATGTGGTCATGGTCATTTCTCTTCTGCCACTTTATATCTAACCTTAGAGTTCATTTTTTTCCCAACAAGAACTTCATGCAATCACATTTCTAAATGTCACTGATGCGAATGACACAATCAGCCAATATATCATTTTCGGGTCTTTCTTTGTACCATTTTGATACCATATTGGCCAATATTTTGGATATCTTAAACATTGGTCGATATTACAAGCTAATATAACAAGCCGATGTATCCGTGTCAAGTATTAGTGAATATGGATCATATTTACTTTGTTAAAATTAGCTCGGATTTCAAGTTAAAACTGACATACCTTGTCACCTGTTTCGTTCTAAACCCAAATGCCTCGATATAACATGAATTTTCTGACTCTCAAATTATTTGATTCGTTTAGTTCTCCTTTATGTTATGCCAACATAGATGATCCTTATATGCTTTGCATGCATTTAATGGTAATAATCATAGAATACCAAACATGAACCGCCCAATATGTCCCATATCCCCGATATATTGTCTGATATTCACTCTTTGATAGGGAAAACTCCCATTTGATATTATCACAATATCTAATATCTAAACTTTGGTTACAAAATGTTGTTATTTGATTCATACAATGAAAAATTATTATTGTAAATCGGCAATCATTGCAAACATTTTCTATCATGTCACTGAGATGGGTACATCATCTGTAGTTGTGGGTATGTTATTGTCTTTCGTTTGTACTAATTGAGGGAAACACATGCCTCTTTAATGAACATAGAGAAGAATATTGCCATAATGTTGAGTAATTTATGCAGTTGCTATTTTCATTATTATTTTTCTCCTGATATTAGTGGTTTGGGTGAGATTGGGAAGTTGGAAGGCGTTTTCTCCTCAAATATTTTTCCATGCATGTGTGTCCTGAAAAGTGACACGTGGGTGTCATCAGTGCCAGTCGACATGGCTTTTGCTGAAGTTAATTTTAACTATTACAAATACACATGAATCGAGTGCACATGGAAAAAGGAAGACTGATTTATTTTAATTATGAAAAATGGGAATATAAAAGTACAAATAATATCATATTTTGTATTATCCTAGAGAATAATTGTGTCAATCAAATAGGCAAAAGTAATCGGATCCTGAATGCTTGGGTTCAAATTTGTTATTAGTTCTCCAACATCAACCAAAAGTAGTATTTGAAGTCATCATCCATATAATCCCTTTTCTTTTTTTGCTACCAGATTGATACTTTTAAAAGCATACAAGGAAAATGCACTGCATGTTAATAAAATTGAAATATTTAATGATTTAAAAGTGAGGTTGTTTATGTAAAGTACTTGAATAATTGTGTTCATTGTGGAAAGTATTTTACATTTTATTTTCATAAGTCCTTGTGGAGAGGACTTTAAAGAAAACTTTGGTTCATGGAGTCAGAGAAAGAATAGAAAGGTAGAATCAAAATTTAGTCTAACAATAAAATTAGTAAATTTTACACAGATATGAACAAGTATTAATTATACTGTCATACACGATCCTTATAAGTATGTTTTAACCACTTTCCCTTGTTACACGGTAAAACGAATGAGATTTTGGGCACTTATCTTTGTTCAAACGAATGAGATTTTGGGCACTTATCTTTGTGAACAATACCCATTAATCATGGGGCTCTTTGATAAACACGATATCAGTGTAAAGAGAAATTTATGGGGAGGAAACCTGATACGATCCGGTGATCGAATCAATCAAATCGATATATTTTAAAGAGGAAAAATATAAAAAAGAGGATTTTTGATAGATAAGAAATGCGAAGGACTACAATAGTTGGGTTTCCTTAGAGACAAAACCCTATCTCCTAGCTTTGAATGTCGGATCAAAGCCTAAGAACCCTCTCAACGATGCCTAACAAGTTCTTCACAAATCAAGCATAGCCAATAACAATGGCGGCTAGCCCTAATAAATAGAAAAGTGGGGATTTTCTAATCTAGCCTGAAAAGACTAGAATACCTCTGAATCCACCAAACCCACTACGTGACGACCCCGCGCCTCCTACGCCTCACGTTTCTCACGATAGGTGGACCCGCATCATAACTGGCCGGTGGGGTAGGTGATGCGTCCGCATCAATACCCCCCTAAAAGAGCCACCTTGTCCTCAAGGTGGAAATCTGGAAACTGCTCCCGGACCACGTCATATGCCTCCTACGTGGCGTCACAGTCAGGTAGGCCTACCCAGTAGACCAGCACCTCTCTTCGCCGATCCGGCCCCTGACGAACTGCCCGTACATCCAGGGGCTCCAGCAATACCTCCATGTCCTCCGTAAGTGTAGGTGGCAGAGTAGATGTAGCTGACTGGTCCCCAATCGCCCTCCGGAGCTGCGACACATGGAACACCGGATGTATCGTAGAGGAAGGTGGCAGGCGTAACCTATATGCCACCTTCCCAATCTTGGCCGCAATCTGGTAGGGGCCGTAGTAGCGAGCTGCTAGCTTCTCATTCTGTCTCCGAGCTAACGTTTTCTGCCTGTAGGGCCGCAGCTTGAGATATACCATATCTCCCTACTGAAAGTGGACGTCCCACCGGTGGCCATCTGCCCGGGCCTTCATCACCTGCTGAGCCCTCAAAAGATGCTCCTTAGCTCATCCAACATAGCATCTCTGTCTCCCATGTAAGCTTCCACCTGTGACACGGGCGTCTGCCTGTCACCGAAGCGCAGCAAGGACGGTGGGTCTCGCCCATAGATAATCCTGAAAGGGGTCGTCCCTGCTGCTGAGTGGTACGACGTGTTGTACCAGTACTCCACCCATGCCAACTACCTGTGCCACTGTGAGGCGTCTCCGATGCGAAGCACCGCAGATAAGTCTCTATAGAGCGGTTCACTACCTCCGTCTGCCCGTCCGTCTGTGGGTGGTACGCCGTACTCCTCTTAAGGACCGTACCCTGTACCCTGAAGAGCTCCTGCCAGAACCCGCTCAAGAAGACCTGGTCCCTGTTGGACACTATGGACCCTGGTATCCCGTGTAAGCGTATCACCTCCCGAATGAATGCTGTGGTCACCGAGACCGCGGTGTAAGGATGCCTCTTAGGTATGAAATGGGCATACTTACTCAGGCGGTCTACTACGACGAGGATCACTGTATATCCCTCGGAACGGGGCAGCCCGTTAATGAAGTCCATCGTGACCTCCCATACACTCTCTCGCAACTCCAACGGCTGTAGGAGCCCGGCTGGTGCCATGGCCATATACTTGTGACGCTGGCAGACGTCACAAGCAGCTACTAACTCGGCAACTCTCCTTCGCATCCCGGGCCATTACACATCCCTAGCCATCCTCTGGTACGTCTGCTGCACCCCCGAATGGCCTCCAGTCGTCGACCCGTGGAACTCCTGAAACAGGACTGGTATAAATCCCGAGGCCCGCGGTAGCACCAATCTCACCTGGTAAAGCAGTCTGTGCCACTGTAAGGAATACTCGGTCGGACCCCTCCTTTTCCTGCTGCAGCAACTCTCGGATCTGCCCCAGCTCATCGTCACTCTCCGCCTCCTGAAAAATGGGCTCCCAGTCCAACCATATCGGTCGCGACAGAGCCCTCAAGTCCACGCTCTCCTCCTGGCGAGACAAGGCATCAGCTGCCTTGTTCTCCAACCCCGGCCTGTACTTGATGTTGAATCGGTACCCCACCAGCTTGGACAACCAACGCTGGTGCTTCTCAGTAACCAGCCGCTGCTCCAAAAGGTACTTGAGGCTCTGTTGGTCCGTCCTGACCACGAACTCCCGACCCAACAAATAGGGCAGCCACTTCATCAACGCGAAGACAATGGCCATCAATTCCCGCTTATAAACCGATTTCAGTCGTGCTCTAGCAGACAACACCTGACTGGAATAGGCTATGGACCGTCCCTCCTGCATAAGCACCGCCCCAAATCCATATCCCGACGCGTCAGTCTCCACCACAAAAGATATGCTGAAATCTGGCAAGGCAAGAACTGGCGCCGTCGTCATCGCCACCTTAAAGGCCTGAAATGCCTTGGTGGTCTCTTCCCCCCAATGGAACCCGTCCTTCTTGAGCTGTTCGGTAAGGGGCCAGGCTATGGTGCTGTACCCCTTAACGAATTTCCGGTAATAGCCCGCCAGACCCAAAAATCCGCGAAGAGCTCGCAGTGTAGTAGGCACCTGCCAATCCAGCATAGCCGCTATCTTCGACCTGTCAGCCGCTACCCCCTCCGCCGACACAACATGCCCTAGGTACTCGATCCGCTCCTGGCCGAAACTGCACTTCTTCCGGTTGGCGAACAACTGCTGCGCCATCAACTCCCGGAAGATCACCTCCAAGTGGTCCAAGTGCTCCCTCATGCTCCTGCTGTAGACGAGGATATCGTCAAAGAAAACGAGAATGAACCTTCACAGGAAGGGCTGGAAGACCTTGTTCATCAAGGCCTGGAAAGTAGAGGGGGAGTTCGTCAAGTCGAACGACATGACTCTGAACTCGTAGTGCCCCTCGTGTGTGCGGAAGGCAGTCTTCGGCACATCCTCGGGCCGCATCAAGATCTGGTGGTACCCTGCCATCAAGTCGATCTTCGAAAAGATCGCCGCCCCATGAAGCTCGTCCAGCAGCTCGTCGATTACCGGAATGTGAAACTTATCATCGACAGTTTTCTTATTCAGCGCCCGGCAATCGACGCAGAATCTCCAACTCCCGTCCTTCTTGACCAGCAAGACTTGGCTCGAAAAAGGACTCACACTTGGTTGGATTATCCCAGCCTGCAGCATCTCCCGCACCATCCTCTCAATCTCGTCCTTCTGCACATGCGGATACCGGTATGGTCGCACACTCACCGGTGCTGCTCCATCACGCAATATAATCGCGTGCTCGTGCCCCCTAGACGGTGGTAGCCCCTGCGTGTCCTGAAAGACCTCCTGGTACTGCTCTAGCATCTGCTCAACCTTCACTGCAGTCTTCTCCTGCTGTCTCTCCCCTTCAGCTGTCAGCCCCTGATACTCCACCAGGAACCCCTCTCTCTCGTCCCGCAGCGCCCGAGTGATGTCCTTGAAGGCCACTAAAGAAAAACAAAGGGTCGGGTCCCCTGTCAACACGACGGTCCGATTCCCATCCTGGAACTCCATCGTCAAAAGCTTCCAGTTCACCTTCATCTCCCCTAACTTCTTCAGCCACTGCACCCCTAGTATGATATCCACGTTGCCCAACTCCAATGGCGAGATGTCCTCCATGATCTGTACTCCCTGCAAGGTCAGGCACATAGCCTTGCAGAGCCTCTTGCTCTTCTCCATCTTCCCTGTCCCCAACAGTACGATAAACTTCTACAAGGTGCTTAGCTGCAGCCCATGCTGCTCCACCACTCCGCTGGAGATGAAATTGTGGGTGGCCCCACTGTCTATCAGCACTGTCACCGTCGTGTCTCCCAGCTGTCCTGATAACTTCATGGTGTGGTTCGGAGTGAACCCCACTACAGAGTTCAGGGAAACCTCCGCGAAGTCTAGGTGATACTTCTCCTCCTCTACCAGTGGCTCCTCCTCAGGCTCCTCCTCATCCACGTACCCCTCCTCGTCGGGTACCATGGTGATCTGCAGTAGGCGGCTCGCACATCTGTGTCTAGGGGTGAACTTCTCGTCGCAACGGAAGCATAACCCCTTGGCCCGCTTCTCCCTCACCTCCGCCTCCGTCATCCGTCGCCCAAGAGTAGCTGGGCGGCCCTCTCCTCGAGTCTCAGGTGTCATTGTGGGTGTCCTCTGTGCCGCTGCTGCCGGGGTGGGACGGAAACTCTGGGTCCCCCAAGCTCCCCGTATCCTCCTCTCTTCCGCATGCTTCTCCTCCGCCTTATGGGTCAGGCAGAGGACATCCTCCAAGGTCGCCGGGCTCTGCATCCGCAGCTCTGCTCGTATAGAGGGCTTCAACCCCCTCATGAAATTCCCGATCATAACCTCATCGGTCACCCCCTTCACCCGGCTATTCAGCATCTTAAATCTCTCCACGTAGTCCCTCACCGCACCCTCCTGCCTCATGGCCGACAACTGCTCATAGAAATCTCCCCCCGCTGTCTCCTGGTATCGATTCACGATCAGTGCTGATAGCTCCTCCCAGGTCCGAAAAGGGGCCAGTGCTATCTTCCACCGGTACCATGCTAGAGCCTTCCCCTCAAAATAAATCTCGATGGCCTTCGGGACCTCCTGCTCCGTCAACCCCATCACCTGAAAATATCTCACCGTCCGGTATATCCATCCGTCTGGATCGGTGTCATCAAAGGTCAGCATCTTCAGCTTCATCAACCGCCTGTCAGCGTTGATGTCCTCCTGCTGTCCTCTATCTCCCCCACGGTCACCTCCTCGGCCCAAACCGCCACCCTGGGTCTCCATCGGGCCCCCCCGTCAACCCCGTATAACTCCTCCGGTCCTGCAGGCCTCTCCCATGCCTCGGGCTGATAGTGGTGTCCTGGAAACTCTGGTGGTCGTGCAAAAACGGGCCTCGGCCCAGGTGGGGTGGTCTCCGCTCTCCAAAATTAGCCCGCCGGGGTCCTAATAGCTGCTCCCGAGGCCCAACCGTCTCCTACTGTTCCCGAAGTCCCCCCAGGGTGGGGTATGAACCCCGCCTTACCCCCAAAGGGTCGTGAAGGGTTCGCCGGGTCCCCAGGAGGGCGACCCAGCCTGCCGAACTCCCAGAAGGCCCGGCCCAGCTCGTCGGCCCCCCAGAATGGGCGGTCGGCCATTCCGGGCCCCCGCCTGGGGTCGCCGCACCTCTCGCACCCCCGAAAGGGGGTGCTGCCACCTCCCCGTGGCCGTAGGTGGCCGCCGAGGCCAAGAAAGGGCCCCGCGGCCTGGGCGCACCCCCGATTGGGGGTGTCGACTGCTCCCCGGCCCCGGTCGGGGCCGCTGACTACTCAGGACCCCCGCCGGGGTTCGCCGGCTGTCCTGGACCCCCGCCGGGGTTCGCCACAAGCCTGGGATGGCTCGGCGGCTTCGCCCAGGCCTGGGGAGGCCTTGGTTGGGCCGCCGAAGCCTTGACAGGCCCAATCGGGCCTGTCGCTGGCTGATCAGACCCGCGTGAGTCTGCTGTTGGCCACACAGACCTGCGCGGCCCTAGGTTAGGCCGCGCCGTCCATTTACGTTCTCTCGCGCCGTCGCCTTAAAGTGGATGATCCGTCGTCTTCCGCGCTTGCTCTACGGAGGCTGATTCTAGGGTAGAATCTCCACCCTCTTGTATTTCCTTGCCCCGATCTCCTTTCGCCACAGTTAGGGCTTATAGCATTGCCATCATCGTCGTCATTGCCTCCTTCAGATTTGAATTTGATCCCTTCAATTCTTGGAGATCACGGCCTTGTTGCGCGGCGTCCTTCCTCATCCCCCGGAGTTCTATCTGGATGTCCTCTTGTGAATGGGCGTGATCCTTGATTGAATCCTCCACCGTTTTCTTCAATACTTCGAACCGTTCTTCGATCTCACGATTGAGATCCTCCCGTAGCTCTTGAATCTTCTCATCGATCAAATCCATCTTCGATCTCGTACTAGTCGCCATCGGATCTAATAGCTCTGATACCAATTTGATATGATCCGGTGATCGAATCAATCAAATCGATATATTTTAAAGAGGTAAAATATAAAAAAGAGGATTTTTGATAGATAAGAAATGCGAAGAACTACAATAGTTGGGTTTCCTTCGAGACGAAATCCTATCTCCTAGCTTTGAATGTCGGATCAAAGCCTAAGAACCCTCTCAACGATGCCTAACAAGTTCTTCACAAATCAAGCATAGCCAATAACAATGGCGGCTAGCTCTAATAAATAGAAAAGTGGGGATTTACTAATCTAGCCTGAAAAGACTAGAATACCCCTGAAGCCACTAAACCCACTACGTGACGACCCCTCGCCTCCTACGCCTCACGTATGTCACGATAGGTGGACCCGCATCATGACTGGCCGGTGGGGTAGGTGATGCGTCCGCATCAAAACCTCTCTGTGCAATTGCCCAAATTTTCTCATTGACTATTATGTTAAATAATTTTAACTTATCATAATGTCAGAAACTTTATAAGAATAAAAATGGCTAAATTTCACCATAAACGTTGGCCGCATTTGAAAAACTACCATATACTTCGAAAATTACCGGAAACTACCATGTACACATAAAACTACCACAAAATTTCCCATCTTTATATAAACACTGTATAGTTTGAAAAATATATTTCAAGGTCTGGGGCTCAAGGAGCAGCGGTAGACATTGGGAAAACTTTCAAATTTTTGAAAGCATATGAGAGTTATTTGAAACCGGTATTTGGCAAGTATTTGTATTTTTCGTAGGACATGGTTGCTTTTTGTTATTTTGGGTGTATATTATAGTTTTTTAAAATATGACCAAAGTTCGTGGTAGTTTTATGAAATTTAGTGAATAAAAACCATTATATGTATATATACAGCTAAAATATAAGAAAGGAATATCTCAATTGATTACCTTGATGCTCTTTCATCTGGGGAAATGATCATATAAACAACAAAGATCAAAAGAGCAATGAGGTATTCAGAAACTGTAAATGGAAAAAAAGTGAAATTAGCTCTTCTTCCTTGTATGCTATCCTCCTAGTTTTCTTATGTTCTTTTTTCCTTCGCCAATAATAATGGTCATCAATTAAGAAGTAACATTTCACCAAAAAGAAAAGCATACATATGACCTTGCGACATAAATAGAAAGGTAATCAAGTCTATTTCTAAAAAGCAAAATGGATCAATTGCATACATTATCTGTAGATGAGAATATGTTTAATTTCATTCTTGATTTTAACTTTTGAAATCTTGGATCCCAGGATTCTATTTCTTCTGATATTGGAAGGTGAAGAACAATATAGTAAAGAGTACTGAAGAGTACATCTGTAATTATGTATGGTTCTATCTTATTTGCAATTTCTTTATATTATAGAGATGAAAGAGATTTCCATGGTTGTATTCAAAGAAGATATCAAGTGGAATGAGATTTAAATTTATTTTCATTGAGATTGACATTTAATTTGATTGGGAAAAAAATATATGAAGTGGCTATGAGATGAGAACTTTTTTATTTGAATTTAATATGTATTCAAAATGAAGTGATTGATAGTAGTTTGTAAATATAGTTTAATTTTGAAACAAAAATAGAGCTAACAGGGTAGCAAATATAGTTGGATGTCCTACTTGAATGATGCGCATGTGATCCAAATTCTAATGCAATGTATATAATTAATGGCTTATGTATATAAGTTCTAACTGAAGTGGTTACATGTAGAAGTTCAAAATAGGCTTAATTTCTATAAAACCCTTTAACTTTTGACACCACATCTTTTTTACCTACATCAATGTGCCGCCTAAAGTTTCATCCTGAGGTCTAGAGTGACATTCAGTCAACAGCATTAGACCTCAAGCAAAAAGTTCCTTTTGATCTTCAGTTAATCCGAAGGAACCCATAAAACCTCAAATTCTTTCCTCTTTCTTCTTTTGGCCTCTTTCTCTTTTCTCAAAAAGTCAAAACTCCTTAAAAGATTTTTTTTTGCAACAAAGATCACACTTGGAAGCTGTTTGTCTTTGGAGCTTTTAATGGGGAAATAAATTTTAAAGACTTTTTTGTATAGATATGTTAAAATCCTTGTATTTTTTCCTTAGATTTCTCGAGGAATTCTTTTTAATTGAGATTCTTGATTCCAAAATGACACATGAGGGTTCTCGATCACATTCACTACTATATTCATAGAAAATTGATATTCATAGAAAATTGATGCCGAATTCAATTCTGACATTTATTCACTACCCCATTAACAATAGTAAGAAGATAGAAGGGGAAACAACTAAACTCTTTTGTTCAGTGGAGATGTAGAAAAATGGGTGTTTTGTCCCCCCCCCAAAAAAAAATATATTAATAGCCCTCATGTGATGTCGTTTGATTAAATATTTAATGGAAGGTATGGATGTATTTAATGGAACATATGGATGTGATACAATCATGAATTGGCGGCACATCGATGTATAAAAAAGAGGGTTGGCTTTAGTCAAAAGTTGAGGGTAGCTTTTTGTGTGAAGTTTTAAGTCATCAAAATATAGACTGCAATATTTTTATTTAAAAATCAGAGCAAAGAAGGCAAATTATCAACTAGTAAGTCAACATATTTAGTTAAGAGTTTGTATATGGCATTTAATTTAAGAAATGCTGTTAAAAGTTTATAATAGTTTTCTGGCTATTCTTTTTTTCCTCTCTTTTTTTGTACTTTGGGCATGTTTGGTTGGGCGTAAGACGATGGAGAATTTTTGGGGAAAAAAGGCTTAGAGATGCTTAGAAAGAACTCATGTGAAGAAGACAGCTAAACATTAGATGCAATATTCTTTCATCGTTTTCCTCTTTTGAGAGGAAACCAGGTTTTCCAAATATGCTTAGGTGGCATGTCTTTATTGGTCGCACCCCAAAGAGCATGGAAACAGTTCTTCATGTGGCAAACATCCTTGTCCCCTCTTTGTCCCCTAGAAGACTTTCCCAAATAGTGATTTCCTAGCTTTTACATGCAACCCGAACATGCCCAAAAGGTAGAACTAAGAAGATTTTGTTGCAAGTAATCTTCTCTGTCTAGAGTATCTAGTTTGTAGCTCCTAATAAAATCCATCAACATTTGAAGTTTATGCATATTTACATTTTACACCTAACTTTTTCTTTTTAAATAAAAAATTGAGGGTAGTGGATTCTTTCTATTTTCTTAACATATATATATAATAGATTGGAATTCTTAAATTAATACCACATTGATTATTATATATATCGCTGTTAGGAGAGAAGGGACAGAGACATTATTTACTTTTAGAATTCTTATATGTTGTAGATTAGTTATTTATTGCCCATGTTGTTTGAAATTTGGAATGGTATCTTTGAGTGAATTCTTATATGTTGTAAATTAATACTTTTGAAGGGTAAATCACTTCCTCTCGAATTTAAGCAAAGCATGTAAAAAGATTACTGTGGGAATGATCATGAGATCATCAAGGACATCAGCATAGTGGTATGCATATCTGCAGCCAGCATTAGCAATGTGGAACAAACTAGATCTGTGAGTTCTCAAAGTGCCAAGTATTTGCAGACATGGCCAGATAACTTTTCAGTAGCCGTGTGTTATTCCCAATCACCATGCATCACTAGGTTACTAACCCCTTGTATGTATATGTCCCCTATAAGCTGTGGCCCAAACCCTTATACCCACTTAGTTTTGATTATCCCAAATAATGGATCAATCTTCTGCATTATTTTCGGTTTCCTCATCATCATGTAAGCTTTCTCATCAAATGGAGTTGGCTCTGCAGTACGACTCTGAAATCTGAATAGATAAATGGCACCTAGAAGAACAAGTGAATTTTTTTCGCCTGGTTGTTGGCCTCACATCAACATTTTATAGTTAGAGGCTAAATTCTGTCCAAGAAAACTGTATGTAAAAGAAGACCATACTATAGCACCTTGAAATTAATTCGCATCAGTAGATTCATTACTTTTTCTATGGTCATGTAGGTTATGTTTATGCAACCATAAGCAAGCCTGATTCCTGTAGGCTGTCAAAATTCCAAAAGGGTTACTTGCTATGGGTGTCAGTCTTCAAATTTATAACATGCCTTTTGCAAAATTCTTGGCTTGCAGCCACTATTGACCTTGACATTACAAATTATCCTTCATTTATGAACCAAGTGGCTCATCAATTGTATCTATCACTATCTTGATGTCTCCCTTTTTATTAAAGATTTATTCTTAACATTGCATACTGTATGTCCATCTTATCCTGTTACTGGTATATGATCTGTTGACTAAAATGAAATTTGTGCAGTATTCTCCTAATTACTTCTGTCCATATGTATTTGTTCTTCACTTTACGTTGGCCACTTAACAAATGACCCCTCAACTAAGCAGTTTTGGGCTAATTTTGTGTTCACTGTCAGACACTTTGAATTATTTATTTATTTTTTCATATTTGTAATGGTTCCTTTTCTCTTAGATCCCTTTATGATCATCCTTTTCAACCTTTAATTTTTTCTTTCCTACTACTGTTCAGTACAACAAACTGGTTCTGATGATATAGCTGGTCTGATATTTACTTTTTTTTTGCCACATGAGAGTTTTATTAATGCTTTTCTGCCTTCCATTTCTGTACCAAGAACCTTTTTTATTTGGGGGGTGGGGGACTGATTAGTTATTTTGGGTAAAGGCTTGCATAAGAGGGTTGCTAGACTTTTGATGGTTGTCTTATTGTGAATGTTGTGCAATGTCACTTCTCACATTTTTGTGGTCTTGTCATCCCTATTATGGACATGCCCGAATTGCATCTTTGCTAAATTTTATATCCTAGTTTTACGTTAGATATATTCTTTTTGCGTGTAAATTCTGGGTTTCTTATTACTTCTCATGATTTGATTTATATGCTTTACAATCCATCGGATATTTTTGCTAAGCCATGTGTTGTGATTTAGGTTCGAGATTTAAAAGAGAGGGATCATGAGTTGAGGCTAATTCTAGACATGTATCGGCGTGAATCCATTGATTCCGGGTAAGATAATAACATATTATATTGATAAGCTAATTGGAATTTTTATTTTCTTTTTTAATGCCATCAAATTATTCATGTGGAATGTGGAAGCTGTAAATGTTGCCAGCCGCCCTAATTGTTCAGTTGACTTGGTTTTTGAGTGTGTTTGTAACGCCCCATTTCTGGGTATCATTACTTTTTTGTTATTTGTGCAGGTCCTGCAAAGTTCCAGTGAAGCCAACATAGAGCAAATAGAGAATTTCATAGAAGAGATAACTTTATTCATCCTCTGAAAAGGGGGTACAAAAGCATAACAAAAGATAACTACTAGTCTTTATTTCTAAACAAGAAGGCAACTAAACAAATAGAAAAACACTCTCCTTACTAATCCTTGTCTCAGAAATTAGCTCTCTCCACTGGAAATTCCGACTCCTCGAAAGCTGGAGCCTCGTACTCTGGTTCAGTCTCTGTTGAGAAAACATTTGAAAGGATAAAGTAAACGATATTTGCAATAAACAACAATTATAACTTTCATGCAACCTTAGTCCTAAGCAAGCCAACAGCACTAAACACTAGACTAAACCTTTCTAACCAATACATTCCAATCTTTTATTATGCTCATAATGTAAAGGGAAAGAGTGAGCTAAAGAACAACCTCGGGTTTCACAGGCGAGCTCACATGTGCCCTAAATTTATTGGTCCAAGATATTATCAAAGAACCCAGTCAAGTCATTCAGTTCTATCAATGAGCATAGTCTCCGCCACTCTTTCTAACTTTAATTATGAGTTCCCAAACCCCATGTCATTCTAACTATCTATTTCAATTATTCACTAATTCTATACTTTATAAACTTCGTAGGAAGAAAAGTGCACAAAACTAATATGTCGTTAGAAACAAGTCCAATGTAACATTATTTCACAAATACTGAATTATTGCACAATTCTAACAAGTTTATTTGCTAACTGTAACAATTCCATACATCAATTTCTACGGTAAAGGAAACTATATTCAATATGTTCTAAAAACAGTTCTAAAGTAATCAATTCATTCAAACATTAAAACTAAAACGAAATTGTTTATGAAATGAAATAATACAACTATAGGATCGGATTCATATTTATTGGCATCCATGAGGGGTTCTAGGGCTACCTAGCTCGGGGGACTTTCTACCAAAATCTGAAAATAGGGGCAATAAAGGGTCTTGCACCGTAACCAAACCATTCAGTTCACATGCTATAGTAATTAGTTGAACCGAAAGTCCGCATCAGAAGAACGTTGTATAACTGACTGTAAACACAGATGTGGAACAATTTATAATAGCAACCAGCAGGTAAACAATTCTCGAAAGAAAACAGCCCTTTGAATACCCCAAAAAAGTGATGCATTTAACAAAACAAGTCCAAAGGAGATCACTGTTATAAGGACCCACAAATAAACACAATCGTAATAAGAGAACTGCAGATCAGAGCATCCCTCTAGGGGAAAGACTCCCCGGCAGCCAACCCTATCACCCACAAGTCCCAAATCGATTATACGAAGCTGCGGCAAAGTGCCGCCTCACTCGTAGGATGCCTTTTCTATCATTAGAGGATAAAAATCCTCTTTTACTAACGAATCATCATCTCTTAGCAATAAAGTCTCGAAAACCCTAGTTCTTCCACAGATTCAAAAGCACGAAGGAGATAGTTGAAATTTAAAACAAATAAGGTTTACCGATTGCGCCGAAAACCATGCCGAAAGAATCCCAGAAACTAGAGAATAATCCGCACTCAAACAGAAGCTTAATCGAAGAACTTTGAAGAGAGAATCAATATTTTTCCCAAGAGAGAAACCCTAAAAACCACAGCGTATAAATAGAAGAGAGAGATGTGAGAGATCATATCGGGGTCGGAAATCCCGAAGAAGAGGGCACAGATCAAGGCTAGGGTTTCGAAATCCCTTGCGACGGCGGCGTCGTTTGCTGCTTCGTCGCGCGTGTGAGGAAAGAGGGCATCGGGTCGGATGAGGGAAATTAGTGAACGTGTAAAAGAAATAATGAGAGGGGAGAGAGAGTTAGTGGAGGGGAAAAGTTATTAAATGGATTGGGCCGTGAGTGGGCCCTTGTTCTTATTTTAAAAAATGAATCGTTACATCCTCACCCCTTACAATAAATTCTGTCCTTGGAATTGGAAAAAAATATCAAGACTTATTCAAAAAGATAGGGGTACGCTCCATCATCTCGTCTTCTTCTTCTCAAGTAGCCTCGCCTGGTGCATTACGATGCCACAATATCTTCACCAAATTGACTGTCTTGTTCCTCAGATTCTTCTGCTGTCGATCGATGATCTCCACTGGCTGCTGCTCGTACGTCAGGTCTGGGCGCACCGAAATCTCTGAATGGTCCACCATGTGCGATGGATCTCCCACACATTTGCGTAGCTGAGAAATGTGGAACATATTATGCACTCCTTCCAAGGATGGAGGCAGTGCTGCAATCTTGTAAGCCACTTCTACTCGCTCAAGTACATCAAACGGTCCAATGTAGCGTGTGCTAAGCTTCTCTCGTCTGCCGAAATGAATCAGACCACGATTCGGCGAAATCTTCAAAAATACCTTGTCTCCTGGCTGAAACTCCAAATGTATTCGTCTCGAATCTGTCCAATGCTTATATCTGTCTTGTGCCAACTGCAGTCTGTCTCTGATCGTCCTTACCACATCAACTGTCTCTACTATCATATCAGGTCCCACCACTTCTCGATCTCCAACGTCGTCTCAGCTCAAGGGGGACCGACACTTCCTTCCATATAATGCCGCAAATTCCATGATGCTCGCCTGATGACTGTTATTGTATGCGAATTCCACGAGGTGTAGATGATCTTCCCACGACCCCTTGAAATCCAACATGCATGCTTGCAACATGTCCTCAAGGATCTGAATGGTGCACTCTGACTGCCCATCTGTCTGAGGATGATAGGCAGTGCTAAACTTGAGCTGAGTGCCAAGATTCTTCTGAAGGCTCTTCCAAAAATGCGATGTGAACCTGGTGTCTTTGTCTGAGACTATGCTCACCGGTACTCCGTGTAGCCTCACAACTTCTTCCATATATCTCTTAGCAAGTACCTCTGTAGACTGACCAACTCTGAAAGGTATGAAGTGTGCAGACTTCGTCAAACGATCCACAATTACCCATATAACGTCGTTCTGCTTCTTGCTTCGGGGTAAGCCAGTCACAAAATCCATCGCGATATGCTGCTATTTCCACTCAGGAATAAGCAGTGGCTGCAATAATTTGCAACTCTCTGGTGCTCAGCTTTCACCTGCTGACACACTAAACATTTGGCCACGCTCCACTGCAATGCTCCTCTTCATTCCGTGCCACCAATAGTGCTGCTTCATATTCTGATACATCTTCGTATCGCCGGATGAACAGAATAGGGCGAACTATGAGCTTCCTTCAGCAGCTCCTCTCTAACATCTCCAAATGGTACACAAAGCCTGGCGCCAAATCTCAAGGATCCATCTGATTGTATCGTGAACTCTGGTCGCTGCCCTGCCATCACCAACTCTCTGATCTTCTGAAGATTAGTATGTCCTGCTGCGCAGCCTTGATCCTGTCTACCAAACTGGACTGTATCTGAAGATCCATCAATGAGGAAGCCAGTCCAGGTAGAATCACCTCAATCCCCAACTCCCGCAACTCTTGCTGAAGCATCCACTGAGTCGTAAGGATAAGCACCGCTGGAAGTTGACTCAGTGCATCGGGTACAACATTGACTTTTCCTGGATGGTACTGAATGTCAATGTTGTAATCTGCCATCAATTCGATATATCGCCTCTGTCACAAGTTCAGGTCCTTCTGGTCGAAGATATACTTCAAGCTCTTATGGTCTGTAAAAATATTCACTCGCTCTCCAAGTTGAAAGTACCTCTAAATCTTCAACGCAAAAATGACGGATGCTAACTCCAAGTCATGGGTGGGATAGTTCTGCTCATGTTTCTTCAGCTGCCTCGATGCATAAACTACCACACGTCCATGCTGATGTAGTACACATTTAAGACCATTGCCGGATGCATTACAGAAAACTTCAAATCGTCCCGATCGGTCTGGAATAGTAAGCACTGGCGCGGTAGTCAATCTCTTCTTCAGCTCCTGGAATGCCTCGTCACAAGTCTTAGACCAAATATAGATCACATCTTTCCGCGTCAATCGGGTCATGGGTTCTGCAATCTTCGAAAAGTTCGGAATGAACCTCCTGTAATAACCAGCCAAACCCAGAAAACTTCGAATCTCAGATATTGTCTTAGGAGCTGGCCACTTCAGGACGACAACTACCTTCTCTGGGTCTACTGCAATCCCTTCTCCTTATACCACATGACCAAGAAATCCCACTTTTTCATCCCAAATGCACACTTGCTATACTTGGCGTACAACTGGTGTCGCCTCAAGGTCCCTAAGACCATCCTCAAGTGTACTGTGTGCTCCTGCTCGCTCTTTGAATATATCAGGATGTCGTCAAGGAAAACCACTACGAACTTACCCAGATACTCGTTCAGCACTAGGTTCATAAGACTCATGAATACCGAGGGTGCATTGGTCACACCAAATGGCATTACCAAGAATTCGTACTGTCCATATCTGGTGCTGAACGCTGTCTTCTATATGTCATCCTTCTTGACTTTCAGCTAGTGATAACACCTCTGCAGATCCAGCTTAGAAAAGATGCACGAACTCTCAAGCTGGCCAAACAGGTCTTCGATGCGTGGTAAAGGGTACTTATTCTTCACCGTCACTTTATTCAACTCTCTATAGTCCACTCACATCCTCCTGGTCCCGTCCTTCTTAACTAACAATATCGAAGCACTCCATGATGATGCGCTGGGCCGAATCCAGCCTTTTTGCGAAAGGTCGTCAACTGAGTCTGAACTTCAACCAATTCTGATGGGACTAGACGGGCAAAAGGTCGTCTAACTGAGTCCGAACTTCAACCAATTCTGATGGGACTAGAGGTAAGGATTTCTGGAGTAAGGTTGAGCTCCTGGCACTAGCTTGATCGAAAACTCCACGGCACGGTCTGGGGGTAATCCGGTAAGGCTATACGGAAATACGTCTGAGAACTCCTGTACTATTGCCGGTCTATCTGTAGTAGCATCCATAGAAGTCATCACGGCATTCGAAAGTCTGGCTCTGGACTCCACTGATCCTTCTGATCGGCTCCCGTTGACGAATTCGAATTTCAGGTGGTTTGGGACCTCGAACACCACTCTCCTGCGTCGACAATCAATTGTGGCATAAAAGGTCCCTAGCCAGTCCATCCCGAAAACGGCATCAAAACTCGGTATGTCGATGGCTAAATAGTCGGCATAGAGCTCTCGTTTGCATATGACTACGGGACAGTCTAAATATCTGCTAGTTGTCTCCAACATGCCACCTCCCGTCTTGACGTCCCAGCCAGAGGTGAGGTGAAATGGGGATAGCGTGTTGGTTGCCAAATCGTATCGCCATAAAATAATGCGAAGCTCACGAATCAAAAAAAGCAAGAGCGGGGTTGCTTGCTACCAACACAACTCCTACGGTGGCAAAAACTATGTCTAAGCATATATCATATAATAAAACAAATTAAAGATAATGGCAAATTTGTACCTGTAATGACCTGGCTTGTAGCCTCGGCCTCCTCAGCTGTCATGGTGAACGTTTGGCGCTTCGGGGGCGGAGCTTGTGGTCGTGCCTGCTGAAATCCTCTTCGCTGCGGTGGGGGTCCACGCTGAGTATTCCCTGCTGGAGCTGTAGCTGTAGCTGGTGCAGATGTTTGTACTAGAGCTGCTGGTCTCTGTCCCTTCTGGGGGAAGTCTCTGGCGACGTGATCGTCTGCTTCGCAAATCAGGCACTGATTCAGTAGATATCGGCACTCTGACTTGATGTGTCCTGGCTTGTTGCAATAGTGACAGACGGTCTGCTGTCTGCGCTTCTGTGGATGTGGTGGGGCTGGCCTCTTTGAAGATGTCTGCTGAGCTGGTTGGGCCGCCTGTCGATTAGGTGGTGGAGGGGGACGCCTCCGAGGAGCACTTGCTTGCCGTTTCAGATCTTCCTTCTGTTGTACGTACTCATAATCTCGAGCTGCAGAGAGTACGTCAGTGTGGGTCTTCAGCCTGTGCCCCACTAGTTGCTTCTGAATCTTCATGTTCAGCCCTTCCTGAAAACGTTGAGCTCTGTCCCATGGATCAGACACCACATTCTTCGCAAACATGCAAAAGACCACTTATTAGTAAATTACACACATCTATAGATTAACGGTGTAAGTTGTAATACATACTTGCTAAGTCTGGAGAATTCAGTGTTGTACTGTTTCACATTCATGGAGTCTTCAAGTTCATAAATTGGGCTTGTAGTGTCCCTTTTGCTTCAGGAGAGAAATACAGAGCATTAAACCTCTCCGTGTATGTGCTCCATGAAATTGGCTGGATCAATTGATCTTCCTCTGAATCCCACCACGACATAGCGTCTTCAACCAACTGTAGCTTTGCCATGTCCACCTATGAATCTGGTGCAATCCGTGCTGCTTTTAGCATGGTAGCTATGCGACGTAGCCACTCTGCTGCTGTCAGAGATCACTCTGTCCCTTTGAAAACTGGTGGAAGCAGTGACCTGAATTGCTGAACTCCACCTTCCCGTCTGTACTTAGGCTCCCTTTGCTCAGGTTGCCTTTGCAAAGCTCTAACCATTTCTCGTAGAGTCTGGTCTGTAATCTAGATTGTCGTTGCAGGTTGCTCATTGTTCACATTATTCCCATTATCGACGTGATGATTCTCGCCATCCCCATTGTTGACAGTATCATTGAGGTTGAGGTCGACGTTGTTGTCAGCATTCTCGTTGCCCACGTAGTCATTAAGTTGGTCCTCAGCATCGTAGTTGTAAGCATTGCCACAGTCAACATTCTCATGAGCAATGTGATTGACGTCGATGGAGACGTTGTTCATGGTCCCAGCTTTACGCCAATCACTGTGATTTCCTGCCAAGTCTGCATGAGTAATGACTGGGTTGCTCCCAGTACCGCGTCGACGATGGTATGCTTTTGACATTCTGTATTCCATAGAATGATGTCAATCCATCAATCCAATTGTTCATTTATGAGTATTTCTGCTTGCTCTATACTGTTCACGAGGTGTCTTGCGGGGACCTGCATGGGCCACCAACTTGTAACGCCCCATTTCTGGGTATCATTACTTTTTCGTTATTTGTGCAGGTCCTGCAAAGTTCCAGTGAAGCCAACATAGAGCAAATAGAAAATTTCATAGAAGAGATAACTTTATTCATCCTTTGAAAGGGGGTACAAAAGCATAACAAAAGATAACTACTAGTCTTTATTTTTAAACAAGAAGAAGGCGACTAAACAAATAGAAAAACACTCTCCTTACTAATCTGTCTCAGAAATCAGCACTCTCCATTGGGAATTCCGACTCCTCGAAAGCTGGATCCTCCTCGTACTTGGTTCAGTCTCTGTTGAGAAAACATTTGAAAGGATAAAGTAAACGATATTTGCAATAAACAACAATTATAACTTTCATGCAATCCTAGTCCTAAGCAAGCCAACAACACTAACCACTAGACTAAACCTTTTTAACCAATACATTCCAATCTTTATTATGCTCATAATGTAAAGGGAAAGAGCGAGCTAAAGAACAACATCGGGTTTCACAGACGAGCTCGCATGTGCCCTAAATTTATTGGTCTAAGATATTATCAAAGAACCCAGTCAAGTCATTCAGTTCTGTCAATGAGCGTAGTCTCTGCTACTTTTTCTAACTTTAATTATGAGTTTCCAAATCCCATGTCATTCTAACTATCTATTTCAATTATTCACTAATTCTATACTTGATAAACTTCGTAGGAAGAAAAATTCACAAAACTATTATGTCGTTAGAGACAAGTCCAATGTAATATTATTTCACAAATACTGAATTATTGCACAATTCTAACAAGTCTATTTGCTAACTGTAACAATTCCATATATCAATTTTACGATGAAGGAAACTATATTCAATATGTTCTAAAAACAGTCTAAAGTAATCAATTCATTCAAACATTAAAACTAAAACGAAATTGTTTATGAAATGAAATAATACAACTATAGGATCAGATTCGTATTTATTGGCATCCATGAGGGGTTCTAGGTCTACCTAGCTCGGGGGACTTTCTACCAAAATCTAAAAATAGGGGCAATAAAGGGTCTCGCGCCGTAACCAAACCATTCAGTTCACATGCTATAGTAATTAGTTGAACCGAAAGTACGCATCATAAGAACGTCGTATAACTGACTGTAAACACAGATGGGAAACAATTGATAATAGCAGCTAGCAGGTAAACAATTCTCGAAAGAGAACAGCCCTTTGAATACCCCAAAAAAGTGATGCAGTTAACCGAACAAGTCCAAAGGAGATCACTGTTACAAGGACCCACAAATAAACACAACCGCAATAAGAGAACAGATCAGAGCATCCCTCTGGGGAAAGACTCCCCGGCGGCCAACCCTATCACCCATAAGTCCCAAATCGATAATACGAAGCTGCGGCAAAGTGCCGCCTCGCTCGTAGGATGCCTTTTCTTCATTAGGGAATAAAAATCCCCTTTTACACTAACGAATCATCATCTCCTAGCAATAAAGTCTCGAAAACCCTAGTTCTTCCACAGATTCAAAAGCACGAAGGAGATAGTTGAAATTTAAACCAAATAAGGTTTACCGATTGCGCCGAAAACCGAGCCGAAAGAATACCAGAAACCAGAGAATAATCCGCATCCAAGCAAAAGCTTAAACGAAGAACTTTGAAGAGAGAATCAATTTTTTTTGCAAGAGAGAAACCCTAAAAACCATAGCGTATAAATAGAGAAGAGAGAGATGGGGAGAGATTTTATCAGGGTCAGAAATCCTGAAGAAGAGGGCGCAGATCACGGCTAGGGTTTCGAAATCCCTGACGGCGGCGGCGTCCGCTGCTTCGTCGCGCGTGTGTGAGGAAAGAGGGCATCGGGTCGGATGAGGGAAATTAGTGAACGGGTAAAAGAAATAATGAGAGGGGAGAGAGAGTTAGTGGAGGGGAAAAGTTATTAAATGGATTGGGCCGTGAGTGGGCCTGTGTTCTTTTAAAAAAAATGAATCGTAATGATGAAAATGTTGGACACCATTTTTTAATAGTGCACAACCAGTTACTTTTGGCATTTTCTTTCCTATGCAGAATATGGTGTTCATAATTACATACTACCTGGATAAGCTAAATGGAATGTTTGTTTTTTTCTTAATGATGTTGATGTGAATCGTCGTAGATCGATTCACAATTTTAAAGAGGAAAATTAAAAGAGAGGAAAAAGTTTTTATTTTTGCTTGATTGAGACAAGAACCTAGATAATTGATCTTCTTAGAGACAAGATCGATCTCCCCGCTTTGGATGAACGGACCAAAGCTTAAGCACCGTCAAATGACGCTTGAGAGTTTTCTCACAATACAAGCATAAAAACACACAATGACGGCTAGACCTAATATAAAGAAAGAGGAGGTATTTTGGTAAAATACCAAAATACCCTCCCACTAAGAAAATGGCCTAAACCGCGCTCCCGCGTCTCCTGCGACGTGCGTAGGTGATGACGCCTCCACTGCCACGTGCTCCATCCTCAGAGGGCCCCGGTGCTCCCGCCGGTGCACCCGCATCAATACCCCCCTCTAAAAGAGCCACCTTGTCCTCAAGGTGGAAATCTGGATACTGCGCCTGGAGCACCTCGTAATCCTCCCAAGTAGCATCGCAATCTGGTAGCCCTGCCCAATAGATCAGCACCTCTCGCCGCCGTCCCGCTCCCTGGCGGACCGCCCGCACCTCCAAAGGCTCTAACAACACCTCCATGTCCTCCGTAAGTGTAGGGGGAAGAGTGGAGGAAACAGCATGGTCCCCAATCGCCCGTCTCAGCTGTGACACGTGGAACACAGGGTGAATCGCCGACGTGGCTGGTAGCCTCAGACGGTATGCCACCTGTCCGACCGTGGCCTCCACCTGATATGGACTGAAGTAGCGAGCCGCCAGCTTCTCGTTCGGCCTCCTCGACATCGACCTCTGCCTGTAGGGGCGTAGCTTGAGATAAACCATATCTCCCACCTGGAAGCTAACGTCCCGTCGATGCCCGTCCGCCTGAGCCTTCATCACCTGCTGGGCCCGCAATAGGTGCTTCCGCAGCTCCTCCAACAGCCCATCCCTCTCCTCCATGTACGTCTCAACTCGTGACACGGGAGTCTGACTGTTTCCAAAGCGTACCAATGGTGGAGGGTCCCATCCGTACAACACCCTGAAAGGCGTCGTCCCTGCTCTCGAATGGTACGAGGTATTGTACCAATATTCCGCCCACGCCAACCACCTGTACCACTGCCTAGGCGTGTCTGAAGCAAAGCACCGTAAGTACGTCTCTAGGCTGCGGTTGACGACCTCCGTCTGACCGTCTGTCTGTGGGTGGTAAGCGGTACTCCTCTTCAGGACCGTACCCTGTACCCTAAACAGCTCCCTCCAAAAGACACTCATGAATACCTTGTCCCTGTCGGACACGATGGACGCCGGTATCCCATGTAGCCGTATCACCTCCTTCGTAAATGCCGTTGCTACTGATACGGCTGTGTAAGGATGCTTCAGGGGGATGAAGTGTGCATACTTACTCAGCCTATCCACCACCACCATGATCACCGTGTACCCCTCTGAACGTGGCAGCCCGTCGATGAAATCCATGGTAATATCCTCCCACACCCTATCTGGTAGTGCCAACGGCTGAAGCAGTCCCGCTGGGGCCATCGCCATGTACTTGTGACGTTGACAGACGTCACAAGCGGCCACTAAGCGTGCAATCTCCCGCCGCATCCCTGGCCAGTACACCTCTCTGGCCATCCTCTGATAAGTCTGCTGAACCCCCGAGTGACCCCCTGTCACGGAGCTGTGGAATTCCTGGAACAACACGGGTATGAAGGCAGAGGTCCTCGGCAACACTAATCTCCCATGGTACAGTAGTCGGCGCCCCTCCAAAGCATATCCTGCCGGCTCGTCCGTCCCCCTCTGAATCCGCTCGCGGATCTGCTGCAACTCCGCATCGCCCTCCGCCTCCTGCAACATGGGCTCCCAGTCCAGCCACATGGGCCTTGATAATGCCCTCAAGTCCACACACTCCTCTCGTCGAGACAAGGCATCCGCAGCCTTGTTCTCCAACCCGGGCCGGTACTCTATCTCAAAGCGGTATCCTACCAGCTTGGATAACCAACGCTGGTGCTCCTCTGTGACTAACCGCTGCTCGAGGAGGTATTTGAGGCTCCTCTGGTCCGTCCTGACTACAAACTCTCGACCCAACAGATAGGGTCTCCACTTCAGCACTGCCAACACTATGGCCATCAACTCCCTCTCATAGACCGATTTCAGCCGTGCCCTAGCTGATAGCACCTGGCTGAAATAGGCTATGGGTCTTCCCTCCTGCATGAGTACCGCCCCTAGACCATACCCTGAGGCGTCCGTCTCCACCACAAAAGCCTTGCCAAAGTCTGGCAAAGCGAGCACTGGCGCCGTTGTCATCGCCACCTTCAAGGCCTCAAAGGCCTTGGTGGCCTCCTCCCCCCAGTGGAACCCATCCTTCTTCAGCTGCTCCGTGAGAGGCCACGCTATAGTGCTGTACCCCTTGACGAACTTCCTGTAGTAGCCTGTCAGCCCCAAGAAGCCTCGCAGTGCTCGTAAAGTAGTGGGCACCGGCCAATCCAGCATGGCCGCTATCTTTGCTCTGTCGGCCGCCACCCCTTCAGCTGACACCACGTGCCCCAGGTACTCCACCCTTGCCTGACCGAAACTGCACT